>CM076954.1:9250000-9850000 GCA_039566865.1 Aurelia coerulea
CACATCAAGGCAAAAATTTACCAATTTTGCAGTTAAAAGTCAAGAAAAGACGAATGTACCTTTGTTAGAGAGACATAGAATAAGAGAGACATACAGAAATAAAGTTTTAGAGTTTCTTAACTGTTCTCGAGCGTAGTACTAGATTTTCTTAAATTTTTGGTCATCGTTGTACTAGTTTCTTATAAACCAGTTTCTTATAAAAAAAAACGTGTACGGATAATCGTGTGCATCAAACACATTCACGCCATAATGTTGTTTGCAGCTTAGGCCTTATCAAGATAAAAATATTGTGGTTTTTTGTGAACATGGATGAAGAGTTTTGTAAATATTTACTACAAGCACCACACAAGAAGAAGTTGACGGAAAACGTTCGCGAAGGAGATATTGAATTAGAATCCTTTATCGATCTAATTGCCCAGATAGAGTCGAGGGGAGGGGAACCGAAATGCAGGAAAGGCCTTGCCGAGGAATTCGACAAGATCAACCTGACACTGTCTTCTGTCATCTGTGACTGCGAGTCCTCTCCAAAGGAATCTTCTTGTGTCTCCAATATGCGAGGCCCACCTCCTGCTTCGTCGCAACGATAATTCAGTCCGGGGAACGGCTTGTTATTGAGCATCAAGCCAGTCGTGAATGGCTTTGGCAATTTCATCGGAGAGTATCAAAATCCTCCGTTTGTCGTTCATGCCATCCAGGCGCTGGGCTGGTGAAAACAATATTGTTCTTCTTCATGATACTTCAATTCAAGATACGTGAAACTCAGCGAGTGTTACCTTGAAGCCAAACAAGAAATACGGAAAAAAGACTGAGCCAGCAGAGAGTTATCGGTCAAGTTTTAGTTTGATAATTAGTCACTGGAGTCATATCAGTCTGGACTCAATTCTTTTTTCTTCCCATTCGATTCACACTATATCCAATGTGATCTTAGCCTACGCATAGCTATATTTTTCAAAAGAAGAAAAGATTTTTCAGAATAATGATGAGACACAACACTGGACTGATGTGTTATTCTGCTGATTTGTCACGTAATCTATGCACATTGGCACTAAAGCATCTAATCCAAACATTCAAGTTTTTACTTTTCAATGTAGTTATTTGTACAACTTTATCCTCCATCGTAGGATTAATGACCCCATTAGGAGGAACCATTTCTTGTCAATATCACAGTTTGCAAACCAGTGCTCCGAGCACACAATAAGGCCCCCTACTCGAAAACAATAAATAATTTAGTCATCAGTGCACATGATCCCTCTAGTGCATTGTTTGTATCCCTCGCAGTTACTGAACAACCTTAAAATAACTGATGTAATCCCTTTACCGACACGATGTTATCCCGTTGCCTTACTGGATGTTATCCCTGTAAGTAACTGAGTAACCTTGAAATAACTGATGTGATCCCTGTATCGACAAGATGTTATCCACGCAGAATACTGAGTAACCACTACTTTACTGATGTCATCCCTGCAACGACACGATGTTATCCCTGTACGGCACTGCTTGTTATCCCTGTAAGTAACTGAATAGCCTCAACCTTACTGATGTGATCCCGCCAACGACATCATGTAAGCCCTACAATTTACTGAATAACCTGAAATTTACTGAGGCAATCCCTCCAATGACCTTATGTTCCCCTCTCATTTACTGTATGTTATCCCTGTAAATAACTGAATAGCCTAAAATTTACTGCATGTAATCCCACCAATGACATCATGTGATTAAATTCAGACATTTTTGCCGTCCTCATCCAGAAAATTTTTAATTCTGATTTGTCAAGAAACAATTTTCCAAAAGAACTGAAAACTGGTGAGATCTCGTCTCTTTTCAAATGTCTTGATGCTTTTATCAAGAAGAATTATAGACCGATAACGGTTTTATCATCTGTTTCCAAAATTTATGAGAGGGTTTTAGAAAGTCAAATAAAATCTCATGCCCTTAGCTTCCTTTCTCCTCTTTTGTGTGGATTTCGAGAGGGCTATGGAACCCAGCATGCACTTGTAAGACTAATAGAGACTTGTAAAATGACCTTAGATAAACGGGGTATAGCAGCAGCACTACTCATGGACCTCTCAAAGGCTTTTGATTGCTTAAATCATGAGCTCTTGATTGCAAAATTAAGTGCTTATGGTTTCAGTGTGAGTGCATTGCGGTTGATCCATAGCTATCTCAGTGAAAGGAAGCAGAGGGTGAAGATAAATGGGTCTTTCAGTACGTGGAGAGAAACAGTAATTGGGGTGCCACAGGGTTCGGTCTTGGGGCCTCTGCTGTTTAACATATACCTAAATGATCTCTTCATGTTTGTGAAAGACACTCAAATCTGCAACTATGCAGATGATACGACAATCTATGCCAGTGCTAACAACATTGAAAGTGTCATCAAAACATTAGAGAGCGATGCCCTTAAAATTACAAAATGGTTTCCAAACAACTGCATGAAGCTGAATGAGGACAAATGCCATCTAATGGTATTTGGAGACAAGAGTAACAATGTTTCCATAAATATCGGAAGTGTAACGATAAATGAGAGCACAGAAGAAAAGCTGCTGGGTGTGATTTTTGACAAAAAGCTCAGCTTCAAACAGCAAGTAAAATCTCTTTGTAAAAAGGCTGGTCAAAAGCTACATGCTCTTTCAAGAATTTCTCATTTCCTTGATACTGAGCAGCTGAAACGAATGATGAAGGCATTTATCTTGTCCCAATTCAACTACTGTCCTCTTGTATGGATGTTCTGTGACAGAACATTGAACAATAAAATTAACCATATTCACGAACGGGCATTGCGAATAACTTACAAAGATATGAGAACAGATTTTGATACGATGTTACTGAGAGACAAGTCGGTCCCACTCCACATAAGGAATTTACAATTGCTAATGACTGAAGTCTTTAAGACAAAATTGAGCCTTAATCCCAGCTTCATGAAGGACATTTTCGCTGAAAAACAAGTTTCTTATGGGTTAAGAGGCTGCCATAACCTATCCTTGCCACAAGCACGCACTACGTGCTATGGCTTAGAGACAATATCGTTCCTTGGGTGTAGATTATGGCAGGCACTTCCCAATGACCTAAAACAGTCAGATACTCTCTCCAGTTTCAAAAGGAAAATCAAAACCTGGAGGGGAGAGGAATGTAATTGTAAAATATGCAGACCTTTCGTGGCACAGGTTGGGTTCTTGAGCTGATATTAAATTTTCTGCTGTATTTACCGAAAAAAAAGTAAGAAAACATTGTAAATATTAAAAGCATTGTAAAAATCTGTAAAATGTATCTGTATTTAATCATTCGGAATATTATTTATTTTTTACTTTTTTCTTACAAATTTTACTTTTTTAAATAGTAGGCTTGAATTAGCTCTTAGTTATAGCTATTGTATCTATATGTATATATGTCTTGTATGTATATATATATATATATATATATATATGTAGGCCTACTTTAAATAAATTGATAATAATAATAATAATAATAATAATAATGTTATCCCTGTATTGCACTGGGCAACCGCTGCCTTACTGAACAGCCTCTACAATACTGCACAGACGTTCTACAGGGTGGAACCGAGCGGTTGGACTGCGATGTTTTATTTCGGTTATTTTCCTTCCCCCGCCGGGGCTGTTGATGTTTCTGCGTGTTTCGCTTCGGTTTGGCTCCGTTGTTTTCATTTTGTTTCGTTGTTGCAGTTCCGAAAGACATTCGATTTGATCATGAGCGATAGGACACCAAGTGTGTGCCACCTTAACGTTATTTTGGTAGCGAGCCACCTTAATCAATTGTTTTTAGTGTTTTTGCCTATTTTTACTTGGTAGTGAGCCACCTTATCGCGGTTTTGCCATTTTAGGCAAAAACACTAAAAACAATTGATTAAGGTGGCTCGCTACCAAAATAACGTTAAGGTGGCACACACTTGGTGTCCTATCGCCCATGATTTGATGCATTGCCATTGTTCGCATTGTTTGTTCGATTTGTTTCGACGTTTTTACCCCCATGTACACTGTTGTTAGGGGCTCGGGTTGCTTGAACTTGTTTGATTGTATTTGTTTCACTTTCTTTGTTTTCCAATGAATCGATGAGGAAAGCGTCATGTCTCTTGAGAGTTGGACTAACTTGTTTACGAGCTTGAAATATTTCGATGTCTCGTAACCTAATCTGTAATTGAAAGTTTTCCTCCATAAATTTGCGAGAATTTTCCCGTTCTAAATTCAACATATCGTTAGTTGTTTGGAGACTTTTCGTGAGATCAGTGACCGTTTCTAAAAGCCTGGTAGCCTGTTGAAAGCCTTTAAAAACACTGAACAATGATAGAGATCTCTCTAATTTAATGCTTTCTACTTAAAGTCTAACTTAATTACCAGGTTATTTCATCAAGATAATTATCATCAAGATAAAATCATTTGCAATGAAAAATCAAATCAAATACAGCAAATCAATACGTGAGAATATAACAGCCAAGGGTGCAGGTACTACCGTTGCCTTTTGCACGCCTTTGCACTGGCTTTGGTTACCCTTTCAGCATGGACACGTTTAAGGTACCTAAAGCAAAGCGGACTAATAAAACATTTGAGGGGATCCCGAGCTTCAATTTTCGAGATATTGTCACGAAAGAAAAGATTGGCTCTGGCAGTTTTGACCAGGTTATATTTGCAGAATGGCAAGGAAAGAAATGCGTTGTCAAACAGTAGCACAATGTAATGGGCAAAGAAAACGAAGGCGAATTCCAGAAGGAAGTCAAGCTCCTATACCGTATAGCATAAAAGTCAATTATGTGGAGAAGACTGGCAAGCCTGCAGATCATAAAAACTTCGTCGATAAGAATTATTGTTTAACGAGGCAAGCTTAATTGGATAGCCAATTTGGTAAAAGTAACATATGAAAAACTTAAAAGTTCCATTTGCAGTTTATCCAAGCAGGATTTTAAGATATACAACAAAAATTTAGCTTCAGTAGACCAACAGCATGAAAATGGTGTATCATTTATATTTGTATGATGCAAAGTTTGAAAATTCCGCAAATTCAAAGGAAATGCGGAATCCCGCATTTTCGCGGAAATTCTGCATTTTGTAAGAAAATGCGGAATTTCCGTATTCCGCATGGAAATTCCGGATTCCGCATTTTAAAGATAGCCAATATTTTCTGTGCTCCGCTGCAACTTCTACGCTATAATAAGCATCTTTTATGTCTAAAGACGCCATGAACCAATTATGTTCCATCAAACTTGTCATCGTATTCAAAGTTTCCATTTTGAAATGATGGTATGTGACATGATTATTAAATTCTTTCAAGTTCAAAATCATACGATAGGAACCATCAGGTTTTGGTGTAAAAAATATTGGTGACTAGGCTTGCCGGTCGGCCGTCACACTGAGTGATTGCTTGGGAAAGAATTTGTTGCATCTTGACGTTATTTTCTGTTATCACTTTATGTGACAAAAATTTCGGCATAGGTTAATTCTACATTCTACAAAGCTGCTGTTCATAGTTGCGCAAGGGAGCATTTAACAAAATGAGTGCTTCACCCCAGGGCCGTCGAGAGAGAGGCCGGGCACCACGCCTTTTTATCCTTGGGCCACGCCTCCTATGCACTGGTAAGACACTGCTTTTAGATTTTTTTTAGAATCTCAGTGGGCCTGCAGGCCTGAAAACGTTCCTGAAAGAAAATTACAACAAAGAAAAAGACATACCTTATTTCTTGCTGGCCCACAGAGACCCCAGGCCCCCTGGTAACTACCCTGGCTACTCCCCTCTCTGTTCTGAATATCCCCCTACTATACAGATGATGCCTCACCACACACATCATGGTATCCTCCCACTGTACTCCAGATGCCTCCCCACTGTACTGAACACCCCCGTCCCCCACTGCACTGAAGGCATCCCCAACTGAACTCCAGATGCCTCCCCACTGTACTGAGCACCCACGTCCCCCACTGCACTGAAGGTATCCCCCCACTGAACTCCGGATGCCTCCCCACTATACTGAATTTCCCCACTGTACTCAAACATACCTCCCCACTGTACTGAACATCCCCAACTGTACTGCACGACTCCCGGTGGGTGCAAAATTCAACAGTAAAAGGTCTACCACGCTCGTCCATACCATTCCATTGGATACCCTTTTATAGCTCAATTGACTCTGTATGTTACGATTATTGTGGTAAATATTTCCCGGTTTATGGGGTCATATTTTAAAATTTTGCCCTGGTTACGGGTCCTAATAAGACACTGCTTTTAGATTTTTGTTAGAATCTTAGTGGGCCTGCAGGCCTGAAAACGTTCCTGAAAGAAAACTACAACAAAGAAAAAGACATACCTTATTTCTTGCTGGCCCACAGAGGCCCCGGGCCCCCTGGTAGCTACCCTGGCTACCCCCCTCTCTGTTCTGAATATCCCCCTACTATACTGATGATGCCTCACCACACACCACACACATCATGATATCCCCCAACTGTACTCCAGAAGCCTCCCCACTGTACTGAACAGCCCCGTCCCCCACTGCACTCAAGGTATCCCCCACTGAACTCCGGATGCCTCCCCACTATACTGAATTGCCCCACTGTACTCAAACATACCTCCCCACTGTACTGAACATCCCCAACTGTACTGCACACTCCCGGTGGGGGCAATTCAACAGTAAAAGGTACATCACGCTCGTCCGTACCATTCCATAGGATACCCTTTTCTCTGACATTCTAGTTGATGAAAAAACCCCTTATCATGGAAAATTTTGAAGGTAACTTAGGTTTTCTAAGAGAAAGGTTTGGGATTTTGGCACTTTATTACGATTCACTTATACTGATATCTCTTCTCTTTGTTGGAAAACAGTAGAATTCCATAAAACTTGGGGTATGAAGCTTGGGCCAGGTACTTTTATTTTAGGGCCCCGAGTCCACCAGCCAGCATTTCACTGTTTTTGGGTTCGAATATTTTCTGAAGAAAATACTCCGTTTTTCCTAAGATTCTACAAAAAACTTTCATAAAAAGGAATATAGCTCTATAAATTCTCAATTTACTCTGTATGTTACGATTATTGTGGTAGATTTTTCCCGATTTATGGGGTCATATTTTAACATATTGCCCTGGTTACGGGTCCTAACTCTGAATTCTCAAAGACACATATATACCAGACCCCCTATAGGAGTTACCCCCTCGCCCTTTGCTTTCTAGCCCTCTCATCCCAAACAGAGTAGCCTGCGCGCAGACTCGACTGGTCACGCCGAAGTAAGTTTAGTTGAATTGCAATTTGATGGTTTTGCCTCTACTGGAGGCAAAACCATCAAACTTCATTTCAACTAAACTTACTTCGGCGTGACCAGTCGAGTCTGCGCGCAAGCTAAAACAGAGGCTCTGAAATCACTTTCTGATTGTTCTTTCCAGCAATTGTTCTGGTTTGAAAAGTATTCACGTCAGATTGTGTCTGGAATGGAAGGGCAATTAGCAGTGTTGCCTTCCAATGAAGAAAGTACAAATAGAATTGTAATGTAATGTTTAATGTGTTGTTGTTCAATTTCAATGACCTCTGAAAACAGAATAGCTTGTAAACATTAGGCCTCTCAATTCAGATCACCCATCCTGTTCAGACGAGGATAGTTCGGAAGAGTGATAGTACCCCTCAACTCGTTTCACGTTTTTAATCGGGCAAAGGGCGATGTACAAATCGCTGCATTTTTTGTAAAACTGCCTTGTGAAATAGCAGATAAGTCCTAGTCATTGCTCATAAAAGCATAAAAAGACAGCAGGTAAAAATATAACTTACGGAGACTCCTAAAATAAGACTGCGGGAAATCACAAGAGTCGACAGGAGTCTGAAAAACTCCCATAGCTAAACTTTATTTCGATTTGGCCCAAGACGTGGCCCCTGTCTTCTTTGAAGGATTTTCTTCAGCTTCAATTTCTGCAAATGTGGTTTCTGTCAAAAACAGAATGCACGCATTCGTTGCCGATTCCTTACTTCCAGTTATCGTCCAATATTTCACACCATTTTACTCTTCCTTCCCTCTTGTCATTGCATGAAGGCCTATTTTTTAGTAAGAGACTGAGCCAATCTAGGTTTAGTGGCCATTTGCTGCCAAAAGCTGGTCGAGAGTATCGTAAATGTTAATCCTCTCAAGGAACAATTCAAGTACTATTTAATCTATCAACTATCACTATCAACAGTTTGAAAGCAATTTTCCATGCTGTACAACAATGTCAAAACCTTTTTGCGTGACAACTCAGATGGTAGTTGAAAACATAAAAGAGGATGTTTCTCTTGAGAGAAGGGGGAGTCCCCGAGAAAGGGCTAAAAAGGCATCTAAAAATTTGCAATTGTGGAACCCTGGAGCGCCAATCCCTCTCCTTATAACTCATATTTTGAGGTAGAAACTCCATAAATATAGCAAGGCTGTCAAAAGACAACATTTAGCAAATAAACTGGGGAAATGGCCTTTGAAGGGTGGGAAATGTGCAATTTCCACTCGACCCCCCTCCAGCACCTAGAAAATCCCCGAACCTGAATCCCTCTCCAAATGGGTCCCAATGCATATCGAGCGAATAGAGATCCCACTGGGATATTTAAAAAATCAGAAAACCCCTCAATGGGGTTTTGAAGGACACCCATTTTTTGACGTCATTAGCATCGCGAGAACAATCGAATGACAAAGGACTTCGAGCACAACACAAAGGGGAACAAAGGGCTTGGCAAGCCGAAAGTGGGGTGAGGAATTTGGCGAATAACCCCTCGACCAGAGTCTTGACTGGAAAAGGAAGACGCTTTGAGGAGGAACGGAATGTTGGGCGACGTTTTCACCTGCGATTTGACTTCGCCCATGTTGGAGGGGTACTTCGGGGGGGGGTCCCAATACCGCAATACCGCACGAAAAGGACACCAAATACCGCAATACCGCACCAAAAAATAGCAAAATACCGCAAACGCTAGAAAACTAAAAACAACGCTGTTAATACAGTATACCGGTCTGTAGCAGTTTGATTCCGGCCTAAATCCACCTTCCTTCATCAAATTTTGTAGTTTCGTCTATCAAATCATAGTTAGATGTTTTACAGACGAAAGTGTGACGTGAGAACTACGGGAAAGGGGAAAAGTTTCATTTATGTGCTTTCAGTAAAACTGCATTGACGGCAGAAATTATGAATTTATAGAACATATAATTGTTTTGAATATCGATTCTGCTACATAAGGGCTGACTTTTTCGCGAATACGAGATAAAAGTTTACTCTGGCTGACGCTTTTTTGTACACATTTTCCAAAAGTCGATGTAGGTTCAGATGGTTATCCAAATCTACACCAAAGTATACTTGCATGATTTTGTCTCATGAATAGTTTGATTGTAGATGTTGATGTCCAGGTTTGGCTGTTTGGACAATTTTTGATGTGATCCATATGGCACAAATTCAGTTTTACCTTTTTTCAAGTTAATGAACAAGTTATTTTCATCAAGCCAATCAGGGGGCGGATCCAGCCCAAAGTTGAAGGGGAGCAATTTTCAAAGAGGACACCAAATACACGATGGAAAGTGAGCGCGCCGAGGGCGCGTGAAAAATTTTTGGAGAATATTCTTTGATTTACTACTAAATAACGCCTTGATTTATATTTTTCCCTCATATTTAAGTCAAAACAGTTACAAAATTGTGCATTAGAGTTAGGACGAGGGGACGAGGGGCCCTTTTCTCGCCAAAAAATGGGCGCTAAGCTGAATTTTCATCATGAGGAGGGGCAGTTGCCCCCACTTGCCCCCCCCCCTCCTAAATCCACCACTGAAGCCAGTCTGCAACTTTTTGCAGTTCACTGTTAAGTAAATATTCTATTTCATTTGGATTCTTTCTTGCACAATATGAAACAGTATCGTGGGCATATAATATAATGCCAGCATCAGTGAGTGGAATAAGGATGTCGTTGACTATCAGCCCAAAGAGAAGGGACCCCAGGATGGATCCTTGTGGGACACCACATGTAACGTTTTCTTCGCATGAGCTGGCGTTATCAAAGATTTCCTATTGTTTTCTATTAGAGAGATAATCACCTATCCATTGTAATTTCACATCATCTATACCATAACTTGGCCATTTTTCCAGCAAGGTTGCATGACGCACTGTGTCGCAATATGGACAGCACCACCAAGTAGCCCTTTTTCAACGTTTTGTCTAAACTTTTCTGACAGTAAGGTAACTGCATGTTGCGTAGTCTAAACCCAAACTGATTTGGGCACAACATGCCTTTCGATTCAAGGTACTGGGACAGTTGATTATAAATGATCTTCTGGATAACTTTTGATAGAGCAGGAATTACCGTGATATGCGTATAGTTGTCCAACATTGTCGGATTGCCTGATTTGAAAATATGGGTGATTTTCCCACATCTAAATTTTGATTCGTACAAATATTTTGATTCTTTCTTTAGATAAAAATGTTGCGTGCTCTCCTCCACAGGTATCTTTTCAAGGTCGAGCAGGTGGAGCAGGCACAAGGAGAGAGAGAGAGAGAGAGAGAAGGGACCTCCCTCTCCTTCGTTTTTCTTTCCTCTATCAATTCGTCTCGAAAATGCTTTTTTCTTCAACAGGAAAATGCATGTTGATTTTCGTACAATACCGCATACCGCTCTGTGAAAGCTCAACACCGCAATACCGCAAGTTTTTTCCGTCATTACCGCAATACCGCACAAAATTTACCCCCGATACCGCAATGCCGCAAACCCCGAAGTACCCCTCATGTTGCGGTTCTGCCAATCGAACTGTCTAGACAATTGGAACGTTCGCGAGAGGGACAAAGGGAATGACGCCACATCCGACTGCAACGAATATGTATATAGATATGACCGAGGGAGGTATGACCTGTCCGTTTTCAGGTCTAGTTATTTCGAGCACTTCTTTTTTCATTAGTTTTTGAATCTCAGTGTTTAGAATCTGCTCCTCTGGAGCACTAAATTTTCTCTCCCGGTGGGAAATACAAGGAGAACTATTCAACTCCACTTTTGCCCCTGATACATATGATAAAATTTCAGGGTCCTTTGTTATGCGTTGCCAAGCGGTTATATGGCTTTTTATTCACCTGGCTTTAAAGTTATCACACTGATATGTAAGAAATAGCAATACAGTTGGAAGAAATTCTTGAAATTCACTTCAAGATTTCTAGAATTTTTGAGGTCGGAAACTGTGTCGCTGCTGTTGTTGACCTCTGGGCTGAAATGGCTGGCCCCACTTCTTTTTCTTCACTGCTGCGATGGCCTTGCCCTAAAAATCACGCCTGGGGGTGTAGCCATAATAGCCAAACTGAGGGTTTGACCCCAGAAGATTTGGTTTAAAATTTTGTTCTCTCCCTTTATTTGGAGAAGGCTTGAAGGCTTTTGTGATTTTGTTCGTTTCTTCGACATCTTTTATTTGTTTTCCTCGCCAAATAAGTGTGGGGAATGAGCAATTTCTGTAGCTGGCGAACATAGAGTTTGATACTCGGGTTTTAGAGCATTCTTCATTGTAAGGCGTCTTTCGTTTGAGAGATCGCCGATAAGATGTCCGAGCAAAGCAATTGAATCATAGGACTTCGAAATCTGATTGTTTATTTCGCTTTTATCGTCAGAGTTTTTGACATTTTTCAACATAAAATCTGCCATTTTCAGGATAATGCAGCCCACTTTTGTTAGTGTCTGCTGCATGTTGCTCAAACGCAAATCTGCTTGTTTTTTTCTCCCATTTCAAATTTTCCCAAGCCCCTTTGTTCACTTTTATCGGGTGTAGCTTTTTACAACTTTTCGATCGTCTGTATTTTTCAAGGATGCTTTTAATTTTCTCAGTTTTTAGTTGCTTCCCCCAGCGGTTTTCAACAAATTCCGCTAATTTTTCGTTGACATTGTCACTGACTTCAAAGCCTTCGGCTATTTTATCAAGAAATTCGTTGTCCTTATTTCTTCCCGTTTCTGGGTGCTCATCTTTATCCTGCTCAAGGTCTTCGTTAGCATGGATACTTATGGTGTCATCGTCACCATTTTCCTCGTCTCGATGGGTTTTTGCCGGTGGCTCAGATAGATTATGTTCTTTGCTCGTGGCTGCCCTTTTTCTTTTATTTGACAGGCCAGGTTTTGGCGCAGAACTTTGATTACTTCCTATGCTTGATGTAGAAAGCATGCCTTGTCCTGTGGACTCAATATGGCTGGTGGGCCCATTCATACTTGACCCGGTGGGTCCTTCGATATCCCCGATGGGCATATTCATGGCCAGTCCGATGGGCGTTGTTTCGGTAAGCCCGGTGGGTCGATTAAAGGAGCTCTCAACTAGCTTTTGCAACAAAATTTCATAGCGCGTAGCGCCCATATTTGAATTTAATTCTAATAGAGTTTCATTCAAGTCCGGTTTTCCAGGCTCATCGCCAGGCGTGTTTTCTAATGGCTCAGTCTGTTCGTTGTCGCTTGACATCTTTATCTTAAATAAAAACACAGAACAGTTGTGAAACTTATTAATTACTGCAGTCGTACTGCTGTTCACTGTTCTCGATAAATGCGAATTTCCAATGTAAGCAAAAGGAAAAGTACAAATTTCTTACCGTTTGTCTTTAAAACTCAGGAGCGTTTTTCTTCACGTGTGGATGACCGACAAGATACCACGCAAATGACTGGCAACGCATGCGCTCGCTTCTCATGTGACTCCGTAGTGACGTAGTTGATGACAGAGAAGAATTTCGCTTTGGGGAATCATGCAGCAGTGCCACAGTGTAAATAAAGGATCGAGGAACATTTGGGAATGGCCGTATATCCATGATTCTCAGCCTGTCAACCTTGTTAAGACTGTAAGACTACCAAGTAACATATTTAGCTGTCACTCGTTCCATTAGATACACCAGCTTTTTATTTGGGGAATTGGGCTCTAGTGCTTTGGTCTAAAATTATTATTTTTATTACTATCATTATCACTTTATTTACAATGTTGTCATAAAAAGTATACGATAGCTATACATGTATGTACGAAAACATATACAAACACAGCTAAGAGAAGCCATCTGGTTCAAATGACAAAAAACAAATGACAAAAGAATTTCGGAAGTTGTCTGCCAGTCGCGATAAGCTTCGTAAGCAAGCCGTGCGTTCTAAATCTGAAATTCTACAGCAGGCATATAGGCCGTTGAGAAACAAGGTCAATAAATTAAACCTTGACTTGAAACGTGAGTTTTTTACAAATAAGATTACCTCTTATCAGGGTGATCTTAAAAGTACATGGAAAGTTATTAACCAGGTTATAAACAAAAAATCTAAGACCACAAATATCTCATCTCTCAGTATTGATGGAAATACAGTCCTAGGTGGTAAAGGTATCGCAGAATCAATGAATGAATTTTTCTGCAATGTTGGCAATAAACTCAGCAGCAAAATACCGCACAAGAAAAATCCTCTTTTAGAAAATGAATATTCAGTTAACGAAAAGAAATCCCAGTTTCATTTCCAGCCGATAGGTATTCGGCAGGTTGAAAAGGCTCTAGGCAAATTCAAATCATCGATGGGATTTGGTACTGATGGTATTGCTAATTTCTTTCTGAAAGCTGGTCTTCCGGTCATAGCTGAGTCCCTTTGCGACATTTTCAATCTATCTCTAGCAACTGGGAGCTTTCCCAATTCATGGAAGGTTGCGAGAGTTGCCCCTATATTCAAAAGTGGGCAAAAAGATGATCGCTCTAACTACAGACCAATATCGGTACTCCCTTTCTTGTCTAGAGTATTCGAAAAGCTGGTTTACAACCAGGTTTACGAATACTTGGATAGAAACAAGCTCCTTTTCGCGCACCAGTCTGGCTTCAGGTCTTTGCACTCTGTGGTTACTTGCTTATTAAATAGCACTGACGATTGGTATGTAAATATGGATAACGGGAAATACACTTCAATGGTATTTATCGACCTAAAAAAAGCTTTTGATACCGTTGATCATCAAATTTTACTTGCGAAACTAAAAAAATATGGCATAGATGGTCATGAGCATTCTTGGTTTAAGTCCTATCTGCAAAACCGACGTCAATTCTGCAAGGTCAATGGCACATCCTCAAGTTTACAAAAGGTTGATTGCGGAGTGCCACAGGGTTCATGTCTTGGTCCACTCCTTTTTCTAATTTATATTAACGATCTCCCTATGTCTCTCCGTAAATGCAATGTGACAATGTATGCTGATGACACAAGTATTTCACATTCTGCGAAAAATATCAACGAGTTGAATGACACACTGAATAGTGATCTCGATCGGCTAAAGGAATGGTTACAAGGGAACAAACTGTCACTAAATATCGTAAAGACACAGGCGATGGTTGTAGGTTCTCGACCAAACCTAAAAAAGATTGCTGACAATAAAGTAGAGACCCCATCATTTGTTATTGATGGCGCTGAAATTGACATCGTTAAAAATGTAAAATATTTAGGAGTCCAACTTGATGATAGCCTCGTTTGGGATCGGAACACAAAATTATTATGTAGCAAACTGTCTCGTGCTCTAGGATTTTTGAAATATGCCAAAAAATTCGTACCCAAGGATACCTTAATCAAAATGTATCATGGCATCGTAGAGCCACATTTCCGTTATTGCTGTTCTGTTTGGGGAGGCTGCAGTGAAACCAGATTGCAAACCATACAAAAATTGCAAAATCGAGCTGCAAGAATTGTCACTAATAGCAGCTATGATGTATCCGCCTCAAATTTGATCAAGGAACTAAATTGGCCAACGGTTACGGAAATGATAAAATGCGAGACAGCTACTATTACATACAAAGCATTGTCAGGTCTTGCACCCGGCTATCTTTCAAACCTTTTCAAGAAAAACTCTGCGCGTGATATCAGTATGAATTTGCGGAATACCATTGCCGATGTCCTTGTTCCAAGGATGAAAACTTGCAATGGGCAGAAAGCGATATCTTTCCGGGGTGCAAAGACTTGGAATGAATTGCCTTTGGATGTCAAACAAGCACCCTCTCTTAGCATTTTTAAAAGTATGCTGAAGAGTAATTTGCCTCTCTCAGGCTAACTCCATTGTTTTTCATTTATTTTTTTATTTTGGATTGTAAATATAGGTAATTTGTTAGTAATTTTTAGTAATATTGTAAAGTTTGGCACGGCCCCCTGTAAAGCAATCCTCTCGATTGACGGGGCCACCGTGTAAAAATAATGAAAAATGAAAAATGAAAAAATGAAATTGAATCGATAAAACTATCATATAAAACCTAAATACGGTACAAAATTTTGGTCAAGTCTTCACTGGCATTGGCACTCATTTCCTTTCCAGGCTTTGATTTTGGTCTTAAACTCAGTCAGGCTGATTGACTTTCTAATCAAGACTGGAAGCTTATCCCATAACTGTGGACCCCTATACGTATCCAGAATTTTCTGGGCCAAACATGACTTATCTCATTTTGGATAGACTAAAGTCGCGATCATTTTCGAGGTGATGCTGGTAGGTTTGTGGACAGAAAATTTAATTCATAAAAGGAGGTATGTAAAATTCACAAAATAATTTGGGGACATTTTAAGAATGGCTCTATATTCCATGTTTTTCAGCATGTCAAACTTGCTAAGAATACTAAGTAATGTATTTCTCTGTCACTTGTTTCATTAGTTACACCAGTTTTTCACTTTTGAGGATTGGGCTCCAGTACCCCCATCTAAAAATAGCATCTGGGGGCATTTTTTAGAATGGCTCTATATTCCATGTTTTTCAGAATCTCAAACTTGCTAAGACTACTAAGTAATGTATTTATTCGTCATTTGTTTCATTAGTTACACCAGTTTTTCACTTTTGGGGATCGGGCTCCAGTGCCCCCGTCTAAATATAGCCTTTGAGGGCATTTTTTGGAATGGCTCTATATCCAATATTTTTTACCGTGTCAAACTGCTTATGTTCACCAAGTTCCATGCTTTTATCACAAAACGAACATTCCAACCTTAAATCTGCCGAACTAGTCTTTAATTCCTACAAGTTCATCAAATTCAAATGCCAATGAAATTTTTTTGGGGCATCCATGTAGCAGTTGAGATTTTGACAAGGATTAATCGACCATCGACCACGTTGCATCCAAATTTTGGGGTTTGGGGAAATTTGGGGGTTGTTATGAAGTCATAAATGGGGTCGAAGTTTCAAATGTTCTCTTATCTGACTCGAGGTTGCGTTTGGTTTTGATGCTCGATGATCACTCCACCAATCTCAAAACGAGAACATTTTACAAGAGAAAACTCGTCTGCAAATCTTATAAAACAAATCGGGGCTCGAAACCGCCCCCAGGGGCTCCGGGGAGGCTACTTGAAAATGCGCTAAAATTTTGGCCAATGCTTAGTAAATACAATTTTTTCATTTCATTTTAAAATATTTATAAAGGCTACAGGGTTTCAGAAAAATATGTTTTCAAACTGACCTGTCCCTAATCCATATGCGTGGTGTTTTCCATCGAGCCCCCGAGGTTTTATCTGCCGTGTTTTAAACGACACCAGCTATTTACATAAGAGCGACATGAGAACGTTTCTGCGCGAACACACTATACTTTTACTTTGTCCTAGAACGGTTCTCATAATCCAGTTTGCCTGGCCTCAAAATCAAAATCTTGACAATTTTGTAATAGTTTGTCTCGGAAATTTTTCAAAAAGCCAACCTATTCATTGGCATAGAACCAGTCACTTTGCACCATTTTTCCGAAAGATCCTTACCCTACATTACCCCCATACCAAACTACTTTCTCCTCATTTGCTATGTGGAAAAAACCCTTGACTTAGATCTCGGAGGGTACAGAACGGTGGTCTAAGGCTTCACCACGAGAAAAAAATTCCGAGTCAGTGCCCTACAGATTGTCGGAAAATGCAATTAACACAGCAAGATTGTACAAACCTATGCTGACATAACAATTGCCAAGATCATTGGCCTTACCCCCCCCCCCCCTAATAATTTTACACCGGAATTAGAGGAATTAGAAAAGTGGTCCTGGAGAACATTGGGGGGCCACCACCCCCCTTGCCCCCTTGCCCCCCTCCCGGCGCTTCTGTTAGATAGCAATTACAAATGTTGTTATCTTTGGTATGATGAGGAGATTGCAATACAATAGCATAGCATTTCATTTGTAGAGGTCCAAAAGAGCTTCAAAATTCCATAACATTTGTCTTACTTTATTCGAATCACTTTAAGCATGCATAGTGTATTTATTTTGATTGCTTGTGACAAATTCTTTCATTTGCTACAAAACTTCTATGAGTTCTTATGAAGTTGAGCGAGGGGGGGGGGGGAGAACATTTTTCTAATTCGAAAAAAGCGTAAGGGATTTTTCAGAACAAGAGGATTTAGACGGATTTATGATGGATTTTTCTTGAAAACAAAAGGGTTTTTACCAAAGGTGTACGAGATTTTTTTGAGTGAATTGCCCCCCGACGGTGAGTTCATAAAGATTTTATATTTAATTTATGCGAAATCAAGTTTATCAAACCTTAAATACACAAAATATCTTAAAATGAATGAATAGCCTAGCGCTTAATTTGCTAAACGTTTCGGGCTTAACCATTCATCAGTAGTAACTAGAAATATTCTACACTATTCTATCAATCGTTCTATTTCTGCTTTTTACGCTCTAACGTACCCTTTTCTCGTTACTACTGATGAAGGGTTAAGCCCGAAACGTTTAGCAAATTAAGCTCTAGGCTATTCATTCATTTTAAGATATTTGTGTATTTATCGATAGCCGCACGTGCAAACAAGCAACTTATATTTTATCAAAGCTTAAAGAGCCACTGCTGACATGAGTGCTTTGCGCGCTTAGAAAATTGAAAGGAGGTAAACACCAATGGTGACGAAGAACAATGTTTTGTTTGCGCTTATTATCGTTTATTGTTTTATATTTCCGTCATTGCTGAAAACAAGAGCTGAACATTTCACACGTATTAACCACAATTCTATAGGCCCTTTCTTTACTTATAGCGTCTGTTTTATTATGTTAATTTGAAATACAGTCCTCTGGAGGGCAAAATGGCCTCATCATTTTCTTTCGTAATCTAAACTTCGTATTTGAACCGTTCCATATGGCCCCGGGGGGTCTACTTAATACAATAACCACCCAGGGATGTGCCTGCCAATAGGGTGTCATTTTCGGCTGAAAATTCCGGGACAGGATTATACCTTTTGCACATTTATTCCGGGACCGGTGTGTCCATTAGAGCTACTTTTTCCAGGACAGATCAGATTATTATCTATAAAGATACTCCAATTCATGAACTTATTAAATTAAAATGTTAGTAGCGTTAGCAATTAGCGAAAACTACTTTTAGTAATATCATTTTCACGAGAACCATCAGTTTCCCTGATCTTATTCCAGGACAGGTATTATGTTTTCAGAATTTTATTCCAGGACAGGGTCATAAAATTTTGTTCTGGCAGGCACATCCCCGTTGTTTTTCTCCAAGGTAGACCCCCCGGGCATATGGCAAACTAAACCGTACAAAAACAAGAACGACAGGAAATAATCCACATATCTACGGATCACGCATCATGACCGTCCAAGAAGAAAGCGATGAAGAAAATGATGGAGGAGGCAACAGTGGAATTGAGGTAGGCTTCTTTCCACATCCGCGATAATGTTGACATGCTATGCTAGGCCAAAAAACACTTTTAGACACCCAGAAAGTCGAAGAAGCAATGCATTGTGGGATTCGCACAGGCGCAAAGCACATATGTCAGCAGTGGCTCTTTAATTGCTTCGTTTTCTTTGTTTGACAAAAAAATGATATAAGCAGAGACAACGCAATTGTTTGAAAGTTCATTTTCATTTTATTGCCCTCGCCGGAGCGCGTGAAGCAAGGGCTTCTAATTGGCTATGCGAGCACGAGATTTTGTTAGGAGCTTGATTTTAGTTTTCCAATGATGAGTCAGCAGAATTCGTCAACAAAAATGGCGGCGATTTGGAGGTCTCGGTGGAAAGAAACCTGGTGCTGAAAAATCTTCTGTTCTCAGGCACACAGCTTTTGTTCTCATGCACAGAAGAAAATAAACTTTTATTTCCGTAAGGGCCTATCTTTGATCGCTTCACACACAATAATACCGATGTGTTGATTTGTTCAGTGTGGAAGGGATGGGGGGAAGGGATTAATAAAGTATTCAGCATCCAATACGAATTTTCAATGATATGGAGAATCACAGTAACTATGGAAGAATAAAACGAACAAATTGCAACTGTTTATGAACTCTGAAACCACCACCACAGCAGGGTATCGTATTCGTAGTTTCTTATTTTTTCAATTTATCTGTGTGGTTTTTTTTCAAACAATTTTATATATATCAACGAATTCTATTCCTCCGAATAACATTTGATGTGGATACTAAATTGCACCAGCAGAACCAGCAGGGAGTTTCACCCTGTAGAACGTCTGTGCAGTATTGTAGAGGCTGTTCAGTAAGGCAGCGGTTGCCCAGTGCAATACAGGGATCACATGATGTCATTGGTGGGATTACATGCAGTAAATTTTAGGCTATTCAGTTATTTACAGGGATAACATACAGTAAATGAGAGGGGAACATAAGGTCATTGGAGGGATTGCCTCAGTAAATTTCAGGTTATTCAGTAAATTGTAGGGCTTACATGATGTCGTTGGCGGGATCACATCAGTAAGGTTGAGGCTATTCAGTTACTTACAGGGATAACAAGCAGTGCCGTACAGGGATAACATCGTGTCGTTGCAGGGATGACATCAGTAAAGTAGTGGTTACTCAGTATTCTGCGTGGATAACATCTTGTCGATACAGGGATCACATCAGTTATTTCAAGGTTACTCAGTTACTTACAGGGATAACATCCAGTAAGGCAACGGGATGCACTCGCTAGCTTGGGGAATTTCTTTAGAAATTCTTA
The DNA here is from genome assembly GCA_039566865.1 of Aurelia coerulea. Classification (NCBI taxonomy): domain Eukaryota; kingdom Metazoa; phylum Cnidaria; class Scyphozoa; order Semaeostomeae; family Ulmaridae; genus Aurelia; species Aurelia coerulea. Next base: position 9,269,819 of record CM076954.1, read on the forward strand.
ACGTGTTTTTGTAAAAAACGGGGGTTATATGAAGTGAATAGCACTACACGTTATTTTTTATAAGAAACTTGGATCAGCACTTAGTACTAAAAGTTTCTTAATTTCGCATGAAAATTTCGGTGTTTTAGTAGTAAAAGTTTCTTAATTAGTTTCTTATTTTTTGGGCCTAAAATTGCGGTATTGTTCGAAGTTGAGCCTTCTTCTCGAGAAAAGGCTTCCATTTTGCATTGACATTGTCATCAAGAAGAAGCCATGCACATCAAGGCAAAAATTTACCAATTTTGCAGTTAAAAGTCAAGAAAAGACGAATGTACCTTTGTTAGAGAGACATAGAATAAGAGAGACATACAGAAATAAAGTTTTAGAGTTTCTTAACTGTTCTCGAGCGTAGTACTAGATTTTCTTAAATTTTTGGTCATCGTTGTACTAGTTTCTTATAAACCAGTTTCTTATAAAAAAAAACGTGTACGGATAATCGTGTGCATCAAACACAGTCACGCCATAATGTTGTTTGCAGCTTAGGCCTTATCAAGATAAAAATATTGTGGTTTTTTGTGAACATGGATGAAGAGTTTTGTAAATATTTACTACAAGCACCACACAAGAAGAAGTTGACGGAAAACGTTCGCGAAGGAGATATTGAATTAGAATCCTTTATCGATCTAATTGCCCAGATAGAGTCGAGGGGAGGGGAACCGAAATGCAGGAAAGGCCTTGCCGAGGAATTCGACAAGATCAACCTGACACTGTCTTCTGTCATCTGTGACTGCGAGTCCTCTCCAAAGGAATCTTCTTGTGTCTCCAATATGCGAGGCCCACCTCCTGCTTCGTCGCAACGATAATTCAGTCCGGGGAACGGCTTGTTATTGAGCATCAAGCCAGTCGTGAATGGCTTTGGCAATTTCATCGGAGAGTATCAAAATCCTCCGTTTGTCGTTCATGCCATCCAGGCGCTGGGCTGGTGAAAACAATATTGTTCTTCTTCATGATACTTCAATTCAAGATACGTGAAACTCAGCGAGTGTTACCTTGAAGCCAAACAAGAAATACGGAAAAAAGACTGAGCCAGCAGAGAGTTATCGGTCAAGTTTTAGTTTGATAATTAGTCACTGGAGTCATATCAGTCTGGACTCAATTCTTTTTTATTCCCATTCGATTCACACTATATCCAATGTGATCTTAGCCTACGCATAGCTATATTTTTCAAAAGAAGAAAAGATTTTTCAGAATAATGATGAGACACAACACTGGACTGATGTGTTATTCTGCTGATTTGTCACGTAATCTATGCACATTGGCACTAAAGCATCTAATCCAAACATTCAAGTTTTTACTTTTCAATGTAGTTATTTGTACAACTTTATCCTCCATCGTAGGATTAATGACCCCATTAGGAGGAACCATTTCTTGTCAATATCACAGTTTGCAAACCAGTGCTCCGAGCACACAATAAGGCCCCCTACTCGAAAACAATAAATAATTTAGTCATCAGTGCACATGATCCCTCTAGTGCATTGTTTGTATCCCTCGCAGTTACTGAACAACCTTAAAATAACTGATGTAATCCCTTTACCGACACGATGTTATCCCGTTGCCTTACTGGATGTTATCCCTGTAAGTAACTGAGTAACCTTGAAATAACTGATGTGATCCCTGTATCGACAAGATGTTATCCACGCAGAATACTGAGTAACCACTACTTTACTGATGTCATCCCTGCAACGACACGATGTTATCCCTGTACGGCACTGCTTGTTATCCCTGTAAGTAACTGAATAGCCTCAACCTTACTGATGTGATCCCGCCAACGACATCATGTAAGCCCTACAATTTACTGAATAACCTGAAATTTACTGAGGCAATCCCTCCAATGACCTTATGTTCCCCTCTCATTTACTGTATGTTATCCCTGTAAATAACTGAATAGCCTAAAATTTACTGCATGTAATCCCACCAATGACATCATGTGATCCCTGTATTGCACTGGGCAACCGCTGCCTTACTGAACAGCCTCTACCATACTGCACAGACGTTCTACAGGGTGAGTTTAAGAAAAAATATAAAAATAAAGAAAATAGTGAGTGACAATGAGGATTCAAACGTCATTTTGTTTTTCATTTTAAATCATTTATACACAATATCCCTTCAGCATAATAAAACTACAAAAAACATACAATGCAATTAATCAATATATTTATATAAACAAAAAGAAAAACAACGAGGGTTAAAGATTATATTGCTGTTCTCCCAGGGAGTTGTGTTTCAAATTGCTTTCAGCTCATCAAATGTATTTTTAGTTGTTTTTTGAATCGGCAGAAGGTAGGTAGTTCCCTGATATTTAAAGGGATTTCATTCCAGACCTTAAGAGCTAAATAGGAAAATCCTTTTTTGGCACACTCCAGATTGTACCTTGGAATCTGAAGATCTCTACAGAACCGCGTGTTATAACTGGAGTATTGGGATCTTTGTTGAAATTTGTTCCAGAGATTTTCCGGGCTGAGTCTGTTCATGATCTTATAGGCCATAACTGCACGATCAAACGTGACATGTTGTCCAACCTGAAGGAAATTATTCGACCATTCATCTTTTATCCTGGACGTATCGATCATGGAAATAGCTCTGTTTTGAAGACGTTGAAGGTACTCCTTTCTTGAATTAGAGAGGCTACACCAGATTACATCTGCATATCGCATGTGACTTTCTACAAGAGCACGATATACATTGCTTAACTGAGATTGTGGGAGGATGTTCTTCAATTTTTTAAAGATGCGAGACCTCCGCGAACTTTCCCTTTGACAGTTTTGAATTGTTCTTCCCAGTTAAGCCCTTCGTCTACAATGACTCCAAGTGATTTGGTTTTTTTCACTCGTTTTACATCTGAACCATTCAGTCTCAATGTATCGTGTATCTGCACTTTATTAGTTTTACGAGGGTGCCCAATTACCATATACTCTGTTTTTTGTGGATTGGCACTTAATCTATTTATCCGCATCCATTCAGAAATATGGGTCAACTCCTCTTGAGCCTTATGAACAAGTTCTTCGACATTCTTTGATGTTAAGGTCACGTGAGTATCATCAGCATACATACCGGCCTTTGAGACTTTCAAACATTTTTCAAAGTCATTGAGGTACATTATGAAGAGAAGGGGGCCAAGACAGGAACCTTGGGGAATGCCACATGTAACTGTCCTAGGCCTGGAACAAAATGAAATGATTGCGAACCCTGACAAATTCCATGCACTTTTTGTGAAAAAAGATCAGACAAATACTTTAGGCATAAACCTCGATTTCCAGGGACACACCATCAAATCGGAAGAAAATGTCAAACTTTTAGGCGTAACACTCGATTACAAATTGAATTTTGACCCACATATATCCAATCTTTGCAAGAAAGCGGCGGCGCAACTAAAAGTTCTGAAACGACTCAGGTCGTTTATTGGTTTTGCTGAAAGAGAAGTTTTGGTTCAAAGTTTTGTATACTCAAATTTTAACTATTGTCCCTTAGTTTGGTATTTTTCATGATCAAAATCATTGCAGAAAATTGAAAGAATACAGGAACGTGCATTGAGATTTCTGTATAACGATCACAAAAGTACCTATTGTGTTCTACTTCTCAAATCGAAAAAATGTACAATGCAAGTTGCTCGTCAAGGGCACTTTGCATCGAAATCTTTAAAACAATGAAAAACTTGAATCCATCATTTATGAATAACATCTTTAGTTTTAGGACTTCAAATTATTCATCACGGTATCCGAATAACTTGAATCATTTTCGGCCAAATCAAGTAACTTTCGGTTCTAAGAGCCTTAAAGCAATGGGACCTCAAATCTGGAATTGTTTACCGAATGAATTAAAATCAGCTGAAAACCTTAACAGTTTCAAAAAAATGATAAAACAACGGGACGGACCAAGCTGTAAATGTAATGCTTGTAAATATTACAGTCTGTAAATTTTGCTCATAGTATTTCCTCTATTCACATTTGAATTTAATTTGTTAACTTATTTGTTTATTTGATTTAACATCATTCGATTTAGATTAGCTAACTTATGTATATATGTATATAATGTGTATATAGTGTACGGTTAGAAGTGTATATATGTATATAATGTGTATGTATTTTGGCTAGAGTTAATTATCGAATTGAAATAAGATTAACAAACAAACAAACAAACTTGATTCATAACCGTTGGCGGCACAGTACTGCTTTCTGTTTTCAAGGTATGATTTAAACCAGTCTCTGGAAAGTTCTCGAATACCGTATTTCCTCAATTTTCCTAACAAAATCTTATGGTCAACAGTATCGAAAGCCTTTTTGAGATCTAGGAATATTGCCAAAGTAAAGTGCTTGTGGTCAATATTCTCATACCAATAGTCAGTACTATCAATCAATGATGTTATTGTTGAACAAAGTTTTTGAAAAGCTGATTGACTCATTGTCAGAACCTTTTCTTGTCAGAACCTTTTCAGAACTGTCAATTATAGTGGTTAGTGGAGCAGATGCCTACCGCTACGCCATCCAACCATTAGCTAGTGCTGGCGCTGCAATTATAGATAAACTTGATAATAGCCGAGGGCGGCAAGCATCGATGTTTACCCTTTCTTTTATCAGTGACATAATTTGATCGTTGAATGGGCCAAAATTTTCTGCACGTTTCTTGTAAACACAAAGAGGGAGTGGCTGATGTTAGATAGGCTGCATCGTAATTTTTTCTGAAGAGAAAACGAGACGTTTAGGCCTGTCTGAAACCCAAGCTGTTTTTCTGGGTACTTGAGGATTAGCCTCACTACACAAGGACCCTCAACGTACGCTCACCTATAATTGAAGTGAATTGATGTTGTTGTCGCTCCAGTTGAGGCAAACTTCTATTTGTTGCTTGTGTTTCTTTCTGATGCGAGACTTTTTTCTGGGGTTTTCAATTTGATGAACTTTACTAATCTTTTTCAAAAGCGCGGGCACTTTAGCAGCAGCTATTACTAGTAATATTTATACACGTAAAAAGTTTCAGTATAAGCTATAAGTACTGTTTTAAAAAACTGGCGTGTTACAAATTAAATCAAATTAATTCTTGCTTCAGACAAAAATAATGTGGCCCCTCAGATATGAACAATCACAAATATAAAATTTGCCAGTTGCCAGATACCAATGGCAGTATTCTCTCATCACCGGGGCCAAAGTTTGGGATTTCAAATGCACTGGCCAAATGTGCGCTCCCGCAGAAACCGAAAAGCTGAAAAACTACTTTTTAGAGTCGAATTGACTTATTTATTTTTGCGAACTTTGTTATACACTTATATCATCATCATGCACATCACTACCGTATTTTTGATGTTGAACACTACCAACATTACTAACCTACTAATATTTTCTTATTCTTATTCGTATTGTTACAGTCTCTAAACTTTCTTTTCGTTTACAAAAAAATGTACGCTTTCTATACGCCAAATCGGGCATATGGCCTAGATAGCTCCTTGTGAGTTCTTTCCATATGTCCGGCAGCAAATTTTATTGAACTGAATATCAACTGTATGTAATATTTATATGTATCTTAATAAGCGGCTCTTTTATCTAACACAATGTACTAAATTTATTGATGTGAATGAAAAGTTCCAGTTTCAGTTTCAAATAGTTGGGGTTAGAGAAAAATGTTTAGATTTTTTCTCCACAAACCAGTGCACTCAATGTCCATGGCAGAGACAGACATCCCTGCCATGAAATAAAGGAGCATGGTACTATTTTAGGTTGTGGGTGGGCGGGTGAAAGAAATCGCAAAACCTTACGAAATGCCAGATCTTTACCACGCCTTTCTGCTTTGCCTTCTATGTCCAAATACGAAGGCAACTTGTCACAATTTGGCATTTAAACTGAATGCGAAACCAAATCGAAAGATTTTCAAATCTATTGTCTACGAAACGCATTCTGCGAAAAAAAGACTGTTTTGTTGGTCAACCTATTTCTATGCTTCTAGTTAAAGTAGGGTAAGACGGGGTAAAGTGAACTATTTTGGAGGTTTTTCAAGGATATCCTAAAGAGATTGTAACTGGGGGCAAACTTTTTAACGTTGTTTTGACATTATGTCTTTGGGTCATGGGTCAGTTTATCCAGCATAAACATTTTTCAAATCTTTTTCCATTGTCCCACAAAAGAGCTTTCTTTGGCGGCCGCTCTGCCTAGTTCACTTTACCCCAGGCCGGGGTAAAGTGAACTACTCAGCAATTGTTTGATAAAACCAAAATGATGCTGGCAATACCCGAAAACATGATTTATTTTGCAACTCTAGGGAGTTCTTCACATGCCAAAACGAAAACAAAACCAAACATTTCACAAGAGTGACATTTAAAAAAATTAAATTGTGACCTATGTTGAGAACGATCTTTGCAGATCAAATATTAACCAAAAACTATTGTCTAAGTCACAAATTCGAGTCAGATTGCGAGACCTGAATACAAGTTGATGAACAGTAATGGGAATATACTTGGAAAATACTATACTGCATATAAATACCAAATTACTACAAAGAGAAACATCATTTTCAAAGTAGTTCACTTTGCCCTGTAACCTCCACCCAGAAATAAAACCAAAAAAGGTTATAAATCTACAACAATTATCAATATTCTAATTTCACAGTGATGGCCAGTTATCTTTTCCATGTCGATAGATATGCTTGCTTCATCAATCCCAACAAAATTCTTGGATCAGTAACATTTTTGAATTAAGGTCAAACTTCGGCTGTCAAATTTTTGGAGGTTTTCAGGGAACTGGTATCAGAATATATTTCTGTGTCATTAGAGCGAAAAATGATCCTGCAAATTATCATTTTCTGAGGGCAGAATTATGAACCAATTGAGAATGAAAAGGTCTTCTTCATCTGACTTCATGTTCACATGAGAAAATAAAAAATCATGGGTAGTTCACTTTTCCCCGGTCGAAGCAAAATATCGACTGAACGGTAGATCTTTTAAAATATCATGTTAGCGCGCAAAAAAGTCCTTCTTGGTCCTTTCCTTTTGGACAAAGTAAACATATGGTATGTGCTTCAAATCGATCAAAACAATTATAGAAATGAATTTCGTCTTGGGCTCAAAATTTAAGACCAAAGATAGGAGCCCAAACCTAACAACCATAATTTCCCAAGGTCGTTTTTACTGCCTCGGGTAAAGGGATTTTTTGGAACAACCGGAAAAACTATTTTGCAAAAAATGTTTTCATTTTCTGTGAGCACATATAATAAAACATTGGGCATAAATCATGTTTTATAATTGCATGTTTACTTTTGGAGATTAGCTCGATTGTTCTGAGTAGTTCACTTTACCCCGTAGTTCACTTTACCCCGTCTTACCGTATTCTTTTGAAAACCAGTCAAATGCGAGGCAAGCGGTGTTCCAAATAATTCAAAAAGTGAATAAACAATCTTCTGGGAATTGAGTGATACGTGTTTTTACGCACGTAACAACGAACAATTTTACGAATCACCGAGCACAAAGACTGATTGCTGAAAACAGTTTTCGTTTGCAAAAACAGCAAGACGCAATGCATGCAGCGTGCTAAATTGTTATAAAAGTGAATAAAACAATCTGCTGATAATAGACGATTGCGCTAAAGATGGCGCCGAGGAATTTTTACCAAGATGCACTGCGTTCCTTAATCGAATTCCTATAGAATCGTTGATGAATCTTTATTAGAACGCAATGCATCTTGGTAAAAAATTCCTCGCCGCCATCTTTAGCGCAATCGTCTATTGAGTGATACATGTAGCTACCAATGTCATAAAACAAAATGAATCGTAATCAAGGTTGTGAGACACCTTTTATAAGCAAACGCTCGCAGCATCTTCCGCGAATTAACTGGAATATAAAATTTCATTCTTATCCCTATCTATTCAAAACAAAACAAATTAAATCAATAAATATAATACAGTATAACGTATAGCCCTAATACAATCTTTTAGCATGGAAATGGAGCATGTATTATAGAAAATGTAATGAAATTGCTTTCAGGAATGATCTTCGAGAGGAATTAGGGAAAATAGAGCCATTGGACTTGAATTACAGTTCATTTGAAACGAATTTTGATAGAGTTTTAGATAAACATGCTCCTGTTAAGAAAAAATATGTCCGGGCAAATGATAAACCATTTATGACTCGTGCTCTGCGTAAAGCGACCTAGCCTACGCGTAGACCCATTATCCCAAAGGAGGAAAGGGTCTACGAAACAAAGAGCAAAAGCTTGCTACTGAAGTTTCTAGATTTCTGGAAACTTAATTTATGCAGCCTTTGTTTCAGCCATAGAAATATTCTATTTCTATGGTTTCAAAGCGTTTCACAAATAATTTGAAAAGGGGATTAGAATGATTAATTGGGCGGCCGTAGCAAGCCTTTGCTCTTTGTTTCGTAGACCCTTTCCTCCTTTGGGATAATGGGTCTACGCGTAGGCTAAAAGCGACCATGCTACGTTCTAGATTACGTAATAATACGTAATAAATTCAACGAAGATCGAACTGCTGAAAATTGGAACAAATTTCGCAAGCAACGAAACTCTTGTGTTAAGTTATTTCGGAAGGAAAAAAGAAATTATTACAATAACCTAGACATCTCACTTGTCACTGATAATAAGAAATTCTGGAAAACTGTGAAACCTTTTTTCTCGGACAAATCACAATCTAAGAATAAAATAGTGTTGATTGAAGATGAAACCATTATTTCCAACGATGTTGAGGTAGCAGAAACTATGAACGAATTTTTCGTCACTGTGACGGATTCCCTTGGCATAAATGACAACTCTAATTACGAAAATGCAACAGAAGGAATCACAGATCCTATTGATGAGGCCGTACATAAGTTTTCCAATTTTTTTTTATATCAATCTAAAAAAACGTTAAAAACTACAAAATATATACATTTCAATGTACCAGCCACAGCAGAGAAGGACACTAGGTCATCTGGTCTCCACTGTGGCTGGCACTTACAATTCAACTATAACATATGATACAAAACAAACAAAGAATAAATAGGTAAAGGGAGGGGGGATTGCTGCTTGGTGTTATGACAAAATATACTGGCTGAGTCGAAAATGCCCGCCGACGTGTGGTACATAAGAATTTTGAGTAATCAAGCCATTTCCACGCACCACGCACCACCCCACAGTAAAGATGCCAACCAAGATGCAAGGACCCACCCCACCGTATACGGTTAGACAGAATCCTCACACCCAGGCCAACACCCCCGCCAGAGAGCGAGCCATAGCGCTCGGAAACGCTTGGAAGATCAAACAGCTTCGAAAACACCGGCCGGCATTTTCGACTCACCCAATGCAATTCAATCAAAACGATTCGTTTTGTCAATAAATGCTATTGTAGCTTCAAGAATGATTCGATTCGCCACAATGTTCAATTGAGAACTTCCAAATAATAACAGACTGCATAGGGCGTTTGAATCTAAATTCGTGATATCTAAGCCTGGAATATCAGTGAGCTGACCAAGGAGATCTTTACGCATTGGACTAAACAGGTGGCAGTGCAGGAGAAAGTGCTGGTTATCTTCAATGGCACATCCACATGCACAAATTGGGCTGAGGCAGTCAAAATTATGCCGAAATCTGTGTCCATTTAGAGGACTAAATTCTAATCGAAGTTTTGTCAAGCGTCTAATGCCAACAATATCGTAAACTCTATAAATAGAGTTTTTTAACGGTCGTACAGTTGAAATTAACTTCCTTTTGAATGCCACAAGAGATTCTGAATTTCTCACGTCACTATTAAGGAGATTCCATTCCGCTATTACATTTTGGAAATATGTACTTGAAAATCGAGCAGTCCTTGAGCCTTTTTCCGGATAAGCGCTTGGATTTCGCAGATTGTAGGTAATTTTACGCTCCGGTGGGATGTGAGAAAAAAGATAATCAGGATGTTGTGTAGTTTTTAACGTAAAGAAATGGCATAGCCGTCTGTACCATCTTCTGTTATAGAGATTTTCCCAGCCTAGCTCACTGAACAGCCTCTGTCTACTTGTACCTCTCCATGCTCCTGTCACAGCAAGCGCCGCAGAGTACTGAGTTTGCTCAAGTCTCTTTGTAAGATCTAACCTCAAGTCTGGATCATACTTATGATAGATTATATCCCCATAATCAAGATGGGGCCGCACGTTAAGCTTATACAGTTGATCTAGTATATCCCTGGATACGTACTTAGACAGATATCTAATTATACCGATACCCCTCCTCGCTTTGCAAATTGCCTCTCTGACATGACTCTGAAAATTTAGCTTTGTATCAAGAATCATACCAAGGTGCTTGTGCTCAGCTTTCCTCGTTACTAAATCATTTCCTAAAGTTAAGGGAGGATGCCAAGGCTTTACTCTCTTGGTTGAGAAGATGACTTCCTCAGTTTTGTCAGAATTGAAATGCATTTTCCATTGCCACGCCCATAACCGTACGGACTCTAGATCTCTATTTAGATCTTCAGCAGTTTTATTCTCATCAGTAACGGCAGAATACAGAGATGTATCATCAGCAAACATTTTGGCTTCGCACCTAACATTTTCAACAAGATCGTTGATATAGATAAGAAAAAATAACGGACCCAGGACAGAGCCCTGCGGTACCCCGGCAGATATCTCTGCCCAATCCGAACTTCGGCCATTCAGTACAACACGCTGTTTTCTGTTTGCTAAAAAATTTCGGATAAGATTGAGAAGGTCTCAAGATATGCCATTACATTCAAGCTTATATAATAAGCCCTCGTGCCACACCCTGTCAAAAGCCTTAAACAAATCAAGGAAAACAGCTCGCGTTTCCCTGCTTGGAGTTTCTTCGAAAGCGCTATATATCTTATGTGTTATGCACAATAATTGATTAATAGTTGAGTCACCAGGGCGAAAGCCAGACTGATCTGGAGTAAGAAGACCATTTTCACACAGGTGACGATAAATAGCGTCAAATATGATTTTCTCAAATAGTTTTCCAAAAATCGGCAAAAGTGATATTGGTCTGTAGTTCTTTTTGCTTTGTCTGCTTTCCTTTTTATGTACTGGTATTATGTTTGCTTTTTTCCACGCAAATGGATAGATTCCAGTTTCAAGGCACTTTTCGAAAATCAAACACAAAGGATCTACAATTGAATCGTTCACATATAGTTTTCCAATCATCCTAGCATTCTGAAAATTAAAGGTCGCTTTCAAGATGCTGGTTCCTTTACTTTTCAGAAAGTTACCCCTGATACTGTTGACAAAGAGGTTAGGAATCTAAATCCTAAAAAAGCTACAACGCACAAAAATATTCCTCCTAAAATTCTTAAATCCAATTCTGATGTATGTGTAGAACCTCTGACGAAAATATTTAATGATTGCATAGAAAATTCGTCCTTTCCTGATGAACTAAAGTGTGTGGATGTCACATCTCTTCCCAAGAATAGACCAACCAACTCTAGGACCAACTTTAGGCCAATTAGCGTTCTACCTACGGTCTCAAAGATGTTTGAAAGAAGAATGGATAAACAGATAGTTGCTTATATTACACCCTTTTTATCATCACTTCTCTGTGGTTTTCGAAAAGGTTACAGTGCCCAGCATGCTCTCGTACGGCTCTTAGAAAAATTCAAAATTAGCCTTGATGAAGGTGATAAAGCAGGGGCTGTATTGATGGATCTGTCCAAGGCATTTGATTGCATCAGACACGATCTTTTGATTGCAAACTTGCACGCCTACGGTTTCTCTCGCGAAGCATTGGCACTAATTAATGATTACCTCACAAATAGACAACAAAGAGTCAAAGTAAATGGGTCATTTAGTTCTTGGAAAAGCGTCACACGCGGTGTTCCTCAGGGGTCAGTCTTAGGGCCTCTGTTATTCAACATATACATTAATGATCTTCTACTCTTCATTCAAAACTCGGATATATGTAATTATGCAGATAGGGCTCTGAGAATTACTTATAAGGATACTGAATCTACTTACAGTGAGCTATTAGAGAAGGACTGTGCCGTTACGATTCATGCAAAGAACTTGCAGTTACTTATGACTGAGATGTACAAAACAAAAAATAACCTGAGCTATTCATTCATGCACGAAATTTTCAGCGAAAATGAAAGTCATTACAATTTGCGTAACAATAACGAATTCTTCCAACCTAGGGTGAGATCTGTCAACAACGGGACAGAAAGCATCCGATTTAAAGGTCCACAGCTGTGGCAAACGTTACCACCAGGTATACGAAATTCAGATTCTCTTTGTCAGTTTAAAACGAAAATAAAAAGTTGGAACGGAGAAAATTGTCCATGTAAATTATGCCGCGTTTTTATTCCGAACTTGGGCTTTTTATGATGATAATATTTGAATATCTGCTTTTATACACTTTTATGCCTTTATGCTGTATACTTTCGATGAATTGTAAATATTTTATCCCCTTTTTTCTGATGTAACATTTGTATTTTAAATTTTAACCCTAATCCATATGGGCTTTTTTCGATCTACCATTTATGGGGGGGGGGGGTGCTTTCCACCCCCCCTCTGAAAACTGCTTTAGACTCATCCAAATTCAATACAACTTGGCACAGTTATAGAACAGGTAATGTGTAGCTCGTAGCGTATTTTGGGTGTGGCTGCCACGTCTTGTGACGTCACAAAGCTGAAAATCTGTGAAAATCAGGCTTCCAAGTTGATTTCAAGTGTAATGAAGATTTTGCATTAACTTTGTACAGTTTTTGGTTCAGTTTGACAACATATGTGGTGATAAAATATTATTTCATTGAAAATAACAATTTTGGAGTGATATTTTGGCAGAAATTAGCCGATTTTTATGATGTCATTTGTGCGATTAATTTATTCTATGTAAAAAGAGACCAAAAGAACCTGCAAAATGGTGATTATCTATAACAAATGTATCATTAGAGTGTTTTTCATTGAAAAAGTTCGAAAAAACTTGAAAAAATTGCTAATTAATCCAAAATGGCGGCCAAAATGACGTCATTATCAAAAAATGCTGACATCATCAAATTCCAGAAATTCCAGTATCAAATTGAAGCCCTTCGTTTGCTGATTCATTTGCTGTATAATACTTCATAATTAAATCAAATAATTCTATTGAAATCATTGAAAACAATGATTTTGCTTCTACCACCTTCCAAATATGGGCATGTCACGTGACCTGTGAGTCCTATTGTTCAAAAATTTTTCCACCAAAATGTGGCTAATAGATAATTAGTAAAAGTCAGGGAGGCTGGAGGACATAGCAAACGTCGTTTAAAAACGCGGCAAATAAAACCTTGAGGGTGGGGGTGGAATCCACCCCCCCATGTGGATTAGGGTTAACTAACGTTGGAATTAATTAGCTGATTACTTTTAGCTATATTTTTTATGTATCCAACGGTAAAGAAATTGATAATAATGTATCACCCAATTTCGTAGTCAAATGCAACACATGTAGCCCCCCAGAGATGGAAAATGCTAGAGTCATCAAGGAGACGGCCTTGGTACGGCCGAACAGCTTACAGCCCTGGCCATAAATGATAACCTACAACCTGCTTTATGCAACCTGCAACCTGCATTATGCAGATTACACCAAGATGAGGGAATTTTGTATTTGCCTAGACTTATTACAGTTCGTCCCTAGTTTTCGCTCGTTATTGAATAGAATTACTGATTGAATTGAATGGAATTAAAGTTAAAATCAAAAATATAGAAAACGAGTAGACTGGCTACACAATCTCTGTATGCTCCTTAGAACTGATGTGTCGCTAATACAGAGACTTGTTGCCAAACAGCATATGAAATCGGACTAACTTGATAGCCTCATTTTCATAAGCACCACATGCGTAAAATGCGGACCACGGAATTAATATCTTGGCTGTTGTTGCTGCTGTGATCAGCAATCATCAAAGATGACTCTAGAAAACAACTCATTGATACCAAGTTTTATTCATGTGAATTTGAAAGAATTGCAGACAGTTTATGACTCTGACAACATTAAGCATGGACAGTGAACACAAAATTTAAATTTCAGAGGAGTTCAGAGAGACCAAAGATAAAAGAATCAAAGACTTGACAAGATACTGTAAGACATTGCATCATTATTATACATTATCATTAGCAATAGGTATAAGAAATTTCAAGGGGAATGTTCTTTACAGTATATTTGCTCCAAGTGATTTGCTCCATCAGATAATCTGTCTCCAAGATAAATGCCATATAAATTCATACTGATGCCAGGTCTCATAATTATGAAGCAGATGTCTTGTTTTAAACAAACCCCTATGGATTGAAAACATTGACATCAATGTGGTTAAGTAACAAGTACTTGTTAAATCAAAAGCGAAAAATTATATCATCCTTTTCCTTTTTGTATGTGATCCAAAAACTGGGAGGGGGGGGGGGGGTTCTTCCATGGTAAAGGTACCTAGGGATGTGCGCCACGAGCAAGGGTACTTTTGGACATCTAGTCAAGCCAATTGTATCACTTTTACAGAAATTGGTCCAGCCAAGGGTACCATTTTTGAAAAAGTTAGTTTAGCCAACAGTACCTCTTTAAATATGCTCGTGGCAGAGCCCTACCCAAAAATTTAGCCAAGAACCCCCTCCCCTATGTATGTATGTATGTATCATTTTTCCACAATTACAATTATTTACAAGTTATATAATATAAAAATAGATACAATACAATAAATAATGTTAAAAACGTAAAGGAAAAACACCCCTAATTACAGTGGCAGGGATAGCATTAGAAGGTCAAAATGACCTTAATTCCATAATGGTCCCCTTAGAGGTGCTGGTAAAAATTATACGTAGCAGAGGCCAGAGGGTAGTTTCGCGGATAAACCACCAGACAAAACATTGCTTGATGCACTAAGGCAAGAACGAGAAATAAAATGTTGGATTCATTTATTACCAGGCAACGTGGACAATTTTTGGTCATGTTCAAGAAACACCATAACGTTTTTTTTATTAAAAAAAATTAAAGATTATTAAATTGCTTTATGTGGCAAATCATGCATTCAAACCAAAACAACTATTGGGGTGATAAAGTACAACAGACCAGCATTGCCAAGTAACATGCTTGCAGTTAGATAATATTAGAAATTGAACTACATGAACCAAATGTAAACGAAAACATCACTAACCTGAAGTAGACAAGGCAGTGTACTGACAAGACAACCTACACTTGACTGAGGCCTACACTGCTGTCTCGAAAATGCCTCTGAAATTGCAACAGCATTACATTTTGCCATTTCCCCTGTTAGAGCACCACAAACATATGTCTCTTCCAATTGCTCACTTAATCATGCCAAAAAGCTAGCTAAATTCCTTCCGCTTCATTTGCTTTTCTGGTCTTCAGGTCGATCAAGCTGCGACGAGAGCGCCGGTCGCCATTGTTTCTTCCTGAAAAACGCAGACCAAACAGGTATCTTCTTCAAAGGGAGGTTTTCCAGTAAAAATAAGTAAAGAGAAAAAAAATTGATTGGCTACAAAATGATTTATCATTGTTTTAGCCAAAATGCTCCAATCAGATTACAAGCCCGTTTTTCGTTCTGAAAATTCCGATTTGAGACACTCTCTGGCAACTAGTCCCTCATTGAGCTGGCCATCAGCAACAACAACAACAGCGAAATTGAGGGACTAGTGTAGCTAGTCTAGAAAACGAGCGAAATTTACGACGAATTGTAATCAGTCTAGAATTTGCCATGCGCGAATTAGGACAGGGAGTCAAGAATATGAGAACTACGCGCCATCTTCAATGTTTCTTCTAGAATTATACGTTCATGCTTGCAGAGACAATTGGGGCAACCAGAAGTGTTGCTTTTTGCCATTTTCATTCAAAAGTAGACAAAAGAAATCTCTAGAAAAGTTTTGTGATAAACAATGTTCTTTTGTGATCAAAAACACAACTCAAACAAAAGGGAAACACAAAGACAGTGGAATGTCCACAGATACTTCAGGAATTGTTATGACAGGGAGCTCTCCTGCAGAGGGCAGATTGCATTCAGTGATTACAGATACATTTTCTGTTAATTCTGAAATTATTAGGTACTGGCGGATTTTACGAGAAGCAAGCTTAGTTATGCTTTAAAGAGCATAGGAATCATTCGTCGTACATAGCCGATTGCTCGTGGCCCATGGTCGAAACCGCCAAAGCCTCATTTTCACGGACCAATCAGACGGCTAAAAAGCGAGGGAGACAAACCAAACCCGTGAAGATTTTCCTACATTTTACCTACCTTCATAAAATGCCACCAGGACAAAAAACTGCTTGAAATTTTCCGAATTTTTTTAAAGCAATCTACTCTCCAGATGTTTGGGAGTAAAAGTTTGGATGCCCGTTAAAATATCTCCAGGATTGGTGGAGTTATGGCCACAAACAAACCGACAAGGCACTGAACCTTGAACAATAGAGATTCTGGCCGGGAGACAATAGTAATAACAATAGTGATTGTTGTAAGAACGACCTGAAAACGCCACAATCTGTGTTTTCAATTGTTCTTGCTATTGTTTTTCGCTGAATTTTCTTTTATTGAAGATTCAATGCCCCTACGGTTTCTATGTGAATTGAAAAAGTCTACAAAGGCTTGTTCGCGCATTCCAAGTCATGTTGCAATACTCTAGGGAAGTTTCTGTATTGTACTACTTTTTACATTCATGGCAAAAGTTTGCTCGTTGCGAAATAACTTATAAAATTCAAAAGAGGTTTTATCAAGAGGCTTTATCACCTGACTTGAAGTGGCGTAAACAGGTCTCGACAAGCCTTCGCCGATTTTGTCTATTGGAGAGGCAATAACTCCGCCAATCATGAAGATATTTTTACCGGCATCCAAACTTTTACTCCCAAACATCTGGAGAGTAGATTGCTTTAAAAAAATTCGGGAAATCTCAAGCAGTTTTTGTCCTGGTTGAATTTTATGAAGGTAGGTAAAATTTAGAAAAATCTTCGCGGGTTTCTTTTGTCTCCTTCACTTTTTAGCCGTCTGATTGGTCCGTGAAAATGAGGCTTTAGTGGTTTCGATCATGGGCCACGAGCAATCGGCTATGTACGACGAATGATTCCTATGCTGCTTTAAAGCTTCCTCAAAATCTCATACTATTGTATGGTGTAGTTTTTTTTTTGGAAAATCAGTTTAATCAAGGTGTTTTTGATAGGAATCGCGGCCTTGTTGCGGGTGTTTTCCTTGCAGAATGCAGAACAGACAGATAAGTTTTCTGCCCTTGAAAATATTTTCCGAAACTAATGAAGTATACCAGAAGATAGCATAATCATTCCTTGAATCATCCTGAAAGTTTAGTATTGTTACATGGCGGCAGGGGCGGATCCAGGGGGTGCAACGGGTGCGCAAGCACCTGTCAGAGTTGCAAGGAAATCATTTAATTTTGGGAAAGGCAAGATTCCAACAATCTTCTGTTGTGAAGTATTAGTTAAAATATTACTTGTTAAAATGGTTGAATGATAAATTTCATGAAATCATCGTATTCTCATTTCTCAGCCCGCCCCCCCCCTACCCCTTGAGCCCCATTCATCGATGGTAAATTTGTCGTAGGGCATCCTCCTGCAGCTTTGATCGTCGCAAACAAAAAGTCTTTATTCATAGGGGGAATCTCCACGTTTCCATTCCCAAATCCTCTTGCGGAGGCAGGCACAGTGCAACTCGCGTAAGGAAGGCGCCTTGGTGCAAACCAATAAGAGAGCTGCATGAGGGTTGCTTGAAATTGGCGGGAGCACCCGTAGTTTGAAACTGAGGGGTGCAAGCCAATCGGAAAGAACCTTGAGGGGTGCAAGCCAATAGGAGAACGTCTGATAGAAATGACTAGACCATTAGCCAATTACCAGATGAAGAACAAACTGCTTACAAAACAGAATGCCGCGCAAAAACATGGCGGCCAATGTTCTCAAAGCCAACAACCAGGCCGACGATGCAAGTAAGGCTATCCGTTCCACGTAGAAAAGAAGTCTCGATTTGGAAGACTTAAGATATATCAACGAATCCAAGATTGTTTCGAAGCTTCAGTAGATACCAGAAGTTATAAAGGAAAAGCTCAGCGACTGTGAGGCAACCTCGGTAGGCCCAGTATCTTGTAGTAACTGATTTCTTTTCCAAATTCTTTTCCTGTCTATTTTCTGTGGCATCATTGCTGTTACATTCGATAATTTCCTTAGCTTCTTGTTTATTGCTCGCCACAGTGTTGCCAGCGTTGTTTGTTGTTGTTTTCAATCGATCTCGTTTCTTTTTGCTTGGTCGACTTTCCTTTTTGTTTATGACATTGTTCTCAGGTATTATACTTTCTTCGACAATGTTGCTATTGTTATCGCTTTCTGTGATTTCAATGACGCTCGTTTGTGCCTTTTTCTTGCCTTTCTTTTGTGTTGTTGTATTTGATACAATTCCATTATGTAGTTCTCTTTTGTTGTGCGATACACTTTGGTTTGGCTGTTGAGGACAGTGTCCCATGAGGTTTTGCACTTCGCCAACATAAAATGGCCTCCCTTCCTCCCCCAGGAAAATTTTTGGGGCTACGCCCGTTATTTTGGCTTAGAATGCATCTCCCAATATCATGCTTGCCTTTAGCGACAAGGAAAACTTGATTGTTTTGTGACAATTATGCTCTAAATCATTGCAGGAGGAAATTTTAAAAGATAGATCCTTTACTTTGGCTTAGAATGCATCTCCCATTATCATGCTTTGCCCTTGGCGACAAGGAAACCTTTATCGTTTGTGACATTTATGCTATAAATCAGCAGCGAGGAAAATTTTTGAAGAAAGATCCTTTACTTTGGCTTAGAATGCATCACGGACTTGGAGTTTTAAGTATAGGCGTAATCTTAGAACAACGACTTCTTCACCGCCAAGCCTAGCAAAAGCGACTTGTTTTAGTGTGTTTGTCCTCTAAGAAGGTTTTCCCTTATAATCATAGTGTCAGCAGTGTTAGCTTTTGGTAGAAGCGTATACCACCTTTGATGGATAATATTTGTAACCTATGTCTCCTTTCTTTTTTGGGATTCATACACAAGTGTCTGTTTTCCAACGCCACATGAATACCACCACTAGAACCAGATTAGAAATTTTGAATATTTGTAACAGCATTGTTCCTTGGGACAATCTTTGCACAACAAACACCTTCCATTCTGTGTTAGACCGCTTTTTACAAGCCAATGATTGCTTGCCTCTAAAAATGGAAGCCTGTTCAATTTTGTAATGCACCTAAGAAATTTTTTTAAATGCCATCCTCTGCTTTGGCTTAGAACGACTCTCCCAGTTATTGTCAAGCACTCCTTGTGAATCTTCTAACTGTCGTAATGGGTCGACCTTTGCCCAAAACATATAAAATCGGACCAACTTTGATTCAAACTATTGTGGAACTTTCAAGCTTCGTCGTGGTTGGTCAGTTCATGAAAAAGTCGGTCCACTAAGTTGGTTCATCCGATTTTGTCGTGGACCGACTTTTCCCTTTTGAAAAAATCTTTGGACCGACTCAGAAATCATTGGGGGTGTCTCACCCCCCACACCCCCCCCTAATGTGCGCCCCTGAGTGGACGCAAATTTGAGCTTTCAAGATTGATATTTCTGCTCTTAAAGCACCAATACCAACAAACAAGGTATCTATGTTCAAGTTAAAGTGAATGAACGGAGCTAAGGAGAGGCAATCTATAAATAGGACAAAGGAAACTCAAATGCATGTTATTGTTCTGCTTGCTAAACAATATCTACGAACATCTCCAACCCATCAAATTCAATAGGCTATTAATAGAACACACAGAATCCTTCCGCGCGGGGCTTTTATCTCCGTTGATTCTCTTGAACTATCGAGGAACATTTTGAGAGTAATTAGCCATTGATTAAAGCTAAATTCACATTGCTATGGAGTCAACCAAATCTGTATACATTTTTTGAGACAATTGGTATTAAACAGCGCCTTCTTTGAGTTTCCATTTGATATCCTAGTATCATTGCAATGTTTAAAGGAGTTCTTTTCGTTCACTAACTAATTGATCAGGGCGCCTTCGGCGCCCCCGAAGATAGACATTCTCTCTGGCGCCCCTCAAACTCGATCAGCAGGGGGGGCAGTTGCCCCCCTGCCCCCCTGCCCCCCCCTGCCAGCACGCCACTGGTATTTTCCATATTTTATTTTTGGATGATCACTTCCAAATTTTTTTCCGCCATTGCTGCTTCCCTCGTGATCACGATCTGCGGGCGGTTTTTCCCAGGCCGCGTCCCATGGGGCCTGGATCACAATGGATTCGGTCAAGACCACTGATCAGTGGTCAAGACAGGGCGCCGGCGAAATTCTGGCCTCTCCGATTTCCAAAACAACCCGCAGGCGCAGAGTGCTCTATGTACAGCGGTCAAAACATTTCTGCACCTTGCTTCCAGCAAGGACACAAACCTAGACTTTTAGCTATTTATCAATTGTAATTTTTTAATCTTGTTTCTTGTAAATTTTTAACTTTATTCTTGTAGATATCAACTTTTATTTTGTAAAATACAGGTCTTTGATTGATAACAGTAATCTTATTTACTGAACAAATTAACCTGTATAAATATGAAAGATTATTATTATTATTATTCATTCTGGGCTTGGATTGTTCTATCAACTTATATATGCGTTCAAACAGGAAAAGAAATTAGGAAGCACCAAATATTTGGCTGTGACAGTATAAAATGCAGTACCTAGACAAGAGCCATAAAACTGAAAAATTAAAGACTGTTCATAGCTTGAAAACATAGCAAAATTCTTCTTCTAATTTTTCTTGGTGTTATCGACAAATGGTTGAAATTCCTTCCAGGTGCCATACCAGCAAATTCTCAATGTTTGACAATATCTTGATAGCAAGGTCATGACTTTCTTGAGGAGGAAAGAAGGAGACTGTACCCTGTTACATGCAAAAAGGCACAGGTCTCATTAGCCACTGCTACTATTACTCGTCTGCAGAGTATGACATCTCAATAATACCCTTATTTTGGAATTCTCTGACTTTCCCATAAAAACTACCCTATTTTTAGGAATCTATGTCCTAGAATGTTTAGTTCTAGGACACCCTTTCTCAGAGATTTCGGGAACTCACATGATATACAAATGTATATAGAAGTGACCCCGCCGGGGTTTTAAGCCAAAGTAAAGGGCGTGGCCCCCAAAAATTTTCCCGAGGGCTTCGCCCCCGGACCCCCTTTTCTACCTCCCTTTGGCACCCGTCAGATTTGGACCTATTTGGATCAGAATTATTTTTAATCAAGGAGTTTTTTGGTCGTGAGTTGTTTGTTGTTGCGTTGGGTGTTTCCCCTCGGAATGCAGATTGTACTGAGTGATAACAGATAAATTTTCTGCTCTCAAAAATATTTTCCGGAACTAATGAAAAAATACCAGGAGATAGCATAATTACTCCTTGAATCATTCTGAAAGTTTCGTACTGTTACATGGTGTAGTTTATTTTATAGAATTTTTTTAATCAAGGTGTTTTTGGTAGGAATCGCGGCCTTGTTGCTGGGTGTTTCCCTTGCAGAATGCAAAACAGAACAGATACATTTTCTGCCCTTAAAAATATTTTCAAGAACTAATGAAGTATACCAGGAGATAGCATAATCATTCCTTGGATCATTCTGAAAAAATCGCACCGTTACATGGCTTGTTTTTTTTTGTAGCATTAGACTATTTCTAATCAAGGTTTTTTTGGTAGGAATTGCGGCCTTGTTGCTGGGTGTTTCCCTTGCAGAATGCAGAACAGAACATATACATTTTTTGCCCTTAGAAATATTTTCCGAAACTAATGAAATATACCAGGAGATAGCGTTATCATTCCTTGAATCATTCTTAAAATTTCATACTGTTACATGGTGTCGTTTATTTTATAGAATTAATTTGAATCAAGGTGGTTTTGGGTCAGAAGTTGTTCCGAGTTGTTCGTTGTTGGATCGGGTGTTTCTCCTACGGAATACATATCAAAAGATAGAACTTGCAAATATAGTAGGAAATATCATTTAAATCAAGTTTTTTGTTGAAACTGACTTCTGCTTTCCATCTCTGTTTATTTCTTAAATATGAATTGGGCGATAGACCCGGGGGGGGGGGGGGGGGGGTACTTCATTGTCAACATGATTCGACCTGAATCTGGACTTTGAGAAAAGGACCCATTCGTATGACAGAATATTCAAAAATTGCCAGCCCATTTGCATGAATATCAGGAAATTTTTGACCCATGTGTATGAATTTGTCGATTTGAAACAAAGGAAAATTTCAGTTTTTTTGCGTGGATTATCATTATGGGGCCGATTGATAAGAAAATTCTCAAAGAACTACCCATCTACCAGAATTGTGGTTAAAAACAGACCCAGATGCAGAGAATTTCGGATGAAAAAACCCATCCATATGAGCGGCACGTCCAGTACAACTTAACAATGAAGTACCCCCCCCCCGGGCGATAGACAAAAATTGTACGTGACATAATTTGGTTGATAGCCCATGACTATATTTTTGCTGCGGAGCGCTTTGGTCAGCGGTATACAAAATTCCATCATCTTGCTTACACCAGCCGACAGGACAACAGCAACAACAACAGCCAACAACAGCAACTCTCTGTTGAAGTTAGGCCAAGATACAGATACACCACCACATACCACATACACTCAACCACTCAACCTGTTCTGTGCAGATATTGTGAAGTCCAAGAAAGTGCGTATAGAAAAAGGAAGAAGCCAAGGGATGGGAAAGAAAAAGGATCAAAGAAAATCAAATGCTTTAGAGACAGAAATTGGAGGCGAGCAAGCTGCCACTGCACCAATAATGTCAATAATGAACGACGGAGGACACGAGGAGAAAAAAGGGAAAGGAGGAGGGAAAGGAAAAAAGCGTTCAAACAAACTGGACATGCTAAAACAAGCAATTGAAGATGACGAATCCGATGATAAAGTCTCAACGGATAGAGAAGAACCACTGCCACTAAGAGGGAAGGAAAAATCAAAGAAGAGAGGGAAAGAAAGAAAGGAAAAGGTTGACAATTTTGAAAAGAATGTGGATGATGAAGAAGATGTTGAAGAAGATACATTATTATCCGAGGAAGTTGGTGCAATGCGATTTGATCATAGCTCAGAAAGTGAGCCTGAAAAAGATCAGTTTGAAGATAAGGAGAAAGGTATCAGTATTACCAGGTTTGCAGAGTATGGCACTTGCACACCGGAGATTTTCAATAGGCTATTCAAATTAAACAATAGAGAACAAAAGAAATTTCTCGTTGCACACCAGACATCTCGTCGAAAAGTGCCATACTCTGCAGACTGGAGTATTACCATCTTGAAAACTATCTAACGGTGACTAACATCTCCTTTCATAATAGGACATTCCACAATTGTTTTGTGAAGGATATCCTCGGTCGGAATTTTCTGGATGGTTATGAGGTTTGTAAGTCTAACCTACTGAAACCTTCTTTCCAATGTAAAAAAATTATCACATTAAACCTACATCATTTTAAAGCTACAGCATACCTTCAGTATATTTTTATTATATTCTTTGAGGAAATTTTCATCATCATACAATAAAATCTGCATGAGAACATTATTTTGGAGATTTATGTATCCAGATAGTCGTAATAAAGTAAACCCTCCAACGAGAAGATCTCTGCGTGTTACTGCAATGGAAGGAAAGAGCTACAAAAAATGTTCTGCATCCTCGATACCATAGTTCCTAGGGCACATTGGGATTATTTTATCCCTACAATTATGCTTGAATTTGTGAAGGTTTAATTTGCTAAAGACCAACCCTGAGTTGAATGCAGGGGCGGCTGGCCCTGCTATTAGTGCTATTAGTCTAATAGCAATTTTTTTCAGAGATTGCCCAAGAAATACCGTTAGAAAATACTTTGTCTGTGGTTCTTTCAGCTGTGTGCTAGGACCTTTAAAATTTGTTGAAAACAGACGACCCCAGCATATTCAATTGCATAAAAACATCAATGTATTGGTCGCCTTTGAAATCTAATCAAACGTTTAACGATACCAATGAAGTACTGCAATTGCCACATAGTTCTCCAATTGCTTTCTTTGAATGACATGTCCACGCTATTAGTTTTCTGATTCTAATAGCAGCAAGTCTCTATCAAAGATGCCGCAGCTTCGTAAACCTTTGTTTTCCCCGGTGAAAAATCCTGCAGGATCCTATCAGGATCTTGTCAGGATCCTGTCATAGGATCTTGTCAGGATCCTAAACAGTTCCTGTACAAGATCCTATAAGATCCTATATAGGATCTTATAGGATCCTGTAAGATCCTATAGGATCCTAGGATCTTGTACAGGATCCTATAGGATCTTGTACAGGACCTGTTATAGGATCCTGACAAGATCCTACGAAAGGATCATGTAGGATCCTATCAGGATCTTGTCCAGATACATTGGTAGGATCTTATCAGGATCCTACACAGATCGTACAGGATCTTATTAGGATCCTATAGGATCTTATACACCTTGTTATTAGCCTGCGTGCAGACTCCACTGATTTCTTTTCAGAGAGACAGAGAGGTTTCTCCTCCAGTAGAGTCTGCGCATCAGCGACCAAATCCTTGTTCTCAGTTTATGAGAAACGCTAAACCTTTCCTGATTGGTTGAAGCCTTTTCTTTGAGTAGCGTCTGGTCTTTGTTGGAGTCTTCTGATATGGGATTGGTATATGGATGAACAAAGCTTGCCAAATAAAAGGCAAAGAAAACCTTTTGTGTATGGGTGTTTTGGCTATCCTATTTATAGGCGGCTTTATTGAATCTAATTCAATGAGTTAGTTCCTCAATCCTGCGAACCGCACGTGACCTAGAACAAGGATGTGGTCGCTGATGCCCAGACTCTACTGCAGAGGAAGCCTCTCTGAAAAGAATTCAGTAGAGTCTGCACATAGGCTACTTGTTATAGGATCCTGACAAGATCCTGCAGGATCCTATATAGGATCTTATGCAGGATTTCAGCAAGATCATGATAGCAAATCTCTCATCCTGACAGAATCCAGATCCTACAGGATCCTGCATGATTCTGTAGGATTTTAGCAAGATCCAGACAAAAAACTCTGATCCAACAAACAGTTGTGTAGGTAAATTTTTATGAAATATAATCATGTTTTACTTTACATTACATAAATTGAAGGAACCTTTGTTTGCTCAAAGTTAGGATGACAGAATCAAAACTTAACCAAAAATCAAGATACTTTAATACAACATCAGGAGAAATAAGATCATTCCTTTTGTTATGCTAAAACTATTAAATACATTCACCTTAAATTGTTTTCAGCAACTGCATTTCAGCAGACTATTACGCATACTTTGTTCAAAAGAAACTAAGGTTTGGGGCTGGTAGCCAGTTTCTTAAATTTTTGGACCATTTTGCTGCCAAAACCTTCTTACATGAAGATAAGGCTCAAATCCTTACTGGTTGCCAGAGCATGCGGAAATCATCCAATTTCATGCTTGTCAGCCAATGAGATCACCGCTTTCTAGCCCCTGGAGACAAATCGGTCGTTTGAGGTAAATTTTCTAGTACCCTCACACAGTGGGTTAGAGGCAGACATTCGAAAGTTTTGAAATTCTCTAAATCACTGCTTGTTATGCAGTGTTAGAAAGCTGAATAATTGGGCTTTCGTGTGCTCTTTAAAGTGTTCATTTATCTTGTGTTATCACAGAGTTATAGATTTTTGAATCTGAGTAAATTGGACAAAATCATTGAAAATGTTACACCCAGCATTCTAGTGGCAAAGAATGTGGATAAATGTTTTTCGGTTAGGAATATGGCTTGCAGATTGTCTGATCAGCATTACCAGAACGTAAATAGTCACTGTTTGTTGAAAAGCAAGATGAAAATGTTTTATGAAGTCCACTTTTACCACAGCAACAATTTTCTTCAGGCTCTTTGTCAGATTTGTCGTCCCATTCAGACGGCAAAATTTGACTTCAATCGAGAATATCTCCAAAAGTACGAGGAGAAACATCAACACCAATACATTTTCTGAAAGAGAAGCTCGTGATAAGTTTATTTTTGAAGCTTTCATTTTGTTTCACCTCGGAAAATTCAAATAAACAGGGGGGAAGGGCTTTTTTTAGGACATTTTGGGTGTCCCTAGAAAAGATATTGAGACAAGACTCATTTTTTCAGAATGCTACAAAATATTTTAATTAAGGAGCATCCACTAGGTAATATTGTGGTAATATTATGTGCATAAGAACCTTCTACATAGGCTTATGTTGAAATGTAACAGAAAGGAGATTTTTGGTTACAATTCTTAAAACTGAAATATAGGTCCCAGTCCCCTAAATGTGGAGAAATATTCAACTTTATTCATTGTTCCAACAGAATATGTTGAAAATAGCAATCAGTCACCATTGCTAAGTTTCTTGAGACTGAGGAGTATAAAAGAGATTTTCGGCTCAGAGTCTAAAATTAGAATATCGGGCCCTAGCCCCCCTAAATATGAAAATTTTAAATTGTTTGTGAACCATTTCATTTGTCCTTCCCATGCGTTGAAAATGAGCTACCAACTGCTCCTGTAACATCTATTTCCCTGCAGATATCCACGAATGTCTGCAAAATCGCCATTTTGGCCTACTGTGCCTCACTAAAACTGAAATGGATGCTAAAATACTTCAGTTATTTGCAATTTTTTTTAATAAATTCGTTGTGGGGATGTCCGTCCAGAGTTGTTTACATGTTTAGGCATATAGCTTGTTTGGGGCTGGAGCTGCGTTCATTTTCCGGTCGAAGAATATTTACCTTACTATACTATACTATACTATACTATACTATACTATACTATACTATACTATACTATACTATACTATACTATACTAATTACTGTATGTAGGCTTAGAGCCTTTAAACAGGTCCATGAAAAAAAAAATGAATGAATTCTAATAAAATGTGTCAATATCCGATGAATACTTTAAGTTTCCGATATGATTGTTGAGCTTGTTCTTGAATATATTTAATGATGCAGCTTCTGCAATTGCTTTTGGAAGACTGTTCCAGCTATTCAAAATTCTTGTACTGAAGAATCTCTGTCGCACGATCTTATTACAACTGTTCTTGTGTAATTTGAGTGCATGTCCTCTGGTCTTCTCGTACTTCTCTAGCGTCATCACAGGGTCTACATCGTAAAACCCGTGCATATATTTGTACGTTTGAATCATATCTCCACGAAATCTACGATAAACAAGACTTGGCAGTTGTAGCCTTTTCAATCGACCCTCGTAATCCAAGTTCCTGAATTCAGGTATCATCTTGGTTCCCCTTTTCTGCACCTTTTCGATAGTTTTTATGTCTTTCTTAAAGAACGGTGCCCACACGACATTAGCGTATTCCAAGTGAGGCCTCACTAAACCGACAAAGACTGATTTAAACATGTTCATGTCCATATGATCAAAGGATCGCCTTGCCAGTCCCAGAAGACCGTTTGCTTTGCTAGCAGCTCGGTCCACATGGGACTGGAAATTCAATTCAGTATCAACATAAACTCCAAGGTCTTTTTCACACTCAGTTGAGTTTAGACTAACTGCTCCATCGTTTCCAGTCATTTCGTAATCCTGACGCGGGTTATTTTTTCCAAGATGCATAACCTTACACTTTTCTGTGTTAAAGCGCAATTGCCATAAATTGGACCATTCCTGCAAGGATATCAAATCTTGTTGCAGAGTTTCTCTTTCCTGTTCACTTCTACACCCAGTGAAAATCTTTGCATCATCAGCAAATAATCTTATCATACAGTCTACTGTTCCTGGCATATCGTTGATGTAAATTATAAACAGAAGCGGTCCAAGGACACTGCCTTTAGGAATTCCACTCTCGACGCTTGCCCAGTTTGAGAATGAGCCATTCACCACCACTCTTTGTCTTCTTCCTGTTATGAAATCACTTATAAAACTCAAAATCTTCCCTTTAAAGACTCTGCGCTAACCGGCAGCCTCTGCACAATGAAGCTATACCAAAATGCAGTTTGTTCAATCCCATATTGCAATTCTAGAACGTCCATTTGTTTACAAATATATTTTGAGTCTTCACCTCATGAGCTAATCTTAGAATGCCAATATGATGTATTATATTTTTTCTATGCCAAGCTTCCTTTCAGCCATTATGCATGAGAACAGGGTTTTTCTTTCTGATAACAAAACAAATCACTGCATCAAGCTCTAATTGAATAGAGCTTTCAACATAGACAAAGTCATAGGGTCCAAAAATTGATATTTCCCTTTCTCCAATTTTCAAAGGGGCCTTTGCAACCTGCATACCTTGCACGTGTCCTCAAGTTTGGTTGGAGAATGTTGTTTATTTTGTTTCACAAAGGATGCATGCAAAGGCTGCTGGTTAGCACAGAGTCTTTAATACCATAGCTTTCCAACTTGATTAAAAGCCTTCTATGAAATATCTATAGAAATCGCTACAAATGAGATATACAGATAAGAATTTCAGCGATTATGCATACTGACCTGAGCCATAACCCAAACTCCTTCACTGCTATCATATCTCAAAACTGGAGGCAATTTCTAATGATTTCTGGCAGAGATATCATTTGGGCCTAAGCTTTTCCTCGCTTAAAACTCATTCCATTGGACTTAAAAAGTTATGGTAAAATTCGTGAGCTAAATAATGCACTTACCCATGACTCAGGCACCAGTTTGACTTCGTTTGCCTTTTTTACATTAGCAAATTTTTATAAGAAACGACCAGTTGTGGGCGAATTGCAAAAACTTTCTTTGGTCCATATTTTTCTCTGCACATCTCTCCGCTTCAAACAACAAACAGTGAACTTTGTATCATAAAAGTCTTGCATCGCAAAACATTCCTATAGAACGAGTCCATGCGCTTTAGCGAGACACTCGTGAATTGTATTCACACATTTCGTTATTTTCGTTCTTATTTCCATCAATGCAAAACATAAAAAGAACAAAATATTATTTTGGGTTCGCTACAAAAGATACCCGGTTTTGTTCTTTTGTTTGTTTGCATTGACTGATTGAATCAAATGCGTGAAAACAATTCACGAGTGCCTCGCTAAAGCGCATGGACTCGTTCTATAGGAATGTTTTGTGATGCAAGACTTTTATGATACAAAGTTCACTGTTTGTTGTTTGAAGCGGAGAGACTGTGCAGATAAAAATATGGACCGAGGAAAGTTTTTGCAATTCGCCCACAACTGGTCGTTTCTTATAAAAATTTTCTAATGTAAAAAAGGCAAACGAAGTCAAACTGGTGCCTGAGTCATGGGTAAGTGCATTATTTAGCTCACGAATTTTACCATAACTTTGTAAGTGCAATGGAATGAGTTTTAAGCGAGGAAAAGCTTAGGCCCAAATGATATCTCTGCCAGAAATCATTAGAAATTGCCTCCAGTTTTGAGATATGATAGCAGTGAAGGAGTTTGGTTTATTGCTCAGGTCAGTATGCATAATCGCTGAAATTCTTATCTGTATATCTCATTTGTAGCGATTTCTATAGATATTTCAACGAAGGTAAATATTCTTCGACCTGAAAATGAACGCAGCTCCGGCCCCAAACAAGCTATGTGGGTAAACATGTAAACAACTCTGGAAGGACATCCCCACAACTGATTTATTAGAAAAATTGCAAATAACTGAAGTATTTTAGCATCCATTTCAGTTTTAGTGAGGGTACTAGAAAATTTACCTCAAACGACCGATTTTGTCTCCAGAAAGCGGTGATCTCATTGGCTGACAAGCATGAAATTGGATGATTTCCGCATGCTTTGGCAACCAGTAAGGATTTGAGCCTTATCTTTCTTACATGTTTCTTACAGTATATCTTTAATGCCCACAGTGAAGAGTTCATTTTGTTTGGTCTTAAGGGCTCCCAAATTACTTGGGTAAGATCTCAAAACAAGTACTGTAAATAACATAATTCGCATTCTCAATAATGTCCAAACAGTTGCTATTATTGTGCAATGTCAAAAATTTTTGAGTGGCTTCAGAAAAAAACTGCAGATGACAACAGTTTTCTTAGCTTTTCAAATTCAGGTATGGTTGTTTCTTAACTTTGAGAATTTGAGATTACAATCTCTTGGTTTCTTTTCAAAAAATATGTGTATTTCACATCTTTCAGGAACATATTTGGCCAAATATTCTCCTTTCCCTAACTAAGACCTACCTTATCTCAAAAACCTGTTCCAACACCTAGCTTTAACTGCCTTCCCCATACATAACTAATAACTAGCCTGCAATGTTACCATTTACTAACAAAACTGAAATACAAGAGGTGTCAGCTTAATTCCATAATGTCTTCTGGGGTATACTGTAGAATGGGTATGGGAAAAGATGTTGATAAAGTTTGTAAAATCTTTCTGATATGGATTTTATCTAGCTAAATCTGTTAGAACTATTCTCCCCTTTCTTGAAGCACTAAATGTATGGATTGAATATCCATGAGCCACCCTTACCTTGTTTGGAAATCAACATCACCCAGCATAGGAATCAAATGTTGTCTTGGGCCACTTGCTTGTGGTCCATGGCCAAAACCTCCAAAGCCACATTTTCACGGACCAATCAGACAGGGAAGAACACAATAAGGATACTGTGAACATTTTTCTAAATTTTACCTACCTTTACAAAATGCAACCAGGACAAAAAACTGCTTGAAATTTTCCAATTTTTTAAAGAAATGTACTCCCCAGATATTTGGATATATGAATTTGGAAGCCGGTTAAATATCTCCAGGTTTGGCAGAGTTATGGGCTCTCCAATTCACACACAACCGGTAAGGCACTGAACCAATTGAGCAATAGAAATTCTGGCCAAGAGACAATAGTAATAACAATAGTGATTGTTGTAAGAACGACCTGGAAAAGTCAAAATTTGCATTTTCAATTGTTCTTGCTATTGTCTTTCTGTTAAATTTTCTTTTGTTCAAGATTCAATGCCCCTACGGTTTCTATGTGAATTGAAAAAGTCTACAAAGGATTGTGTGTGCATTTCAAGTCATGATAAAATTCAAAAGAGGTTTTATGAGAGGTTTTATCACCTGACTGGAAGTAGCGTAAACAGACTTCGACAAACCTTCACCTATTTGGTGCATTGGAGAGGCAATTAGCTCCACAAAACCTAGAGATACATATAGAACCTGGGGGCATTCAAAATTATATACCCAAACATCTGGAGAGTAGATTCATTGAAATAATCGGGAAATTTCAAGCATATTTTTGCCCTGGTTGTGTTTTATGAAGGCAGGTAAAATTTAGAAAACATTTTCAAAGGTTTCTATTGTCTTGGATTCTTCGGTCCGTGATAATGGGACATTTGAGGTTTCGGCCATGGGACCCACCCAAGACAACATTAGATTCCTATACTCCACTATCCATTTTACCCCTCAGTCAGTTCAGTCAGCAGCCTGCCCATTTTATCCCTGCACGTGCTCTCTTCCCATGATGATCATTGACATTGAGGAACTTGCACTGTACTACACTAGTGCTACTGCTGGTCTGATCATCAATTCTCTTCCCTGTGTGTAAGCTTTCTCCAAATCCTTCAAATGTCGCATGAAAGTATCGTCAAGGTCAAGGAATCAACAGGAATTGGAATCGGGCCGCGTATTTTATGTGCTAAGTCTTGTGTATTCCCTTTTACTGTTTGTTAGTGTTGTAGTGACGACTTGAAATCAAGAAGGTTAGATAGAATCACAAGTTTGAAGTCCTTCTTTCCTGTAGACAATTATGGGCCTAAAAACGAACAAATCATTCAAAATCTAGCCTTTTTAGTAACCCATGTTCTCTTCTGGTCCTCCAAATTACTGAACTTGAAACACACATGATTTGTAATGTAATACCACATCAGCCTTCTTTGCTTTTTCTTCTCACGTATTGTTGCAGCAACATCTTCTTTTCAGACCCGTAACGTTCTTTTTTGTCAGCTTTGCTCTGGTTTGCTTTATTAGGCCATCTATCAATCGTTATGAATGTCTCTTCCGCTCAAATTCCAACGCTTCCTCTGGTTCGTCCGAGCTCAGCATGCCTTGTGACTCCTGCTCCAAGTTAGATTTCATGGTTATTTTCTTCTTAAATTAGCTTGGAGACTCCATTCGATTTCCTATCGCTTCTTTGGGCCGCCATGAAAAATTTCAAACTGGCATTTCGCGAAATCTCTTCCTGACAGCTATCCAATCAAAATACATAATTTGAATCTTTATTGTATAGGCTACAATATACGATTGTTATTTCGACCACTTAGACAAAAGGACATGTTTTCAAAAAAGATTCACCCGTACTGAATTTTAAACCATGCAAAATATGGTGTGCCAAGTGCCAAATTGAAGGGGTCAGTTGCCGTGGGGACAGGGTAAGTTTGAAAACTTAAGAAAAGTAATACAAGCATGATCCTGTAGGAACTTGTTGAAGTCTCTTACAGAGAATCCTGAATATGAATTTAAAAAGGTCCTGCTAAGATCCGGTAAGAATGTACACAAGTTCCTAAATAGGATCTTGCATAGGATCTCATAAGATCCTGCAGTAATCCGCATGGACCTTGAATAGAATTCTGATAAGATCCTGTAGGAATTTGCATAAGAACTTACTCAGGATCCTGAGTAGGATCTTATAAGGATCCTGATAAGATCCTATAGGAATTTGCATAAGAACGTACACAGGATCATGAGTAGGATCTTACAAGGATCCTAGTAAGATCCTGTAGGAATTTGCATAAGAACTTACACAGGATCCTAAGTAGGATCTTATAAGGATCCTGATAAGATCCTATAGGAATCTGCATAAGAACTTACACAGGATCCTGAGTACGATCTTACAAGGATCCTGATAAGATCCTGTAGGAATTTGCATAAGAACTTACACAGGATCCTAAGTAGGATCTTACAAGGATCCTGATAAGATCCTGTAGGATTTGTATGAGAACTTACATAGGATCCTAAATAAGATTTGGATAGGATCTTGCATAGGATTCTGATAAGATCCTGTAGGAACTTGTCAAAATATCCTAAATAGGATATTGCATAGGATCCTATGCAAATCCTACAGGAAAGGTTTAATAGGATCCTATATAAGATCTTGCATAGGATCCTACTTAGGATTTTACTGATATAGGATCCTGATAGGATCTTGAAAGGATCCTGTTTAGGATCCTATCCCTATAGGATCCTATAGGATCCTATAGGATCTTATAGGATCCTGTAAGAATTTTCACCGGGGTTCATCTGTCAGTCAAATGCTTCATCAACACCCTGTAGAACGTCTGTGCAGTATTGTAGAGGCTGTTCAGTAAGGCAGCGGTTGCCCAGTGCAATACAGGGATCACATGATGTCATTGGTGGGATTACATGCAGTAAATTTTAGGCTATTCAGTTATTTACAGGGATAACATACAGTAAATGAGAGGGGAACATAAGGTCATTGGAGGGATTGCCTCAGTAAATTTCAGGTTATTCAGTAAATTGTAGGGCTTACATGATGTCGTTGGCGGGATCACATCAGTAAGGTTGAGGCTATTCAGTTACTTACAGGGATAACAAGCAGTGCCGTACAGGGATAACATCGTGTCGTTGCAGGGATGACATCAGTAAAGTAGTGGTTACTCAGTATTCTGCGTGGATAACATCTTGTCGATACAGGGATCACATCAGTTATTTCAAGGTTACTCAGTTACTTACAGGGATAACATCCAGTAAGGCAACGGGATGAACTCGCTAGCTTGGGGAATTTCTTTAGAAATTCTTAACGTGTTTTTGTAAAAAACGGGGGTTATATGAAGTGAATAGCACTACACGTTATTTTTTATAAGAAACTTGGATCAGCACTTAGTACTAAAAGTTTCTTAATTTCGCATGAAAATTTCGGTGTTTTAGTAGTAAAAGTTTCTTAATTAGTTTCTTATTTTTTGGGCCTAAAATTGCGGTATTGTTCGAAGTTGAGCCTTCTTCTCGAGAAAAGGCTTCCATTTTGCATTGACATTGTCATCAAGAAGAAGCCATGCACATCAAGGCAAAAATTTACCAATTTTGCAGTTAAAAGTCAAGAAAAGACGAAAGTACCTTTGTTAGAGAGACATAGAATAAGAGAGACATACAGAAATAAAGTTTTAGAGTTTCTTAACTGTTCTCGAGCGTAGTACTAGATTTTCTTAAATTTTTGGTCATCGTTGTACTAGTTTCTTATAAACCAGTTTCTTATAAAAAAAAACGTGTACGGATAATCGTGTGCATCAAACACAGTCACGCCATAATGTTGTTTGCAGCTTAGGCCTTATCAAGATAGAAATATTGTGGTTTTTTGTGAACATGGATGAAGAGTTTTGTAAATATTTACTACAAGCACCACACAAGAAGAAGTTGACGGAAAACGTTCGCGAAGGAGATATTGAATTAGAATCCTTTATCGATCTAATTGCCCAGATAGAGTCGAGGGGAGGGGAACCGAAATGCAGGAAAGGCCTTGCCGAGAAATTCGACAAGATCAACCTGACACTGTCTTCTGTCATCTGTGACTGCGAGTCCTCTCCAAAGGAATCTTCTTGTGTCTCCAATATGCGAGGCCCACCTCCTGCTTCGTCGCAACGATAATTCAGTCCGGGGAACGGCTTGTTATTGAGCATCAAGCCAGTCGTGAATGGCTTTGGCAATTTCATCGGAGAGTATCAAAATCCTCCGTTTGTCGTTCATGCCATCCAGGCGCTGGGCTGGTGAAAACAATATTGTTCTTCTTCATGATACTTCAATTCAAGATACGTGAAACTCAGCGAGTGTTACCTTGAAGCCAAACAAGAAATACGGAAAAAAGACTGAGCCAGCAGAGAGTTATCGGTCAAGTTTTAGTTTGATAATTAGTCACTGGAGTCATATCAGTCTGGACTCAATTCTTTTTTATTCCCATTCGATTCACACTATATCCAATGTGATCTTAGCCTACGCATAGCTATATTTTTCAAAAGAAGAAAAGATTTTTCAGAATAATGATGAGACACAACACTGGACTGATGTGTTATTCTGCTGATTTGTCACGTAATCTATGCACATTGGCACTAAAGCATCTAATCCAAACATTCAAGTTTTTACTTTTCAATGTAGTTATTTGTACAACTTTATCCTCCATCGTAGGATTAATGACCCCATTAGGAGGAACCATTTCTTGTCAATATCACAGTTTGCAAACCAGTGCTCCGAGCATGAGCGATAGGACACCAAGTGTGTGCCACCTTAACGTTATTTTGGTAGCGAGCCACCTTAATCAATTGTTTTTAGTGTTTTTGCCTATTTTTACTTGGTAGTGAGCCACCTTATCGCGGTTTTGCCATTTTGAAACTTTTGGTAGTGAGCCACCTTAAGTGCAGATCCACCTTAACCGTAAAGCCCTGAGAGGGAAAAACTTATGGGCAGGTTATCACAAGGGTGTTAGGACACGGATATTTTAATTGCGTATTTATTTACTTTGTTTTGATCTTCGTCTTGTTTTCTTGTCTTGTTTCTTCTCTGTTCTGTTTCCTCTTGCTGATGTAAATGCCTCGTGTTATTTGAATATATCTTCCTTGTATTCCTGTGTCTTAGCGCGCCTTCGTAGAAGAAAGATTTTTAAACCACAATGCCATATTAAATACTAATGGGAGAGTCATCACCGCAAACTCTCATAAAGCCTTTTCGTCCAATGCGCGACACTTTTTGATGACGTCTGCCCGGGCACACGTCATCAGTCATGTGATAGGTTTTGGCTTTCGAGCTTGGATTTCAGGAGGTTTCAACTAGAGGGTGTCAGTGTGCGGGAAATTTTGAATTGTATCCAGAGCATGATAGGAGCCACAGGTGTGCTTTGAGGTTTCGGCAACGATGATCAGGTAACGATAAATATGAAGAATTTGACCAAATATGAGTTTGATAGCATGCAAGCTGCCAGAGCAATATCATTCACGATCAAATAGCCAAACTACGAAGTGGTACGGCCAAGCTGGTTTGGTACTTTGAGTTCAAGGAAACGAGAGCATTTGTCTTGTCTCTCATCGAAGTGTGAAAATCGAGACCAGGCTCAGGCAGAAAATGCAAGTTGCGCTTTTTTATGATATCACGGCAAAGACCAAAATAAGATGACCAGAGTATGAGCAGCGTTACGTTTATTTTTATTAGAAACTGCGCTTTTGACCCAGTGCTGAAATTTTCCTAGATTACACGTATTTTCGTTATAAGAAACTAAGAATTTGGGCCAGTACTGGAAGTTTCTTAAAATTATCAGATTTTTAGTACTCAGAGTTTCTTACGAGTTTCTTAGAGGTTCCATAACAATCTTCATGTTCACTACCTGTGCCCTCGTGAACATTTCAAAACAAGGTTTTTTAAGCCTTTCCAATGTTTAGACATTACTCAAAGTAATATGATACAGGAAACAAGTGAAAGTAAAGTAAAAACATGTCGAGGATTTCCTTTATCAAAATAAATGGTTTCTTAGCTTATATTTTCCCAGTGCTGGAGTTTCTTATTTTTTTGGTGATCTGAGGGTTCAGTTTCTTATAAGCAATTTCCTATAAGAAAAAATACGTGTATCAGATATTGAAGCCTGAGAGACAAGGTTTCTTCCAATCTTTCTTGTCTGTTTCCTTGTGCCCTTCCAGAATATTTCCTAGCGCACATTTATTTCTCCATAAGAAAATCTTATGAGAAAGTCAACTCTGGCGTCCTTGATATAAAATAGAAAATTCGAGAAGGAATGTAAGAATTAGTTCAAGGAATCTGAAAGACACATCCGCTCTGTATTGTAATTTGTTACTCAGCACTTGAGTATTGTATAAACAGAGGCGTGGTTTCAAGTCAAAGTAGCCAAAGTAGCTGTGGTTTTGCAAGAGCCAGCCCCCTGAAATGTTATGAGTGGAAGTGGTCTTTTCTCCTCCGCTCAAGCAACATTGCGAAGCCAAAATGTGTTGCGCATTCGACGATGGAAAACAATGGAAATTTGCGGTGATGACTCTCCCATTAGTATTTAATATGGCATTGTGGTTTAAAAATCTTTCTTCTACGAAGGCGCGCTAAGACACAGGAATACAAGGAAGATATATTCAAATAACACGAGGCATTTACATCAGCAAGAGGAAACAGAACAGAGAAGAAACAAGACAAGAAAACAAGTCGAAGATCAAAACAAGGTAAATAAATACGCAATTAAAATATCCGTGTCCTAACACCCTTGGTTATCACTGGCTTTCGCTTTGTTCAGCCGTGGTCACATCCATCCAACATTTCTACTGCGCAGGCGAAGAGCTTAACAAAAGACCTGACAGCGGGGAGCCAGCAGAAAC
This sequence comes from Aurelia coerulea, assembly GCA_039566865.1. Lineage (NCBI taxonomy): Eukaryota > Metazoa > Cnidaria > Scyphozoa > Semaeostomeae > Ulmaridae > Aurelia > Aurelia coerulea. The sequence goes on from CM076954.1 coordinate 9,307,025, forward strand.
TGTCAAAAAATCAGGGGGTTCATCTTACAACATTCTTTTCGCAAATCGAAATGGCCTTGTTGGTGAATCTTTGGGAGATCAGAGCAGAACTTCAACGATGTCACCAAGGCTGCCACTCGTAGGGGAAATCCCCTACGGTAGGGGAAATGAAGATTTTGTAGGGGGTAGGGGAAACCTACGGGGAAATGACAAAAAAGTAGGGGAAACGTAGGGGATTTGCAACGACAGTCAATCGAAAATAGAAAAACTACGAATTTGCAGCAAAAATGGAGAATATCACAACTAAACTTGAATCTAAATTATAATCAAGCAGTCAATTGCTCAATTACTCAAAAAAGTCCTGCAAAGGTTGAAGGGAAATGTTCGTTTGATCTCAATGGCCCTCAATATGACAGAGAGTGAGCTTTTTAACTTTTATTGGCATTTACTCTTGAGAATGTTCTCTCAACTATAGTATAGCTGTGCTCTGACGATCCAAGGGGTACTCAGGTATGTTTAGAATAGGGGTGCTCATGCTGGGGTACAATGCATCAACCCAAAAGATAATTTCTGGCATGAAAATAGACCCCAAAAAAGTAATTTTTCCGACCTTACATGCCGGAAAGTTATGAAGTCAGAAAAGCGCCCTGTAGATTACTTGGATATTTATGTTTATCTACTTTTGTAATGTTGCTCAATTCTATGTTTGCTTCTAAACTACATTTTTCCAGATTTATTTTGCAATTTCCCACATTTGAGAGACCCAAAAAAGTAAGCCAGAATTTAAAACTGGTGAAAAGTTTTACTCCAAAGCATGAAAATCTGACCGAAAAACGACCCGATCTAACAGAATATCCACTTTTGGCATGTTTTGACAACCTGCTCTAGAAAAATTGCCTTATTCTGATACCGCATGCTAGAAAAATTGGTAAAAACTATACTCTGAAAAACGGCACATCCCTGTTGGACAAATATACCAAGTAGCTATAGAGTAGGGGAAAATCTGGATTTTGTAGGGGGAAATAGGTTATTTGTAGGGGAATCGTAGGGGAAAGTTTGTCATGGCCGTAGGGGAAAGTAGGGGGATTGAGCATGCGCTGTAGGGGAAACAGGCAACCTCTGCGTGGCAGCCCTGGATGTCACACACACAGAATGTGTAGCCTAATCAATTCATCATTATGAAAGTCACCTCCTGGCCTATTTTTCGTTTATTTTCACGCAAAGATCATGTTGAAGCGGAGGAATTGTGGAGCATTACACTACAAGCAGAAGCCGTTCAGATTTTAGGCCGAACACGAAACGCCAAAATTGTCAATGGTCAATATGGACAGCAGTGTCCTTTCCTAACGAGCCTAGCTTTGATTTGGGAAGTTTATGGCAGTACATAAAGCATCTAGTAGGTGCTACATTGGTGGTGACAGCATTCAAACTGAGAGACCATGGATCAGCCAGTATGGAATGTAAGTTTTCCGTGCACCGGACAACAAAATTGTCAATGATCAGTGTGCACCAATGGGTGTAGGTGTACACAGTGTACACTGGGTAGGAGGCGCATCAATCTAGGGGGTCCACGGCCATGCTCCCCCGGAATACTTTGGATTTACAACATCTAGAATTATGTATGTAGAACACAATCAAATTTTGCTTTCCTTTGCTATACTTTTCGGCATGGCCAGTGTAAATAAAATGAATTGAGGGGGACTGGAATTAAGGGATCTTGGGAGGAAGTCCCCAGGAAATTTTTAAGGAGGCATCCTCTACTTTGGCTTAGAACAGTTCTGGTGATCTCATATTTGCTGGCGCTAAAATGAACCTTGACCATTTCTAATAACAGTATCTTTAAAGATTAGTATCCCCAGGAAATTTTTGAGTAAGCATCTTTTTTGTTGGCTCTGAGAATGCCTCCATCCAATTGCATCTTTACCAGAGACAAAGTGAAAACTTGACATTTCTGACAATATGCGCAAAAAGGCCACAAGGGGATGAGCAAGGTTATAGACTCCAAAAAGATGCTATGCATGCAGACAGAATTCATAATCAGTATCATTTTGAAGCTCTTGAAACCCAAAAGATTTCTAAAAGATGAGTGCACCAAAGGAATGAAATTATAGGCTTGTGCACCACAGGTTCTTGCACCATTTTGTGCACCAGATTGTGCACCAATTGACCACTCTGTGCACCGGACATGTCCGGTGCACATCACTTTCTTTCCATACTGGTGGATCAGACAAGACATGGAATTTAAATTGGAGTTGCAAATAAGTGAAGATTGGCAAGATTCTGTCATGTACGCCGTCGTGTCGTCTCGCTCTCGATAAAACTATCATTATGTGCTTTGCAAAGCATGAGCATTTAAAAAAAGACGTGATTACCAAAGATTGGAATTGCAAGTCTGTTTTGACAGACAGATTTGATTCGGGTTTGATTTTTGCAAAGAGAGAAGATTGAAATAATAAACACTGGCAAAGAATCTGCACATCACTACCCTTAGTACCTGAACCCAACCAAGCAAGGCCCATACAATATGAATGATTCAAAATCTGTTTCTCAAATAAAGAAGAGTATCATTCAAAGTTGAGGAGGATAGTTCTGAGCTGAACTCTGTTTAAAAAGACATCAAGGACACTATTTTAGATTAGGTCCTTCACAAACCAGATTTGACTGCATTTAGGGACAGGTAATTATTCTTGATGGTAGGGAGGGGGTGGAAGACATTTACTGTACAGCCATTTTAGGGGCTAATGCAGCATCGCACACCTATAGGGTTTTGGTAGGGTTCTAGTGGGGTGTAGTTAGGATCAGTATAGGTTATAGGCACAGTGTCCGAAACTGCGAGTGCCACATTTTATGGAATTCTTGTCACCCTGATTTTCCGATAGCCTTTCCAATGTCGCAGTAAAGTATGATCAGCAGGGCCGCCGAGAGCGAGGGCGGGCCCCGGGGCAAATAGTGGATGCGGGCCCCTTGCTTGGCACTGGCACCAAAAGTGTAGATTAATATAGGTCCCTCTAAGGCCCTCTAACTCTTGCGTTATGTTGTTATCACTCCTTTTGTAGCGGCAAGTCAACAGAGGGAGGGGGCGAAACGAGGGATTTTTGGAATGAGTCTACTACGAGTGCACAGTTTGGAAAATTTCGTGAATTCCAAAACATGAAAATCGTGAATTTTTATGTCGGATTTTGTGACTAAAGTGCAATGCAATGTCTAATCCTCATCAATTTCTAGCAGCAAAATGATCCACGGTAAGAACTAGGCATGTCGGAATGAAATTCTATTTTGAGAGGCTAGAACTTGATGCGAGCGCAGTGAGCAAAAATGGGGTCCGGGGGCTCGCCCCGGGAAAATTTTTCATGACCACGCCCTTTAGATCGCTGGAAAATGTATCATTTTTGTAAAATCTGCCATTTAAAGAGGCAAAAGATCGTGACTGATGGAGGTTTTTCCGGAAATTTTGAAAATAGGACCTCAATCAATTTCACGAGAATATACCGGGTCCGCCAAAATAAACTATGCACGTTAGACAGGCCAGAATAAATCGTACATTGGACCGATTTTGCAGATTTATGACTAAATCATTTGCAGAAAGTCTGAATTAGATACTGGGATTTTTGCAAATTTTCAATTCTCAGTTTTTAGAGCTAGAAGCGAGTTTCCTAAAAAGTTTATTTTCGAAAACAATGAAAAACGATCAAAACTCATCGATCAAGTTTTCTACAGAATGGACATGAATGGGCAAAGAGAGAACTTGTTCGTGGTGATTTGCGATTTGGAAATCGAATGATTGTAATTTGCTGTACGAAAGTTCGTACTAAACCCCCAAATGCCCCTGAAAACGTTTTCTCTTTATTCATTCATGTTGAATCTTTTAACCCTATCCAGACTAGGCTTTTTGAAACTTTGGGGAGACTAGGGGGGGGCACAAAGTGCCCCCCTGGTTTTTCATAGAATCATAAGTGCTAGAGACTTGAAACTTGGCACAAGTAACAAACATGATAAGGCAAACAAGATTATGTGATTTGTTTTTGTTTATGTCACGTGATTAAGTGCTGACGTCAGCAAATGTTGCTAATTTGGGTGTAAAACCAGATGTACTTTGTCACGTTGTATCTCCAAATTGATAAAACATATCGATATGATATTTGAAACATAGAGGGATTATATCCTTGTAATTCTTATTTTGAAATTGTTGCTTTGTAACGCTAATATTTTTGCTGATGTCAGCATTTATTTATTTTATACGAAAAAAAGAGCGATTTTTGTCCAAAATTTATTATAAATTACTTTTAAAAATAGCAAAAAATGCTAAATATACATAAAAATACCTGCTGCATCATATTATGTCACTCATTTTTCTAAAAATGAACCATAACATGGTTTTTCGTCAGTACGCATGCGCAATAACCAATTGTTGATGACGTCATCAAAAATCAATAAACTATATATCAAATGAAAGCTTATTTCGAGACGAGCTCAAAAATGTTTGTCTCATTGTCATAGAGCCAGTGGTTCCAAAGCTATGACTTAAACGGTAATTTTTTTGCGGAGCACTCAATTTAAAGTCATGTGTTGACCCCCGGAATCAGTGTCAAAATTTTTGAAATAGACATGAAAAGATGTCTCATAGATAGAAACTAAAAGTCACAAAAAAGCTAGACTATTGAAGAGATACTCGATGAGCTGTGTGAAAAAGTTTACTAGGGGGGGCACTTTGTGCCCCCCCCCTAGTCTGGATAGGGTTAAAATTTGATCAACGTTTTTTGATCGTTTTCAATGTTCTCGAAAACGAACATTTTAAGAAACTTGCTTCTAGCTCAAAAAAACTGGAAACGGAAAATTTTGCAAAGAGAATCTAATCCAGGCTTTTTGCTAACGATTAAGTCATAAATCTTCAAAATCGGTTTAGTGTACGATTTATCGTGGCCTACCAAACGTGCATAGTTTATTTTGGCGCATCCGGTAGATTATTTTTGAATTGCATAATATCAAAAATGACAGATCTTCCGATGGGCCTGAAGAGCGTAGATAGAAAAGTAATAAACTTTCTGACAGAGTTTATTTATTCGAAAACATCAGTAATGGCATGAGCAATATTTTCAGTAGCTTATTCTCAATACGATTTAACGAAACAATGTTGATAGAAGCGAGAAGATGTAGACTCCCGTTCGATTTCTGTGCATTTTTGTTGTTGATTACATTCGGTCAGAGAAATTTACAACACAACACAAAGTTTATTGCAATTGAAATGAACTGAGGCCCGTGATATCATTTGAACTTGAAAGTGCTATGGACAAGAAGAAAATTTGATCGGGGCCCCTTGCGGGGCCCAGCTAGATGATATCATTGCAACAAACAATGGAAAAACAAAGCTTCATTTTCACGGGCCCCTGGCGGGGCCCGGGCCCCGGGGCAGTTGCCCTGGCTACCCCCCCCTCTCGGCGGTCCTGATGATCAGCCCCCCCCCCCTACTAAAGTTCATGTATGTATGGTAAAAGTATCTTCAATACTCTTGTGATTTCATTTGCATGAAGATTTACATCTTCACAGCTGAAGCACATGAAAGAACAAAAGTACCTATATTTTAAATGTGATGAGAAAAAAACAAGCAGTTGCATCTAAGAATTACTTCAAGGTGAAGCAGGGCTAGAAGTGAACTTACTGTCTGAAGAGCCAGTCTGCAGAGTGTGGCAGCTGCATCCATAAGATTTTTTTTGAAAATTTTGTGTGCAGGCTGATTTTGAATGAGGTCTTTTGTTCATTATACTTTGAAAACATAGGAATCAAAGACCTTGCACATGAGCACACCACTGCCTCCTTGGTCTGCACGCGCAAGATCTTGTCAAGAACTGCCATACTCTGCAAACTGGCTGAAGAACGATCTTTTTAGAAATTTACAGGATTTATCTTGCACTATCTTCATGAATATTCCATCCTTAAAATGTGCATTATTCTTTGTCCCTCTTTTTTTTGAGTAGGCATCATTTTGATAGCCATTCCCAGATGTTTTCCATCCCCACCCTCCACAAGAAATAGTCACTTGTACCTTGTTAGAATATGAACAAGGTGGTAAATTAAATTCATCTATACTGTGAAGTCCTGGCGAAACAAGCAAATGTTGTTTCCCATACATATGAGATTCACTCCAAGCAAAGGTTTGTCTCTTTGGCCATGTCACAAAACATTGTTTGACAAACATTTCTCTTGTGGCAAACAGAAAATTGTTTAACTTTTATCAAAATCATTGCTCTTGAAACCTGCTTACTTCATATGGTGAAGCAATTTTGTGTGTGAAATGGTGAAAGGGCAAAATTTGTTTGGCAAGCAAATCTCATATGCTTGGCAAACAATAACAGTAGTTGCTCTGTTGTTTGGGGCTTTATATTTGGCTGAATAATGTGGTTAATTAGATTTGAGAAAGAACAAATCAATGTGCAAAGGGTATGCATACTTCATGATAATTCATGAAAAAACAATAATGGATTTTGAAACTATAGTTGAATTGAGATACTGCTGTCTTTTCTTGTGATTTGGCTTTGGGTACGTTCTATGCTGTGTAGTGCATGGAACAAATTCTGAAATGTTTCAATTTCAGAAAGATACATCCCTCCCCTTTTTATTAGTTTATTAGTTTCAAGCTTACAGGCACGGAGTCCATCCTAAATTTTTGCTGACAATAGTGCAAAAGTCGTTAGCAGAAGAAACCAAATAGTTCTTAATCCTAGCATTATCCTTGATGATTTCTTTGGTTCAACTTCAATAGCGATTAAATCACACCTTTGGCTTCATGATAAAAAAGAAGTTGATATTGTGAAATTTTGTTGCATTATTTGATTTGACTGGTCTGAATTTTGTGTTTCAATTGCATAATATTGCTTAAATAAAACAACTTGTGCATGTCATGAGATTACAAGAACTTTTTACTCATCCTTTTCATTCCAGACACCCATATTTATCAAGGGGAAATTTTCCATCAACCCCTTTTATTCCAGAACTGTATCTTTTTGAGATTCAGGAATGGGGGGGGGGGGGATTCTTCAGTGGCATGGCCAGTGGCAGGGGGTTTGGTTTGGGAGGGTTCATGCCCCCCCACTTTAAAAAAATTCACAAAAAATGTAATTGTAGGTCTGGTTATACCCCCAGTCTGAATACTTTTTACTTTTACCTCCTCGCTATTTTTTGTCTGCCACTGACGAAAAGTGCAGTTATAAAACAGATTTCCAATGCTAAGAGAATACAGTAGCTTGCTTCCATTGTACAAGTTTTATCATCTTTCAAGAATGTCAATTTACCACCTCAAGAAAAAATCAATTTCTACAATACCATGATTGAAATTTTTCTGAAATACAATGCAAAAGAGGAAACAGTAGATATTTTACTGGCCCTTAATTCAAAATTTTAATGGGGGGCAATTGCTCCCAGACATTTCTAGAGGCATTATTGGTCTGAAATGCCCTGATTTTAAACTTTACACACATTGTTAAATGTGTCCAGTTCTAATTTTCTTTAAAATCCAGCAGCTTTGAGGTAATGATTTTCTCTGGCTTCAGTTCCAAGGATTGCTTATGTGACATTATCACTGGAAGTTACTTTATAATTCCTACAAGCTTACACAAATACCTTACATACTTATAGATATGTTACAAACATTTTTGCTTCTATATTGCTGGCAGCATTAGGGTACTTCTGTCAATGTAACCTGCAATTAATCTACTGTAGTCTACAGTTGAGCACAATTTCTGCAATTTGTACAAAACTATCTGATTCTTCATCATCAAAGTATCTATGCGATCTTCATCAAAAAGTTATCTATGTGATTCTGAAGAAGTTACTTCACACTGTCATTAAAGCCTGAGAGCCAACCATATGATTTTGTTCTCTCCCTCTCTGCTGAATTGAGTTTGATTTACCAGTGCACTCAGAGATGTAGACTTTCTTGAGCACTATGCAGATTTCTTTTTCGTATCTGACTGGGATTGGGATCTTTTGCTGTACAAATCTCTCCCTCTTGCCAGTTCAGATATGGAGAGGAAACTTTGACACTTTGGGGCTGTGGAGAAAGATAGACTCTGCTACAATATAATCAATTTTTTGTCTGGATTTAGGGTAGGGAACACAAAGGGGGATTTGGGAGCGCAGTCAGTATTAAAAGTTCACAGTTTGGCTGAGAGACAACAACTGTTATTGACAACAGCTATGGGAAAAGCCCTTGATTGAATTAAAAGCCTCAACCCTCACCCCCACTCATCCCAACACTTAGTGATTCTATTGATTTAAGAGGGGGAACTAAAAAGCCAGAAAAGGTGATTTTGGAAGATTATAAGTTCGAAGCAAGGCCCTACAATTCTACGTTGAGGAGCAAAATTTGTGTTCGAGATTCTCATCCAACTCCCATCTCCTGCAGCTACGACGGAGCAAATAGAAATGTTTAGGAGATTATACTTAAAATGACGATTGTTCAATTGATTTTGTGACCTGCACTAGGCCTACGTATTTGTTACAAGGGATCATATAGAAGGGTGGGATCTCATCTCTCAGCTCACAGGCTGGAAGCTGGTATGATTCTCCTCAATATAAACAGGCAGGCCTCAGCCGCGAATTTCTGATAAACAAAACGAAAAGGGTTACCTTGTACGGGGAGGACGATCCTGGAATGACAGCTTTGAAGCATGGAGAACTTTCTTGTGAACAGCATGATCTTTGATTTGCTCGCTCAAATATGTCCAACACAGGAAGCGCCGGTAGCTTGGCCAAACGAAGCAGACACTTCACGCCATTTCTTTTTTGCTCGTTCTCGTTCTGATTGCAATAAAATATTCCCGTTGTTGCTGTTCATTCTGACCAAGGGTTTTGGCGCGACCTCCGATTTTGAAAACTCGATTTTCATTGACCAATCAGAGCAGAGCAGAATCGCCCGGGCGGAATTCCGTATAAGGTATGCCCAATGTTGGATGGATGTGACCACGGCTGAACAAAGCGAAAGCCAGTGATAACCTGCCCATAAGTTTTTCCCTCTCAGGGCTTTACGGTTAAGGTGGATCTGCACTTAAGGTGGCTCACTACCAAAAATTTCAAAATTGCAAATCCGCGATAAGGTGGCTCACTACCAAGTAAAAATAGGCAAAAACACTAAAAACAATTGATTAAGGTGGCTCGCTACCAAAATAACGTTAAGGTGGCACACACTTGGTGTCCTATCGCCCATGCTCCGAGCACACAATAAGGCCCCCTACTCGAAAACAATAAATAATTTAGTCATCAGTGCACATGATCCCTCTAGTGCATTGTTTGTATCCCTCGCAGTTACTGAACAACCTTAAAATAACTGATGTAATCCCTTTACCGACACGATGTTATCCCGTTGCCTTACTGGATGTTATCCCTGTAAGTAACTGACTTACTGAGTAACCTTGAAATAACTGATGTGATCCCTGTATCGACAAGATGTTATCCACGCAGAATACTGAGTAACCACTACTTTACTGATGTCATCCCTGCAACGACACGATGTTATCCCTGTACGGCACTGCTTGTTATCCCTGTAAGTAACTGAATAGCCTCAACCTTACTGATGTGATCCCGCCAACGACATCATGTAAGCCCTACAATTTACTGAATAACCTGAAATTTACTGAGGCAATCCCTCCAATGACCTTATGTTCCCCTCTCATTTACTGTATGTTATCCCTGTAAATAACTGAATAGCCTAAAATTTACTGCATGTAATCCCACCAATGACATCATGTGATCCCTGTATTGCACTGGGCAACCGCTGCCTTACTGAACAGCCTCTACCATACTGCACAGACGTTCTACAGGGTGATTAAGGCTTGAAATAAGGACAGATCTTCAAAATCGTTACTATACTACAGTATCAGGTAAACTGTGATTTTGATTGTCTTGAGAAGTCGTATTTACTTTAGGGAGTTGGTAATGGCAGATCGAGACAAAACGTAGCTTTGGCTGTTCATGCATTCACACCAGGCTACTTGCTATTAGAATCATGATTCTAATAGCACGGCTCTGGTATGAAAGGCTGAGAGCCTCAGATTATCAACTTGATCTATGTATTCATAGGCTTAACTCTCAGCCAGTGAGCATATCACCCCATAACCGTTGTAATTCCAACTTCTGTTTCCATGATTTGAACATTCCAGCCAAATGAAGAGAGTTGTTGCTCCTGAGAGGTCTCAAGCTTGTAAGCAAATTTCAAACGTTGAATAAGCGCTATCTAATAGGCTTTAAGAAACTTTTCCCAGATAAAAGGGCGTTTCTCCAGGAGAGTAGAGAGCGTGGCCCCAAACGATTTTTCCGGGAGCAAGCCCCCAGACCCCCCGTTTTTCGCTCGCTTCGCTCATGACTAATAGCAACTCATTCTGACTCCCAGCCGCCCCTGGTTGAGTGAGATAGGATCACCTTTTTGGTCATGAATGCCAAAGATAAATCTTACTTTGGTCGAATCATTGACAAAAGCCTTCCTTATAAACAGCAACAGACGGTGCAAGTCTAATAAAAGGCATTGAGTCATGGTAAATAGCGATTCTCCATTGAGGGTCTGTCTGCTTTCATGTGATCAGTCTGTTTTCATGTGATCAGAGATGAACTTCACAAATACAAGGCTACATCGGATCTCGCTGACTGTCCTGCCTGGCGTTTCATGGCGCGTGGCCTATGGTTCGCATTTTTTAAACCTAAATAACTCCTCTCTTTTTGTTGATCCCCACAAAATTTGTTATTCAATTGAATCCCTTGGCCCTAAGCACATTGCTGTCCTTTTATTGAGATTATCCTGAAGATTTTCGTGCAAGCGCTTTGTTTTAAGTCTCTTTTGGTTACTGTCGATATGAATTATATTCCTAGCCTCACTTTATCAGTTGTCTTGTAACGCCATGAGAGACGGTCGTCAGATCCTTTTGTTTTCTTTGCTATATGAAATTACACCTTGTTGACTTCAAGGGAAACCCTGATAATAGAGCTTTAAGAACATATTCAGGTGAGAATATCATGTGTGCAGTTTGAATTACTGCCAACCAGATTGGCGTAAGCTGTCATCATGACTCAGCAATTTTTGCAAATTGGGTATACACAGTCTGTTTACGATGACTTTAAAGGATCAAGCTTTTTCCATTCAGACAAGCAATGAGGATGGAAACCAGATTTTTAAATCGTTCTGTTCTGGCCTATATTCGCCTTATGACATCCTGGTTGTGAAGAGAGTAATGTAACTGTTGAGGAGGTGGGATTGGGTTCTTACTGTGGTCAGGCCCGTAGGAGCGTTTTTCAGATTGGAGGGGCACTAATTCACACCGAAGGGGTAAAGCTTCCGGGGGTTCGAGGGCGAAGCCCCCGGGAGAATTGCTCGGTCAATGCCCTCTTTTCTTTTGGCAGCACCCTTCTGTGCATTGCTGAAAGGGCATTTTATGATCGGAGGTCCTGAAGAAAATAGGAAATTTACGAATCCAAATATATTTCAAACAGGTTAGCTAAAATCAAACTACGGTAGAATAAGAATAATTTGACGAGAGCATTGCGTAAGATTTACTTGATATTTGATTTACAAAAGTCATCACACAATTTTCATGGCGTCCTACGAAAGCCATGGCATGGCCAAAGTAAATTAACCGGGCGGAATTGAAATGAGGGGGTCTGGGGGAAGCCCCCAGGAAAATTTTGGGGCCACGCCCTTTACTTTGGCTTAGAATGCATCTCCCAATATCATGCTTGCCATTAGCGACAAGGAATCTTTGATAGCGTGACAGTTCTCTTATGAGTTGAAGCATGAGGAAAATTTTTGAAGAAACATCCTTTAGTTTGGCTTAGAATGCATCCCCTGATTCCATATGTTTCACCATCAGGTGGTTGAGGCGGTAGTTTGCTGTTGTTGAATCCTGTTGAACTTAGATACGTCTTGACTCGCTTCAGTGACAAGGGCCTGTCACTGAAGATCAGTTTTCTATGTTATTACGAAGAATAAAAAATTTAACTTCTGGAATTTATTGGGGGGGCCCGGGCCCGACCGGCCCCAATAGGTGCTACGGGCCTGCTGTGGTATAAATTGGAGTTAGACTCAAGGTAAGGCCTCTCCTTCACATCTTTGGCAGCTTGGTGATTCCCAACCAAGTTATGTGTACAATGACCAAATTTTCGGGGGAGAAATCCAAGAATTTTTTGACCGAAAATATTTTGTCTGTAATTTATTTGTCTGAAAATTTTTGCGCCAAATGTGTCTATTTTCCAACAGAAAACGCACTGTTCGCTAGGATAGGAAACCCACTCTTTCAGTTGAAGAAGTAGTTTTTTGCAGAAAAGCGAACGAACGACCTGGCTTTTTTTTTACAGAAAACCTACTTTTTCAATCAAAACTAAGTTTTTCGATTGAAAACGTGATGTTTTATGCGTACTTTTTGATTGCTTAAAGGGTTTGTGCAAGGTTATAAGCTTGCATTTGCAGAGGGCAGAAAATCTAAAGATACCCCATTCAAATCGAAGTTGCACACAATGTCAACTAAGGGTGGCCTAAGAATGAGATTTTTATCTTGCTAAGAAACAATGCTGTGTCTCAGTTATTTCTTTGCTTTATAGAGGAGCCTATTTACCATTGCACACTTGCTTTAAAGGAAAATGTTGGAAGGAAAATGGTTTAATTCAATTTTAAATTTTTCTGACAAGAATAAAAAACTGACAAATTTTCTGACAAAATTTTCACAGAGGGCCATGGCTCCCCTGCCCCCCGGCCATGATGCCACTATGTTCCTGTAATTGTTCATGCAGCAGATTGCTGGATAGACTCTATTTTTTTTCCATTAAAGGGAATGTAAGCATCTGAAAGTGGCTCAAGCCAGTTGGGGTCAACTTTTAGCCTATCAGATATCAGTATTTCCTGTTACCCGAATATAGTGCGGCATGTGTCAAATCATATTGCCTTTGTAAAGTTATTTTTATCAAGGCTTATATATGCTTACATTCCCTTTAAGCACGGTAAAATGATGCTACCACTGAACTCACATACTATCGCCGGAATATGGTAAATAGCATCCCCTTGGTCAAGACAAGGTCGCAAATAGAGCTTACATAACTCGTTTAGGGTATGACTGGGTAGATATCTGGAGAGCTATTTCAGCAAGCTATTGATGGCTGATTTGATATGGGCAGGAAAAGACAGATGTAAATGTGGTGTAATTAAAGAGAATTTCTGGATGATCAGCTTTGATCTTTTTCCTTGAAAATATGAGTTCCACAGCTTGTTCTCGTGGATCAGGATTAAATGACATCCTCCAGTCACGAGTCCACTGACTTATCAACTCCAAGTCATGGTTCATGTCATTGGTGGCTGAATTTGAATCTTGGACGACCGTAAGTAATGACATATCATCAGCGAAGAGCTTAACATTGCACTTCAAGTCTTCGCTTAGGTCATTTATTTACACAATTAAGAATAAGTGCCCTAAAATAGAGCCCTGGGAGTACTCCTGCCGAAATATCTTCCCAAGAACAACTCTTCTGCCCATTCAAAACAGTTCGCTGCTTTCTACCCTTGAGAATGTCAATTTCCCATCATTAAGCATTAGAATGAAACCCATGGCAATGTTTGCTGTTAACATAGTTTGCAAGCTGTTAACACTAGATAACACCAGACACAGAGAGAAGCTTCCACAAATAACCTTAAACACTCTCAGGTTTATGTTTTTTAGTTTTGATAAAATTCTTGGTGAGATCATATTTACAGCAACACAAATTAACCCAAAACCAGCCACAGCTACCCAAACTGTTCCAAAATCACCCACTTATATGTATGTATTTATGTATCATTTGCCAATTGAAAATATTTACAAGTTTTTTATAATATAGAAATAGATACAATACAATATAATAGGTTAAAAACGTAAAGGAAAAACACCCCTAATTACAGTGGCAGGGATAGCATTAAATGGTCAAGATGACCTGAATTCCATAATGGTTCCCTCAGAGGTGCTGGAACAACGAAAAAACGTAAGAAAAGAAAAATTGTAGCTGTTATTCGTGTAAAGCATGGTTTATAAGTTCATACCATAGTCGGGAGAGATAATGACGAGTCTTAATAGAAGACATTTATGTCATCTTCCTCTTTTTGTATATTTTAGAAAAAATTCTCTTTGATCTTATGTTTGAACGTGTTGATATTGTTTGTTGATTTCATCTCAGACGAAAGACTATTCCATGTTTTGGGCCCTAGATAAGATAGGTATTTTGTCCAGCATTGGTTTTGTGATGTGGAATATCCAATTTGAACTTGGACCTTCATGTTATTCGGCCCTGGTTGACAGAGATGGCGCCAGGGAAGAAATGCTAGGGGGGCAAATACTGTCAGAGTGCCGACAGTGAGAAATTTTTAATGAACGAGCTCAATTCAAGTTCACTCAGACGACAACGCAGCAAAGAAATCTGGAGGTGCAGGTTATGAAAATGCCGACAGTGCATAGAAATTGTCGAAAATTCAAGTGCCGATGGGGGGCTCAATAAAATTTTGGGGGCTACTGCCCCCCTAGCACTCCCGCTGGCGCCATCCCTGCTGGTTGACTGGACCATTTGTCGGCTCAATATGACGGGCGGTCCTAAGGAATATTTGGGGGCTTTATCGTGCTGCCCTTTTCGGAGCTGGCTTTCTCATTTTATTTGTCTAGATTTTTCTATTTTATCATTTTGATTTCCTGTATCATTTTCATTGATATCTGGCTCCTGTATTAAGTCCATCCCTCTTTCTCTCAGCTTTTGCTTCTCTTTTTTTCCGGCCCATCCCCAGTTCAGCTAAGAGCACATGTGTATGAGGTAGGTCCCTGTGTCAGGTTGTTTATTTGGCTACTCTATTGTATTCTTAGGTTTTTAGGTAGGTCCCCATTGTAAGAACAGTTACTGAAAAAGGTGAATATCGAAGCGATTACAAAGTTGTAGCTTTTTTTTCTGAATAGAACCCACAACAAGATAATGGCCACACAAAACCACCCATTATCCTAAAATTTCATTTTAGATCAGTTCTTTTATGGCATAAAACCACACATAAGCCCCAAATATTGAACTAGTGCTCGTTGATGTCTCCTAAATTCTTAGAATCTCAACTCTCAGATTGCCAAAAAATTAAGAATTTCCAAGTATTGGCAAGATATAGACTAAGAGACTATATATTCTAACAAAGGAAATGCTCAGTACACTTTCTCTTCACCTGTTTCCTGTACCATTTTACTTATGGGTGATACCTGAGCATTATCGAAACACTGCAAAGGCTTCAACAGACTTTGTTTTGAAATTTTCACGAGGGCACAAGTAGTAGTGATTATGAAAATTGTTAGGAAGGCTTTAAGAAATTCATAAAGAAACTCGGAGCATTCAAAGTCTGATAGTTTTAAGGGAAATGCAATACTGGCAAAAATTCTTATTTTCTCACTGAGAAGATTTGCATATCACATGAATTACTTCGATACCAGCTTTTATAGTATATTTTTAATTCAAGAAAAGACTTTTAAGGAACTCCATTTTCAAATTGCCCAAAAATTAAGAAGCTTATTACAGGGGAAATTCAACTTCAACAAATACGTATTTAGGTATGTAATCTTCAGCATAAAATTTGGAATGTCCTTGATTAGTCTCTAACCTTGGAATCTTGGATTAGTCTCTATCTTTTCTTTGCAATGTTCACAATTATTATTATTATCAATTTATTTAAAGTAGGCCTAAAGACATATATACATATAGCTACAATAGCTATAACTAAGAGCTAATTCAAGCCTACTATCTAAAAAAGTAAAATTTGTAAGAAAAAAGTAAAGAATAAATAAAATTCCGAATGATTAAATACAGATACATTTTACAGATTTTTACAATGCTTTTAATATTTACAATGTTTTCTTACTTTTTTTTTTCGGTAAATACAGCAGAAAATTTAATATCAGCTTTTTTTTTTTTTTTATATAATCAATTAAAATTTACAAACTCAACAAGTACATCTACTGTGCCTATCATGGCGGGAATAGACACTAGGTCATCGGAGTTCCCACCATGAAAGGCACTTACAATTCAAAAATTACAATATACTGAAAGAAAAAACAACAAACTAAAAGAAAAAGTTAATGTCTGTCTCTCATTTGATGTGAGGCAATGACATCAAAACATTTTATAATTTGGGAGAAAATAGATGCAAGGCAGTTAACAGAGGGCCCTACGCGCGGACAAACAGCCGCCGCCCCTCGCCACACGTCTAACCCCCACCGGGATAACACATGAAACTAAAGGCCAGCAGCCGCCCATCCACACAGCAGGACCCCATCCACCCACCACCCCGCACCCTAAGATAAAAATTTACAGTTGTCTATCGCCTAACATCAAATGAGAGACAGAATTTTCTACAAAAACTACCAAAATCACTCAAAAGGATATTGGGGGGGGGGGGGGGGGGGATGCTGCTGCTTTGTTTACACTTCAATCGAATCTCTTCGTTGCCTTGATGTAAGTAATTGTTGCTTCCATAATCATCCTATTTGTAATTAGGGTTAGGTCTGCATTTCCAAATAAGATTAAATGGCATAAGGATTGTGTGTCCAATCCAACTATATCTAACCCAGGAATATCTGATAAGCTGCCAAGAAGATCTCTTCGTGCTTCTTCGAAAAAATGGCAGTGCAGGAGGAAATGCTCACTATCTTCATCAGCAGTACCACACCGGCAGACAGGATTGAGACAGTCAAAGTTATGTCTGAATCTATGCTCATTTAGTCCACTAAACTTTAGTCGCAATTTCGACAAGTGCCTAATCCCAGCAATATCATTTATACCGTAAATTGAATTCTTATTGGGTCTTATCATCGCAAGTAATTTGCGCTTAAACTCAGAAATTGACGTTGAATTTTTTGTTTCATCATCAAGCAAATTCCACTCAAAAGGAGCATTTTGAAAATAGGTGTTCGAGTATCGCGCAGTATCGCGCAGTTCTTCCAACATTTTGGTGATACATTCTCATATTTCGAAAATTGTAGCTTACATTTCGCTCAGGGGGAATTTCAGCAAACAAATAATCTGGGGAATGGGATTTTGTCAAATTGTAAAAATGACACAGTCGTCTATACCATCTCCTGAGATACAAGTCCTCCCAGCCAAGTTCCCTGTAAAGACGTTCCCTGCTTGTTCCTCTCCATGCACCAGCTACCGCTAGGGCAGCACAATACTGAGTTTGTTCAAGTCTCTGTGTAAACTTTACACGCATTTGAGGATCGTATTTATGATAAATGATATCTCCATAATCAAGATGTGGTCTATGTCACGTGTATAATAAATGGCCTAAAAGCGACTTGTAATCAAGAAACCATACTTCGGATAAATTAATACCAACGACATTTTCCAACGCCTCACTCCACCAAAAAAACAAACCTTCCCCCAAAACGATAAACAACCTCATTCAATTACGTTGCGTTACAAGTCACACCTTCAATAAATTAACGATGTGTGTCCAGTTCTCTTGGGGCCTCTACTCAATAGTCAGTTCACTACAATATAAGATACTAGAAGACAATACAACAAACAAAACACGGGAACAAACAACACAATACACGACTGAACATAAATGTGTGACACCTCCGTTCTTCAAGAGACATCTTTGATGTCTTTCAACTTTAACCTTTATGTTCAGTATGTCAATCTTTCTGAGTGTTCTATCACTCTCTCTCTCTCTGTCTATCTCTTACATCACTCTGCTCAGAAAGTCTGCTCCAATGTTCTCTGATCCTTTAATTGATTCAATTTTGAATTTGTAGTTCTGAATGAACATTGCCCATCTCATAACTCTATCATTCACAAATTTGGTTTTATTCAGGTAAACTAATGGCTGGTGGTCTGTCTGTATAATGAACTCTGTTCCATAAAGGTACAGCATGAATTTCTTTATTGCCCATACTATGGCGAAACACTCCTTTTCTACTGTTGAGTAAGCCTTTTCTCTCTCTAACAATTTCTTGCTTGCATAACTGACTGGAAATAGTTTACCATCATGATCTTGTAGTAACACTGCACCGATTCCTGTGTTTGATGCGTCTGTTCTCAATACAAATGGCTTTGTAATATCTGGTAAGCGAAGAACTGGTTTAGTTACAGTCATCTTCTTTAACGTCCCGTAGGCTTTCTCGTGTGCATCATTCCACTCTACTTCATTTGGCAATCCCTTCTTTGTTAGATCAGACAATGGTGATGCAATTGCTGCATAGTTAGGAATAAAGTTCCTGTAATATCCAGTGAGTCCAAGGAAGGACTTTACCTCTTTCTTTGTTCTTGGTCTTGGTGCATCTCTAACTTTCTTGACATTCTCGTCATGTAAACCAAGCTCACCCATCCCAATCTGATGTCCAATGAAGTCAACTGCTTCTCCTCCAAAGACACATTTTGAAGGTCTTGCAGTGATACCCCATTTCAACATACGACTGAACAACTCTCTCAATGCTTGCATATGCTCTTCCCACGTTCTTGTATGAATCAGGATGTCATCTATGTAGCTATCTACGTTATCTAAACCTGCAAGTAATTTCCTCATTGCTCTCACTAGTGTTGCAGCTGAATTCACCATCCCAAAAGGCATCTTTAAGAATGCATATGATCCATCCGGAGTTACAAAGGCAGTCTTGTGGATGTCATTCTCTGCTACTGGAATCTGCCAATATCCTTTACTCAAGTCGATCTTTGAGAAGTATTTATCCTCACTGAATCTTCTGAAAAGATCTTCTGATGTTACCATAGGCTCTGGATCAAACACTTTTAACTTGTTGAGTTTTCGATAGTCAACACAAATTCGATTTGAACCATCCTTCTTCTTGACGATAACCACAGGTGATACATATGGTGAACTTGAGTCTCTAATGATACCAAGGTCCTGCATCTTTTGAATATCACTCCTAAGTGACTCTCTGACTCCGTATGGCACTGAATAAGGCTTTGATCTAACTGGTACGTCGCTTGTCAAATCGATGGTATGCTCTATCAACCTGGTTGATCCTGGTTTGTCAGTGAATAATGGCTTGAATTCCTGAATTAAAGACTCTAAATCATCTGACTGTGCTGTGACAAGCTTTGGTGACACCTTGACATCTTTGTAACTCTCTTTCGAACTTAAACTACCTATCTCTAGTAAATTCTCCTCATGGAACATTTCCTCTTCTAATTCTTTTCCTACATCTCCTGCAGCTGCTTTCAGTAATTCACTACTCCTTACATTCTTTGAAACATCTCTTTCTTCTTTGTTCAGATACTTTCTTAACAAATTAGCATGGTACACCTTTGACTTAGTACCAATCTTGATCACATAGTCATTCTTGTTTACTCTCTTCTCCACGTTATACGGGCCTTTCCACTGCATAAGAAGCTTGTTGTTGTTAGTTGGTAGCAGGACTAAAGCTTGATCACCAGGTTGAAAGCTTCTATCTTTGGTTTTCTTGTCAAAGTACTTTTTGTAGCGTCCTTGTGATTTCTCTAGTGATTCTTGTGCAATCTTTAGGGTTTGATCTAACCTCTCTCTCAACTCTACAACATACTGATAACTGGTCTTGACTTCTTCTTCTTGTACTTCTTTGGTCCACAACTCTTTCAGTATCTGTATTGGTCCTCTCACTGTTCTCCCAAATAACAACTCAAATGGCGAGAACCCAGTAGATTCTTGAGGTACTTCTCTGTATGCAAATAATACTGCATTGATATATCTAGGCCACTGTCTTGGCTGTTCACTGCATAATCTCCTGAACATTGCTTTCAAGGTTCCATTAAACTTCTCTACTAAACCATTACACATCGGATGGTATGGCGTTGAAGTTAGCTGCCTGATGCTAAGTAATCTTGAAACTTCTTCCATGCATTCTGATATGAACTGTGAACCATTATCACTTAAAATTTCATCTGGAAAACCTAGTCTGCTGTACATGTCAAGCAAAGCTTCTGCAACAGTTTCTGTATCAATGTTCTTTAATGGTACAGCATCAGGATATCTCGTAGCATAATCAACCATAGACAAGATATAACGAAAACCTTTCTCTGAAGAAGGGAAGATAGGCCCAATTAAATCAACTGCAACCCTCTTGAATGGCGTGTCTATCAAGGGCATCTTTTGTAGTGGCACTTTTGCTGTCCTGCCTTTGCTCTCAGTCTTCTGACATATATCACATGTCCTGCAGAATCGTGTAACGTCATCATTAAGGCCTGGCCAATAAAAGTTACTCAAAATTCTGTCACTTGTCTTTCTTATTCCCATATGACCTCCCATTAACGAACTGTGCGCCAACTCGATGACTTGATTTCTCAGATTTCCTGGTACAACTACTTGCCGTATTTCATTGCCTCCATTTACCCTTGGGTGGCTAAAAACACGATACAAAATTCCTCCTTTCTCTTCAAAGTGCACAGATTGATCCTCTTTTATCTTTGGCTCTGTGAATTTTCGAAGCTTCTCTAATGAATTGTCATCATGTTGAAATTGAATTAGCTGTTCTCTGGTAACCGTTGCACATTTTGTCACATCAGGTACCTTAAGTGGTGGTATACCTTGCCCTTTCTTTGCTTGAGCTCTTGTAACGGCACATGCTGTCTCCCAAGATGGGTCAGGATCTTCAGGGCCCCTAGCATTTGGTATATTCCCAATAATCACGTCATACATTGCATCTGGTAAACATTGAGCCTCTGCTTCCCCAGTAAAATATGGTGTGTCAATGAAAACGCTTGCAATAGGTACTTTTCTAATTGTTTTGTCAATCAAAAGCATGTAACCAAATCTGCCTGTTAGTTCCTCTTCTGTGACCAAGTCTCTCTTAATAACGACGCCACTGCAGCCTGTGTCTCTCAATACACTCACTGATCTGTCCCTTACTCTCCCTGTTACAACTGGCATGCTATCTTCACTCCCCATTGCTGGCTTGATACATGCAGATTTAATAATAGGAATTCTCTTGCCACAACCTATAGTAAGCTCATTCCCTATTATGCACGATTCAATATCTGCCTGTGTTGCTGCTGCCTCTGTTGCTACCCGAACAATGTTCTCATCATTGTCCTCTTTATCAACTAGCTCTTGTTTGATTGACAATGATCCTGCAGCCTTTGTCGGTGGTTTCTTTCTACCCTGCCCTGGAGAAGGACAGTCCTTTGCTTCGTGATTTAGGCCACCACAGTTAAAACATTTCCGCTCTGGTTTCTTCTCAAAATTACACTCGAGAGCTTTGTGACCCGTTTTATGGCAAATAAAACACTTGAATTCCCCATAATCCTTTGCTTTAACGTTAGCTTGACCTTGGCTGCTTGAAGATTCTAGGTTATGTCCAACTCTATTCCTTTTGCGAGCAAGCTGCTTCCCATGTGCACTAAGATATTGCTGTGCATGCTTTGTCATTTCATCGTGGTCACGTGGAGCCACTTCTTTCAAATAGATTGCTAGGTCTTGCTGGCATCTGCTTAGAAATTGCTCTTTATTTATCAACTCCTTCAATCCTTGGTAAGACTTTTCCGTTCCCGAAAGCTCAACCCAACGGTCTAAGTACCCATCAATCCTCGCATAAAATTGATCAGGAGTCTCCCCTTCTTCTGGGTCTGATTCTCTGTATCTTTTCTTGAACCCCTCTTCTGTTAATTGATATCTAATCAATAATGCCTCTTTAACCTTCTCGTAATCTAACGCAGTGTCATCTGGCAACCTTGAATAAACATCAAGTGCTTTCCCCGTTAATAGGGCGCTTAAGGCTGTCGCCCACTCATATCTCTCCCATCCATTACTTATCGCAAACCGCTCAAATCTCTTCAAATAACTGTCCAAGTCGTCTTTCCCATCAGCAAAAGCAGGCAACTTAGGGCCCTTAGCTCTTTGCCTACCCTCTGTGCCTTGGAAATTCATTGACATATCTACCCCCTCACTTTTCAGCTCCAAAACGGCCTGAATTTTTAACCGCTCTTGCTCTAAAGTCTCCTTTTTCTCTTTCTCTATAGCAACCTTCAATTCCAATTTTGCTAACTCTACTCTTCGATTTTCTGCCCGCTCATCTCTCTCGATAATCTGCTGCTCTTCGATAAACCGCTGTAAATCCTTTCCTTCGAGCCCAAGCTCGCGACCACACTGTATTAATATATCCATAATTACTGGCTTCTTTTCGCTGTTATTTCGCTTTATTCAAAACTTTCAGCTTAACGAACGAAATCTCCCTTGATGTTTGCCACCGCGCTATGAAATTCTATTGATTCCCGATAACCAATCTTCCAAAAAGCGATTTTAAAACATCACAAATTCAGCTCCCAACAGCTTGAAAATACAGGAAACCTCATCTTTTCGCTGACTGTCGTTTTGTTGCCATTCCCGGCTGAGCCCCCAATTGTCACGAGTATAATAAATGGCCTAAAAGCGACTTGTAATCAAGAAACCATACTTCGGATAAATTAATACCAACGACATTTTCCAACGCGCTAACTCCACACCAAAAAAACAAACCTTCCCCCAAAACGATAAACAACCTCATTCAATTACGTTGCGTTACAAGTCACACCTTCAATAAATTAACGATGTGTGTCCAGTTCTCTTGGGGCCTCTACTCAATAGTCAGTTCACTACAATATAAGATACTAGAAGACAATACAACAAACAAAACACGGGAACAAACAACACAATACACGACTGAACATAAATGTGTGACAGTCTAACATAAAGCTGATATATTTGATCTAAAATATCTCTCGAAACATACTTGGAAAGGTATCTTATCATCCCGATGCCGCGCCTCGCTTTTTGTATTGCCTCTCTAATGTGACTTTGAAAGTCTAGCTTGGAATCAAGGATCATACCAAGATGCTTGTGCTCACTCTTTCTTGCTACGTCATCATTACCAAAAGACAAAGGGGGATGGATTGGTTTGACCCTCTTGGCAGAGAAAATGACTTCTTCCGTTTTCTCAGTATTAAATTTCATTTTCCATTGCCACGCCCATAGTCGTACCCTCTCCAAATCTCTATCTAGTTCTTCTGCAGTTTTGAGCTCATCATAGACAGCTGTAAAAAGCGATGTGTCATCAGCAAAGAGCTTAATATCGCACCTAACATTCTCAACAAGGTCATTAATGTATACAAGGAAAAGAAGTGGTCCCAAAACCGATCCTTGGGGTACTCCTGCCGATATGTCTGCCCATTCAGAATTTTTACCATTCAGCAAGACCCGTTGTTTACGATTAGAAAGGAAATTTCCAATTAAATTGAGGAGCTTCCCAGATATACCGTTACACTCAAGTTTATACAGTAATCCTTCGTGCCATACCTTGTCAAAAGCCTTAGAAAAATCTAGGAAAACAGCACGTGTTTCCCAGCTAGGTGTCTCTTCAAAACCAGTATAAATTGTATGAGATATGGACAGCAACTGATTTATTGTTGAGTCACCAGGACGAAAACCCGACTGATGAGCAGTCCGGAGACTGTTAGCACAAAAGTGATCGTACATCGAATCAAACAATAATTTTTCAAACAATTTTCCAAAAACAGGAAGTAAAGAAATTGGGCGATAGTTGTTTTTACATTGTCTGCTACCCTTCTTATGAACAGGGATAATGTTTGCCTTTTTCCAAAATGAGGGATACTGACCGGTTTCAAGACATTCCTCAAAAATCATACAAAGGGGTTCAACAATTGTGGAGTCACATATTTTTATCATAGCTATGGAAATATTATCACAGCCATGTGCCTTTGAGGAATCAAGTGCTCGTATCAATTTGACCACTTTTTGCCTGTCAATCTCTACATTTTCAAGAATGGAGTCGCACCTAGGCCGAAAATTTGGGAGAGTGCTTCCTGTTGGTATAGCACAGCACTGTTCGATGAAAAAGTTATTCAGTAAAGTTTTGGTTTGTACATTTGTGATGAACAGTCCATTTTCTAATAACGGAGGAATATTGTAGTTTTCTTCTTGTTGATAAGCCTATTCAAGGTGGACCAATAACTCTTTATACCCTCATTTGGATCAGAGAGCTTCCTTCCAAGTCTTTTGAAATATTCTTCCTTACCATTCAAAATAATTTTAGATGTTTCGTTTCGAACACGTTTTACATTATTCCAATCCTGGTCCCTTCTTCCTCGCTGGCAAAAATTCCTATAAACTTTCTGCTTGCGCTTGATGGCTGTTTTTATTCGAGGAGTAATCCAGGGTGGGTCCTTGTCACAACACTTAATGACCTTGTTGGGAATATAAGAAGTCAGTGTGGCGTAGATGGACGCTGTAAAAACCTCAGTCATTTCCTCTGAACCAAGGTTATCAAACCGGGTATGCCAATCTATAGCCTGAAGGTCGTGATGAATATTTTGCATGTTTGCCTTAGAGTAATCCCAGATTGTTCTTTTGTATGGTGGTGGGGACGGTATAGAAATGTTTATTTTGCCATACACTATTTGATGTTGACAGTGCTCATCTAAGGAAGGGTGAACTCCATAATCAGAAAATAAATTTGACTGATCAGTTATGATTAGATCAATACAAGACATACTATCGTCTCGAATGTTCGTAGGCTCTTCAATTAACTGATTTAGATTATTAACCTCGATCAGTTCTTCCAACGCTGTCCCCTCTGGTTGCTGGACATCGCCTGCCCACCATTGTGAAGATCTACAATTAAAATCCCCCGTGAGAATCAAAGAATGCGGGTTTTCAGCTTTGATTTTTTCCACCATCCTCTGTAGTTTGTCGATGAAATGTTCAAATTGCACACTATTCTGACTAGGACTTCGATATAGGGTGACAAAGAACACTCTTTTACGTGAAATGATGACTTCGGTAACGATCAACTCTTGCAATTCTTCGAGATCATTTCTACGTTTTATGGGTAGGTCTTCGCGAAAATATACACAAGCTCCCCCAACTTTGGAGTTACTTGGATGGTCACTTCTAAATATATCTCTACTGAAACCCTCTATGAAGATTTCAGCTCAAGAACCCAACCTGTGCCACGAAAGGTCTGCATATTCTACAATTACATTCCTCTCCCCTCCAGGTTTTGATTTTCCTTTTGAAACTTTTGAAACAAGGGCACATGAAGTAAGCATGAAGATTGTTATGGAACTAATAAGAACTCATAAGAAACTCTGACTGCTCAAAATCTTATAATTTTTGAGAAACCTTCAATATTGGTACAAATTGTAGTTTCTTGTGAAAAATTATGTGTGTTTCATTAAAAAAAAAGCCAAACTTACACATTCCATGAAAAACCATCACCATTATCATCATTGCCAACTTTTCAAGTGCCTTGAAATTTTATCTTGCACTGGGAACAATACGGTAATGAAACTATGATATAGCACCGTGCTGTTGTCATGCCATTTCCGTATGGTTCCTGAAGTATACACCACTTCAATTTACAGCCTCGTTTTGGAAATATTCAAACTTCTTTGATATGGTATTTTAGAGGCCGAATTCGGATTTAGCACTCAAATTTTAGTCTAACTGCAAGTTTTTATGTTACTATTGGTAGTAATGTTAATTTTATGGTGATGCAAAGTTTGAAAACCTATGACGGATTTGACTGTGAAAATGACTGTGGGTGTAAAGGTTCACCCTGAACGATTTTCACGATCAATTCCCTCATATGTTTTTAAACTTTATATCGTCATAAAATCAACATCACAATCGCCAGCAGTTCAAAAACATGAAAGTAGACTAAAGTTTGGGTGCTAAATCCGAACCTGGGCTCGAAATTTTCATATGAACAATAGAAAGAAATTTTGAAACATTTTCAAAACGAGGCTGCTTAATCGAAGAGGTGTATTATCCTTAATGGACGGAAAAAGCAAAAATAGCAATGGAAAGGAAAGATATAGGCTCTGAAGTTCTTCCACAGAATGCCGCACAGTAGGAATATTTTGAAAGATGAATTGAATAACATCTATATAAGGCATGTTTTATACAGGCAGCTTACAAGGAAGATCTTTCTTCAATCTAATAACAAAGGCTATTTTTAGAAAAAAAGTTAATTAAATCACTTTACCCGATAGATCACTATATACGACCCGAACGAAGTAAATTTGCAAGGAAGCAGTGATAAACAATGATAACAAGAAAGCAATGATGAACGGTTTGGTACACTATAAGCGTGCAGCAAGGGTGAATTTTATAAAACAAAGGATACAGTTCTGTTTGAGACAATGCGATTTGGCAGCCTCAACAATAGATTTCACACCTTCTATGCAGCTGACGATGATGTTTTGCTTTCTCTATTTATTTTGATGTGACTGAGGATGCTCAGAGGTGTGAAATCTATTCTCCAGGTGGGCAAATCGCGTTATTTTTTGGAAACCTGAACTTTTGTTTTACAAAATTGCCCTTGCTAAGCTGTTTCAGTTTCAGTTTCATATATTTTAAATTCCACTACCTACAATTTATAATCCTAGCTACTAACTATACAAACGAATAACTAAACTACAAAGATAAAAGATAAGTTGCAGAAAAGAAATACAGTAACACAGAACATTAATGCAATATACAAATACGAGGATGAGGTAAATAAATTGTATACAGGGAATTACGTAAAGGAGGAGCTCTCAATAGGTAAACTAATCGACGAGAGAGCCCCCCCCCCTGCCTTATCCTAAGTATAATCAGGTGAATTTAGATGAATTCAAATGATTATGTATTTTCTTTCCATAGATTAATAGAAATTGTGACAGTGTAGGTTCATCGATTGACCTTTTTCAATATGTAAATTTCAGTTTTGTTTTGAACGGTATTTGTGATGGAGCATTGCGGAGTTCCACTGGTAATGTATTCCAAAGTTTAGCACCAAGATATCGAATTAACTTTATACCATCTTGAACACTGTTTTTTTCGGGAAATATATTAATCACCTTGATTGGAATATTGATGAACAGATAAACTAAATAAGAAAAAGTCTTGAAAGCAACTAGGTGAAGTTTTATTAACAGAATCAAAGACAAAAGTTAAGAGTCGGAGTTCAAAAATGTCAGAAAGTTTCAGAAGTTTAGGATCATCGAAGATTGGAAGAGCACCAAAGGCACGAGGTGTGAAGCAAAGAACCTTCAAAATTGGGGTTTATATGAAGGCACCACCTTGGCACAAGAAACACATTGGGGAGGGTGGCTAAAATTGAATCCACAAGCAAAGCGAGCCAAATTTGTGGCCCAGGGTATCTCTTCAGGAAGATACTCTTTAGATTGTTTACAATGCATTTCTCATAGAACACTTGCCATCACATGGAGAACAAGATTGTGATCGAGAAGAATAATCAAGAAGAATAATCAAGAAGAATACGCTATACACAGAACTGTGCTCCTTGACAGAGTAACCTCCATTTGTGCATCCCATGGAGTTGATTGTAATATGTTGAACGATGTAGAACTGCTCACAATCCTACTTTATGGCAATTATGGCTTTGTGAATCTTCGATTAAAAACATTCTCTTGGCAACAATCATTTACATTTAATTCTACAATTCCGCTGCAACCTTTTTCTCCGTCTTCTCTATTTGTGTCCTTCGTATAACATGTGATCTTTGTGTGACGGAGTTATTTCAATAGGGATCACACGCTTTGCAAGCCCGCCTTGCTCTCTACAGTGGCAACAAGTTTTTAGAGTGCTCCTGGCGGCATCTTAATATCCCTTAAAAAAGGGATTAATTTCATAAGAAGGCGCCAAGGGTCCCAATGTGAATAAAAATTGCTTCTGTTTTTTGTTGATAATCGGTGTTTGTTTGTTTATCGTTGCTTGTTGACTGCAGGAGAGATGTGCTTGATCATACCTCTTATGGTATGGTCGTGTAAATCATCGTGTGAATCGTCTTGTATTATGCTGTAATTGTATTGTTAATGCAATTTGTGTTATATCAATCATAAGTTTCTTGTAGTATTTTAAAAGTTGTATTATCTTTACTTCGTTGTTGTTAACTTATTTTGTAGGTTTACAATTAATCACTGATAATATATACAAAAAGATTGTGATCGACGATAGGCTTCCCAAGTCTGCTTATTTCCTCACATTTTTCCTTAGTGAAAAGTAAAAAAATGACCAGGAAAGAGAAAAAGGAGGCACAGAAAAAGGTAAATTTAATTTGCTTTCTAATAGAAAAATTGAAACATAACCTGGTCTTGTAAGAGGGTCCACAGTAGCGCAGTTATGGTTTGTCAGTAAATATGACGTCAGCAAGATCAAAACTCTTATTCGCGTTTGACAAGCCCTCATAATCTGGTGCGATGAAAATAAAAGTGCCGAGTACAGGAAACTGTGCTCCCATCATGGCGAGGTCATCACTCAGTCCTATTGCGAATATTGAACAACCAGGTAAACACTCTTCCTGCCCACATGATCAGAGATTTAAGAGTAGGGTATCCCGAGCAGTGAAAGAGTAATAGAGTGTCCATTTTGAAATCAGTGTATTGTCTCTCCTTTCGAAATATTTGATTAAACTTCCTGTTGGCCGCTGAAACGAAGGTATACGCTAAACCGTGCTCTGTAAATGGAGCACCTTGTACCAAAGAAACAATTATGAAACCCGAGGAAGCATTGTAAACAATAGTAAGGGAAATATCCTACAATTTTTGAGAAGATAGGACATAAATTTTAGATTAAAAGGGAACTCTTCCCAAGGGTTAGTAAACGGGCATGTCAAAAATAGCGAGGTTTCCTTAGGCTATTCAAAATTCTAATGTGTGCAACTGTTCTTTTATTCATATAGGCAAAATTTGAGGCGGAAATGGAGCAGATGAGTGTACCTGGATCTCAA
This sequence comes from Aurelia coerulea, assembly GCA_039566865.1. NCBI lineage: Eukaryota > Metazoa > Cnidaria > Scyphozoa > Semaeostomeae > Ulmaridae > Aurelia > Aurelia coerulea. The sequence continues at coordinate 9,335,740 of CM076954.1, forward strand.
TTTGCTATCTCTCAGCAAGAGCAATCAGCAAAGGGAGCTGTTCTTGAAAATGCAACTGATATCAAGGTATCATAACATGTTTGTCATTACTGTCAACATTATCAGTCAACTGGGAAGAAATAATTGCCAATGCTAGTGATTCTGATGATGCGGTCCGTAGCTGGACAAAAATCTATTCGCTTATTCTTGATCAACTTGCGCCTAACATGACCAGACGGGTTTCAGCCAAGTATACACCTTGGCTCAACTGCGAGTTTTTCCAGCTTGCTAAGACAAAAGATAAATTGAAAATCCAGGCAGTAAAAAGTAAATTGGCAATCGTGTAAACGAGTTAAATCTTTTTTTTTTATACATTCTGCTAAAAATTTACAATACATATTTACTTAATTACTATACTTACAAACTACTCTACTCTACTCTACTACAAGGACAAGACCACGGGGAGCAATAACTATGTCTACCCACGTGGGTATTTAGATAGAGAAAAAATCGAAAAAAGACACGAAACTACAGGTGACTACAACAAAAATGAAAAAACGTTTACTTAAAAGGGACGAGGTGGTTAAATATGACTTGTTACCGAGTTTTAGATTTCTAATCAAACCGACCAGTTTTATGGATAAAGCAGAGAGTTAACAAGAGTATATCTTTATTGATACCATCAGGAAAATCTTTATCACTATACAATAAAATTTGCATTAGAAATTCGCTCGAAAGATTTGTATGTCCAAGTGGTCGTAATAAAGCAGAAACACCAGCGAGAAGATCTCTACGTGGTACTTCAAAAGAAGGGCAGAGCAACAAAAAGTGTTCCGTATCCTTAATGCTATCGTTGGTAGGGCACATTGGGTTTAAAGTATCCCTGAAATTGTGTTTGAATTTGTGAAAATTTAATTTACTGAGACCAACCCTAAGTTGGGTAAGATATGATAATCCTGTCGGATCATGTATCCGAAAGACAGATTTTGGAAGGGGACGAATTTTGGATAGCAGCTTTGTTTTAAAAGCAGCAATAGAAGGTGCAAGTCTAATTTCTGGATCAAGCTTATTCCATTTAGACAGACAGTGAGGATAGAAGCTGGATTTAAATTTATCAGTCCTTGTTCTTATGCGCCCGATGGCATCCTGATTGCGAAGAGTGTATCTGGACTGCCGCTGTGGTGGTATTGGATCCGTTGCATATTCAGGAGTCAGATTATTCATGAACTTGTAGAAATCTCCGGCTGAAAAGAGAATATTTCTCTAAGAAAATGTATGCATATCATGGGGACCTTACAAAATCCCGGAAGACTATTAAGCAAGTCATAAACAGAAGAAGCAAGACCACTTCTATCCCATCGCTTAATGTTGAAGGTGAGTCAAGACGACAAAAAAATTGCTTCTTCAATGAATGAGTTTTTCTGTGTCATTGAAAATGAACTGAGTGGCAAAATTCCAGAAAAACCCAACCCACTTTTATCCAACTAGTATGAAGTTGTAACACTGTAACAAATTTCTCTTTCAAAGCTGTTTCCGAGAATGATCTAACGAAAGTTATGAAGAAAATGAAGACTTCACGTGGCTCTGGTCGTGATGGTATCGCAAGCATGTTATAAAGATTGCTTTGCCATTTATCTCCGGATCCTTATGCGTTCTTTTTAATGTGTCTTCGTTCTATGGAAAATTTCCCACAGATTGGAAAATAGCGCGTGTTGCTCCAATTTACAAGAGCGGAGCGAGAGATGATTGTTCTAACTATAGACCGATTTCTGTGTTGCCTGTATAGTCTCGTGCATTCGAAAGGGTAGTATATAATCAACTGTATCACTACTTTGATAGTAATAGGCTCATATACAAGCATCAGTCTGGTCTTCGATCTTTACACTCAGTCGTCACTAGCGTTATTGTTGGCACAAAGGACTGGTATTTGAATATAGATAGTGGCAAATACACCGGTTTGATTTCATGGACCTAAAAAAGGCATTTGATACAGTAAATCAGTATCTGTTCACCACGTGAATTTACAGCTGCTCCTGGCTGAGATTTATAAAACCGTAAACAACTTGAATGCAGCTTTTATGGCAGAAGTATTAGTTAGCAAAGATGTGCCATATAACCTTCATGGCAATAATAATCTTTTTTGCCAAGAGCTAGGACGAATCAATATGGCATTGATACTATCAGGTTTGTTGGTCAAAAACTATGCCAAGAGAAATCAAAGAGTCCCAACCATTACAGATTTTAAAAGAAATATGAAGTCCATCAAAACTTTTGACTGCAGCTGTAAATTGTGTAAAATTTTTATATAAAATCTAGGTTTTTGTAATTAGACTTTAGTATATATTCTGTATAGTTGACCTTAATTAGCTTAACGCTATTGTCTTTGCCAAGTTTAAATAAATTTTTTATTATATTATTATATTATTATTATTATTATTATATTATTATTTATTATAAATCATGTTATCCTACTGTAGAAGGTTGAAAAATACGGAATAAGTGGACTGGAGCTTGATTGGTTCACTTCCTACTTGCAGGAGCGAAAACAGTTCTGCAAGGTTAATTCTACGTCCTCTAGTATTAACGATATAAGTTCTGGTGTCCCCCAGGGCTCCTGTCTTGGCCTATTTCAGTTCCTTATTTACATAAATGATCAAACTTTCTTCCTAAAAAAGGAAAGGTCACTATGTACGCTTATGATACTGCGATTTGGCATTCCTCAAAATGCTTTTCTGAACGGAGGATGATTTAAACTGGGATCTTGTGAATTTACAAAACTGGCTACATTGCAATACACTGTCTCTAAACGTTGTAAAAGCAGCGACTGAAGCTAAGCCTAGTTTCGAAATAGGTGATCAAAAGACCAATACAATACAAACCAATACAGAAGTATCTGGTGACATTTTCTAAGAAAAAGATTCCTGTTGACCATCCGCCTATCTTCTCCAATGATGTAACCGTTATGAAAGTTAACGAACATAAACATCTAGGTGTTGTGCTTGATTGTCGACTGACGTTTTCTAGTCATATTCAATCTGCTATCAATAAAGCGAGACGTGGGATTGGTATGCTACGGTTTTTATCAAACTACTTGCCAAGACAAACTCTAAACGAACTTTATAAACTCTATGTTCGTCCACACCTCGACTATGGTGATGTCATTTATCATATCCCGCAGAAAGTGTGTGACTTCAGCAATGAAATCACCTTACATCGTCAGATGGAACGACTTGAATCCGTCCAGTATTCTGCTGGCTTAGCCATAACTGGCGCGTGGAAAGGTACTTCAAGAAACAAAATATACGAGGAACTTGGCTGGGAATCATTAAATGACAGAAAGTGGAGCAGGCGTCTCGTTCTTTTCTTTAAGTTCATCAATAAACTTGCTCCGGAATATACAAGATATCCTATTCCACAACTTCGTTGGTCAAATTATGGTCTTAGAAATCAGGCTGTTGTTGGGCGAATAAATGCAAGAACAGAGCGCTTTGAGTCAAGCTTCTATCCCAATTGTTTGAAAGAATGGGACAGTCGTGCTTCTGAGATCAGGGAATCACCTACAGTAAGCTCATTCAAAAACAGACTCTCTTCTCTTATCCGCCCTACCCAGAAACCTGTTTATGGAATTTATGATCCAAAAGGTGTTGCCATCCTCACCCAGCTACGCGTAGGCCTCAGTAAGCTAAGTTGTCACAAATTCAATCATAACTTTCGAGACACAGTTGACCCAATGTGTCTAATTAATGATGGAATTGAGGATACTGAACACTTCTTGCTGCAATGCCATGCGTATGATGATCAAAGGCGTGATCTCCTAGGCGCGGTTAACGACGTATTGCAACTACACAACATCTTAAACATGCCAAATCAAACCCTTTTGCAAATAATGTTGTATGGTGATAAAAGATTTTCTCATAACCAAAATAAAGAAATTTTGGAATCTACGCTAAAATTCATTCATACATCAGAGCGTTTCTTGTAGCACCAGCAATTACAAACCTATGTAAATTAATCTTCTGTCTCATCCTTCTCTGTTAATCTTTAACTTCTTATAAAATAATATATGTATAGTAGATGTATCTATGTTACTAAAGACTATACCAAAATCTGTCAATTTTCAATTTTGATTCAAGCAGTAGTGTCGCCATATCTTTCGATTAAGCCGAAGAGACCCACAGAAACTTTTTTTCTTTTTTTTATATGCTCATAATATTTACAATATATTTAAACTACAAATACAACCTACATACACACAATCATATACGATTACACAACGATGCCACAGGGAGCATGGAATTTCACAACAACCCTGCGGCCATTTAAAATTAACTCAAATTTTGTCCCAAAATAGACGCCAGGCCAGACATTCAGGAAAATTTCGATGAATATCGAGATATGCATGAGTAATAGTGATTGTCGGAGGAGAAAGCCTTACCTGTTACTATTTTGGAACAGACTTTGACAACAAATATAAAAGAAACAAATAACAAGACTATAAAAGAAAAGTCACGTAATGAAAAAAAAGGGAAACTGTTTGCGAGAGGAAACAATTGCAGCGATTTAAACAGAATCTTTGGTATAGCCTTTAGTATCTGTATTGTTATTTGTTAAGATCATTTAGGGTAGCCATGCCTATCATGCTCCCAATGGTATCGTCTTTTGTAACTATTTCTTTGTTAAATTGTATATTTTTAGATTGTGTATATAAAAAAAAGTATCTGGGAGTTCAAATTGATGACAAACTCCAATGGGATCACCATATTGAACAAGTTATGGCTAAGGCACTACGAGCTCTTGGTCTTATTAAGCATCCCAAGGAATTTCTTCCATCAGGTGATCTGCAGAAAATGTATAGAGGAATTATTGAGCCCAGTTCCAGTTATTGCTGCTCGGTTTGGGGTTGTTGTAGTAAATCTTACACTAACCCTGACCCTAACCCTAACCCTTGATCTGGTATTTTCATCCTCCAGACCTTTACAGAAAATTGAGTAGGCACGAGAACGTGTTCTAAGGTTTCTGTATAATGATTATACGAGTTCATATGACGATTTGCTTTCGAAGTCAGATAAATGCATGGTACTCATCTGACCTTAATTGTTTCTTTGCTTGATAAACTTGTAGTTCGCATCGTGTTTAGGATGTTTGATTGATAGCCAAAATCCTCGGTTCCTTTTGCAATTATCGAGAATCAGCCTAATGATTTCCATTCGTCATCAGTTGCAACCATATCTGCTATGTTGCAAGGTTTAATACCGCTAAACTTTTCTACGATATTGATGTAATGATCGTTAAAGGTATCGGCTAGTTTGAGGAACTGTAGTCAGTAGGATTCATTCGTATATATCTCTTAAGGAAGAGAGTCGTTTGAAGAATAGCATTCTGAATTACGATATTTCAAGGTGAATGCAACAACTCTTTCAGTAAATGATTTCAGGTACATTTCTCAATTTGCGGTAAGTTTCCAGAAAAAGCTAGGCCGGATATTGTAGCAAACTTTTCCTGGTTGTTTTGCTCGGTTTCAGTTTTCTCAGCTTTCTTGGGAATTTCCCCGCTACTTTTGACAACATGTTTACCAAGCGTTCCTCGGAATCTTGCTTTGAAGGCGAACTTTTGCATTCATACCCAATTAATTTGGTACATAACCCGTTGTCTGGCAACTCCCACCAGTACCATATAGCGGTAGCGCTCCTAACCTGGCTGTTTTTTTATTATCTTATATCCGTTGATGTCATATTGCTATCCTCAATGATTTTTATATGATAACATCAATGTGCTCTCCAGTCGTGAATAGAAGCTCTGCTAATTTGATAATTTTTGAATAAAATCCATCTACAATATCCTTTGTTTAGCTTGGAAAATGGGAAATCGCGTTCCTTGAATACAGGGTGTCCCAAAAAACATGTGCGCTCTTTGAGTGACTTCTGCGGAGCAGCCATAAATCCAATTGTTCTGTTTTTGAGGTTCTTGACAGAAGAGACTTCAAATGAAAGGTTGACACCGAAGTTGAGTAAATCTGATCACTAGTTGCTGATTTATGGAGCAAAAAATCCAAAATTATTGGCTGCCTTAAAACCAGAGGATTCAGTTTTCTCCATTGCATTAAAATCGACGAAATTGGTTGAAAAAGCATACCCAGCCCTATTTTCTGATGTTCGTGAGTGAGACAGCTAGTCATACATTGAATTTTTGTGACAACCAAGAACATTGGATTTATCTAGGGTTGCTAGGAATAGTAATGTGCAACACAAGTGCTGCAGGACATGGCATGCGTCCATCAGATATTTTGCTTCTCAAAGTGATAGAGTCGTTTTAAACCAACAATATTGCATTCAGCATTTTGCTTGGTCAATATTCTTGCGTTATATGGTCATTAATTACTCCCAAGTGCGTTTCCTTGCATAACTGTAAAGTTTAAGTTCATTTAATGTTAAAATGCAAGTTATAAGGCTAAGTACGGAGATAAAATCCTCTGGTTTTGAAGCAACGAGTGATTGTGACTTTCTTTCTCAATAAATCAGCAACCACTTGTTAGATTTACACAAACTCAGTGCCAAACTCTAAGTTGAAATCTCTTCTATTTACAAATCTGAATAACAGGAAAGTTAGATGTATGGTTCCTCCACAGTAGCCATTCAAACGGCGCACATGTTTTTTTGGACACCCTGTAGTTTCTCAACTTTATTTTTTAATTGTTGATGTTTTTTCATTACTTTTAATCATATTTTATATTCTTACTGCAAAACAAGTTGTGCCTTTTGATGATTGCAGGGCATTTTCCACCCAGCCCCACTTATTCTTGATTTGCCCCAAGTCTATTTCGTCAACTGCAACAAATCTAATTTGTCAACTGTAATAACCCTTGAGGCAAGTCTACACTTATTCAGACTTTCTATCTGCAGTAAAAACCTGCACGAAAGAAACGGTCGACTAAGAATATCCATAGTATTCGGTGGCCCAAAATACCGGTTGAGTCAGAAAAGATAATCCCCGTTTGAAAGGTCACGGCTCCCTGGATATCAAGACAATGATATCGGCAAATATATAGTTTAATGGTAGAAATGTTCAAATCTAGTATAAAATTTACCTGAGTGAAATCGGCCGCTCCATTCTGAAAATATGAGATATTTTCTCAAGAAAGCCCCTTCAAAACCCTTCAAAACGTGCCCAAAATCATGAACACATTTCCCTTACATTTCTGCCTTACAGTGGTCTTACAGCAATGACTTGTGGACGCTTTAGCACGCGCTATCCTCTTGGGAGGATGAGCAAATCCTCTCCCTGGTATCGATGACCTATTCAAGGGGATTCCATTCTCCCAAGAGGACAAAATACATGAATTCATGCAAGTGTCATCAATGTTGGGAAGGAAAATTTGCTCATTGTTTTCATTCGTTTTTGCAGGTTTTTAGAAGGGGCTATCGTCAGAAAATCACCGATATCGACGGGAAGGAATGGCCGATTAAGGCCGGGTAAATTACTGAACCTAATTGAACATGTTGGCAATAAAACAAGACAGTTTTCAATACCGTTGCTTTGATATCCAGGGGGCCGTGGCCTTCCAAACGGGAATTCTTTTTTCTGACTCATCCGGTAGGTTACCCAAGGTAAACAGAGTTCTGAAGAACTTTCCCAACGAAATATTTTCATAGAATCGAGACGACATTAAGAACAAGATTATATACATTAAAGCCAAAATTTCGGACGAATAAATTTTGGATAAAATTTTTTCGGACGAAACATTTTCGGATGTTGTTTCACCGAATTTCGGACCATTTGACAGAAATTTCGGACGAATAAAAAACTATTTACTTTCATTTTTTTTTCTTATTTCATACTAAGAATGGCATACCTTTATAGATCATGCTTCATATTAGGGTTGCTTGTTCAAAAATTTCCGCAAATTATTATTCTTGAGTATGATGAGAATGATTGCTAAGATGGATTTAGTTTAAGAAAATATAATACTTTCACTAATTAAGACTTTCACCACATTTCTTTTCAATGCAAAGCGTTTTGTGAGCAAGACATTCTACATTTTGAAACAGTGGACATTTTTCCTGTGATTTTTCTATGCTGCAAGAAATTTGGGACACTTAAATATTTCGGGCTATAAAAAGATTCGGACATTGAAATTTGAAAATATCAGCTTCCGAGATTTTTGGCTTTTATGGTACACTTGCTTCGTGAAAATCAGTCCATTATCAGTTAGAGAGAAATGAGGTTTGGAAAAGATTGCTGCAAACTGCTGTAACTAAATCACTAACCATCAAAAGTGTCTGAAACAAGAAATTCTCTCTCGAACCTTTCATTGCATTGCTTGCACCTCCTCTCGCATCTTTTCGATATAAATAATTATGATCGTACAAGGTACTGCTAAAGAATGTGAAGCAATGCAAAGTGCTGATCAACATGTCAAGCTTGGGAAAATTCCAGTTTTACCATGATATTGTGCTTCCTACGATGTGGTATTCTACTATTCAAAGGAACTCTCTTATACTTGAAAAACTCATGTACGATTCTCTTTACTCGCATCTTGTATCACATGAACTTCTTAACCCAAATCAATCAGGTTTTCGCCCAGGTGACTCAACAATCAACCAGTTACTCTCAATAACACATACAATATTTCAAGCTTTTGACTGTAACCCTCCTCTAGATGTTCGTTCTGTGTATCTTGACATCTCTAAGGCATTTGATAGGGTATGGCACGATGGTCTAATTTATAAATTAAAGCGATGTGGTGTCTCTGGACAACTTCTCTTTTTAATCCAAAGTTTTCTCAAGGATCGAAAGCAGAGGACTGTGCTGAATGGGCAGAGTTCTAATTGGGGAGATATTTCCGCAGGTGTGCCCCAGGGCTCCATTCTAGGTCCTTTGTTTTTCCTTGTGTATATAAATGACCTAGCTGTAGGCTTGAAGTGCAATGTTAAGTTATTTGCTGATGACACATCATTGTTTACAGTGGTAGGAGATTCCAATACAGCTGCAAATGACATGAACCATGACTTGAACTTGATAAGTCGGTGGGCTCACGCTTGGAGAATGTCCTTTAATCCTGATCCGCAGAAACAAGCTGTTGAATTAACATTTTCAAGGAAAAAGTTCGAAATTGATCATCCTGTGATTCTTTTTAACAACGTACCTGTCAAGAAAGTAAATGAACACAAACATTTAGGAATTATCCTGGACTCAAAGCTGTCTTTTTCAGCTCATATCAAATCAGCGATCTCTAAAACGAGAAAGGGCATTGGTTTGCTAAAATATCTCTCCAAATACTTGCCAAGGCATACCTTAAATGAATTATATAAGCTCTATGTTCGACCCCACCTAGACTATGGTGATGCCATTTACCATATTCCTGCCAAAGTATGTGAATTCAGTCAACATATTATTATACCAAATTTAATGGAAAAGCTAGAGTCCGTACAGTATTCTGCTGCCTTAGCTGTGTCAGGTACATGGAGGGGTACATCTCGAGAGAAGCTGTACGCAGAGCTTGGTTGGGAGTCACTGAGTTCCCGAAGATGGAGTAGACGCCTTACCTTGTTCTACAAGTTTATACATAATCTTAGTCCTGAGTATACAGTTGATCCAATTCCCCCTCTTCATCAGTCGCAGTACCGTCTCCGCGGACAGGATGTCATTGGGCGATTAAAGGCAAGGACAGAAAAATTCAAGTCTTCGTTCTATCCAAACTGTTTATGCGAATGGAATAAGCTTGAGCCTGAATTGAGACTTGCACCCTCTATTGCTGTTTTTAAGAAAAAGCTCTTATCAATAATCCGTCCCCCTGCAAAATCTGTATTTGGAATTCACGATCCCACAGGATTATCCTACCTAACACAACTCAGGGTTGGTCTCAGCAAGTTAAATCTCCATAAATTCAAGCATAATTTCAGAGATACCATAAACCCAATGTGCCCAACAAGCGATGGCATTGAAGACACGGAGCACTTTTTGTTGCTCTGCCCTTCTTTTGATGTTCAACGACAAAATCTTCTCGCTGGAATTGTTGAATTATTACGACCATATGTACAAATCACCAATCTTTCAAATCATTCTTTGACGCAGCTTTTATTGTATGGTGATGAAGACCTTTCTAATGAGTTGAACAGAAATGTACTCGAATTAACTTTACGCTTCATCCACGAAACTGGTCGGTTTGATTAAGATCTATTGAGAATTTAGCCATGCCCTAAGCAATCACCAAGTCCCGTACCGTTAGTGTTCTTTTCCTTGTAAATTCTGTTTCACATCAGATGGAGGCATTTTACTTGCCTAAATTTACACCAAATGAGTTGCACTCATTGCATCTACAAATTCATCGCAACACTGACCTGACATCTGGAGTGAAACTGAATCCAGTATAGTATCCTTTAATTTATAAATTGTTCGTAGTGTGATTGTATACGGTTTAACGTTTCATGTTTTTAGATATTGGCCATGGGGTAGTCGTAGTCTTTTGCTCCCCATGGTATCGTACTTGTAGTGTCGTATAGTAATTAGAATTAGGTATAGTAAAATGTAAAGTATCTTGTAAAATTTAATATTTGAATAAAAAAAAAAAAAAAAAAAAAAAAAAAAACTCTCTTATGTGACTCACGGACAATTTTCACTGTAATGTTTATCTAATGCTCGTCAAAACGATACCTAGTCAGCTCTCTGTTCCTCTCACCCGTGAGTTTCTTAATTGGCTCTGAATAATTACTTTAGCAAACCTGGAAATGTTGACCCATTCCCTCATTGAAATTATCTACATTGTTGAAGGACAAATCTGCTTGTTTTACAGTTACTCATTTTTGTAGGTTTGCATGGTCAATGCAAGTTCTTAGTCATGACCTTTTAACCCACCATGGAGCAAGTAAAAAAGTTGCAAGTAGGGTGCCGGCGTTAGTAATCGGACGCTTAAGGAAAACTAACTATTTTCATAAGAAAAACATCATCACAGACAAAAACAAAAATCACCAGGTGAATGGACAGGTATTTCGACATATTTTCCCAAAGTGTTTTAGTTTTGACTTTGCCTGGTTTTCTTTGGCACCGATATTTTTTGAGACTGACCTTGGCGGTGGTTTTCGGACAGCAGGTTTAGCAATGCAGAATTTGCCAAGAAATTTATTTTTGTATGCATACTTGCAAGTATTCCGTCTCTAAAGCTCTTTGTTTCATTTTTCTTATCTTGTTTACCTTCAAAACATTTTTTCGACTATCGGTTCTCGTTATGGCATTCTGGTGAGCTCTCCGTGCGCGCAAACCAATCTATAAACTGGGAGATGCGCAAGAAAAATATGTTCTTGATCCACGTACGGACAATTTTGAAAAAAATATGAAAATCCAAATGATTAAACTGATTAACTTGTTGTCTGAAAACCACAACCATGAACTTTTAAGGCTATTCGATATAGCATCCGCTGCCCTCTTTGCATCAAAACTGTTTGAAGTCTTTGGCACAATCCTATGTCTTATTCGCATAATAGGCATCCACTTTATTTGATTGTTTAAGGATTTTGCTTCGTTCGGCAACGGATTCAGAGTTTTGAATCTGGGTGTGATGTTCACAATGACAACTTTAACTCTGCCAAACACAACGAAAGCAGCTGGATTTAGCGTCTTTTACATCTAAGAAGGCTTGTCCTAAAAATGCTTGGTATCTTTAACATCAGCGCTCAGTGCCTATAAATACCCTCTTTGATGAATTTTATTTGTAATGTACTTTTCTGTTGGTTTTCGAGAGTTTTTCGCAAGTGTCCGATTACCACGGCCGTCCGATTACCACCACCGACACCCTACACGCTCCTTTACATTCCGAATTATAGCAAATAAATTTGTTTGAAATTTGGTTCTTGCTCTTTCGTGACCAAAAGACTGAAGCTACGAGAACAGTGTCGTCTAAGGCCTATCAGATACAAAGTATACCGATTTGATAAATGCTATTTTTCGTGAGCGATGTTTTATTTGGTCCAAGGGGCAAATCACTGCTTAAAATCACGTACACTTTCGAAAATATTTATATCTTAATCGCAATTTAATCACATTAATCACAAATTAATCACATTGATAAAAAAATCGCATTAATCACGAAAAATCACAAATTGTGAATCCTTAACCACGCTTATTTGCATACGTTTTTCAGAAAAATGAGAAAATTATAATGCCGTTTTCCCAAATTGTTGTGAATACATAGTCGAATAAGCTCAAAGCCTTGAAGGGCACAACTGTGCACGATTCTGAGGGCCCTGCAATGGAGCAAAAACGAAGCCTCGTCCTGACGCCAATGTCATTAGGGAAACCATGTTGTTGTTGCTGTATGTTTCACTGCCAAGTTGCCAACAATTCTTTTAAATCAGTTGAATTTGAATTTACTGTGTGTGTGGTTACCTTGCTCCAGATAGTTACATTGCCATCATTCACGAAACAATTATTAAAAGGAAGTCACAAATGTTGCGTTTTCCATGTAACGTATTGAAAAAACGCTGCTAAATTGGCAGGATTTTCTATGATTTGATTTGTGAAATAGCTTACCGTCATGTTTATCATTTGATTTATGTATCTTGCTTTTTCTTACCCTTTTTGTAAGCTTTTTATAGTACAGGAACTTATATGAGAAAATTTTAGAATATGTGATTAATTTTAGAATAATCACCAATTAATCACCAAAAAAATCATATCAATCACACGAAAAATCAAATTTATCACAAACTAATCACTAGTGATTATTAATCTCGTACACCCTCTTTAAGAGTGATTTGCCCCCTCGATTTGGTCGATAAGTTAAATGAACAGATGCCACAATAATCAGTGATCTAAAGATAATTCAGAAATACACTATGACTTTTAAAACGTTTCGATATTCATCTTCTTCAGTAACTGTTCGTACAATAGATTGTACAATAGATTGTACGAACAGTTACTGAAGAAGATGACTATCGAAACGTTTAAAAAGGCATAGTGTATTTCTGAATTATCTTTAAAACATTTTATATGCTTAGGTGAATTGGTTCTTAAATCATTGCGATCTAACGAGATTGACTTAACCTTTGCAAGGAAAGAAATTTTTAAATGTCAATTAATTGTAACTTTAAAGAAGAAGCTTTTTGTTAATCATGCCTGTGAGATCTGCCTGAAGAAAATGGAAGGGAAAATGTTTGATTGCTAAAATCAATGCATATACATGAAAGGACAACTCATAATGAAGAGGTGGCCTATTTATGAGTCTTATTTCCCTTGACTGTATATTGGGCTACTTTGCGCACAGTCCAAAAATGTCGATATTGGAAAATTGATTCCTCTTTCTTTGATTGCTCATTGAGGAAATTAAATCATAAACCATAGCACAAAAGAATCCTTCTTGAAAAGAAGCAATTTTGCAACGCATCATCGCAATCTTCGTTTGTTAATATGATATCAATTAACGATCGTTCCCATCAAGATAAGATAAGAGAACTCTTATTTTATCTTGTTCCTATCAATGATTGAAATACTATCCTCTGATGCTTCACATCGCTTTCCACAAACTCTTGATGACAAGTAAGACTAAATTCCATACAACATATGGCACCCTCATCCACTTCATCACTTCCCGATGCAACCGTTTTGCCATGACAAAATCCCATGGTTAAGGCAATTTTTATTCAATGACCATACAGGAAATTTGCGAGGCAGGAAATTTGTTCTCTGTCCATAAATTTCATTCAATTTTTTGACAGGATCAGTTAAAAAAATTCCTCTCGTTGCCACTGGAAATGGAAAAACCGTTGTTATTTTCACAAAAGTTATTATCAAGAAATGCTTCGGATGGTTATTATTGATGCTCAGTTATTTTTTCAGAGTTTTGCGCGACCATCCTCTTTTCAAAATCTCATTCCTGTGTTAGTACAGCTGGTAATGCTTTGATTTTCATTCGATAGGTGCAGTTTGCGTTGTACTTAGTGCCACTTAAATTTCTTAAAAACATTTTTAGAAGTTTAAGCTTGTAGAAAGTTTTCCAGAAATTGTTTTATCTTGGAGGTTGGTTTTTTTGGCCCACCCCATTATAAGAAGCATTGTATGAATGTATAAGAACTATTGTTACAGAAAATCACGGGTTCTTTTATGCTTGTTTGTTAATGTATTGCTGACTCGAAATTAGTTTATTCAATGGCTTACCCAATTGAACTCCGAATGACCCAAACCAAACAGTTTCTTCTGGAGGTTCTATGCTGAGTGTAACTGTCCTTTGTTGCTTACTTTCTTAGGTCGAGAGCTTCAGTATTTCAGCAAGAGGCAAAGACTTATTTATTGATGCTGCTCTTACGATTGCTCATGGAAGACGTTATGGCCTTGTTGGTCCAAATGGGTATGTATCATATCGACCTATCTGGCTAGGGGCAGATCCATGCAAAAACATGGCTGAGAGGCACGCGAGCGAGAAGTGCGAGTTTTGGGGACCACTCCCCGCAGATCGTTGGAAGGCGCCCTTTTTGAACTGAGCTGGTAGAATTAAGAAGTAGATTTATTTTCGACACTCTAAATATATTGATGCAGGATAATAATACAGAATTTGACCCGGTTGAACAGAAAATTAGATGAAGCTACAATATTTGGAATTGTCAAATGAAGCTAGATAAGATAGATCTCAATACAAAGCCGAAGAAGAGCAAAAGCCACTAAAAAGGGCTCGAGCGGTATTGTTTCATGGTCTTTTAAGTGTATCAATTGAGGGTACCATTTTTGCTTTCCAGAGTCTGGCCCCATGACAAGAAGGACTTTTCCCGTTGTTAGTTGTCATCAGCGGGATACAAAGATCGGAGCCAGTATTTCTTGTTTGAGGTTGTGGACATGTCTGACAAAAATTCAGGTGCAAGTCCATTAATTGATTTAAAGACCATCGTTGATGTTTCAGCCTTGCTTATGCTGGCAACTGTTGACCAGGAGAGACTCTGGATCAAGTTTGTGGCAGATACATCATATGCACCACTTGCAAAAATTCTCACTGCTTTCGATATTGCAATTTTCACATTATTACCATACCCCACTGAGAGATTTTGCAACAGCACTCGCTTCAATATTCAACTCTGGCAAAGCAGTCCTGTCCCTCACTGGCCTAAGTTTAAGTCCAGGAAGCACAAAATCTTGGCGTTTGGCATTGAGGATTTGCTTCCTATACAGTTTCTATGGATTGAGCATTATTTAGTTGATGGTGACATGGATACATAATTTCATGTTAAGATACATTGCATGATCAATTTAGCACTATTTCCTTGTGTTTTGAAATGCCTTTATCGGCTACATGCCTTCAACCGCTCCATTTTGGTGTTCGTGTCCAAATGATTTAGTCAAATTTGTCAATTCTTGTTTAGCGTCCGTAGTCTGCTCTTCCTATAGACGATTACGCTAAAGATGGCGGCAATGAACTTTTTACCAAGATGCATTGCGTTCGAATAACGAATCTTTAACGATTCTATAGTAATTCGATTAAAGAACGCAGTGCATCTTGGTAAAAAGTTCCTTGCCGCCATCTTTAGCGTAATCGTCTATTGAAATCAGTTACTTTGATGCAATTCTAAGGCAACAGACAACTCTCTTCCGATGTCCATATTCTTATTCTTATATCCTTATTGAAAGTTGGTATTATTTACAATAGTAATGAAAAAAAATACTAATTCAAACCAACTATTTACAAACAAGTATATATCTAAATATATCCTTTATACAAAATTAGCAGCATATTTTGCAGGTGCATTTGTCTCCAGCCCAGTGTTTGATCCTCTTTTTGAAAACCGAAAGTGTTGGCTCATTTTTGACACTGTCATCGAGGGTGCTGAATTCTTTGAGTTCTTTCCGCAAGGAAGTTAAGAAAACAATCATTTAATAAGGCAAACCAATATTCTTACCTCATAAATTCCTAGGTTGTATTGCCATCCAACAAACAAACTTGTAAAGACAATCCTCCGGCTTTAACGGCCAATGAAAGCGAACGAATAGAAATTGTCGACTGCGTGCAGCACTCCTGCGCGTAGTCTACTCCAATGGGAACGGTGCATGGCATGTATGGCCAGTGAGCAAGAGTAGTTTTATAACCCAACGCGCAAAATTGATCTTTTACTTTTGGTTGGAAAAAAGATTGCAAACATTAGATATCTGACATTTTGACTGAGGTCTGTGCCTCAGATAACTCAGCCTGGATGTGCACCTTTCACTATTCAAAGTGAAAGTTAGCTTGTGCCATGAAAGACACTCGGGAGAAATCGAAATCTAGGTTCAAATTTGGTATTGAACTCAAGACGGAAACACACCTTCAGATCTTGTATATTATTCATTTCATAAAATGTTTGCATATTAACTAGCAAGGCCAATTTCACGCAGTCGAAAACAGTCTTTCTCAGCCCCATTGGAGAAGGGTGGGGGGGGGGGAGTAGAAGAGCTTATAGAAGTTACTGATCACAATATATACCATGCTTGAGTGTCCATCGACAGCTTATTAGTCAAACATCATGCAAATGAAGTTTAAGAAAAGACTTTCCGTTTCACATTTGTGGAGGGGGCGTGATTAGGGGGTTATGTGCGATATTATGTGTCACAAACACCTTGGAATTTCTTCTTTAAAACTATTGCAATGAAAAGAAGACGGATAAATTGTGAACATTCTGCGCTAACGTTCTGTGATGTATGGGTTTCTTTCGCATTTTATTTTGAAAGCCTAGTTATGCTTTTCAATGCAAAAGTATTGACCAAATGAAATGGATTTATCTGACCACAGCATTCTTTTGTAGTATGGGGAAGACTACGTTACTGGCACATATTGCAAATCGTGCACTTGCCATACCACCAAATATTGACAGTTTGCTGTGTGAACAGGGTTTGTATCTACCTTTTTATTCATTATGCGATGCGGCGATGCATGTTTGTCTTCATTGTGGGATATCGTACATTCATCTCATCATCGCTGCTTTAACTTTAGGTGCAATAACATTACGCATCATGTAATAGGATTCGCGAGTGGGAGTGCAAAAAGCTCGAATATGTAAATATGATGCGACATTGAATACAATTTATTAGTTATTTACCGTCTGTTCTTTCACCTCATGGAGAGTTAGCACGAGAACGAGAACAATATCCACTGGAAGACTCCTGCGACATGGAACACGAGAAAATTATTAGCGCTCTGGTTGATGAGCCGATTTTCTGAATTTGCAACAATTGGCTATGAAATTTGGAAAATTTGGTAGCCAATTAGATTTCAGTAAAATTCAAGAAGTTGCAGCTGCGTAGCTATACTAGCGGCGGAGATATTTGAGAATGTCTGTCAAGGGAACGCTCCTTGGTTCAAATAACGTTAAAACTGTTGAACGTGAGAATTCGGACAATGAAGTGTAGCATAATAAAATCGGTACTGGTACGGGAATGAATGTTTCTTCTCAGGGCTATATTTTTAAATTTTAGTAGTGGGCCAATAAGCACAATGGTATCTATTTTGTGCTGTTAAAATGTTATAATGAGCCTACCTCTTGGCCGAAAAATTATGACGTAAGGTTGACGTAACGTGGTTTTACAAGTTTCAGTTCGAGTAAGAACGGCTTAATTCAGTGCACATTGGTCTTTAGTGTAGTGGTGTTACGAAATCACTATAAGTGGAGTGACTGTTAGGGACGCCGGAGCGATGGTAGGGTAAGGGGGCAAAAGGCAACGCAAGGTCAGTGTGCCACGAAGGCGAGCGAGCCGAAAATCGTATGGGTCAGGGGATACTCCCCCTCGGGAATATTGTTGTGGCCGCACCTTTTAGACTGGCCTAAAGGAATCGACAGAGTTGTATTGGTCTTGTGCTGCATCTAATTTATTACTCCAATGAGATGGAGTTTTGAAAGCGAGGTCCAATCGCATGTGATGTATTCTATTTTTAACTCTCGTGTCATGTCGGGTTGATTTAAAATTATGTTAAGAATATTTTATCACTTACATAAATTGTGATGATATTTTCACTTCAAAGTTGATCTCATGATTTTGGTTATACTGTACCGGGTGTCCCAGGAAAAATGTACAGATTTGGTTGGATCCAGCGATGACAATTGAGATTTAATCAATGGGTAATCAATGCGAAATGTTCCTCAATAGTCTACTTGAACATAGATACCTCAAGATATTGGTGATTTGAGTGTTGAATATTAATGGTGAAAGCTCAAATTAGCTGTCACCTCAAAACCAGAGCTGTGGCGTTTTAGCCTAAGCAATTTCTTGAAGTACAGCAAATAAATCAGCAGTATCCTTGATCAAATGGAAGACTTTAGATCATATCATACACTTATTTTTGCATAAGGAGTTTAGATTTTGAACCAGTACTGAAAGTTTCTTAAAATTATCAGATCTGTGCCCTCCTAAACATTTCAAAACGAGATGTTTTGAAGCCTTTCCAATACTTAGATATTACTCAAGTATGCTCCGAGTAATATGATACAGGAAACAAGTGAGAATAAAGAAAAACATGCTGGAGTTTCTTAATTTTTTGGCGATCTGAAAGTCTGAGTTTCTGATAAGTGGGTTCTTATAAAAAAATACATTTATTCTGTTTGCTAGAAGGCATCCACTTTCCATATTTTATTCATTGTTCTGTAATTTTAGATTCAAATTTCGATGTGCTTTTAAAATCGTTGTTTAGGCCAGAAAACCAAGCTCTGGTTTGGACGTGGAGAAGAATTTGAACCTTCAAGATTAATATTTCAACTCTCAAAGCGCGAGTATCAACAACGGAGGTATATATATAATTTTGCTATCGAGTAACATTTTTGAAATTGATTAGCCTTTGATGGAAGCTAATTCTCAGCGCTGGACCAAACGACCAAACGACAACTTTTCTCTTGGACACCCGGTATCTAACGTTGTTAAAGAATCTGTTTTATCAAAAAGGTACTTTTGCGCCCTTCACCTTCTAAGAGAAGGGCAGGAGGGTCGATTGCCCCCCTTTGCCCCCTACCATCTTCGCCGTGCTTGAGTAGTTCCATGAACTGAAGATGATACTTTTCAATCTTGTCTGAATATGACAACCGGGCGGCTAGTACATACATCGGCTGTTAAGATGTCTGTGTTAAGAATGAAGACTTTTGAGAATTGTTTTTAGTAAATAATGGCCAGGCATGCAATTTTGATTTATTTTTTCTCTGCGACAATCAGATGTTCAAGCAGATGAAACACCTGCAGTAGAAGTCGTTCTGATGGCCGACAAGAAGAGATCAGCGCTTCTTGAGGAGGTAGTAATACAACGTTGTTTCTGAAATGCATCAGAAGCATCCCTAATCTTTTTCATATAGAGACTACAGCTTACTGTATATACGTATTGATTGATTTAGTTATTTGTTAATTTATTGGTAGTTTCAATTTTGTATTTACCGGGTCGGTAAAAAAAGTAACACATCTGGTGGGCTGTGGAATTAAAAGTACGCGGCCGATATTCAAAACTGAAATTTTAATCTCTCAGTCAAACACTAACTTTTATGTGAAAATTTTATTTGCTAAAGTCACTCATCATTTAGACCTATGAATTAATATATGGGAACGATAATCCCACATTCGATTCTGGTCCATGATTTATTTGCCATTGAAATTTAAATTCAGTACAATTGTTAGTTTTAGAAATAGAATTTAAATTTCAATGTCAAGTAAATCATGGACCAGGGTGGTGAATACGGGATTTTCGTGGGGAATTATGGGATTCTCGTGCCAATACAAGCCCTTTACCAGCATTTTCCTAATTTCTGGGTCCAAAAGATGAGTGATTTTTCGAGAAATTGCTCACGTCTAAGTTCACGTTTTATTGATAGATTAAAATTTCAGTTTTGGATGTTGGCCAAGTACTTTTATTCCATAGCTTGCCAAGCTTGTTAACTTTTTCGTGATTCACCGTTTTTATGTATAGCAAGATACAAAGATCGAATTAAAGTAAAGTAACAGACAAATAAATAATACTCTGCATAGCTAGCTATCCTGTGCTTTGTTGCAAGCATTGGCATGTATTTTACAATCGTATAAGTATTAAATTATTGTGGGTACCCTCAGTTGGAGAATATTTTTTCGTTACCCATGTTAGTCTGCAACCCGTTTTCATGACGCTCAAGTGGCTCGGCTCTACCTGCGATCGAGCCCTGTCCCCAAGCCTGTTTGGGCTGCAAAGTCACGGGATTACACCACCGCGGCACAGCACCTTTAAAACGACCTGTCTGCTAGAACTACTACTTGAGAGCTTGAATTTGCACTTACTTTCTGATCAGCGTTGCATTGAACATCTTTTCAACTTCTGATTTACGAGTGTTATGAAATTTGTGTCAGTGCAGTAATCGAGGGAGATATTTCATGTGAATTACGGATTTTCAAGAGAAACTGAAGCAGAAATCATTTTTATTTTCTTACCAAAACTAAAACTGACCTGCAAAAAAATAGGTTGTTTGGTGCAATTTTGTAGGCCGTATTTGAATTTTCGCAGACCTTGAGGGATTTGAAATCTTTAAAAATCGTTCCGAAATGTATATCGCCACAAGAGCCTATGGAACTGATCAGTGGAAAATTGCAAGTTCACAACTCCTAACTTGATTGAAATCAACTCATTTTATCTGAGAAATCCCAGTCTGTACCTGGGTGTACTGCATTTTATTCCCTACCATTTTGGAATTTGGTACTTTATAATATACTTTATCCCCGTTGTTGTGGAAACGTGCGAAACCAAACTATCAATAATCAGCGAATTGAATTAGCGCCTGACACAAGTTTCGATGATTGCTGAAGAAAAGCAAACTGAAAAATAGGTTTAGTTCCATACAATATGAAGCAAATTGTTTCAAGTAATTGAAAATAAAGATGGTATGTCAATTTCCTGCATTCTTTGTTTACTTTTTGTCCATAGGAAAAGAAATTATTGGTAGAGGTAGACAAAGGTTCTGATGCAGCCAATAAACGGTTGAAGCAGGTACATGATAGTAATTACATGGTGTGGCACATATATATCCTATAGATGTATTTTATATTATTCCTCATACTTGATCATGAGTGAAATCGATTATTTCAGCAAATTCAAATGTTACCTGTTGTCAGTTAATCGATTATTCAGCATTAATAGATTAATTGGTTTGGTCAGATGGTAATCGATTATTCCGACATTGATCAATCAATCAACGGTGGATGGACACACATTTTTGAGACATTTAAGGAGCATAGGGTTCAAATCTTTCAAATCTTTAAAAAGGTCGGTGTAAAATTCTATTTTATTTTTCTTTGAATTGGATTGCTTGAAAGGAACTTATGGTACTTTGCTGTAAATCGGCCGTGGAAATTTTGTGATATCTTTATTTTTTTTCAAAATGGTGGCAATTTGATAATTTTTGAAAAAATTCATGGAAAATTTTGAAAAAATTTAAATCATCGTAAATCCTAAACTAATAGAGGAAACATTACATAACCTCCAAGAAAACCATAGTTTATGGAGGTCTACAAGATGGTGGCAAGCAGAAATCTGTAGCTTTTGTAGTTTAGGATTTAGAAATTTGATGACGTCATAGCCTCAAATTTAATAAATGCTGCCATATTGAAACTAATCAAGATATTTTTTTTTTACATCCATTAAAAAGTTACAATAAATAAATACAAGCTACGCTACTTACAAAATTACTTTACAATACTACTCGGACGATACCCCGAGGAGCAAAAGACTATGACTACCCCGGGGCCATAGACACAGAGGTTAAAAATAGACTACTATAGTCTGTCTCAAATTACATGCCACGAGAAATGTCTGCGATCAATTCGAATTTAAGAAGGGTGGTTTAGGTATCATCGCAACTACTGCGCGGCATCTAATTTGAGGTAGACTTTAAAAATACACAACTAAAAATAAAAGAAAGGAAAAAAGGAAAATGGGACATGGGAGATGGTGGCTGTGGTTTTATGACTTATAACGGAGTTTGAAATTTTCTAATCAAATCGACCAGATTTGTGGATGAATTTAAGCGTTAGCAGGAGTATATCTTTATCAACTTCATCTGGGAAATTTTTATCACCATACAATAAAATCTGCATTAGAAGACTATTTTGGAGATCGGTATGTCCATATGGTCGTATTAAAGCAGAAACTCCAGCGAGAAGGTCTCTACGTGGTACTGCAAGGGAAGGGCAAAGCAACAAAAAGTGTTCCGAATCCTCAATACCATCGTTCGTAGGGCACATCGGATTTATGGTATCCTTAAAGTTGTTCTTGAATTTGTGAAAATTCAATTTACTGAGACCAACCCTGAGTTGAGTGAGATATGATAAACCTATTGGGTCATGAATGCCAAATATAGATCTTACCGGGGGTCTGATTATAGATAGTAGCTTCTTTTTTAAAACAGCAACAGACGGTGCAAGTCTAATCTCAGGATCAAGTTCATTCCATTCGGATAAGCAATGAGGATAGAAACTAGATTTAAATTTTTCTGTTCTGGCCTTTATTTGCCCAACGACATCTTGGTTCCGAAGAGAGTAGTGTGACTGTTGAAGTGGTGGGATTGGGACCTTAGTATAAACAGGAGTTAAATTATTAATGATCTTGTAAAGCAAAGTGAGGCGTCTGCTCCATCTTCGGCCGCTCAGTGATTCCCAGCCAAGCTCCGAGTACAACTTTTCTCGCGATGTTCCTCTCCAAGTTCCTGTAATAGCTCGCGCAGCAGAATACTGAACAGACTCTAATTTTTCCATCAAGCTCGGTAAAATGACGCTACCACTGAACTCACATACTTTTGCTGGAATATGGTAAATAACATCCCCATAGTCAAGATGTGGTCGCACATAGTGCTTATATAGCTCGTTTAGGGTATGCCTGGGCAGATATTTCGAGAGATATTTCAGCAAGCCAATACCCTTTCTTGTTTTGGAGATAGCTGATTTGATATGGGCAGAGAAAGACAACTTTGAATCTAGTATAATTCCTAAATGTTTATGTTCATCTACTTTCATTACCGGTATGTTATTAAAGAGAATTTCTGGATGATCAAGTTCATTTTGTTTCCTTGAAAATATTAGTTCCACAGCTTGTTTTTGCGGATCAAGATTAAACGACATCCTCCAATCATGAGCCCATTGACTTATCAACTCCAGATCGTGGTTCATGTCACTGGCAGCTGAATTAGAATCTTGAACGACCGTAAATAATGACGTATCATCAGCGAAAAGCTTAACATTGCACCTCAAATGTTCAGTAAGGTCACTTATATATATACTAGGAAAAATAAAGGTCCTAGAATAGAGCCCTGTGGTACTCCTGCCGAAATATCTCCCCAAGAAGAATTCTGCCCCTTCAAAACAGTTCGCTGCTTTCTATCCTTAAGAAAACTCTTAACAAGAGAAAGAAGACTTCCAGAAACGCCACATCGCTTTAGCTTATAAATCAGCCCATCATGCCATACTCTGTCAAATGCCTTGGAGATGTTAAGATACACAGAACGAACATCAAGAGGAGGATTACAGTCAAATGCCTTAAAAATTGTGTGCGTTATAGAGATTAGCTGGTTGACTGTTGAGTCACATGGACGAAAACCTGACTGATTTGGGTTGAGTAAATCAGATGAAACAAGATGTGAATAAAGAGAGTCGTAGATGCGTTTTTCAAGTATTTTCCCAAAGATTGGAAGCAGCGAAATTGGACGGTAGTTTCCCTTCAAATTTTTCTCGTTCTTCTTATGTGAACAGGCACTACATTAGCATGCTTCCATATTTGGGGAAATATACCACTCCTCAGGCAATTTGTGAATATTATCTTTAATGGAGCGACTAATGCAGCATCACTCAGCTTGATCATTCTTACAGATATTTCATCCCAGCCATGTGCTTTGCTAGGATTAAGTGACCGTATTATTTGTAGTATCTTAAATCAAGATATCAATAAATTGCCACGACAGATTTACAGCAAGAAACCCTAAGTTCCTTCCAAGCTAATCATTTCAAAGAAAACGGCAATAAAATTTACACCGACCTTTTTAAAGATTTGAGCCCTATGTACACTTAAGGTAACTCTGCTTTCCGCTCTATTGCACAGCGAGATGCAATTTCGCAAAACCAATCTCCTCAGAAAACAGTTAATTTCTCCTATATTATTCGACCTTTCGAAAAGCGGTAAAAAGGATGTTGTTCTGTATAGTCTGGGCAATCGAAAGATGCATAAATCGCAATGTTTCCGTCAACATCGGCTTCGCAAACCCTAGTTCAAATATTTTTGTTGATTTCAGAAAAGTGGATTTATCTCTAAAACTACTAAAAAGATGTTCGATTTTTTTTCACTCCATCTTTAGCTGGGTAGTCGATCTTCAACTTTGCCAAGTCTGATTGAAAAGCTAGGCTAGATTTCCTGTAATCGAATCTTATGTTTCTGTTTACTTTTCGACAGCGAAATGGAGAAACCTTGGTCAACGGATTACCATGCAATGAAGCACGCTGGCAAAAAGCTCAGGCTTGAAATAACTTTCAGAAATGTTTCCATTGGCAAGCAAATGAACGTCATCTATTGGGAATACCATACTCAAGTCTCAATAGACATCTTTAGTGCGCACATAAAAGTATTATTTGCATCTATTGATTAAAAGTTACTGACAGTTACCAGCAACTTCACAAAACCATGCAATGGGCGAGCAATGGGTGTCTTTTGAGATTTTCATGAGCATTCATAAAATATAAATTTCTTTAAGATTCCACAATGAGCATTGACTAAAAGTAAACTTTTTGCAAAAGCTTTCAACTCATTCTGCATACTAATCTGTTGACCATCGCTTTTCCCCTTCGATGTCGAAAAGTAAACAGAAATATAAAATTCGATGCAGGAAATCTAGCCTAGCTTTTTCAATCAGACTTTACAAAGTTGTAGATCAACTACCTAGCTAAAGATGGAACGAAAAAAAATCGAACATTTATCGAGTAGTTTTGGAGATAAATCCACTTTTCTGAAATCCACAAAAAGATTTGAACTAGGATTTGCGAAGACAGAGTTAACGGAAACATAGCGATTTATACATCTTTCGATTGCCCAGACTATACTGAAAAACATCCTTTTTACCGTTTTTCGATAGGTCGAATAATATGGCAGAAATTAACTGCTTTCTGATGAGAGTGGTTTTGCGAAACGGCATCTCGCTGTTCACTGGAGTGGAAAGCAGAGTTACCTTAAGCAAACAATCTCATTCAACGTTTTTGCCGCGTAAAGTTTTCATAATTTGAAATACCGTTCTTGATTGGTTAGATTCTGTTCAACATCGCCGACAATAGGACCAAGTATAAACATACTCAGTTAATATGTTGCCAATATTTTTCGGAACATTATGATGCATGCACAAGTTTTAAAGTTTGTGGGGAACGATTTCGACTTACAAATGTTGTCTGCAATTGTTGGCTTGTGTGTATCAGCTTCTGAGAAATGATGGTTGAACAGTAAAGGTACTGAACTTTTGGTTAATGATCATGTTGAATAATTAATTGATAACGTCGGGTAGATTCAATCAGTTCTGTTACTATAATTTGGGGCATCCGCTTTTGATTTCATCACAAAGTGTTCAAGACGCTATTGTTCTCGTTATTGATTCGTAGGCATTCCATTGTCCCAAAACTGAATATTGACGAAATGTGATCAGAGTAGTAGCTTTTTAGAAATATGTGAAGCCGTTGATAGATTTGTTTATCAACAGTGAAAATCGAAAATTTTTATGGAAGCACAGAGCTATGCACAGACAAATTTGTGCAAGTTTTTGACCAGCAAAAACAAGGATTGTTTTAAATCTACTCAATGGATTGTAATGCATGGCTCTTAGTGACTTCCATTTTGATATCCTCTAAAATGTAATGCTCGCTAGTTTAGTTCTGATAGAAACTGATTGTTGATATCATGTAATGTGTTCCACTTTTCATGTGGGAAAAAAATTATTTTGGCCGTTAGTTTAGCATACGAACAATTTTTCATTGATGATGTCGAATATGATTTTCGTTGTTGATCGCAGGTATATGTTGAATTGGATGTCATTGGGGCTGATAAAGCTGAAGCGAAAGCAAGAAGAATCCTAAGTGTGAGCTTGCTTCTAAATGCTTTTACATTTCTCTCATCGAATTTGAATCGACGGAAAATGTAGCTGACTATACACAAGTTACACAAGGCTTGCACCGATGATATCAAGATTGAACAGAGAAAACCGTTTTCAGGGTACACTAACTTTGAAGAAGAAGTTCGTACTGACATACATCGCTTCTTTATGTTTACATAAGATAGTCCCGACAGAAAGAAATGGCCGCGGGGCACCTTGTGACTTTTGTCAGATTGATGTCTTTCTCTGTTAGCCGATTCTTAAGGGCTCATTACGCTGAGAAGATAGGACCAATCTTTTGCATGGATCAAATTAAATACTTTTGTCACTTTTGATGAATAAAATCACATTGCAGTAGATGGCAATATATTGGTTGGAAATAATAAGGATACCCTGTAGGGGAGAGTAGGCAAGTTGTCAAGTCCCATTTGTAAGTTTTTACATTCTCATTTTCAATCGAACGCTCTGATTTCTTTGATCGAAAGAAGTACATCATAATTTCCTAGAAAACACAATCGGCAAAGTTTCAACGTTTTGTTTTTGCATTTCATTTGTAGATGTAACAACGAACCCATGTGACAATTGGCCACACTCCTCCCATTGACTATATCTACTGAGTGTATATAAATGGATATTTCTCGAAAATTCAGCCATATAAAAGAGCATTTTCTATGGTAATGTTTTAATGTACCTCGCACAACTTTTACTTTGAAGCTCTCATTCCGTGCATAGGGTCTTGGGTTTACTGTTGAAATGCAAAGTCGACCAACAAAACAGTTCTCAGGTGGTTGGAGAATGCGTGTCTCTTTAGCAAGGTTTGTGTTACACTGAGCTAATTCTTAAAAGCATTGAGAGGTGACAGGCCTTTTTCAAGAGACTGGTTTATAAGAAACTAGTACTACGATGACCAAAAATTTAAGAAACTCTAGTACTACGTTCAAGACCAATTAAGATACGCTAAAATTTTGTTTCTAGAATAGGAGTCAGTAGATTACGGTTCGTGCGGCATTGCTTTTGTAAATATCTAGTTTTTATTCTGCAAAAATTGGTCATTTTTTGCCTTAATGTGCATAGCTTATTCGTGGTGACAATTTCAATGCAGAAATTCAAGCCCTTTGTCGATAAGAAGGCTCAACTTCGAACCATGACGCCATTTTAAACCCCAAAAAATAAGAAACTAATTAAGAAACTTTTACTACTAAAACACCAAAATTTTCATGCGGAATTAAGAAATTCCTAGTAATAAGTGCTGATCCAAGTTTATTAACTTTTATGTGACTATGAAAAAGCAGAAAGTAAGAACTTACAAAGGCAACAATGTACATCGATTTTGTTTATTTATAGGGCTTTGTTCGTCGAACCTACTCTGTTGATGTTGGATGAACCAACCAATCATCTTGATCTCAATGCTGTTATTTGGCTTGATAAGTATGCTGCCTTCCATGACTTTTTTTTTACATCAACTTCTCCTGTTGTACAGTACGGATGACAAAGAAATGAACAGAGGGAGCAGTTTGTGCATAGAATAATGATTCACGGTAGTTATTGATTCAATTGTTGTCGGTTCCTAAGTGGCCTGATTACATTACTTGCTATATTGACCGATATAGCAAATGGGCATTTCAGAGTATAATTCTTTTCAGAATTAACAATTAAAGTTGAAAATTCTTTAGCAAAATGCAAATTATATCGGGTCATGGCTAGTCCTTTTTTAAAACCATTGGTTTCAGGTGCACAGAACAAGGGGGAATTTCGTTTTCGACCAATCAGCGCATTTGTTGACATTTGGGGCCTCGACCAATCAGAATGCACCATGACGTCACGTCAATGGCGGAAGCTGTGGGAAGCTGCGAGGAAATCATCTCCCCCAATATCGCTCGAGCTGACAACGGTTATCCAACTTTTGACCGATTTTATTGGTTTACATCAAAGTTTGGTAAATTTTGGAACTTTCTGCCACTGCAATTTTCGATCAATCGTTTTCTTCAAGAGAAATCGTTTTTTAAATAACACTAAAATTCGAGGCTTTGATGAGAATACCATCCCCTTAGGCCCTTTTTCAAACCTGCGATCTTTCGCCTTCTCTTCCAAGAAAAGTCGAAGATTTCCTTAACTTTTCGTAGCCACGTCCCACAAATGAAAATTTTTCACAAAAATAATAGTCACCCGAGTCCCCTGGGATGGCGCGATTCTTTGTTTTGGCCAAAGTAAATCTCATTCATCAGTTTCCTCGGCAGCGTTCTTTTGATTCTCTTACTTGATTGGCTCTTTTGAGAGATTTGGGGGGAAAAAGCTCGGTGACTGGAGAAGGAAATGTCAGGTGCTAAGTTTATTCAGTAAACAAATATGCCGAAGTTTAAGAAAACTTGTGGAAATCCCTTCCGCACAGAGTGGGTCAAACAATACAGAACATTCTATGCTTGTGAAATTGAAAGCTGAGGAATTGCTTGTTGGTTTGTTTCCTTGTTTTAATTCGATCTTTGATTGAGGAGGGAGGAAGGAAAAAGTGGAGATAAGTTGTACAGAGAAGTAGAGAATGTTTGCACATCATGCCCGAAGAAAGTTTCAAACCCGACTGGCTCGATATATACGTGCATCGCATGGATTGAGAATGATAAAACAGGTAGATATAATCTAAGAAACCTTCTTATGGAATGGAGTTCATGTATTTATCTTTTAATAAGAAACTGCCTATAAGAAACTCAGCTATCGGATCACGAAAAGATGAAGGAACTCCAGTACTGGGAAAATATAACTTGAGAAACCATTCATTTTAATAAAGGAATCCTCGTCACATTTTTAGTTCATTCTCACTTGTTTCCTGTTCTACTCGCGAAGTACTTCGGTAATATGTAAACATTGGAAAAGCTTCAAGAAACGTTCTGAAAAATTCACGAAGGCACAGGTAGTGAACGTGAAGATTGTTATGAAACAATTCTGAGAACTAAAAATGTGATAATTTCTGGAAATTCAGTATTGGCCAAAATTCTTAGTTTCTTATGAAAAATACATGTAAAGAGATTTCAATGCAGGCTGTTTTCTCAATTTCTTATAGCAAGGAGATTTCAACTCTTTGCATTACTCTGGGATATATTTTAAATTCAGTAAATTTAAATTTCATAATACTTCAACATCTAGTTGACTTTTCCACCTTGATATTTGTTTCTCATCTTTCCATAAGCAAGATTTCTTCAGATCCTATTTATGAATAAAATAAAAAGTTTTGGGCTTCTTTACTCTCTCCATATATCTTAATAATGTTTAAACTTTAAGAAAATGCATCTTTTGGATTTTTTGTACCTATGTTTCTTGTAAAAATGAATGTGTGAATTATGAAATTTACTGAATTTAAAATACATCCCAGAGTAATGCTTCGATAAATGCAAAAGCAAAGAGTTGAACTCTCCTTGCTATAAGAAATTGAGAAAACAGCCTGCATTGAAATCTCTTTACACGTATTTTTCATAAGAAACTAAGAATTCTGGCCAATACTGAATTTCTAGAAATTATCACATTTTTAGTTCTCAGAATTGTTCCATAACAATTTTCACGTTCACTACCTGTGCCTTCGTGAATTTTTCAGAACGTTTCTTGAAGCTTTTCCAATGTTTACATATTACCGAAGTACTTCGCGAGTAGAACAGGAAACAAGTGAGAATGAACTAAAAATGTGACGAGGATTTCCTTTATTAAAATGAATGGTTTCTCTAGTTATTTTTTCCCAGTACTGGAGTTCCTCTATCTTTTCGTGATCCGATAGCTGAGTTTCTTATAGGCAGTTTCTTATTAAAAGATAAATACATGAACTCCATTCCATAAGAAGGTTTCTTAGATTATATCTACCTGTTTTATCATTCTCAATCTATGCGATGCACGTATATATCGAGCCAGTCGGGTTTGAAACTTTCTTCGGGCATGATGTGCAAACATTCTCTACTTCTCTGTACAACTTATCTCCACTTTTTCCTTCCTCCCTCCTCAATCAAAGATCGAATTAAAACAAGGAAACAAACCAACAATCAATCCCTCAGCTTTCAATTTCACAAGCATAGAATGTTCTGTATTGTTTGACCCACTCTGTGCGGAAGGGATTTCCACAAGTTTTCTTAAACTTCGGCATATTTGTTTACTGAATAAACTTAGCACCTGACATTTCCTTCTTCCAGTCACCGAGCTTTTTTCCCGCCAATTCTCTCAAAAGAGCCAATCAAGTAAGAGAATCAAAAGAACGCTGCCGAGGAAACTGATGACTGAGATTTACTTTGGCCAAAACAAAGAATCGCGCCATCCCAGGGGACTCGGGTGACTATTATTTTCATAGAAATAGATTTCTATGATTATTTTTGTGAAAAATTTTCATTTGTGAGACGTGGCTACGAAAAGTTAAGGAAATCTTCGACTTTTCTTGGAAGAGAAGGCGAAAGATCGCAGGTTTGAAAAAGGGCCTAAGGGGATGGTATTCTCATCAAAGCCTCGAATTTTAGTGTTATTTAAAAAACGATTTCTCTTGAAGAAAACGATTGATCGAAAATTGCAGTGGCAGAAAGTTCCAAAATTTACCAAACTTTGATGTAAACCAATAAAATCGGTCAAAAGTTGGATAACCGTTGTCAGCTCGAGCGATATTGGGGGAGATGTTTTCCTCGCAGCTTCCCACAGCTTCCGCCATTGACGTGACGTCATGGTGCATTCTGATTGGTCGAGGCCCCAGATGTCAACAAATGCGCTGATTGGTCGAAAACGAAATTCCCCCTTGTTGGTGCACAGTAAATTTTAATTTACTGAAAGTTTCATTTCATTTCGTTTTTCATTATTTTTTGCAAGATGTGCAGCAAGCTGTGGAGATAAGCGAGCTGTGGAGATAATTTTATCAACACAGAGAGTTAAAATTGATCAACCCGCGATCTTTTTCAGCAATATGCAAGTAATGAAAGTGGATGAGCATTAACATCTTGGTCTTACACTCGACTCATGGCCTTCTTTCCCAAGTCACATAAACGCGGCTATTGCCAAATCGAAAAAAGCAATAGGAATGTTGAAGTTTCTTTGAGTGACCTTGAATGTACTTTACAAACTTTATGTTAGACCCCACTTTGAAGATGATGATGTGTTTTGCCACATTCCATTTAAGGTGATCAGTCTAAATAGCCGTGGTAATATCCTGATGCAAAAACTCGATTCTGTGCAATATTCTGCAGCATTAGCAGTAACGGGTACATGGAGAGGGAGAGGCTAACAATGAGTTTGATCTGTTGATTTTTGATTAATTTTGCGTGATAGACCGTCCCTAAACGCACATAACTCTTCAATAACCTTTCATTTTATTGATGATTATAAAAAATATAACATACACTTAGATTCTCAGAAACCTTTTTCCATTCTGCGCTAACACATTGGAACTATCTGATCCCCGACAATAGATCCCCAACATAGATCCCCGACAATAGTCTGATCCCCGACTTAGACGATATCCTCGTAAAGTTACTAATTTCTATCATTCGACCCATAATAATAATAATAATAAAAATGATAATAATAATAATAATAATAATAATAATAATAATAATAATAATAATAATTGTTTGCTGATTGCTGTTTGCTGATTGAAATAACCTGCCCCTTCGATACAAGAATTGAAAAGAAAATTAAAAAATTGAGTTGTATCAAGACTTGAAGAGAGAGATCAAGAGGTTATGGAACGTGAGGGAAGTTAAGATTGTACCAATAATCATTGGGGCTCTGGGTACCATTGGAAAGAACTTTGAGAATTTGTTGAAGAAAATTGAAGTGGAGTGCAGCACAGAACTTTTACAAAAAGCGTGTCTGTTGGGAACTGCAAAGATCCTGAGAAAAGTACTGGATACCTAAGGCCAAGGGACTTGACTTGCTATCCAGCAGTTAACCGGCAGTCAACATCAACGCCGAGTGAATATTGAACAATAATAACAATGATAATAATAATAATAATGATAATAATAATAGTAATAATAATAATAATAATAATAATAATAATAATAATAATAATAATAATAATAATAATAATAATAGTAATAATAATAATAATAATAATAATGGAAGTGAAGGAAACAGTGAAACAATATAAAGATCGAAGAGCAAAAGAGCGCAAGGAAAACTGGAAGGAGAAAGTCCTGCATGGCCAATTTATTAGACAAACTGAGGAGATTGCTGGAGAGGAAAGGTGGAAATGGTTGAAAAATAGTGGCATCAAGAGGGAGACCGAGACTCTCATCCTAGCAGCTCAAGAGCAAGCCATTAGGACAAACCTCATCAAAGCCAAAATCGACAAAACACAGGAGGACAGTAGATGTAGAATGTGCGGTAAGGTTGATGAAACTATCATTATTTTCTTATCCATCACTTCGTGATGGAACCGAAAATAAATTATTTGCCTTTTAATTTTCCGAGAATTGACACAAGGAAAAATCATTTATTAGGAGTAGTGGCGTTGGTTATCATACACAGCACTTAACACAATGAATCATCGAAATAAAGATACAACTGCAAAATCGAATTCGAAGTAACGATAAACACAACGAATTGAAAAACCGTAATAGCTACCCCTTTTTCTATTATTTATTTATTTATTTATTTTATTAACAACAACTTTGAAGGAAACTCTAATATCGATAGCGAACAATGATTTCTAAACAGCTTAATAGTGGAAAGTTACCTGGCTGTGTATGAAATTAGGCCAAGATGGAGAGTTGTTTGTGTTCAACCTTTTTATAACATTAGGTTCTTGCATTCCTGCGTGGAACGCGCAGCGTGCAGAAAAAATTCTTTTAACTCCCAGAGGAATACAGTCATAGGAAAAAGTTAGAGAATTTCTACAAAAACAAAGATAAATTCATATCATCTCATCAGCGAATGTAGCAAAATGGCGCAGAAAGAATACAAGAATAGACATGATTGGGTCGGGAGAAGAATCCACTGGGACATATGCAGGAAGTTTGGGGTACATGTAAGCGAGAAGTGGTACAACCATGAGCCAGAAAGTGTGGTTGAAAATGATACTTGCAAGGTACTGTGGGACTTTACCATCCAGACCGATCATGTAATTGAAGCTAGAAGGCCAGATTTAATTTTGATCAAGAAGTAGGAAAACAACTGCATCATCGTTGACTTTGCCATCCCATATGATACCCGGATAGAGCAGAAGGTGAAAGAGAAAGTCGAGAAATACCAGGATTTAAAGAGAGAACTACAGAAACTATGGAATATGAAGGTGAAAGTAGTACCCATAGTCATCGGGGCATTAGGAACACCACCAAAAGACATCAAAAGGAGAATAGAAGAACTGGGAATTGAGACCAGAATTGAAGAGGTGCAGAAGACCTGCAAACTGCACGGATCCTGAGAAAAGTCCTTGAAAATTGAGGAGACTTGCTGTCACCAATATCAAGGAGACATTACCGCTGAATGAAATGACATTTTATCAGTGTGCGATAATTCAATAATAATAATAATAATAATAATAATAATAATAATAATAATAATAATAATAATAATAATAATAATAATGATAATAATAATAATAATGATAATAATAATAATAATAATAATAAAAGAAATTAAACCGTTTTCATAAAAATACGTTTCGATTAAAAATCTTCATCAGTCTACAACTTTACTGGGCAGCCGAGAATTTATACAGAAGAAGTTGTTTACAAACAAAAAGTACATAAAAATGTTAAATTTACAATTAAAAGCAATAACATCCTTTCCCACTTATGCCACTCTACATAATCTTTTTGTCCTTTTTAAATTTGAGAAGGGATTGGAGGCGTTTTAAAGTTCTACTGATTCCTTTGAGGCTACCTTGGCAACTCTGCAGTCACCCCAAGTGACCCTCCGATAGATTCGCTCGCTGCTAAAACTTTTTTTAGCAATTGCTGAATCCCGGATGGCCTGATAGGGAATTCCACCCTACCGCCACACGCATAAAAACGCGAAGTAACAAAAGGCAACCACAAAGCGGACGCCAACGCAACCTCTAGGGACCTTCAGATGCAGTGGCAGAATCTAAGCCGTTCCCCCGCACGCAAATACGTCTAATTCCACGTCTGCAGCTCTTTCATTAAGACCCTTGGGTGTAAAAGTTTGAAGTCGATATTGCCAAAACAACTCCTTCCTAAGGCTGATTTCCAGTCAGTGGAATTTTCCGAGCGGGCGGAATTTCCATTGTATTCGAAAGGAAATGTCGCTCTGGCATTGAATAGAAAGTTACGGCTGAGCGACCTTTTATTGTCTAAAATTCCGCCCGCTCGGAAAACTCCACCGACTGGAAATCAGCCTCTACGATGTTTTTTCACTTCGTAGAGGCTGATTTCCAGTCGGTGGAGTATGCCCCCAAGATAAAGCCTAAGACTTATTCAAATGGAATGACTGTATTCAGGCGACCCCACAGGCGAACATATCCAATTCAACATCAGCTGCTCTTTCATTGAGACCGTTGGGTGCAAAGGTTCCCAATTTGTATTGTCAAAATAATTCTTTTCTACGAAGTGAGTAAACATCTGAAGCCCCATCAATGATTTTTATGCTGACCGAAAAAGCACCCTGATGGCCTTCACTAAAAAAATGCCCAAAGAAACCCGCCTGTGGTACCGCCTTACCCCTGTCAAGACTGGATATGTTCGCCTGTGGGGTCGCCTGAATACAGTCATTCCATTTGAATAAGTCTTAGGCTTTATCTTGGGGGCATGCTTCCTTTCGTATTTCGTGTCAGTGTGCACGTGGTGTCAGGGTGGAATTCCCTGTCTTGCCATCTAGGGATTTAGCAATTTAAGCAAATCCCAGGAGGGTCGTTGGGAGGCGTGCTTCTTCGTTTGCTTGAGACTTTATATACGCAGAGCTTCCATTCCGATGTCGAGAACTAAAGGATTAAGGAATTTACTATGAACTTTTATTTGAATTGGAAGTTTTGGCTGGCTAAGAAAACTTGAAATAGTCTAGGTGTGTTGTTTGGCATTGTTTTTAAGGGGGGCCTCGGGGGATTTTATCACGATTTTATGTTAATGTTATTTTGTCCTATAAATACTTGGCTGTCCTGTGGTTGTAAACAACTGATGAAGATTTTATAATCGAAACGTTTTGCTTTTAACAGTTTTGTTTTTCATATACTTTTTTCT
Source organism: Aurelia coerulea (assembly GCA_039566865.1). Classification (NCBI taxonomy): domain Eukaryota; kingdom Metazoa; phylum Cnidaria; class Scyphozoa; order Semaeostomeae; family Ulmaridae; genus Aurelia; species Aurelia coerulea. The sequence goes on from CM076954.1 coordinate 9,370,925, forward strand.
GTTATTTTTGATGGTGGTTTTGTTTTAATAATAATGATAATGATAATAATGCGAAGGCATGATAACGCCCTGAAGGTATTGGCTGTTGCATGGTGCAAACAACAAGGAATATTGGATGATAAGATCTTATGGTATAAGCAAACTGGGGGAAAGGCCATGTTGTCGAAGGTAATGAAAGCAAGATGCTGTGGGATTTTGAATAAAAACTGAGAGTAACTGAAAGAGGGAGGAGACCGGACTTAACACTGGAAGATGGTGCAAATAAAAAGATTTGGATAGTAGACATGGCGTGCCCACAAGAACATAATATAAGTGATAAACACAGAGAAAAACTGAACAAATACCAGCAGGTGACATTCACAACTAGAGAGAGAAGACCAGGATATGACGTTGAGATCATGCCATTGATAATTGGGTGTTTGGGGGGTGGAATGAAACGATTGGAGGAACAAGTTACAAAGATAATGAATAACAGGAAAGATGTAGAAGAGATATGTCAAACTATGCAAAAGACGGTGCTGATGGAAAGTGATACCATCATGAAGAAATTTATGAGCGGAATTATCCAGCAATCATGACTCTATGACTTTGTAGATATGACTTTTAATTATTAGACTAGCAAAAATTGGTAGTCTACAACATCATTAGGCTGTATTTATAGCAGTTATATCGTTTTATAATAATAATGATAATTAACAATTTATTTAAAGTTAGCTAAGACAATAGCGTTAAGCTAATTAAGGCCAACTATACGGAATATTTACCAAAGTCTAATTACAAAAAACCTAGATTTGATACAAAATTTTTACACAATTTACAGCTGCAGTCAAAAGTTTTGATAGATTTAATATTTCTTTTAAAAATCTCTAATGATTGGGACTTTTTGATTTCTCTTGGCAGAGTCTGCCATACTTTTTGACCAATAAACCTGATGGTATCAATGCCATATTGATTCGTCCTAGCTTTAGGCAAAACAAGATTATTATTGCCACGAAGGCTATATGGCATATCTTTTCTAACAAATACCTCTGCCATGAAAGCCGGATTCAAGTTGTTTACGGTTTTGTAAATCTCAGTCTGGAGCAGCTGTATCAATAAGCCATTGCATAGTATAACCAACATCTATGAGTCAGCTCTTATGACAAGACTTCGTTTGCACTTTTCTGACATAAGCGAACACAGATTTGATCACAATTTTGCTTATGAAAGCGATACGTGTAAATTTAATCTTGGGGTCGAATCAACAATCCATTATTTCCTGCACTGCCATCTCAATACAGCTCAGAGGAGTAACCTGCCTGATGAAGTATCTGTCATACCGAGTGAGTCAGAAAAACGTGGCGTGTTTGGTGGACTGTGACGTTGCGTGTACCCACCCGATCGTCATGGACTAAATGTTTTTGTGCAGCCAAAAACCCAACTTAGATCATGCACCTTTCCCCATTGGAATCGGTCACTTGATGCATTTGTTAGAAAAGATTTCTTCTTAAGACCTTGTGTGCGAGTCTTACAAACTGATGAAATCTTTAACCAAGCCTCTTCAGCATTTTAGCCTTGCCCCAGTTACTGGTACATGTGGTATTATCAGGGAAGAAATAAGTAGTTAGGAGATGTTGTTTTCTTGCCTGGGATGCCTTGTCATAACTTTTTATGCGCAGAGAATATGTTTGAAATGCATTAAAACATGTGCTTCTTTGTCTTATGAAGAGATTTCCCTCAACCAGATCTATGTACTGTGAATCATATGGAGACTCCCTGCTGGCTGACAACACTATTTACTAACTATTTCATTAGCCCTTCAAAATATAGCTTGATAACGGGCTATGCTCAAAACGTCGTGCTTTTTTCAATTCGCATCAAAGTGCTTATATTTTACTTTATTTACTTGTTTATTTTTGTAATATTGCACTACATGCGAAAAAAATATTTTCCCCTGATAATACCATGTGTACCTGTAACTTTGGCATGGGGTGAAATGCTGGTTAAAGACTTCATCAGTTTGCAAGACTCCCATACAAGGCCTTACGAAGAAATTTTTATTTAACTAATGCATCAAATGACCGATTTAAATGGGGGCGAAGGTTTATGATCTAAGTTAGACTTTTGGCTGCATCGAAAAGATTTTAAGCACGGCTAAACACGACGTTACAGTACGCCAAATGCCCCACGTTTTTCTGACTCAACCGGTAGTTGGCAATGATATTTCCCAATTACCTGATGACCATTTATGTGATCTACTTCTTTTTGGTGGTAAAGCTTATAACGAGAAAGGGAATGAAATTATATTGAAATGCACCGTCACATTCGTTAAGCTTACAAAAGCGTTTTAGCTAACTTCGTCATTGTCGTTTGTATCAGGTAGATTAGGGTAGCTCTGCTTTCCGGTCTGATGGGCTCAGTGGGCTTGTTTTGGTCCTCTTCTCTAGGTGGCTGTTGGCGGCGTTGTGGCTGGTCGGTCTTTCGGGATTCCGTGGAGCGTTCGTTCCTGGGTTTCGGGGTCGATTGGCTTCCAGGCGGTCGATAGTTGCTTGGTGGGATTCGGGGCCAGTCTCTCGCGCTCGTTGGGGTGGGCAACGGAGTAGCCCCAAGCATATGGCCTTGGACTATGATGCTGTGAATATACTATGTTTACATTGCATGTATAGTATATTGTAATTTATATATCGTCTTTGAAGCAGTGTAATCTTATCATTTGTTATAAAATAATAGTTAATTTGGTCTGTTGAGTTTGGAGGTGACTTGATAAAATTATGTTCCTTTGCCTCCATCTCAACAGTACCGGGTGTCCCAAAGTGATGTATTATCCTTTGATTGCTTATATTTCCATAACTGATGAACTGATTTTCAAAAACTGGTAAAACCACAACCAACATCTTAAAATACAATTCAGCCTTTAAGCAATCAAATAAAACAAAGTGTTTGAAAATCGGTTCATTGGTTACGGACATGTAAGCAATCAAACAATAATACATCATTTTGGGACACCCGGTAGATAAAATTGAGTTGTATTGTTACTGGTATTAATTCTTTTATTTATTATAGAAACAAAAAAAGATTAACAAATTTAGTGTTACAGTTGGAAATTCCAGATGTTTTGTTGTTTAGTTCATTCATTTCATTTCATTTTCATTTCATTTTCATTTATTTATAGGAGGGTAACCCTTCAGCAAAGGCTGATTTACAAGGGGCCCTCCGTCAAAAATCTTACAATTTATGGAATATACCTACTATTAAAATAATTACAATATATGATTTCAAAATGAAAATCTAAAATACAAAATTGTTCTAATTTACAGAAGAAAAAAAAAAAAAATGTGCAAAAAAGAAACATATCCTAAATTGTTGTTTTAAAACTATTGAGTTTTACGGCTTGCTTCGACTCAGCTGAGAGGCTGTTCCAATATTTTACTCCTCTGAACGAAAAACATCTTTGACCATTTCCACTTTTCATTAATGGTATCTTTAGGTCAGTAGAAGTATTTCGGAGGGTGTGAAGGGAGCCCTGCGACTTTTTCAAGAAAAGTTCCGTCAAATATTGAGGAGCAAGACCATTTAATGCCTTAAACACCATGACTTTGGTCTCGGAACCAATCAATTCCTCAATCGTTTGCCAACCAAGACTTTTTATAAGGGGCATGGCGGAGGCATCAAAACGGCTACCAGTGATTATTCTAGCAGCTCTGTTTTGTAGCTTCTGCAAGCGGCTTTTTTCTGTGGAACTACAGCAGCCCCAAACAGAGCAACAATAACGAAAATGTGGTTCCACAATACTTCTGTACAAACTAATCAAGGAAGTAGAAGGGACGAGGCTCCTCGCATGTTTCAGAAAACCAATAGCCCTCGAAACTTTCGACGCGACATATTTAATGTGTTCCTTCCAATCCAGGCTTTGATCAATTTGTACACCAAGGTACTTTGTCTTGTCCACTACCTCTAAACTGTCTTCCTGAATTTTAAGATCCAATTTTCCATTGGATCTTTTTAGGAAATTCTGTTTAGATTTGGAGCAAATGAGCATGGAATGAGTTTTCGCGACATTTAGCGATATTTTGTTTCCCTTCAACCAAGATTCAAGACTCTTGAGATCATTATTCATGGCCTCATTCAGCTGAGTCAAATCCTTAGATTGATAAGAAAGGCTGGTATCGTCAGCATACATGGACACAGTTGAGCTTTGAATACCACATGGTAGGTCATTGATGTAAACAAGGAAGAGAAGGGGACCAAGGCATGAGCCTTGCGGTACACCAACTTCGATATTGTCAATTTCTGAGTCAATTCCACCAACCCGACAGAACTGTTTTCTGTTCGAAAGATATGATTCAAACCATTTTATTTCTCTGTGACGAACGCCGTAATGCATTAGTTTTTCACAAAGGATCTTATGGTCCACTGTATCAAGAGCTTTTTTGAGGTCGATAAAAACTGATCCTACGTGGTGTCCTGTGACGAATCCCTTGTACCAATCATCCGTATTTTTAAGTAAACAGGAGACTGTGGAAAAGAGTTCTCTAAAGCCAGACTGGCCCTTGTAAAGAAGGCGATTCTTATTTAGATATTGGTACAATTGATTGAAAACTAGCTTTTCAAAGAGCTTCGATATGACGGGAAGGACGGAAATAGGGCGATAGTTTGATTTTGTAGCCTTTTCGCCATCTTTGTAAATCAGTTCAAACCAGTCAAAAGAGGATAATTTTCAGACACTCCGTAAATGGCCAAATGTTATATTGTGATTTTGCTTGTCGGAGGGCATAATTATTCTCTCTCATTTCTTGTTTTTTTTGTAAAAAGCACACTGTTGGATTATTTTAGAAAATGCCATACTATGTGTTATGTTATAACTCACGTCTTTTCATGTTTTGATTTCCTGAGAGATAACTTCCGGGTGAGTCAGAAAACGTATGTTGCTTGAAAGGCTATTGTTCCCAGGACATTAAGGCAAGAATATTTAGTAATATCTCATTGACTAGACATGTTCAATTGATTTTAGAAATTTATCTGTTTGAAACTGGTTACTTTGGGTTTCACTATGTAATGGATTTTAGAGAAACAACAAAAACTCTTCAGGATCGTGACTACATGGCTTTGTCGAGAAAAATTCACATAATTTCAGAACGGAAATGACCGATTTTAGTCAGGTAAATTCTAAAACATGTTTGAACATGGCCACTATTGAATAACAGTAGAGAATATTACATTTGGGGATATTATTGTTTTGATAGCCAAGGAGTATTACCCATTCAAACAGGAATTGATTTTTCTACTCACCGGGTATTTCAACCTTAAATCGATGACTTCAACGCTTCGGTATGTGTTGTCCTCCTTGGAGAAAGAGAACTTTGCTAACAGTTCTTGTTGTCTTTACTCTGAAGAAGGAAAACTGACCAAATGTTGTCATAATTTTGTAGCCGCTTTTTGAGACTGTTTGAAGGAGTTTCTGGAGAGTATGTACCATAACTCCGGAGAAGAGAGACGGAATTTGACTGGTAAATTAGCGTATCTTATTAAACACATCGGCTATTAAACAAGAGACTTGCTAATATTGTTGTGATATTTAGGGAATTGTTTACATGTCGTTCTTTTTTCTCACCCGGTATACCTTGGCATTGGTTGTTCTCATCTGGTACTTTGGCTTCTTCTCTCTCGTTTAGCTGATTATCTAGACTCATACTCGGAAAAAAACAACGACACAGATCCGAAATCTAATGTCACACAATGTCTTTTGTTGTCCTCAGTTATTTGCAATCATGGAAAAATACATTGCTGGTTGTGTCTCACGACCAACATTTCTTGGATAATGTTTGCACCGATGTCATACATTTAGGTAAGAGATGTCTCTTTGTTATTATTACCTCTATCCATAAATTCAGAATTGATAGTCTACACAGTGGGCTAAAATGCTGTTTGAATACCCTTGTGGGAATATTTGGCTGTAAATAATGCTATTCTATTGATAGCAAATAAAGCAATAGATGATGTCAAAATCTCTTTTTAATGGGAACGATTTTGAATTCTTTGACTCATATGTGCTGTTTTATTTCGATTTAAGCAAAACCTGATACAGTTATTTTGAGCTCTGGGTACTTCTCTCAATTCACTTTTTATTAAGCAAAGGAAACCATGAACTGTATGCATAGTCAAAATGAATGTGAATTAATGCATTTTCTAGCAACCTGCGAAGAGAAAAGTCGAGAAAATTCTGCTTTCTGTCTGCCATAACAAGGGCAAATTTTGTAAACAATAGAAGCTTTGGTTTGTTTACACATGACGTCATTCATTCCATCATCCAAGCAGCAAGCTCCATTTTGATGGCGTCATCTGATGATAATGGCGACGGGAGGGTGCTAGCTGTGGAGAAAACCACACCCTCGTTTTTTCCTCGCCACGAAAATATACTTTTGCAAAAACTAAAAATTTTTTGCACCCGTATAGAATGAGAAGTTTTACATACTTGGTTGCTTTCACTAAGCTCTGCGCCTTATGCTCTTCGTGCGATAGTTCGCTGTTGACTCCCCTTTTTGCACGTCCTCCGCGTACCCTCAAACGGTAGGCCCAAACCGTCAAAACATTTTTGCAGTACATACACCCTACCTTCCCTCGTCTTTAAAGTATCTCTATAAAATCAAAGACTGGCCTTAGTTAGAAAATCCGAAAGCTGAGGTATAATTTTGCAGATGTAAATATGAAATAACTTACCCAATTTTCATCCACTGAGACGAAGCAATACTTGATAAACACAAAACTCCAGTGGTTCAATCCTGAACAAATCGAATTCCCAATGATAAAATGAAACTGTTTTCCACTCTCAAAATAATTTGACGAAGATGAAATGTAAATCTATTCCAAAATCTAAGAAGAAAAGGCGCGAAAATAATCTTGCCTCCAGTCTCCAAAAATAGAGAGTATTTCCAGCTTTCAATAACAAACTTCATTGTTGTTTTTTGGGGCAGTCATTTTCAGTTTACTGTGAGGAAATTGATGAGAACATGTATTTTGATCTTCGAATCAGACATAAACTCATTCTTTCTGAATAAGAAACCACCCGTAAGAAACTGCAAGCTCGGTTTTTCGAACATTGCAAAACTTTTGCGATCCGCAGCTTGAATTTCTCAGGTCACTCAAGGATTTTTGAAACTGCTCATTAATAGGTCAATGGTTTGAGTAGATTTTACTAAGTAATTTGGAAGCTCTTCTAACAAAAATTGATTGGTACCAGACAGCTAACTTCGCGCATTAAGATCTAAGAATCTATCCACAACCCCAATCTACGTTTCTGATAAAATATTTCGCAGCCAGAGACCCTTTGAAGTGTTGGAATTGATTTTTTGAGACCTTAGTTCGCCTTGAATTAATTAATCGTTGAAATTTGCCCCTCTGAAAAGCTGCTCCTTAGATAATGTTCCAACATTCAAGTTTCTTAATTTTTTTGGTGATCTTAGAGAGTTTGGTTTCTTATGAAGGCAAAGTCTTCCTTTCATTAAGAAAATATGTGTAATTCATTTAGCTACGGTTAAAGTCTATTTCTTAGTCAATTTCCTCACAATAAACTGAAAATGACTGCCCCAAAAATCAACAATGAAGTTTGTTATGGAAACACTTTCTATTTTTGGGGACTGGAGGCAAGATTTTTCCCGCCCTTTCTTCTTAGATTTTGGAATGAATGTACATTTCATCTTCGTCAACTTATTTTGAGAGTGCGATCCCGATCAAGGCTGTGTTGGTCAAACTTATGTTGTGAAAACAGTTTCATCTTATCATCGGGAATTCGTTTTGTTCAGGATTGAACCACTGGAGTTTTGTGTTTATCAAGTATTGCTTCGTCTCAGTGGATGAAAATTGGGTAAGTTATTTCTTATTTACATCTGCAAAATTACTTTAGCTTTCGGATTTTCTAACTAAGGCTGAATTCTCAACGCCAAGCCAGTAATTCCTGAACATTGATTTTATAGAGATACTTTCAAGTTGAGGGAAGGTAGGGTGTATGTACTGCAATAATTATTTAACGGTTTGGGCCTAGCCGTTTGAGGGTACGCGGAGGACGTGCAAAAAGGGGAGTCAACAGCGAACTATCTCACGAAGAGCATAAGGCGCAGAGCTTAGTGAAAGCAACCAAGTATGTAAAACTTCTCATTCTATATGGGTGCAAAAAATTTTGAGTTTTTGCAAAAGTATATTTTCGTGACGAGGAAAAAGCGAGGGTGTGGTTTTCTCCGCAGCTAGCCCCTCCCGTCGCCATTATCATCAGATGACGCCATCAAAATTGAGCTTGATGATTGGATGATGGAATGAATGACGTCATGTATAAACAAACCAGAGCCTCTATTGTTTACAAAATTTGCCCTTGTTGTCTGTCATTGATTTACTAAGGATTCTAGTAACCATCGACTCACCGGACAGGTCGCCATCAAGGATATATCTATATTGTTTAATCTAAAATGAAATACCTTTTCTGCTGCTAGGTCTTTACTGCAGGTTCGTTTATATTTTCTACCAAAAAGTATCGATTATTTTTGTCTCTCCGGAGTGAATGCTTGGGTTTTTATCAATAAATTAATCGCAAAGGCAATTAAAAACTTTGTTGAGCTGTTTTTCTATTTCATTCACATTATTGCCTCCAAGTACAAGAGAGGAGTCATCTGTATTTGCAAGTAAGTCTGAGTGAGCTAAGCATAGAGCCTTTCGGAACTCCACATGATGATTCCCCAGGGAACGAAGACTCTTTTTCTTATGTTTACGAAGAAAGTTTGATTTCTTAAGTAAGATTTAAACCAAAATATGACTCAATAATCGACAATGCCAAGGTATTCATTTCACAAGGAAAATTTCACGGTCGATGGCATCAAACGCTTTTTTAGATCGATTAACATCATGCCAATAAACATACTATTTTCAAATCCTTGTATGATTCTGTCACTTAAATATGAGTGTGGGTGAGTGCCCAAGCAGCTTATACAGTTTTCATCAGGTGACTGAATTTAAGCTCGGTCAAGTGAGGTCAAACTCCGGATAGGTGACCTCTCGAAGGCCTGACGTTACAAATTACTTTCTGTCCTTCGGAAGAGACGTTACATGCCTGGATGTGACATACATGCATAGTGGGCCTGAATTAGCTTTAGATAGCTAGAAATCCTGTCAGCCTACTTGAGATAGATTCATGAAACAAATGACAACCATGTGTCTGTGGAGTGGTAAGGACGAAAGCCATTCTGGAATTTCCAGTCTGGTATTCCAAAAAGGATTTTGTTTGTATCCAAGTATTCTTGTATGTGCTCATGGTTAATTTCCCAATGTGCCCAACGAACGATGGCATTGAGGATACGGAGCACTTTCTGTTGCTCTGCCCTTCATTTGACATTCATCGACGAGATCTTCTCGCTGGAGTTTCGGAATTATTGCGACCATATGTTCGAATAAACAGCCTTCCAAATAACGCACTGGTCCAAATTTTATTGTATGGTGAAAAAGACCTTTCTATTGATGTTAATAGAAACGTACTCAAGTTAACCCTAGATTTCATTCACAAAACAGGCCGGTTCAATTGAAGTGGTTTAAGCAGCTGCTATACCCCCCCCTTCCCGTTCGCAAAGTCTCTTTCTCTCATTTTATTCGTTAGTCCCGGTCTAAAAGTCTGTTTCACATTGGATGTGAGGTTCGACAATTTATCTACATAAATTCAAACATCTAAATATCTACGTTATTGTGATCAATAAACCCAGACAACATACAGGCGCTATGTCTTGGGCAGTAGGGACTCTGGAGGGGGTCAGTAACAACAGCAATTGTTGCTGTTGTTGGTTGTTCTCTCAGCCGGGGATTCTATTGTTCAGCATCAGGCGCCTCCGTCACTGACCTGACAACCAATGTGAAACAGACTCCAGTATATATCAGTATCTTATCGTATGTATATCATTTTGTAGGTGTTTATGTAGTTACTTAGTTGTATGTTTTTATGTGTTGGCCATGGGGTAGACATCGTCTTTTGCTCCTCATGGTATCGTCCTTGTAGTGTTGCATAGTAGTTAAAGTATAGTAGAATGTAGCATATCTTGTAATATTTTATATTGATTAAAAAAAAAAAAAAAAAAAAAAAAAATGGTTAATTTTTCAATTATCTTCGAAGTCGACATACTCTGCTGGTAAAGCAATGATATATGGTCAATATTCAAATAATGTTTGCAAAGAATAACCTGAAAGATTATCTGTTCGGGTAAGAATATTTTTAAAGAAGAGACTATTTGACGGAGCAGAAGCAGAAAATTTGCTTGACATAAAAATCTCACATTGTTGGTAATAAGCTCAAAATGCTTGTGATCTATTGTATTTCTCCAAGCTGTTGCTAATTCATTGCCAATCATATATTTGTATAATTTTTATTTTTGCTTTTCAGATGAACAGAAGCTGTTTTACTACAAGGGGAATTATTGTGAGTATCTTATGTATTTACTTCTTCAGTTACAATTCGTCCAGATGGCATGGCTTCACGCCATCGTTAAAAGCTAAACGCTATCTTGTTTCGGGGAGTAAATTGATACAAGCTCGATAGGTTTCTGCAGAAAATTAGCAACGAGTTGCATGAAATTGTTCTTATATTCTTTCTCGCGGTATCGAGAAGGTTGAGGATATGGAGAAATTGTCAGTCAGACCTGAGGAAGTTTCAAGAAAATTCTGTGCTTGAAGGCAAAACAGAAATATAGTCCAAGAATAATGTGAGAAAGCTGATTTTGCGATGATCATTTGGCAAACAGCGCACTAGAGTCCAACAGTTGTGACTTGGTAGTCGCTATTGTAAGTTGACCCTCCTTTCATTCAGTTCAGCACAGTTTTAAAATGACACTTGATACAATGCAATACGTCAGAAGTTAAATGCAATCAAATACAGCTCAAGACAAATACTACAGAAGAAATCAAAATGAAAAACAACTTACATTATTACCTCATTAAGAAAATGAACAACATTCGTCCTTTTCAACATTCTCCTATTTGTCTTCTAAAGTTGTCAAATAGGTTAATTAGCTTTCAAGCTTTTAAGAATTTAGTCATTTCTATAAGTAAACAAGACACCTTCAAGATCCAATTGCGACCGTATGTTTTCTGATAACTTAATTTACCCCTGCTCTGATTTTCGTGTGTGAAATGATACAGTTACTTGGCATGTTATCTGGATGAATAATGATGACATTGATAACGATAATGATGATAGCAATATTCATATTTTCTCGACTTGTTCCATGGTATTCCTTTTGTTATTGACCCTTTGGTATGTCATTCATTGGTCTTCTGTGAGTTGTATAATATCGATCTCATAGAAAGATATTCTGATTTGTTTTTATCTTTGATTTTGATATTGTTGCCCAGTTTGAGGGGGATTGGAATCACGGCTAAAGATAAGCTACAGAGACTACGAAATTGTGCAGCAAGAATCGTAACCAATAGTCCCTGCAACGGTTCTGCCCTTCCCAATTAATGCTAATTAACTGAAAATTTAATTAGAGTTAATTTACGAGGAAGGCACATTTCATTGTATTAGGTGTAGCACACCCCTTTTCCCATTTTGTACACCTTGGCAACAGCAACAACTGAATGTTCTAGAGGACACGTAGTGGATAGAGTTATTCTCGTCGTTTTTTCTTTCTCGTGAGAGTTCAATGTCAGTAGATTTAACCATGTCCTTGCCAAAGCTTTTTCACTTGGGGGTAATTGGGTACGTACGTATAAAAGTTGAACGGAAGCTTGATAGTCACTCCGTCCAGGTAACCTGCAAGAAAAAACGACGCATCCGTTTCGTTACCCACCCACCCACTACCTCTGATTTTTTCCTTGCGTTTTTCTACTTTTCCTCAGATTATCTCTCTGTTCTTTTCACAATCTTGGTGAAACGGTGTATTGGCCCGGAAATTTGGTATTTCAATGGCCATCACCAGCCTTAAAGAAGCTATTTTGGGCAGGCAACATGGGCCGGTACGCTGACCTCTCAGTCTCCTGCAGTTGGCCAATTTGATAACGGTTTGATCGAATTCAAAAATCCTACAAGGTGCACCTCAATGATGGCAAACAGTGAATCTCTTTTTTGGAGACAATGCTTACTCCGAGGGGTGCTTTTCAAGCTTACAATCCCGAGTGTAATTAATAAAGCAACTGGGCTTGCAAACAGTCAATGATCTTACTGAAACGGAAACGATGGAAGCAGTTCACATGTGTACAAATGATGATGCTCCCTCGTAACTTGCATACCTGTTCGACATTTTGCCAGAAACCACTACTCTGTAGCTTCGGAATACCGAAACCGATCGATGTGGTCACTTTCTACGAATAACACTTGGCCAAAAATACTTTTCCCTAAGGGTGACATTATGGAGTGTCCTTGATGCATAATCAAGTTTAACAACAACTTTCGAACGCTCAAAGTCGTGTCTTGAAGACGCCTGCACATGTACGGAACGATTGAACTATTTTCTTTCTTCGGATTGTTCCATTGCTTTGTTATTCAACATATCACTTTTGCATTTTTATTGTATTTCACATATTGCAAACAGGGCAATTTGGAAACATGTTTTGTATTTAAATGATAACTCTAATGATGATAAATTCGCGTTTGCTCTGGTGTCCGAGCTGACAGCTCTGTTAACATAATGCTTATGTCTACTCGGCATACGTTATCCACTACACACACAATCATTTCACACGGTGTGAGACACAAGATTTGGAAGTCATTCAGTATAAATAATGTAATATAGAACTTTAGTGTATCTGATCATAAGCAAGAACCGAAAAAAATTCACCTCAAGAACTTCTTCACCCTGTGTCTCCATATATCATATAGCATTGGTCATAGTACCGAGCACCACTATAATGTGTTCTTTACAATTAACTTATCTACTGTTAATGATCTCATATTAACAGTCCAAACATCCTTTTTGATACAACCAAGTGACCCAAAGCAAAGTACTTTCAGATCTATATCCCAATGACTGTAGCAGACTGCGCAGCGGCTGATACCGTTCCTGTTTGGTGTTTTGCGCTTGTTCAAAATACAGATCATAGCAGACAGTCACTACTAAGATAATGCATTTACGTGACTGATTGTCAATGGCAAGGATATCGGGTTTACGATGCGTTATACGCTGTAGTTCATCAACATAGTCTGTCATTATTGATTGATTGCATGAAACTGGAAGCCCCTTAAACTTCCTGAGATCACCTCAAATATTTTGTCTACAATTTGAGTGTGAAGTCTACTATAAAAGTTGTGAAGCTCCCTACAGCCATTCATAAGATGTGCGACACTGTCCGTAATAATAATAATACTAATAATAATAATAAAAAGGCAACTGTTAAAAATTCCGTACGTTTCAATAAATCTTCGTTAGATAATCGAAATGTACGGAATTTGTAACAGTTGTGTTTATATTCATTTTCTTTCTGTTAATTCTGTTAATACTCACACAGTTCAATAAGTAAGATCAATGATGTCCTTAAATACTACCATTAAAAGCTTAACAGTTCGGGGATGTCCACTCTTTATTTCTACGACAAAATAGTACGATCATCTTATACAGATATTTGTTATTCGCTTAGTAAGGAACAGAATTTCATTCTCTGGTACCCTTGTATGTCGTAAAAGTTCAAATAGCTTTCTGCTGTCTTTCTCTATAAATTCGCAAACACCCATGGTCACATTAACATAGCGAACATCATCATATTTCGGCAATAAGTTTGACCTTAACGATTTACATTTATCGCGTTTTCTTTTGCTGTTTCCCTCCATATTTGTTTCAAAATCGATGGTAGGTTCTACGATGGTGACGACTGTCTGCTGAACAAGAACAATGTCTTGTCTATCATGATCTCCTGTAACAATGCATGGAGATGCAAATGATGGTAGATCCGCGTATACTTTCTTGCAGAAGCTAGACAGTGTTCGCGATGTAATTAAGGACGGAGTCATGTCGCCATGTGTCGACAATCCATGTTTCCCTTGGCGAAGAAAAAATCATGCACCCTGCAACCACGTGGCCCAGAGTTTGGTTGTAGTTGCTGAGCGGACATGCCTTATTCTCTGAGTGACCCCACATAAACATGTTACTCATATTTGGTAGCGTGTTGTTCAAGTACCTGATGGTAAAACTATAAATGTTTTTCGATAAGCTCTTTTGTGCTTAGATCCAAGCGGTTTTTGTACTTGTTAAGATGGAGTCCCAGACATAACGAAGCATGAGTCCTGGCGCAGTGATATTTTCTTTTACCTTGTTAGTGATGTCGTTTCTGATGGATTTAACGACATTCTTTGTACTACGACAGGTGAGGTGTCATACTGCCTACTCGTATCACTGGAAACTTGCGCCAAGTGATTTATGTCGTAATTTCAAGAATTTTTCAAGCACTATATGATACCTTTTTGGCATTGTTTGAATTTAGTGCTGATGTCCACAGTATTAAGACCAAACTGACTATTTGTCAACATGACGATGGACAATGTCCCAGATGCAGGGATTTCTAACCATCGATGAAGTTAGCATGTGCAAGAGCGTCCAAATTGTTGATAATCCATGTTTGGTCGATATCAGCTATTGTCAAATGCCTTGACAATTTGCTCGTTAGATATTGAGAATAGAGCCATATCTTATCTTTTGGATGAAGAGGTAGACTATAGGGATGTACCGGATATCCGGCTAACCGGATAATCCGGGCGGATTTTACCGTTTTGCCAGAAATCCGGTTCCGGCCGGATCTCAGATAGATTTGCCGGACTTTTGGCGGATTTTTTATTTCAAGTTAATGTCAATAAAGACATATAATATGACCTAGAAACATACGCATGTATCTGTTTGGCTACGAGGTATGGTTCCGTATGATGTATGGAAGCAATGGTTCTGAATGACAAGTTAAATTTTCCATATTATGATATACCGGGTGTGACACTGGACTGATTGTGGAGATTTATGACTTAAAGGGCATGTATCGTGAACCTGATTGGCTAATGTAATACAATTATCTCTTTTGTTTAGTACAAAGCACGGGACCGAGGCTACATTTTTACGGCAGTAAAAATTCATGAAGCAGAAATTAAAAGTCACGAAACAATGGATTTCCACTCCAAGCTTCTTTGTTGTATCAACCAACTGTTATCGCGATATATGCCCTTTAACCGTTAGCAAAAAGCCTAAATTAGATTCTATGATTTTTTGCAAATTTCTTGGTCTTATGTTTCTAGAACTATAAGCGCTTTTTTTTTAATATTGAGAACGACACTAAAACGTTGATCACATTTTGTACAGACTCTACATAAATCCCCAAATCACCGTGAAAAGTTACCCCTCTTTCGATTCATGTCGAGTCGAGGCACTGAGAAAACCCCAGGGGGGGGGGGGTACTCCCTAACTTTCAGTACGGGGGGGGGGGTCCATGCCACTATTTCTTTGCTGACCCCTAAATATTAAGCCTAATGTTTTGGAGACCCCAAATATTGAGTCTAATGTTTTGGAGACCACAAATATGGCTTTCTATTTCTGGGGGCCCTAAAATGTTTTTGAATGATTTCAATTAAATCTTCTTGACCTTTCTCAGTTTTTAAATAATACCAAAACATTTCTCTCATGATTCGCAACTTCAGGGCGAAATTGCGCCATTCTTCCTTTCTTCAGAATTGTGGACCCCAAATATTGAATTTTGGTCCATGTTGTAATTCACAGACCCCAAATACTGATTCAACGTAAAATTTCGGACCCCAAATATTGGCATGGACCCCCCGTATATAAAGTAAATGAGAACCCCCCCCCCTGGGGAGAAAACTTGATTGATGTTTGATGGTTTTCAGTATTTGCGAAAACAAAAATTTAAGAAACTCACGTATAGCTCTAGAAACAACAGGAAGTAAAAATATTGCAAAAGCCTTAGAAATCTAATTCAAGGCTCTCTGCTAGAGATTAAGTCATACATCTTCGAAACTGGTTCAATGTTACGATTTATCGTGACCTGTCAAAAATGGATGTGTGCACCCGGCTGTAGAAGAGAAGTGCAAGGTAAACTTCATCCCGAAAGTAGGTACGAAAAGAGATATTTAGGTTGTGATCTGTTATTGCATCCTCGGAAGGAAAGTATGTCAGACAAAAAGCTGTTCAGTGTGGCTCTACAGTAATTTCTACTTTGCAGCAAGTTTGAATTTTTTTTACATCAAACGAAGGTGAACGTGGAGGTGAAGGTGAAGGTGAAGGTGGAGGTTAAGGTGAAGGTGAAGGTGACGTTGCGGTTTTTAGCGCCAAGCGCTGGGATCGCAGAAGTAGAAAAGGCGTAATCAAGTCCGCGACCCCTTGTCATGACGCTCAAGTGGTGGGGCTCTACCGGGTATCGAACCCTGTCTGCCTGACTGTTCTGGCTGCAAAGTCAGTGGATTACACCACTGCGCCACAACACCTTCAAACAATATTTGGAAGATAAATGTCCAAACTCCAAAAGACTCTTTGTTTCACATATAAATTTCTGTTCAAGACCTTTATTTTGAGATATCTTGGCATACAGAATTGGACGGCAGCTATGGGTAGCAGAACCAATGGCTAAATATTTTCATCTGACATTGATCATGTTGAATCATTAGATCAGATGGAAACCAATAGATCTATCTTCTAGGGACTTTTTCCCATACCAACTCCTTGCCTGGGTACTTCGAATTATATCCTGCGATTCCCTACTGCTTTTGTCAGCCATACAATTATACAGCTGTTGGTGAGCTAACTGTAAAATTTATTATCCGGCCGGACTTTGATAATTTTGGCCAGAAAATCCGGTTTTGGCCGGACTATGAAGCCCCTGATTCGGTACACCCCTAGTAGACTATCGATCCTGTCCATGATTGTGTCGTAATTTGTAATAACTAATCTTTATGTTTCTGATTGTCCATAACTTTCTCCTTGTTCAAGGGGTCCGATAATGTTTCCGTTGGCATAGACTGCAGGCTTGGACTGTACTGATTTAGACCCTTTCTTGGATATACCGAATTTCATGCATTTATCCGTTGTAATTATCATGTATGACCAGTTGCACCATCGTGTGAACATGTTTAATAGCACTTGATTTTCCTACTCATTTGATGTAACTGCTACGGCGTCATCAGCAAATTGGAACCAGTTTTTTTATCTTAGAATTTTATGGTAGGCATAACCCATTTGTTTCAGTTTATCACTCTTTTCCGGGCTCTGAATAAAGGTGTTAAAGATCATATTGAAAATGAGACTAAGACAATCATCTTGTAAAACACCCTTTTCGGACTTTAGCACTGGAGTTATATGATCTTACGTTGCAACTGAAGTTGTGAATCCATCGTAGATATCCACGGTAATATCCATTATATGTTGCGGTACATCATGGTACTCAAGAGTGCTTACAATGAGTCGATGATCAACCTCACCAAAGGCATTCTTAAGATCGAGCAATGTTACAACTGGAGCCTTTTGTTTTTCTCGGCATGTCACAACGTGTAGGCATGTTGTGATGCATCCTCAAATGTTCCTGATACCTTTGGAGCAAGGCCCTTTTGGGTGTTTCACTCAATATAAGCATTTGGAAAATTCTGTATCGATAAGAGAGGTATAAATCATTATGAAAACACATTGTAAAGTGATCGGGCTGTCATTTTGAGGATCATCATTTGGGCCTTTTTTATGTATCGAGACTGATAATAATAATAATAATAATAATAATAATAATAATAATAATAATAATAATAATAATAATAATAATAATAATAATAATAATAATAATAATAACTCATTGAAAAGTGTTGAGATCTGAATCAACTTCATGTCACAACTAGCAGTTTATCAACTGAGAAGGGTGGTCATGCTTTCGTTTTCTTTCCCAAACTTTGCTAAGCTTTGACGCTCGATCCAAACGTCTTTTCTATCTTAGGAGACTCTGTTCATTAAAGGAAACTCAATCGATCAAAAGAATATCGAACAAAAATATAAATATTTGGAAATATGCAAAGGTAACATTTTGTGGAACAACGGAGAAATTTTTTGATACGTGGTCTATTTTCAACTCAAACGCACTCGGCTTTTTTGAATTTCATTCCATAGATCGACAGAATTTCGGTCGATCGACAGAAAAGCAATACCTGTCACTCTTATTAAAAACCGTCCATCAAAAGGAAATCCACACATCGAAGGATGCGGCTCTTGATGTTGAGTGAGACTTATTATTTAGAAAAAGATGTAAGCAACTGGCTGCCAATTGCGCAATTCAACCCTTCTTGCTGCTGTTTTGTCTAGAATTTTGTTGTTTTGCTAGCTTCATTCAAGAAAATGTACAAACAGAAATTGAAAGAGAGAGAAAAAGCATACGAGAGACAAGTAAGTTGTTTTCATTATTTTTTCATCAATTCATATTTTGCACGATATCCCATCAGTACAAAACTTAAATACAAAACTTAAAAATATATCATAAATCAATAATGAAAATTGCATGTTGTTTTAGCTAGGATTGGGTCCAGGCTGAGGTCTGATCTTCCTGGGAGTCGTGTTTTAGTTTGGGTTTAGAGCTTTTCGGGTGCATTTTTAATTTTCTTTTCTTTTAAAAGAGGGAGGAGATTTCCTGTATCTTAATAGGTATCTCTTCCCAAGCTTTAAGCTAAGAAAGGTAGAAACATGTTTTGTACACTCAGGTTTGAGCTTCGGGATGTCGAATTTTCTGTTGTTTATTGTGTTATACCTAGAAATTTCATTCCTCTGACTATACTCGTTCCAGTAGCCAACGTGCAGAATCGGGCCCTGGCAAAACAATGAAAGGAAAGACTCGGGCTCAGACAAAAATGAAAGGAAGGGAAAAAGTTGTTCCCTCCCTTTCACTTGTTTGCCTGGGCCCGAGTCTGCACGCAGGCTGCGTTCCAGAGGCTCTCAGGCACTGTTATTGACTATTTTGTTTGCCACTATAGATCGATAAAAATAGACGATCTGATCAACGTTCGGCCAATTACTGGTCCTGGGGTCTTTTCGTCTTGCATATTCAATTATGTAGAGCTGAAGCGTTTTGCAGCTTCGTATTGGGTAGGTTGCCCCAGTCAACGTTCCCGCATCCGTGGTGACTATCAACCAGCGCATGGTAAACCGCACATGGCTGTTATTATCATCTGTTCATCAATATTCCACTAGACAAGCCAGTCAAGGAGATTTGTACCTGCCTTCAATATGGTCTAACATCGTTACGATTCCTCGGTTCCAAACTCTGTGATACACTTTCTGTAGAACTCAGAAATGCCCCATCAAAAATATCCTTCAAAACAAAACGTAAAGCATAAATGTAAACGTATGGAAACGTACATCTTTAATAATTAAGAACATGCATCAATATTTCAACAAAGGCCATAATGTCACTCTGGCACAATCAGATTTGATATTTCCGTCTCAATTAAATTTTGGTTGTACGAAAACCTAAAAAATAGTTCACTTTACCCGTCTTTCTCTACTCTCTTGTTGATAATAGATGCTGGACGCAGACAATAGTTCAGGTGGAGGAGAAAACTATGTGGCATATACTTTGGTGATGTGCTAACGAGCCACACAAATCTAGTAACGTGCTGCTGTGAAGCAAATACAGTTCGAACGAAGAAGTTTTTTTAGAATGTATGATTCGTAGACAAGTCCCGTATCTTAGACAATGCTATAAATTGTTTTTGTACTCTTTAGGAAAAGCAAATAAAGAACCTAAAGCAGTCAGGAAAGTCTTCTAAACAAGCGGTAAGTTCATAAATTACTAGAAAACTTGCTGTGATCTCAAAAATTTGATTTGATTTAGTTTTAAAAATTTCTTGTTTGACCTTAACATTTTGGTTGCTCATGAAAGCAGTGCTGAACAAGCATATATCGAAATGCTTAAGGAGCAGATTTTAAATTCTGAGAGGAACACGGGTGATCCAACAAAACGCGAAACCTTCAGAAAGTTTACAAACTGTTATTGTGTTGCGAATCTTTTAACTTTCTTGTTGTATTTGTTTCAAGAGACCAAATCAATTTGATAGAAGATGTTTTCTTTTCAAAGAGAGCCGTCGAAATATCTGCATGAAAAACATATTTTAGTCAAAAGAATGTACAAGATTTGACTTAAAATGGCATTCCGCAGAAAAAAACCGCATATTGGTGAACTGCCTTGTTTGCTTTTAAAAGGAACATGCTTATCATTATAAACATTTTCCAATGTTTCTCCAACTTGAATAAAGTTCAAACAGGCCAAACACGAGACAGATATTTTTCAAAATGGAGACCGAGAACTAAGCCATATCCTGGAATGTGAATCCGAGACAGAAAACGAGAATTCTCGGTAAAGCCGATGAATTCTCTTGTGCGTAGTCGACCGTGGACACATAATGAATGAATACAAAAGGACATTAAAACTCAATTTAAAGAGCGACGTGCAACGAGCCTATCAAGATTCGCTGATAACTGACCAACAGACAATAACGAAAATATGCTGCCTTTGTTCACCGAGAACGATGCATAAAAATGATAGGGTATTGAAATTAAAATTTGTCCATATGTTTTCTTCCATATCTCGCGTTTGAGAAGCGCGATCGACGAAAGGAAAACGATTTCCGAGGGCTGACATAATCTGTTTCTCAATCGGGATGACAACATGAATCTCTGCATGCATTTAATTTTCGAGGAATGCCCCTTTAAACCAAAGCGCTATAAATAGCGATTTTATTTAAAAAACGTGCAGTTGTAAGTAAAGAGCTTAATTCTTTGTGTGGCATAAAGATTCAATGTGATGGTAATTTAGAGTGATTTTAGAATATGCTTTAAACCAGGTAGTTTGCAAAACCGCTATTTCCGACAAAGTCCTAACCATCTCAGTATCTTGCAATGTCCAAATTGATTTTGTCCTTGACCAAAAAGGCACATAGAAGAAATGTTCAGGATCTTTGATCATGGAGCATTGCGGACACCTTTATTTTGTAGGAAATTTTTATTCGATACTACTACCTTAAGTCCTGTGCGGAGGAGCATGGCTCGCGAAGAGAGCTACCTCTCCGAAGGAGTGAGCTAGCGTAGCGCTTGAGAAGATTTGAATGGGTAAGTAACTAAGTGGTTTTCCATAACAGCGATTTCGTAAGGTGCGCGTAACAATTTTGCTGCGGTGGCGGATGAGTAACAATAGGAATTTCACAATAGGTTCTCCTGTAATCAGGGGGTTATTGTATCAAAAGTTTTATGTACTGGAAGCGTAGCTGAGGGAAATAATATTCAGATTGTTATCGGCTTACTCCTCCGTCAAGGACTTGTTTGAAAAAACAAACATTTTGGAGTAATGGGAGGGTGGCTTCGCAAGGATGATGGCGATTCAAGGAAAAGGCCGTTCTTCTTTGTGTCAGCGAACAAACGAATGAAAATGGAGAAGCAAGAAATGAGCCAAGGAGACGCCAGAACAAGCTGAGACCACGAATTCCCGGGGGGGGGGGTACTCCAATTGTGGCCTGACAGGGGGGTCCAGTCAGGGTTAAAGAGGCCCAAAGCAAAATTTTTGGAAAATACCCTCAAATGGTAGTATCTTTTTATAGAAACCCCCAAATGGTAGTTGATGGACCAAAAATTGGGCAATTTGGTAGCGTCTGGTAGCAAAAATTTTCTGCAGTTTTTCAAAATTTTCTATTGTAAAGACTGATTGAACGAAGCAAAAAACTTCAAAATTCAATGATAATTACTGCTGCAACGACCATATTGCCGTGCGGAGGAGCCTACAGAGTTGAAATCTTATAAGTGGCCAGGAATCTTGGAATACCCCCAATCGGTAGTAGGATTTAATAAATAGGGCCATTTGGTAGTCATTTCGTAAGACCCTCAAACCGACTGGACCCCCCTGTTGGGCCATAATGAGAGTACCCCCCCCGGGCACGAATTCTTCTTGGCATGGCTGGCTGAAGACTGTGCTGATATGGTTGTGGTATAGGCCAATTTGTCCCACCACACCATCAACGAAGAACGGAAGAACAACAACAAATACAAAAGGTCGAAGGATCGAGGAATAAAAGACATGGTTTCATGAAATATGTGGCTTTTGTTGATAAAGCCCTAATTGCATTTGATCTTATTCATTTCAGGAGTAGGTACTCTTGTAGAGAATGCAGAGACCTTGTATTGACAATAAACAGAAGGATGTAAATATATCCATATATCTGATTGAAATTCAAATTGGCCACACCATCAACTAAGAATAAAGACTTGCTTGTGTCCTCAGCAAGCAAGGAATCAATGTTTATTTGTTAACACAGGCTGGGTATATGGCAGCTATGCAGCTGATGTGGGCACGAGGGCCTAACCTTCTGTTTTCTTTTTGCCTCTTTTATATACAAGAAACCTATTAGCTAGGGTTGCACATCCTCTTAATTCACGCAATAGGCCGGAAATCTGTTGCACAAGTCTGATGGGTTTGGGTAAAATATGCAAGGCAAATATGCGAATTTTCGACATCAAAATAATCTGATTCAGATTTTCTCTAGCTACACACGTTAGTATAATATAGCCACCCTCCTTGAAGTATTGAATGTTGATCAAACAGTCCAGGATCTACCATTTCAGCAATTATTAACATTGCTCATTTTACCCCCAGCCTACCCATTTAACCTCTGCAGACCCTAAAAATGTGAAGAGGTCCATTTAATCATGATTCTATACACTGAAAATAGTTTTTATAAAGAAGCTCAACTCAGATTCAATAATTCAATGTGGACAATTTACTGAAAGACTTTTTGTATCAATTAAATCCATAGCAGATACTGTATTTGACATTCATAGCAGTGGTGGGCATTTTGCCAGATATTGATGGCCAATTAGCTATTGTTTCAGTCAGAAAGAATATTAATCACCATTGTTTTCAAACAACAGATCTTTTCTGGCCAACATTAGGGGGAGGGGGGTGATAACCCTTTTTCCTCTAATGGTTCACTGATTCATAGCATATTTTTGACTTTTGTTTTGTATAGCATTTCAGTATTCAGCAGAATTTGTGCAAAACTACTTTGATATGATTTTTTGAAAAATGAGTTGTTGCTACTTTGAAAATGTGTGTCATTTATGTGTTTTGTGGTGACTGAAAGAGGTCATTCATTACCATATGATCATTAACCCTCAAGGGAACAGAAGCTGTCTGTTGAAGACAACAAAAAATCTACCAGCGGCATGTGAAAGGAAATTAAACCTGACAGAAGAGAGGACCTGTCCTTTGCTGGTAACGGTACAGTATATTGTTTTGTAGCAATTCATAGGAGGGAGGTTGCTTCAGCATCAATTTAGAATGGATATTTAGAACTTAAGTAATTGGCTTGAAATTTGCAATTTCAACTTTTCTGCCAGATGCTCTGAAGCTTCAAAATATTCTTACAGTAATATCAATTTTTGGTAAAATTTCCCTGGTTAGGCTAACATTGGTAGAATGTGGACAAGTGGCATATTTGTGGGCAGTATGGTGTAGTGTAGAGCTAGATTAATAACTAAGGGGCTCAGGTAGAGAGGTGCTGAACAGGGGTGAAGCCCATGAAGAATGCTGGGATACAGATGTACAGTATGACCCACTACAAACTTTTGAGATTGCTGCTAAGACCCTCCTAGAAATACTGTTTTTTTATATCATGAACCTTATTTTTTTTTTTTATACATTCTGCTAAACATTTACAATACATATTTACTTAATTACTATACTTATAAACTACTCTACTCTACTACAAGGACAAGACCACGGGGAGCAATAACTATGTCTACCCTTATGTCTAACCTTATTTGGATTCAAGGAAGCTATTTGGATGAAATTGTTTTTTCATAATTTAACTCTTTATTGGAATTAATACTACTTGCTACTCTTGTTCATGATAAAAAGTACAATTAGTGTTCTTTCAAAGCTGCATACAGACACACTCAATGATTTATAATCAGATTTCAACAAATGTCCTGTTGAAATAATTTGACATGGAGATATCTCAGCAGAAAGTTGTTGAACTTGGTTTAAGCACTGAATAATGTCTATTCGCATTTCCTAATTTTCATTTGCACTTCGTTTCGGAAGTCATTCGATGTAGCATTTGTGGCATCCCATAGATAGGTTCTTGTTTGCTGTGAACTGAATTGTGTATGGAGAAAGATGAAAATGAAATCTCTCCTTAGGTACCTGATATGTGCCTGGATAGCCTAGTCTGTCTCAATACAACATCAAACTCAGCACACATTTTACAACACTTAGAATACCCTCAAAACATAAGACTCCACAATTTACAAGAAAATACAACACATAATAATAAAGAAACCCTGAACCTAAATGAGTGACAACTCTCTTTCTCCGCACACCACCAGTGTCATACACCTCCAAAATGCATAGTCAGGATTTGTACACCCAATACAAAGCTTGCCACTGGATACTTTGCTGACAAATAAACAAAGATCTTTAATTGTATTAACTCTATCAGGGGCTCCTTCAACAAAACAATCATGGTCACCAAACCTAAACCTGAAATGAATGTTATAACCGTGGAAACAAGAAAATTATTGTGGCAAACCATTGTTGTTTGACACAGAACAAAGACACCAGCAGACAATGTGGCTCGCATTAAATGGCTTATTTTTGGAGAACAAGTTTTCCCACCAACCTGCCAACAACTTAAAATCAACCTCTTGGTGAACATTTTTTGTAAGATCACGCAAAGGAGTTTCACAGCTTTTTTCAACCCTATCCTGCTTGCAATTCCAATATATACACCCACCTGAAAGAAATGAAAGAGTATGCACATGCACAGATGATGTTCTTATGAAAACAGATGAATTGCCTTTACTGGCCATAAGCCATATTCATAAATGATAAAAATAAAGAGAAATTGTGCTGCTATAGTTTTCTTCATTTGCAAAAGGGTAGTTCATACTTGAGACAATGACATGGAGCAATTGTGACTTTTAAAAGGAAATAAATGATCAAATTCAATGAAAGGTAAAAACATTGCTGAACATTGGGAAAATGAGATGAGGGTTTGCAGGGGTAAGATGGGTAGGTGATGGGGTAAAAGGGGGTAATGCTGGTGGTTGGAAAATGATTGATTGTGAACTGTTAAATCAAACTTCACAATCACAACATTCTTAGAGGTTTCAAAGTGGGACAAACACATGAATCATGATTTTCATGAAATTGTCTACATTTCCTCCTTAACCAATTTTATCCTACCTACATTACAGCATGCATTGTTAGGTCCTGGTTAGAGTTCTAAATGTGGCAAATTCTTTCAGACAAGGAAGATATAAAGAAGTTTACTCACTCTTTATTTTAAGATACCTTTTCCTTCCAAAATTTCCAATGTGTTTCAGTTTGTGTTACTCTTAAATGCGAGAAGTGCAGAGTTAATATATTTTTTTTGAAGGGTTGCCAAAAGTCTGCCAAATTAGTGAGTAAAGTGTCATAAACAAGTAATAATTACATGATTCGCATGCAAAGTTAAGGTGCTCTAACTGTACAGTGTAAATAAATCTTTTGAGTGCAAGTTACAAGGTTCTTTTATCTTCAGTTTCTTATGAGCTGTTTCTCTAAAAAAAAAACGTGAAATTAAGATGGACAGTTTTAGGTCATAAATTTTCTTGGTTCCCCTTTATTGACAACTTTTCCTCCTCTTCTTCACAGTTTGATCTCCAAAAACCCTCAACAGCATGTATCATCTCTCGAATTAAACTCTTCTTATTCACTGCTATACCCCTCTTTTCTGTGAAAAGTTCGCAAATCAGTATTTCATCAATCCTTGATGGATTGGGAATGTTGAATTCAGGCACTATCAGATTTACAAATGTGCAGCAAGCAAAGTGGAGCTTTATTAAAGTTTGTTATGAGCGGCTTGCTTCACTGGTCGTGACCAGTTTGACACAGCAACCCCAGCTAAGCTGGCCTGGCCTTTTTATCAAATTCATAGCTAAATATCTGCATAGTGTCTGTATATATACCAAAGTTTGTTGTCAAGACTAAACTTCAAAGAGTGGCGCCAAAAAGTAGCTGGGCCTAGACTGGTCTAGGCCTAACTTCATTGAGAAAAAAAATAAAGCATCAAACAAATAATAAGGACTTTTTTTTACAGAATTAGGAGATTAAAGAAAAGAAACGTTTCAAATACCTGCAACCACGCTTCGAATCCATGACTATAAAACACGTATCAGCACCCAAGTCTGCACGCAGGCTATCCTTTCTTCAGCTCGTAGCTTGCCGAATTCACAATTCAGATTTTCCCGCTCTTGAAGCACCACAGCTTCTTGCTTCCCGGTTTCCCCCGTACAGAGACTATTTTTTGCGAAAATTCGCAAAGTTCGTGGCATGGCAGAATCCTTATATGGTCATTTGTTTGTGACGCGCACTGTACGAAAGCGCTGTTATGGAAAACCACTTAGTTACTTGCCCATTCAAATCTTCTCGCTCGCTCGCTCGCTCGCTAAGCTCGCTCGCTCCTTCGAAGAGGTAGCTCGCTTCGCGAGCAATGCTCCTCCGCAGAGGACTTAAGGTAGTAGTATCGAATAAAAATTTCCTACAAAATAAAGGTGTCCGCAATGCTCCATGCTTTGATGATAGCTCAACAAGTTTCACTGTTTTGCCACCCAGTCAAGCCCTGGTATAAGTAGAGCGTTTTTCTCCCGCGGGGATTCTGGCAACAAGTTTAAGGCCTGTAATATCCCTCAAGGAACAGGCGAAAGATCGTAAACATAATTACTGCTATATCCCTGGAATCAATGCTGAACTAAATATAAGTAACATATCCCTCAAGGAACGAACGAAAGAGCGTAGACATAATTACTGCTACATCCCTGGAATCAATGCTGATCTAAATATAAGTCATTGAACTGAGGTATTTAGCTCCACCAGTTCATCTGGAGCTAAAGGCAAAAGGTTGGAAAGAATTTGGTCCTGCCCAGTTTACTTTTTGTCATTTCTATTTTTTAGCAACTCCCTTACTTATTTAGACTCGAGCACGAAATGAAAGAGTTAAACAGTGGTTTTCTAGATTTTGAAGTAAAGCTGAGATGCTAGAGTGATTGGCATATTTTTTGAGAATAAGTTTCATAATATCTTTTTCACTAGCTTGCTGATTTGTGTCTGCTAGGCTTTTCCCCTATCTATTTAAATACTGCTGGATCACTTCTGCAGCGGTCAAAATTTTCACTGCTATCAATTAGATGTCTTATTGATTTTTCATGAGCTGCCAATTTATACAACTCTCGTTCGCTAACCGTTCCGCTCATTTCACTTGCTTCACATGCTCACTTTTGTGTAATAGTTCATTTTATGCCTGACCAAGTGAACGAAACTCGGAGCAAGTGTACATTTATAAAGAAATGGGGTTCTTAAAACCACTGTAACAAAACCAATGGTCATCAAAAACACAAATTGTACAGTAAAAGGCACTTTTCTATCTCAAGCATTTCATTTCATTGTTGCCACCTCGACACGTATCTTTTTCTAAATATGATCGCTACATCACAAGATGCTGCAGCAGAACTAAATTCATTGAAAGGTAATGATCAAAAAAGGTGAAGTTAGGACAAGTGGCATTTTTGCCATATTGATGTGCTGTTTGCAAACCATATTATGGCATATACTAAAACGTTACTTTCATTCGTGTAACATCATGATGACCAATTTAAAGATCTCTATCGTTGCCATGAAGGATTAGGAAATTCGTTATTTGCACAAAATTATTCAATGAATCAAAACATGTTGGTAGGTTATTGCTGATGGTTTGTTATTTTGTTACAATCAATTGACGATTTAAAAACCTTTTTTCTCTGTAACCACTGCTGATAGTGAACTGGTATTACTTTATTAGTCAATACATACATTTTGTGTTGATCTCAAGACCACATAGGATTTAATCAAAAACTTCAATTTAGAAAGCCTCTCCAAAATGTTTTATCCTAAGTGTTGTTATTGGGTTGCCCAATATGTAGGCGAAAAATGGAGCTTTATTTATGACCCTTTTTGCAAAGCAGAACACTTTTGAAGACATTTTCGGAAACTGTCAGCTTTCGAATGTTTTTCGTTGGTGGCTGACTCCCGTTACCTTTTCTTGCATTTCTATCCACGTTTGTTCGTATTCATCCTCTTAGCTTGATCATTAGATAATCCGAGGAAATAAGAATTCTTTATCCATGGGTCCCGGTAATATTTTCTCTTCAGCTTTGCAAACAGTAACAATTTTGTGAGAGCTCCACACGACACCTCAGGTATTGGGAACAAATAAGTCACGCAATGGTATTGTTTTCAGGATCCTCTTGATATCTTGATTGTTGTGAAAGAATGCATAATCTGCTCCTTGCTCCTCGTCATCACTTCCAGATAGGTGTCCCTGCCTTCATCCTCCTTTCACAATACTTCTTAAACATTGATTCCAACAACCCTCTATCCGCTTCATCTGCTGCGCATCAGGGAATCATACTGCATTTGAATTTGTCAGCTTTGTGTCTAACACAGGATTCTAGGATATTATGTCTTGTGCGCCGATTTACACTTGTGTCATGCCACACTGTGTTCATCTCATGAAACTGAAATTGAAATTGAATTTTGGGGAATAATTAAGGAGCCTGTGATAGATTCTGCAAGCGACAAAGGTATTGTATTCTTTTGAAATTGAATTTTGGGGAATAATTAAGGAGCCTGTGATAGATTCTGCAAGTGACAAAGGTATTGTATTCTTTTGAAATTGAATTTTGGGGAATAATTAAGGAGCCTGTGATAGATTCCGCAAGTGACAAAGATATTGTATTCTTTTGAAATTGAATTTTGGGGAATAATTAAGGAGCCTGTGATAGATTCTGCAAGTGACAAAGGTATTGTCTTCTTTTGAAATTGAATTTTGGGGAATAATTAAGGAGCCTGTGATAGATTCTGCAAGTGACAAAGGTATTGTCTTCTTTTGAAATTGAATTTTGGGGAATAATTAAGGAGCCTGTGATAGATTCTGCAAGTGACAAAGGTATTGTCTTCTTTTGAAATTGAATTTTGGGGAATAATTAAGGAGCCTGTGATAGATTCTGCAAGTGACAAAGGTATTGTCTTCTTTTGAAATTGAATTTTGGGGAATAATTAAGGAGCCTGTGATAGATTCTGCAAGTGACAAAGGTATTGTCTTCTTTTGAAATTGAATTTTGGGGAATAATTAAGGAGCCTGTGATAGATTCTGCAAGTGACAAAGGTATTGTCTTCTTTTGAAATTGAATTTTGGGGAATAATTAAGGAGCCTGTGATAGATTCTGCAAGTGACAAAGATATTGTATTCTTTTGAAATTGAATTTTGGGGAATAATTAAGGAGCCTGTGATAGATTCTGCAAGTGACAAAGGTATTGTATTCTTTTGAAATTGAATTTTGGGGAATAATTAAAGAGCCTGTGATAGATTCTGCAAGTGACAAAGGTATTGTCTTCTTTTGAAATTGAATTTTGGGGAATAATTAAAGAGCCTGTGATAGATTCTGCAAGTGACAAAGGTATTGTATTCTTTTTAAATTGAATTTTGGGGAATAATTAAAGAGCCTGTGATAGATTCTGCAAGTGACAAAGGTATTGTCTTCTTTTGAAATTGAATTTTGGGGAATAATTAAAGAGCCTGTGATAGATTCTGCAAGTGACAAAGGTATTGTCTTCTTTTGAAATTGAATTTTGGGGAATAATTAAAGAGCCTGTGATAGATTCTGCAAGTGACAAAGGTATTGTCTTCTTTTGAAATTGAATTTTGGGGAATAATTAAAGAGCCTGTGATAGATTCTGCAAGTGACAAAGGTATTGTCTTCTTTTGAAATTGAATTTTGGGGAATAATTAAAGAGCCTATGATAGATTCTGCAAGTGACAAAGGTATTGTATTCTTTTGAAATTGAATTTTGGGGAATAATTAAAGAGCCTGTGATAGATTCTGCAAGTGACAAAGGTATTGTATTCTTTTGAAATTGAATTTTGGGGAATAATTAAAGAGCCTGTGATAGATTCTGCAAGTGACAAAGGTATTGTCTTCTTTTGAAATTGAATTTTGGAGAATAATTAAAGAGCCTGTGATAGATTCTGCAAGTGACAAAGGTATTGTCTTCTTTTGAAATTGAATTTTGGGGAATAATTAAAGAGCCTGTGATAGATTCTGCAAGTGACAAAGATATCGTCTTCTTTTGAAATTGAATTTTGGGGAATAATTAAGGAGCCTGTGATAGATTCTGCAAGTGACAAAGGTATTGTCTTCTTTTGAAATTGAATTTTGGGGAATAATTAAGGAGCCTGTGATAGATTCTGCAAGTGACAAAGGTATTGTCTTCTTTTGAAATTGAATTTTGGGGAATAATTAAAGAGCCTGTGATAGATTCTGCAAGTGACAAAGGTATTGTATTCTTTTGAAATTGAATTTTGGGGAATAATTAAAGAGCCTGTGATAGATTCTGCAAGTGACAAAGGTATTGTATTCTTTTGAAATTGAATTTTGGGGAATAATTAAAGAGCCTGTGATAGATTCTGCAAGTGACAAAGGTATTGTCTTCTTTTGAAATTGAATTTTGGGGAATAATTAAAGAGCCTGTGATAGATTCTGCAAGTGACAAAGGTATTGTCTTCTTTTGAAATTGAATTTGGGGAATAATTAAAGAGCCTGTGATAGATTCTGCAAGTGACAAAGGTATTGTCTTCTTTTGAAATTGAATTTTGGGGAATAATTAAGGAGCCTGTGATAGATTCTGCAAGTGTCAAAGGTATTGTCTTCTTTTGAAATTGAATTTTGGGGAATAATTAAAGAGCCTGTGATAGATTCTGCAAGTGACAAAGGTATTGTCTTCTTTTGAAATTGAATTTTGGGGAATAATTAAAGAGCCTGTGATAGATTCTGCAAGTGACAAAGGTATTGTATTCTTTTGAAATTGAATTTTGGGGAATAATTAAAGAGCCTGTGATAGATTCTGCAAGTGACAAAGGTATTGTATTCGTTTGAAATTGAATTTTGGGGAATAATTAAAGAGCCTGTGATAGATTCTGCAAGTGACAAAGGTATTGTCTTCTTTTGAAATTGAATTTTGGGGAATAATTAAAGAGCCTGTGATAGATTCTGCAAGTGACAAAGGTATTGTCTTCTTTTGAAATTGAATTTGGGGAATAATTAAAGAGCCTGTGATAGATTCTGCAAGTGACAAAGGTATTGTCTTCTTTTGAAATTGAATTTTGGGGAATAATTAAAGAGCCTGTGATAGATTCTGCAAGTGACAAAGATATCGTCTTCTTTTGAAATTGAATTTTGGGGAATAATTAAGGAGCCTGTGATAGATTCTGCAAGTGACAAAGGTATTGTCTTCTTTTGAAATTGAATTTTGGGGAATAATTAAGGAGCCTGTGATAGATTCTGCAAGTGACAAAGGTATTGTCTTCTTTTGAAATTGAATTTTGGGGAATAATTAAGGAGCCTGTGATAGATTCTGCAAGTGACAAAGGTATTGTCTTCTTTTGAAATTGAATTTTGGGGAATAATTAAGGAGCCTGTGATAGATTCTGCAAGTGACAAAGGTATTGTCTTCTTTTGAAATTGAATTTTGGGGAATAATTAAAGAGCCTGTGATAGATTCTACAAGTGACAAAGGTATTGTCTTCTTTTGAAATTGAATTTTGGGGAATAATTAAAGAGCCTGTGATAGATTCTGCAAGTGACAAAGGTATTGTATTCTTTTGAAATTGAATTTTGGGGAATAATTAAGGAGCCTGTGATAGATTCTGCAAGTGACAAAGGTATTGTCTTCTTTTGAAATTGAATTTTGGGGAATAATTAAAGAGCCTGTGATAGATTCTGCAAGTGACAAAGGTATTGTCTTCTTTTGAAATTGAATTTTGGGGAATAATTAAAGAGCCTGTGATAGATTCTGCAAGTGACAAAGATATCGTCTTCTTTTGAAATTGAATTTTGGGGAATAATTAAGGAGCCTGTGATAGATTCTGCAAGTGACAAAGGTATTGTCTTCTTTTGAAATTGAATTTTGGGGAATAATTAAGGAGCCTGTGATAGATTCTGCAAGTGAAAAAGGTATTGTCTTCTTTTGAAATTGAATTTTGGGGAATAATTAAAGAGCCTGTGATAGATTCTGCAAGTGACAAAGGTATTGTCTTCTTTTGAAATTGAATTTTGGGGAATAATTAAAGTGCCTGTGATAGATTCTGCAAGTGACAAAGGTATTGTATTCTTTTGAAATTGAATTTTGGGGAATAATTAAAGAGCCTGTGATAGATTCTGCAAGTGACAAAGATATCGTCTTCTTTTGAAATTTAATTTTGGGGAATAATTAAAGAGCCTGTGATAGATTCTGCAAGTGACAAAGGTATTGTATTCTTTTGAAATTGAATTTTGGGGAATAATTAAAGAGCCTGTGATAGATTCTGCAAGTGACAAAGGTATTGTATTCTTTTGAAATTGAATTTTGGGGAATAATTAAAGAGCCTGTGATAGATTCTGCAAGTGACAAAGGTATTGTATTCTTTTGAAATTGAATTTTGGGGAATAATTAAGGAGCCTGTGATAGATTCTGCAAGTGGCAAAGGTATTGTATTCTTTTGAAATTGAATTTTGGGGAATAATTAAAGAGCCTGTGATAGATTCTGCAAGTGACAAAGGTATTGTATTCTTTTGAAATTGAATTTTGGGGAATAATTAAAGAGCCTGTGATAGATTCTGCAAGTGACAAAGGTATTGTATTCTTTTGAAATTGAATTTTGGGGAATAATTAAAGAGCCTGTGATAGATTCTGCAAGTGACAAAGGTATTGTCTTCTTTTGAAATTGAATTTGGGGAATAATTAAAGAGCCTGTGATAGATTCTGCAAGTGACAAAGGTATTGTCTTCTTTTGAAATTTAATTTTGGGGAATAATTAAAGAGCCTGTGATAGATTCTGCAAGTGACAAAGATATCGTCTTCTTTTGAAATTGAATTTTGGGGAATAATTAAGGAGCCTGTGATAGATTCTGCAAGTGACAAAGGTATTGTCTTCTTTTGAAATTGAATTTTGGGGAATAATTAAGGAGCCTGTGATAGATTCTGCAAGTGACAAAGGTATTGTCTTGTTTTGAAATTGAATTTTGGGGATTAATTAAGGAGCCTGTGATAGATTCTGCAAGTGACAAAGGTATTGTCTTCTTTTGAAATTGAATTTTGGGGAATAATTAAGGAGCCTGTGATAGATTCTGCAAGTGACAAAGGTATTGTCTTCTTTTGAAATTGAATTTTGGGGAATAATTAAAGAGCCTGTGATAGATTCTGCAAGTGACAAAGGTATTGTCTTCTTTTGAAATTGAATTTTGGGGAATAATTAAAGAGCCTGTGATAGATTCTGCAAGTGACAAAGGTATTGTATTCTTTTGAAATTGAATTTGGGGAATAATTAAGGAGCCTGTGATAGATTCTGCAAGTGACAAAGGTATTGTATTCTTTTGAAATTGAATTTTGGGGAATAATTAAGGAGCCTGTGATAGATTCTGCAAGTGACAAAGGTATTGTCTTCTTTTGAAATTGAATTTTGGGGAATAATTAAAGAGCCTGTGATAGATTCTGCAAGTGACAAAGGTATTGTCTTCTTTTGAAATTGAATTTTGGGGAATAATTAAAGAGCCTGTGATAGATTCTGCAAGTGACAAAGATATCGTCTTCTTTTGAAATTGAATTTTGGGGAATAATTAAGGAGCCTGTGATAGATTCTGCAAGTGACAAAGGTATTGTCTTCTTTTGAAATTGAATTTTGGGGAATAATTAAGGAGCCTGTGATAGATTCTGCAAGTGACAAAGGTATTGTCTTCTTTTGAAATTGAATTTTGGGGAATAATTAAAGAGCCTGTGATAGATTCTGCAAGTGACAAAGGTATTGTCTTCTTTTGAAATTGAATTTTGGGGAATAATTAAAGAGCCTGTGATAGATTCTGCAAGTGACAAAGGTATTGTATTCTTTTGAAATTGAATTTTGGGGAATAATTAAAGAGCCTGTGATAGATTCTGCAAGTGACAAAGGTATTGTATTCTTTTGAAATTGAATTTTGGGGAATAATTAAAGAGCCTGTGATAGATTCTGCAAGTGACAAAGGTATTGTATTCTTTTGAAATTGAATTTTGGGGAATAATTAAAGAGCCTGTGATAGATTCTGGAAGTGACAAAGGTATTGTCTTCTTTTGAAATTGAATTTGGGGAATAATTAAAGAGCCTGTGATAGATTCTGCAAGTGACAAAGGTATTGTCTCCTTTTGAAATTGAATTTTGGGGAATAATTAAAGAGCCTGTGATAGATTCTGCAAGTGACAAAGATATCGTCTTCTTTTGAAATTGAATTTTGGGGAATAATTAAGGAGCCTGTGATAGATTCTGCAAGTGACAAAGGTATTGTCTTCTTTTGAAATTGAATTTTTGGGAATAATTAAGGAGCCTGTGATAGATTCTGCAAGTGACAAAGGTATTGTCTTCTTTTGAAATTGAATTTTGGGGAATAATTAAGGAGCCTGTGATAGATTCTGCAAGTGACAAAGGTATTGTCTTCTTTTGAAATTGAATTTTGGGGAATAATTAAGGAGCCTGTGATAGATTCTGCAAGTGACAAAGGTATTGTCTTCTTTTGAAATTGAATTTTGGGGAATAATTAAAGAGCCTGTGATAGATTCTGCAAGTGACAAAGGTATTGTCTTCTTTTGAAATTGAATTTTGGGGAATAATTAAAGAGCCTGTGATAGATTCTGCAAGTGACAAAGGTATTGTATTCTTTTGAAATTGAATTTTGGGGAATAATTAAGGAGCCTTTGATAGATTCTGCAAGTGACAAAGGTATTGTCTTCTTTTGAAATTGAATTTTGGGGAATAATTAAAGAGCCTGTGATAGATTCTGCAAGTGACAAAGGTATTGTATTCTTTTGAAATTGAATTTTGGGGAATAATTAAGGAGCCTGTGATAGATTCTGCAAGTGACAAAGGTATTGTCTTCTTTTGAAATTGAATTTTGGGGAATAATTAAAGAGCCTGTGATAGATTCTGCAAGTGACAAAGGTATTGTCTTCTTTTGAAATTGAATTTTGGGGAATAATTAAAGAGCCTGTGATAGATTCTGCAAGTGACAAAGGTATTGTATTCTTTTGAAATTGAATTTTGGGGAATAATTAAGGAGCCTTTGATAGATTCTGCAAGTGACAAAGGTATTGTATTCTTTTGAAATTGAATTTTGGGGAATAATTAAGGAGCCTGTGATAGATTCTGCAAGTGACAAAGGTTTTGTATTCTTTTGAAATTGAATTTTGGGGAATAATTAAAGAGCCTGTGATAGATTCTGCAAGGGACAAAGGTATTGTCTTCTTTTGAAATTGAATTTTGGGGAATAATTAAGGAGCCTGTGATAGATTCTGCAAGTGACAAAGGTATTGTCTTCTTTTGAAATTGAATTTTGGGGAATAATTAAAGAGCCTGTGATAGATTCTGCAAGTGACAAAGGTATTGTATTCTTTTGAAATTGAATTTTGGGGAATAATTAAAGAGCCTGTGATAGATTCTGCAAGTGACAAAGGTATTGTCTTCTTTTGAAATTGAATTTTGGGGAATAATTAAAGAGCCTGTGATAGATTCTGCAAGTGACAAAGGTATTGTATTCTTTTGAAATTGAATTTTGGGGAATAATTAAGGAGCCTGTGATAGATTCTGCAAGTGACAAAGGTATTGTCTTCTTTTGAAATTGAATTTTGGGGATTAATTAAGAAGCCTGTGATAGATTCTTCAAGTGACAAAGGTATTGTCTTCTTTTGAAATTGAATTTTGGGGAATAATTAAGGAGCCTGTGATAGATTCTGCAAGTGACAAAGGTATTGTCTTCTTTTGAAATTGAATTTTGGGGAATAATTAAAGAGCCTGTGATAGATTCTGCAAGTGACAAAGGTATTGTCTTCTTTTGAAATTGAATTTTGGGGAATAATTAAAGAGCCTGTGATAGATTCTGCAAGTGACAAAGGTATTGTATTCTTTTGAAATTGAATTTTGGGGAATAATTAAGGAGCCTGTGATAGATTCTGCAAGTGACAAAGGTATTGTCTTCTTTTGAAATTGAATTTTTGGGAATAATTAAGGAGCCTGTGATAGATTCTGCAAGTGACAAAGGTATTGTCTTCTTTTGAAATTGAATTTTGGGGAATAATTAAGGAGCCTGTGATAGATTCTGCAAGTGACAAAGGTATTGTCTTCTTTTGAAATTGAATTTTGGGGAATAATTAAGGAGCCTGTGATAGATTCTGCAAGTGACAAAGGTATTGTCTTCTTTTGAAATTGAATTTTGGGGAATAATTAAAGAGCCTGTGATAGATTCTGCAAGTGACAAAGGTATTGTCTTCTTTTGAAATTGAATTTTGGGGAATAATTAAAGAGCCTGTGATAGATTCTGCAAGTGACAAAGGTATTGTATTCTTTTGAAATTGAATTTTGGGGAATAATTAAGGAGCCTTTGATAGATTCTGCAAGTGACAAAGGTATTGTATTCTTTTGAAATTGAATTTTGGGGAATAATTAAGGAGCCTGTGATAGATTCTGCAAGTGACAAAGGTATTGTATTCTTTTGAAATTGAATTTTGGGGAATAATTAAGGAGCCTGTGATAGATTCTGCAAGTGACAAAGGTATTGTCTTCTTTTGAAATTGAATTTTGGGGAATAATTAAGGAGCCTGTGATAGATTCTGCAAGTGACAAAGGTATTGTCTTCTTTTGAAATTGAATTTTGGGGAATAATTAAGGAGCCTGTGATAGATTCTGCAAGTGACAAAGGTTTTGTATTCTTTTGAAATTGAATTTTGGGGAATAATTAAAGAGCCTGTGATAGATTCTGCAAGGGACAAAGGTATTGTCTTCTTTTGAAATTGAATTTTGGGGAATAATTAAGGAACCTGTGATAGATTCTGCAAGTGACAAAGGTATTGTATTCTTTTGAAATTGAATTTTGGGGAATAATTAAAGAGCCTGTGATAGATTCTGCAAGTGACAAAGGTATTGTCTTCTTTTGAAATTGAATTTGGGGAATAATTAAAGAGCCTGTGATAGATTCTGCAAGTGACAAAGGTATTGTCTTCTTTTGAAATTGAATTTTGGGGAATAATTAAGGAGCCTGTGATAGATTCTGCAAGTGACAAAGGTATTGTCTTCTTTTGAAATTGAATTTTGGGGAATAATTAAAGAGCCTGTGATAGATTCTGCAAGTGACAAAGGTATTGTCTTCTTTTGAAATTGAATTTTGGGGAATAATTAAAGAGCCTGTGATAGATTCTGCAAGTGACAAAGGTATTGTATTCTTTTGAAATTGAATTTTGGGGAATAATTAAAGAGCCTGTGATAGATTCTGCAAGTGACAAAGGTATTGTATTCTTTTGAAATTGAATTTTGGGGAATAATTAAAGAGCCTGTGATAGATTCTGCAAGTGACAAAGGTATTGTCTTCTTTTGAAATTGAATTTTGGGGAATAATTAAAGAGCCTGTGATAGATTCTGCAAGTGACAAAGGTATTGTCTTCTTTTGAAATTGAATTTGGGGAATAATTAAAGAGCCTGTGATAGATTCTGCAAGTGACAAAGGTATTGTCTTCTTTTGAAATTGAATTTTGGGGAATAATTAAGGAGCCTGTGATAGATTCTGCAAGTGACAAAGATATTGTATTCTTTTGAAATTGAATTTTGGGGAATAATTAAAGAGCCTGTGATAGATTCTGCAAGTGACAAAGGTATTGTATTCTTTTGAAATTGAATTTGGGGAATAATTAAAGAGCCTGTGATAGATTCTGCAAGTGACAAAGATATTGTATTCTTTTGAAATTGAATTTTGGGGAATAATTAAGGAGCCTGTGATAGATGCTGCAAGTGACAAAGGTATTGTCTTCTTTTGAAATTGAATTTTGGGGAATAATTAAAGAGCCTGTGATAGATTCTGCAAGTGACAAAGGTATTGTCTTCTTTTGAAATTGAATTTTGGGGAATAATTAAAGAGCCTGTGATAGATTCTGCAAGTGACAAAGGTATTGTATTCTTTTGAAATTGAATTTTGGGGAATAATTAAGGAGCCTTTGATAGATTCTGCAAGTGACAAAGGTATTGTATTCTTTTGAAATTGAATTTTGGGGAATAATTAAGGAGCCTGTGATAGATTCTGCAAGTGACAAAGGTATTGTATTCTTTTGAAATTGAATTTTGGGGAATAATTAAGGAGCCTGTGATAGATTCTGCAAGTGACAAAGGTATTGTATTCTTTTGAAATTGAATTTTGGGGAATAATTAAAGAGCCTGTGATAGATTCTGCAAGTGACAAAGGTATTGTATTCTTTTGAAATTGAATTTTGGGGAATAATTAAAGAGCCTGTGATAGATTCTGCAAGTGACAAAGGTATTGTATTCTTTTGAAATTGAATTTTGGGGAATAATTAAAGAGCCTGTGATAGATTCTGCAAGTGACAAAGGTATTGTATTCTTTTGAAATTGAATTTTGGGGAATAATTAAAGAGCCTGTGATAGATTCTGCAAGTGACAAAGGTATTGTATTCTTTTGAAATTGAATTTTGGGGAATAATTAAAGAGCCTGTGATAGATTCTGCAAGTGACAAAGGTATTGTATTCTTTTGAAATTGAATTTTGGGGAATAATTAAAGAGCCTGTGATAGATTCTGGAAGTGACAAAGGTATTGTCTTCTTTTGAAATTGAATTTGGGGAATAATTAAAGAGCCTGTGATAGATTCTGCAAGTGACAAAGGTATTGTCTCCTTTTGAAATTGAATTTTGGGGAATAATTAAAGAGCCTGTGATAGATTCTGCAAGTGACAAAGGTATTGTATTCTTTTGAAATTGAATTTTGGGGAATAATTAAGGAGCCTGTGATAGATGCTGCAAGTGACAAAGGTATTGTCTTCTTTTGAAATTGAATTTTGGGAATAATTAAAGAGCCTGTGATAGATTCTGCAAGTGACAAAGATATTGTATTCTTTTGAAATTGAATTTTGGGGAATAATTAAGGAGCCTGTGATAGATGCTGCAAGTGACAAAGGTATTGTCTTCTTTTGAAATTGAATTTTGGGGAATAATTAAAGAGCCTGTGATAGATTCTGCAAGTGACAAAGGTATTGTCTTCTTTTGAAATTGAATTTTGGGGAATAATTAAAGAGCCTGTGATAGATTCTGCAAGTGACAAAGGTATTGTATTCTTTTGAAATTGAATTTTGGGGAATAATTAAGGAGCCTTTGATAGATTCTGCAAGTGACAAAGGTATTGTATTCTTTTGAAATTGAATTTTGGGGAATAATTAAGGAGCCTGTGATAGATTCTGCAAGTGACAAAGGTATTGTATTCTTTTGAAATTGAATTTTGGGGAATAATTAAGGAGCCTGTGATAGATTCTGCAAGTGACAAAGGTATTGTATTCTTTTGAAATTGAATTTTGGGGAATAATTAAAGAGCCTGTGATAGATTCTGCAAGTGACAAAGGTATTGTATTCTTTTGAAATTGAATTTTGGGGAATAATTAACGAGCCTGTGATAGATTCTGCAAGTGACAAAGGTATTGTATTCTTTTGAAATTGAATTTTGGGGAATAATTAAAGAGCCTGTGATAGATTCTGCAAGTGACAAAGGTATTGTATTCTTTTGAAATTGAATTTTGGGGAATAATTAAAGAGCCTGTGATAGATTCTGCAAGTGACAAAGGTATTGTATTCTTTTGAAATTGAATTTTGGGGAATAATTAAAGAGCCTGTGATAGATTCTGCAAGTGACAAAGGTATTGTATTCTTTTGAAATTGAATTTTGGGGAATAATTAAAGAGCCTGTGATAGATTCTGGAAGTGACAAAGGTATTGTCTTCTTTTGAAATTGAATTTGGGGAATAATTAAAGAGCCTGTGATAGATTCTGCAAGTGACAAAGGTATTGTCTCCTTTTGAAATTGAATTTTGGGGAATAATTAAAGAGCCTGTGATAGATTCTGCAAGTGACAAAGATATCGTCTTCTTTTGAAATTGAATTTTGGGGAATAATTAAGGAGCCTGTGATAGATTCTGCAAGTGACAAAGGTATTGTCTTCTTTTGAAATTGAATTTTTGGGAATAATTAAGGAGCCTGTGATAGATTCTGCAAGTGACAAAGGTATTGTCTTCTTTTGAAATTGAATTTTGGGGAATAATTAAGGAGCCTGTGATAGATTCTGCAAGTGACAAAGGTATTGTCTTCTTTTGAAATTGAATTTTGGGGAATAATTAAGGAGCCTGTGATAGATTCTGCAAGTGACAAAGGTATTGTCTTCTTTTGAAATTGAATTTTGGGGAATAATTAAAGAGCCTGTGATAGATTCTGCAAGTGACAAAGGTATTGTCTTCTTTTGAAATTGAATTTTGGGGAATAATTAAAGAGCCTGTGATAGATTCTGCAAGTGACAAAGGTATTGTATTCTTTTGAAATTGAATTTTGGGGAATAATTAAGGAGCCTTTGATAGATTCTGCAAGTGACAAAGGTATTGTATTCTTTTGAAATTGAATTTTGGGGATTAATTAAGGAGCCTGTGATAGATTCTGCAAGTGACAAAGGTATTGTATTCTTTTGAAATTGAATTTTGGGGAATAATTAAGGAGCCTGTGATAGATTCTGCAAGTGACAAAGGTATTGTCTTCTTTTGAAATTGAATTTTGGGGAATAATTAAGGAGCCTGTGATAGATTCTGCAAGTGACAAAGGTATTGTCTTCTTTTGAAATTGAATTTTGGGGAATAATTAAGGAGCCTGTGATAGATTCTGCAAGTGACAAAGGTTTTGTATTCTTTTGAAATTGAATTTTGGGGAATAATTAAAGAGCCTGTGATAGATTCTGCAAGGGACAAAGGTATTGTCTTCTTTTGAAATTGAATTTTGGGGAATAATTAAGGAGCCTGTGATAGATTCTGCAAGTGACAAAGGTATTGTCTTCTTTTGAAATTGAATTTTGGGGAATAATTAAAGAGCCTGTGATAGATTCTGCAAGTGACAAAGGTATTGTCTTCTTTTGAAATTGAATTTGGGGAATAATTAAAGAGCCTGTGATAGATTCTGCAAGTGACAAAGGTATTGTCTTCTTTTGAAATTGAATTTTGGGGAATAATTAAGGAGCCTGTGATAGATTCTGCAAGTGACAAAGGTATTTTCTTCTTTTGAAATTGAATTTTGGGGAATAATTAAAGAGCCTGTGATAGATTCTGCAAGTGACAAAGGTATTGTCTTCTTTTGAAATTGAATTTTGGGGAATAATTGAAGAGCCTGTGATAGATTCTGCAAGTGACAAAGGTATTGTATTCTTTTGAAATTGAATTTTGGGGAATAATTAAAGAGCCTGTGATAGATTCTGCAAGTGACAAAGGTATTGTATTCTTTTGAAATTGAATTTTGGGGAATAATTAAAGAGCCTGTGATAGATTCTGCAAGTGACAAAGGTATTGTCTTCTTTTGAAATTGAATTTTGGGGAATAATTAAAGAGCCTGTGATAGATTCTGCAAGTGACAAAGGTATTGTATTCTTTTGAAATTGAATTTTGGGGAATAATTAAGGAGCCTGTGATAGATTCTGCAAGTGACAAAGGTATTGTCTTCTTTTGAAATTGAATTTTGGGGATTAATTAAGAAGCCTGTGATAGATTCTTCAAGTGACAAAGGTATTGTCTTCTTTTGAAATTGAATTTTGGGGAATAATTAAGGAGCCTGTGATAGATTCTGCAAGTGACAAAGGTATTGTCTTCTTTTGAAATTGAATTTTGGGGAATAATTAAAGAGCCTGTGATAGATTCTGCAAGTGACAAAGGTATTGTCTTCTTTTGAAATTGAATTTTGGGGAATAATTAAAGAGCCTGTGATAGATTCTGCAAGTGACAAAGGTATTGTATTCTTTTGAAGTTGAATTTTGGGGAATAATTAAGGAGCCTGTGATAGATTCTGCAAGTGACAAAGGTATTGTCTTCTTTTGAAATTGAATTTTTGGGAATAATTAAGGAGCCTGTGATAGATTCTGCAAGTGACAAAGGTATTGTCTTCTTTTGAAATTGAATTTTGGGGAATAATTAAGGAGCCTGTGATAGATTCTGCAAGTGACAAAGGTATTGTCTTCTTTTGAAATTGAATTTTGGGGAATAATTAAGGAGCCTGTGATAGATTCTGCAAGTGACAAAGGTATTGTCTTCTTTTGAAATTGAATTTTGGGGAATAATTAAAGAGCCTGTGATAGATTCTGCAAGTGACAAAGGTATTGTCTTCTTTTGAAATTGAATTTTGGGGAATAATTAAAGAGCCTGTGATAGATTCTGCAAGTGACAAAGGTATTGTATTCTTTTGAAATTGAATTTTGGGGAATAATTAAGGAGCCTTTGATAGATTCTGCAAGTGACAAAGGTATTGTATTTTTTTGAAATTGAATTTTGGGGAATAATTAAGGAGCCTGTGATAGATTCTGCAAGTGACAAAGGTATTGTATTCTTTTGAAATTGAATTTTGGGGAATAATTAAGGAGCCTATGATAGATTCTGCAAGTGACAAAGGTATTGTCTTCTTTTGAAATTGAATTTTGGGGAATAATTAAGGAGCCTGTGATAGATTCTGCAAGTGACAAAGGTATTGTCTTCTTTTGAAATTGAATTTTGGGGAATAATTAAGGAGCCTGTGATAGATTCTGCAAGTGACAAAGGTTTTGTATTCTTTTGAAATTGAATTTTGGGGAATAATTAAAGAGCCTGTGATAGATTCTGCAAGGGACAAAGGTATTGTCTTCTTTTGAAATTGAATTTTGGGGAATAATTAAGGAACCTGTGATAGATTCTGCAAGTGACAAAGGTATTGTATTCTTTTGAAATTGAATTTTGGGGAATAATTAAAGAGCCTGTGATAGATTCTGCAAGTGACAAAGGTATTGTCTTCTTTTGAAATTGAATTTGGGGAATAATTAAAGAGCCTGTGATAGATTCTGCAAGTGACAAAGGTATTGTATTCTTTTGAAATTGAATTTTGGGGAATAATTAAGGAGCCTGTGATAGATTCTGCAAGTGACAAAGGTATTGTCTTCTTTTGAAATTGAATTTTGGGGAATAATTAAGGAGCCTGTGATAGATTCTGCAAGTGACAAAGGTATTGTCTTCTTTTGAAATTGAATTTTGGGGAATAATTAAGGAGCCTGTGATAGATTCTGCAAGTGACAAAGGTTTTGTATTCTTTTGAAATTGAATTTTGGGGAATAATTAAAGAGCCTGTGATAGATTCTGCAAGTGACAAAGGTATTGTCTTCTTTTGAAATTGAATTTGGGGAATAATTAAAGAGCCTGTGATAGATTCTGCAAGTGACAAAGGTATTGTCTTCTTTTGAAATTGAATTTTGGGGAATAATTAAGGAGCCTGTGATAGATTCTGCAAGTGACAAAGGTATTGTCTTCTTTTGAAATTGAGTTTTGGGGAATAATTAAAGAGCCTGTGATAGATTCTGCAAGTGACAAAGGTATTGTCTTCTTTTGAAATTGAATTTTGGGGAATAATTAAAGAGCCTGTGATAGATTCTGCAAGTGACAAAGGTATTGTATTCTTTTGAAATTGAATTTTGGGGAATAATTAAAGAGCCTGTGATAGATTCTGCAAGTGACAAAGGTATTGTATTCTTTTGAAATTGAATTTTGGGGAATAATTAAAGAGCCTGTGATAGATTCTGCAAGTGACAAAGGTATTGTCTTCTTTTGAAATTGAATTTTGGGGAATAATTAAAGAGCCTGTGATAGATTCTGCAAGTGACAAAGGTATTGTCTTCTTTTGAAATTGAATTTGGGGAATAATTAAAGAGCCTGTGATAGATTC
Source organism: Aurelia coerulea (assembly GCA_039566865.1). NCBI lineage: Eukaryota > Metazoa > Cnidaria > Scyphozoa > Semaeostomeae > Ulmaridae > Aurelia > Aurelia coerulea. The sequence goes on from CM076954.1 coordinate 9,414,751, forward strand.
TGCAAGTGACAAAGGTATTGTCTTCTTTTGAAATTGAATTTTGGGGAATAATTAAAGAGCCTGTGATAGATTCTGCAAGTGACAAAGGTATTGTATTCTTTTGAAATTGAATTTTGGGGAATAATTAAGGAGCCTTTGATAGATTCTGCAAGTGACAAAGGTATTGTATTCTTTTGAAATTGAATTTTGGGGAATAATTAAGGAGCCTGTGATAGATTCTGCAAGTGACAAAGGTATTGTATTCTTTTGAAATTGAATTTTGGGGAATAATTAAGGAGCCTGTGATAGATTCTGCAAGTGACAAAGGTATTGTCTTCTTTTGAAATTGAATTTTGGGGAATAATTAAGGAGCCTGTGATAGATTCTGCAAGTGACAAAGGTATTGTCTTCTTTTGAAATTGAATTTTGGGGAATAATTAAGGAGCCTGTGATAGATTCTGCAAGTGACAAAGGTTTTGTATTCTTTTGAAATTGAATTTTGGGGAATAATTAAAGAGCCTGTGATAGATTCTGCAAGGGACAAAGGTATTGTCTTCTTTTGAAATTGAATTTTGGGGAATAATTAAGGAACCTGTGATAGATTCTGCAAGTGACAAAGGTATTGTATTCTTTTGAAATTGAATTTTGGGGAATAATTAAAGAGCCTGTGATAGATTCTGCAAGTGACAAAGGTATTGTCTTCTTTTGAAATTGAATTTGGGGAATAATTAAAGAGCCTGTGATAGATTCTGCAAGTGACAAAGGTATTGTCTTCTTTTGAAATTGAATTTTGGGGAATAATTAAGGAGCCTGTGATAGATTCTGCAAGTGACAAAGGTATTGTCTTCTTTTGAAATTGAATTTTGGGGAATAATTAAAGAGCCTGTGATAGATTCTGCAAGTGACAAAGGTATTGTCTTCTTTTGAAATTGAATTTTGGGGAATAATTAAAGAGCCTGTGATAGATTCTGCAAGTGACAAAGGTATTGTATTCTTTTGAAATTGAATTTTGGGGAATAATTAAAGAGCCTGTGATAGATTCTGCAAGTGACAAAGGTATTGTGTTCTTTTGAAATTGAATTTTGGGGAATAATTAAAGAGCCTGTGATAGATTCTGCAAGTGACAAAGGTATTGTCTTCTTTTGAAATTGAATTTTGGGGAATAATTAAAGAGCCTGTGATAGATTCTGCAAGTGACAAAGGTATTGTCTTCTTTTGAAATTGAATTTGGGGAATAATTAAAGAGCCTGTGATAGATTCTGCAAGTGACAAAGGTATTGTCTTCTTTTGAAATTGAATTTTGGGGAATAATTAAAGAGCCTGTGATAGATTCTGCAAGTGACAAAGATATCGTCTTCTTTTGAAATTGAATTTTGGGGAATAATTAAGGAGCCTGTGATAGATTCTGCAAGTGACAAAGGTATTGTCTTCTTTTGAAATTGAATTTTGGGGAATAATTAAGGAGCCTCTGATAGATTCTGCAAGTGACAAAGGTATTGTCTTCTTTTGAAATTGAATTTTGGGGAATAATTAAGGAGCCTGTGATAGATTCTGCAAGTGACAAAGGTATTGTCTTCTTTTGAAATTGAATTTTGGGGAATAATTAAGGAGCCTGTGATAGATTCTGCAAGTGACAAAGGTATTGTCTTCTTTTGAAATTGAATTTTGGGGAATAATTAAAGAGCCTGTGATAGATTCTGCAAGTGACAAAGGTATTGTCTTCTTTTGAAATTGAATTTTGGGGAATAATTAAAGAGCCTGTGATAGATTCTGCAAGTGACAAAGGTATTGTATTCTTTTGAAATTGAATTTTATGGAATAATTAAGGAGCCTGTGATAGATTCTGCAAGTGACAAAGGTATTGTATTCTTTTGAAATTGAATTTTGGGGAATAATTAAGGAGCCTGTGATAGATTCTGCAAGTGACAAAGGTATTGTCTTCTTTTGAAATTGAATTTTGGGGAATAATTAAAGAGCCTGTGATAGATTCTGCAAGTGACAAAGGTATTGTCTTCTTTTGAAATTGAATTTTGGGGAATAATTAAAGAGCCTGTGATAGATTCTGCAAGTGACAAAGATATCGTCTTCTTTTGAAATTGAATTTTAGGGAATAATTAAGGAGCCTGTGATAGATTCTGCAAGTGACAAAGGTATTGTCTTCTTTTGAAATTGAATTTTGGGGAATAATTAAGGAGCCTGTGATAGATTCTGCAAGTGAAAAAGGTATTGTCTTCTTTTGAAATTGAATTTTGGGGAATAATTAAAGAGCCTGTGATAGATTCTGCAAGTGACAAAGGTATTGTCTTCTTTTGAAATTGAATTTTGGCGAATAATTAAAGTGCCTGTGATAGATTCTGCAAGTGACAAAGGTATTGTATTCTTTTGAAATTGAATTTTGGGGAATAATTAAAGAGCCTGTGATAGATTCTGCAAGTGACAAAGGTATTGTATTCTTTTGAAATTGAATTTTGGGGAATAATTAAAGAGCCTGTGATAGATTCTGCAAGTGCCAAAGGTATTGTATTCTTTTGAAATTGAATTTTGGGGAATAATTAAAGAGCCTGTTATAGATTCTGCAAGTGACAAAGGTATTGTCTTCTTTTGAAATTGAATTTGGGGAATAATTAAAGAGCCTGTGATAGATTCTGCAAGTGACAAAGGTATTGTCTTCTTTTGAAATTGAATTTTGGGGAATAATTAAAGAGCCTGTGATAGATTCTGCAAGTGACAAAGATATCGTCTTCTTTTGAAATTGAATTTTGGGGAATAATTAAGGAGCCTGTGATAGATTCTGCAAGTGACAAAGGTATTGTCTTCTTTTGAAATTGAATTTTGGGGAATAATTAAGGAGCCTGTGATAGATTCTGCAAGTGACAAAGGTATTGTCTTCTTTTGAAATTGAATTTTGGGGATTAATTAAGGAGCCTGTGATAGATTCTGCAAGTGACAAAGGTATTGTCTTCTTTTGAAATTGAATTTTGGGGAATAATTAAGGAGCCTGTGATAGATTCTGCAAGTGACAAAGGTATTGTCTTCTTTTGAAATTGAATTTTGGGGAATAATTAAAGAGCCTGTGATAGATTCTGCAAGTGACAAAGGTATTGTCTTCTTTTGAAATTGAATTTTGGGGAATAATTAAAGAGCCTGTGATAGATTCTGCAAGTGACAAAGGTATTGTATTCTTTTGAAATTGAATTTTGGGGAATAATTAAGGAGCCTGTGATAGATTCTGCAAGTGACAAAGGTATTGTATTCTTTTGAAATTGAATTTTGGGGAATAATTAAGGAGCCTGTGATAGATTCTGCAAGTGACAAAGGTATTGTCTTCTTTTGAATTTAATTTTGGGGAATAATTAAAGAGCCTGTGATAGATTCTGCAAGTGACAAAGGTATTGTCTTCTTTTGAAATTAATTTTGGGGAATAATTAAAGAGCCTGTGATAGATTCTGCAAGTGACAAAGGTATTGTCTTCTTTTGAATTTAATTTTGGGGAATAATTAAAGAGCCTGTGATAGATTCTGCAAGTGACAAAGGTATTGTCTTCTTTTGAATTTTATTTTGGGGAATAATTAAAGAGCCTGTGATAGATTCTGCAAGTGACAAAGGTATTGTCTTCTTTTGAATTTAATTTTGGGGAATAATTAAAGAGCCTGTGATAGATTCTGCAAGTGACAAAGATATCGTCTTCTTTTGAAATTGAATTTTGGGGAATAATTAAGGAGCCTGTGATAGATTCTGCAAGTGACAAAGGTATTGTCTTCTTTTGAAATTGAATTTTGGGGAATAATTAAGGAGCCTGTGATAGATTCTGCAAGTGACAAAGGTATTGTCTTCTTTTGAAATTGAATTTTGGGGAATAATTAAAGAGCCTGTGATAGATTCTGCAAGTGACAAAGGTATTGTCTTCTTTTGAAATTGAATTTTGGGGAATAATTAAAGAGCCTGTGATAGATTCTGCAAGTGACAAAGGTATTGTATTCTTTTGAAATTGAATTTTGGGGAATAATTAAAGAGCCTGTGATAAATTCTGCAAGTGACAAAGGTATTGTATTCTTTTGAAATTGAATTTTGGGGAATAATTAAAGAGCCTGTGATAGATTCTGCAAGTGACAAAGGTATTGTATTCTTTTGAAATTGAATTTTGGGGAATAATTAAAGAGCCTGTGATAGATTCTGGAAGTGACAAAGGTATTGTCTTCTTTTGAAATTGAATTTGGGGAATAATTAAAGAGCCTGTGATAGATTCTGCAAGTGACAAAGGTATTGTCTCCTTTTGAAATTGAATTTTGGGGAATAATTAAAGAGCCTGTGATAGATTCTGCAAGCGACAAAGATATCGTCTTCTTTTGAAATTGAATTTTGGGGAATAATTAAGGAGCCTGTGATAGATTCTGCAAGTGACAAAGGTATTGTCTTCTTTTGAAATTGAATTTTTGGGAATAATTAAGGAGCCTGTGATAGATTCTGCAAGTGACAAAGGTATTGTCTTCTTTTGAAATTGAATTTTGGGGAATAATTAAGGAGCCTGTGATAGATTCTGCAAGTGACAAAGGTATTGTCTTCTTTTGAAATTGAATTTTGGGGAATAATTAAGGAGCCTGTGATAGATTCTGCAAGTGACAAAGGTATTGTCTTCTTTTGAAATTGAATTTTGGGGAATAATTAAAGAGCCTGTGATAGATTCTGCAAGTGACAAAGGTATTGTCTTCTTTTGAAATTGAATTTTGGGGAATAATTAAAGAGCCTGTGATAGATTCTGCAAGTGACAAAGGTATTGTATTCTTTTGAAATTGAATTTTGGGGAATAATTAAGGAGCCTGTGATAGATTCTGCAAGTGACAAAGGTATTGTCTTCTTTTGAAATTGAATTTTGGGGAATAATTAAAGAGCCTGTGATAGATTCTGCAAGTGACAAAGGTATTGTCTTCTTTTGAAATTGAATTTTGGGGAATAATTAAAGAGCCTGTGATAGATTCTGCAAGTGACAAAGATATCGTCTTCTTTTGAAATTGAATTTTAGGGAATAATTAAGGAGCCTGTGATAGATTCTGCAAGTGACAAAGGTATTGTCTTCTTTTGAAATTGAATTTTGGGGAATAATTAAGGAGCCTGTGATAGATTCTGCAAGTGAAAAAGGTATTGTCTTCTTTTGAAATTGAATTTTGGGGAATAATTAAAGAGCCTGTGATAGATTCTGCAAGTGACAAAGGTATTGTCTTCTTTTGAAATTGAATTTTGGCGAATAATTAAAGTGCCTGTGATAGATTCTGCAAGTGACAAAGGTATTGTATTCTTTTGAAATTGAATTTTGGGGAATAATTAAAGAGCCTGTGATAGATTCTGCAAGTGACAAAGGTATTGTATTCTTTTGAAATTGAATTTTGGGGAATAATTAAAGAGCCTGTGATAGATTCTGCAAGTGACAAAGGTATTGTATTCTTTTGAAATTGAATTTTGGGGAATAATTAAAGAGCCTGTTATAGATTCTGCAAGTGACAAAGGTATTGTCTTCTTTTGAAATTGAATTTGGGGAATAATTAAAGAGCCTGTGATAGATTCTGCAAGTGACAAAGGTATTGTCTTCTTTTGAAATTGAATTTTGGGGAATAATTAAAGAGCCTGTGATAGATTCTGCAAGTGACAAAGATATCGTCTTCTTTTGAAATTGAATTTTGGGGAATAATTAAGGAGCCTGTGATAGATTCTGCAAGTGACAAAGGTATTGTCTTCTTTTGAAATTGAATTTTGGGGAATAATTAAGGAGCCTGTGATAGATTCTGCAAGTGACAAAGGTATTGTCTTCTTTTGAAATTGAATTTTGGGGATTAATTAAGGAGCCTGTGATAGATTCTGCAAGTGACAAAGGTATTGTCTTCTTTTGAAATTGAATTTTGGGGAATAATTAAGGAGCCTGTGATAGATTCTGCAAGTGACAAAGGTATTGTCTTCTTTTGAAATTGAATTTTGGGGAATAATTAAAGAGCCTGTGATAGATTCTGCAAGTGACAAAGGTATTGTCTTCTTTTGAATTTAATTTTGGGGAATAATTAAAGAGCCTGTGATAGATTCTGCAAGTGACAAAGGTATTGTCTTCTTTTGAATTTAATTTTGGGGAATAATTAAAGAGCCTGTGATAGATTCTGCAAGTGACAAAGGTATTGTCTCCTTTTGAAATTGAATTTTGGGGAATAATTAAAGAGCCTGTGATAGATTCTGCAAGCGACAAAGATATCGTCTTCTTTTGAAATTGAATTTTGGGGAATAATTAAGGAGCCTGTGATAGATTCTGCAAGTGACAAAGGTATTGTCTTCTTTTGAAATTGAATTTTTGGGAATAATTAAGGAGCCTGTGATAGATTCTGCAAGTGACAAAGGTATTGTCTTCTTTTGAAATTGAATTTTGGGGAATAATTAAGGAGCCTGTGATAGATTCTGCAAGTGACAAAGGTATTGTCTTCTTTTGAAATTGAATTTTGGGGAATAATTAAGGAGCCTGTGATAGATTCTGCAAGTGACAAAGGTATTGTCTTCTTTTGAAATTGAATTTTGGGGAATAATTAAAGAGCCTGTGATAGATTCTGCAAGTGACAAAGGTATTGTCTTCTTTTGAAATTGAATTTTGGGGAATAATTAAAGAGCCTGTGATAGATTCTGCAAGTGACAAAGGTATTGTATTCTTTTGAAATTGAATTTTGGGGAATAATTAAGGAGCCTGTGATAGATTCTGCAAGTGACAAAGGTATTGTATTCTTTTGAAATTGCATTTTGGGGAATAATTAAGGAGCCTGTGATAGATTCTGCAAGTGACAAAGGTATTGTATTCTTTTGAAATTGAATTTTGGGGAATAATTAAGGAGCCTGTGATAGATTCTGCAAGTGACAAAGGTATTGTCTTCTTTTGAAATTGAATTTTGGGGAATAATTAAGGAGCCTGTGATAGATTCTGCAAGTGACGAAGGTATTGTCTTCTTTTGAAATTGAATTTTGGGGAATAATTAAGGAGCCTGTGATAGATTCTGCAAGTGACAAAGGTTTTGTATTCTTTTGAAATTGAATTTTGGGGAATAATTAAAGAGCCTGTGATAGATTCTGCAAGGGACAAAGGTATTGTCTTCTTTTGAAATTGAATTTTGGGGAATAATTAAGGAGCCTGTGATAGATTCTGCAAGTGACAAAGGTATTGTCTTCTTTTGAAATTGAATTTTGGGGAATAATTAAAGAGCCTGTGATAGATTCTGCAAGTGACAAAGGTATTGTCTTCTTTTGAAATTGAATTTTGGGGAATAATTAAAGAGCCTGTGATAGATTCTGCAAGTGACAAAGGTATTGTCTTCTTTTGAAATTGAATTTTGGGGAATAATTAAAGAGCCTGTGATAGATTCTGCAAGTGACAAAGGTATTGTCTTCTTTTGAAATTGAATTTTGGGGAATAATTAAAGAGCCTGTGATAGATTCTGCAAGTGACAAAGGTATCGTCTTCTTTTGAAATTGAATTTTGGGGAATAATTAAGGAGCCTGTGATAGATTCTGCAAGTGACAAAGGTATTTATCTTCTTTTGAAATTGAATTTTGGGGAATAATTAAAGAGCCTGTGATAGATTCTGCAAGTGACAAAGGTATTGTCTTCTTTTGAAATTGAATTTTGGGGAATAATTAAAGAGCCTGTGATAGATTCTGCAAGTGACAAAGATATTGTCTTCTTTTGAAATTGAATTTTGGGGAATGATTAAAGAGCCTGTGATAGATTCTGCAAGTGACAAAGGTATCGTCTTCTTTTGAAATTGAATTTTGGGGAATAATTAAGGAGCCTGTGATAGATTCTGCAAGTGACAAAGGTATTGTCTTCTTTTGAAATTGAATTTTGGGGAATAATTAAGGAGCCTGTGATAGATTCTGCAAGTGACAAAGGTAATGTCTTCTTTTGAAATTGAATTTTTGGGGAATAATTAAAGAGCCTGTGATAGATTCTGCAAGTGACAAAGGTATTGTATTCTTTTGAAATTGAATTTTGGGGAATAATTAAGGAGCCTGTGATAGATTCTGCAAGTGACAAAGGTATTGTATTCTTTTGAAATTGAATTTTGGGGAATAATTAAGGAGCCTGTGATAGATTCTGCAAGTGACAAAGGTATTGTATTCCTTTGAAATTGAATTTTGGGGAATAATTAAGGAGCCTGTGATAGATTCTGCAAGTGACAAAGGTATTGTATTCTTTTGAAATTGAATTTTGGGGAATAATTAAGGAGCCTGTGATAGATTCTGCAAGTGACAAAGGTATTGTATTCTTTTGAAATTGAATTTTGGGGAATAATTAAGGAGCCTGTGATAGATTCTGCAAGTGACAAAGGTATTGTATTCTTTTGAAATTGAATTTTGGGGAATAATTAAGGAGCCTGTGATAGATTCTGCAAGTGACAAAGGTATTGTATTCTTTTGAAATTTAATTTTGGGGAATAATTAAGGAGCCTGTGATAGATTCTGCAAGCGACAAAGGTATTGTATTCTTTTGAAATTGAATTTTGGGGAATAATTAAGGAGCCTGTGATAGATTCTGCAAGTGACAAAGGTATTGTATTCTTTTAAAATTGAATTTTGGGGAATAATTAAGGAGCCTGTGATAGATTCTGCAAGTGACAAAGGTATTGTCTTCTTTTGAAATTGAATTTTGGGGAATAATTAAGGAGCCTGTGATAGATTCTGCAAGTGACAGAGATATTGTATGCATAAAACTTGGAATCTGTAGGAATCTGTAGCGTTTTTATTACTCCATTACTGTTTTTAGGAAATAGCCTTTAATACGTATAATACTGATCAATTTGGTGCCTTTTTGAAATTTAGTTTTTCTATTTCTTTGATTTAGGAAGCTCAAACAAAGAAAAGCGCCGGCCGAAAAGAGAAAGGAAAGAAAGATGATGTTGTTGAGGTATTTGTTGGTAATTATTATTGGATCTTCATTACCTTATTGCAGTTTGCTTGTCTTCAAAAGAAAAATTCTTCCCTTTGAGCCATTTATCGGATATTCATTGCTTTTCATATTTTACTTGTCTTTGAAAGAAAGGTCTTGATCAACGTGGTCATGTTCAGTTAGCTATTATTGTGCAATTGGTTATCAGCCCCCCCCCCCCAAACATCTCTTTCTTCTGTGAGCAAGACCCATATTGCAAAACAAGTTCCTGCTGCAAATATGACCTAATCTAGGCATGTAAATATATGAATCTGGTAAAAAGTAAAACAATCCATGAGGTTTTTCATAATATTTCGCTGAGACAAATCTTAACCCTTTCAAGCCTAGGGGGGGGGGCTAGCGTCTTTTCTTCCATGGATTTTTACCAAGTGCACTTGCAACGCGGAAATTTTCAGACTTTTAGTTTTTTTCCTTCTTTTAATCGAAAATGAACTGTTTAGAAGTATTGAATTCATTCCAGGTGGTACATGCGATCAATTTTTGAGAGATGCACAGTGGGTTAGAGGCAGACATTCGAAAATTTTTAAGTTCTCTAAATCATTAGTTGTTATGCAGTCTTCGAAAGCTGAATAATTGGGCTTTCATGCGCTGTTTAAAGTTTTCATTTACCTTGTGTTTTCACAGAATTATATATTTTTGAATCTGAGTAAATTGGACAAAATCTTTGAACATGTTACACCCAGCATTCTAGTAGCAAAGAATGCGGATAAATGTTTTTTGGCTAGGAAAATGGTTTGCAGATTGTTCGATCAGCATTACCAGAGCATAAATAGTCACTGTTTGTTGAGAAGCAAGATGAAAATGTTTTATCAGCTCCACTTTTACCACAGCAACAATTTTCTTCACACACTTAGTCAAGTTTGTCATCTCATTCAGAGGGCAAAATTGGACTTTAATCGAGAGTATCTCTAAAAGTACTATGAGAAACATCAACACCAATCTATTTTCTGAAAGAGAAGCTTATTATAAGTTTATTTTTGAAGGTTTCATTTTGTTTCTTCTTGGAAAATGCAAGGGGAAAGGCCTTTTTTGGGACATTTTGGGTGCCCCAAGAAAAGATATTGAGACAAGGCCAATTTTTTGAGAATGCTACAAAGTATTTTAATTAAGGAGCATCCGCTAGGTAATATTGTGGTAATATGATGCGCATAAGAACCTCCTATATAGCTTAGGTTTGTATTGAAATGTAGCAGGAAGGAGTTTTTTGGTTAGAATTCCTAAAACTGAAGTATAGGACCTGGTCCCCTAAATGTGGAGAAATGTTGAACTTTATTCATTGTTCCAACAGAATATTTTGAAATGAGCCATGAGTCACCATTGCTAATTTATTTGAGACCGAGGAGTATAAAAGGGTTCTTGGCTCAGAGTCTAAACTTTGAATATCGGGTCCCAGCCCCCCTAAATATGAAAATTTTAAATTTTTTGTAAACCATTCGATTTATCCTTCTCATACGTTGAAAACGAGCTACCAACTGCTCCTGTAACATTTATTTCACTGTACCGGGTGTCCCAAAAAAGGCAACAGATTTGATCGGGACTAGCGACAAGAATTTAGGTACAATCAATCCAAAATAATTTTTGATATAATCCTCGATAGCTAACTTGGAGATAAATACCTTGTTTGTTGATATTGGTGCATGGAGAGTTGGAATATCAGTTTTATTAGCATTATTATTATCATTATCAGTGTTATTGTTATTTTATTTGAAATTGGCTAAAGATATATAGCTATAATTGCTAATTAAGGCCATCTATTTACGAAAATACATACAATGTTGCAAGGAAGGTATAGGTAATTTACAATAAAAAGCCAAAACTATGAGAGAATATTTTACATAATCTGCTGTTGTAGGTTGGCATTTGTGGACGTTAATAAGTCTTTTGAATGTCTAACGGGAATCTGAATTTTTCAATTCTGGTGGTAGTGTCTCCCATACTTTTTCCGTATCGATTCCAAGGCAAGTTGTTTTTGCCTTCGGTAGGTGTAGTTTATCAAAACACCTTAGATTACAATGCATTTCTTTTTCTTTAAAAGGATGCTTCATGAAGCTTGTATTTAGATATTTTGTTTTGTACAGGGTTTCCCAGGAAATTTGTTCAACGTTTGATTAAATATTGAAAATTAATGATATTAATGTTTTTGGTCAACCAACCCTCTGTTCCTAAGATTTTAAATTGATTTTTGACGCCAGAATCTTGTGAATCCGCTAAGAATTCACAGAACTACAAGCTTCTGAAGTTCAAGTTTGTGCGAAAGCTGAAAGCAGACGCCCCTAACTGAATTGTTTTTCAAAAAGACGTCCCAAAATCGAGGTAAAAGAAGACTGTCCAATGTTTAACCTCTTGCTGATGTCAGAGCAAACCAAATAGGACTTCAAAAGTAATTCAATTCTTGTAACCGTTACCAAAATTTATCTAAGAATGCAAGTTTCCAAATATATGGAATTAGAACTTAATCGATGAGAGACGGGGCAATTCTAAATTGTGCTCGGCAGAATTCCTCCAAGCATCCATAACTTTGATTCAATGTTAGAGAAAGCTAGTTTATCGAAAGTGCTTTTTAAATTCTATTTGATTTGGTTTGAATAGACGAGATGCTAGTTTCACAAAATATGCAATTTAGGGGCGTCTTGTTTCAGCTTTCGCACAAACTTGAACTTCAAAAGCTCGTAACTCTGTGAATATTTAGCCGTTTTGCTAGCTTCTAGTGTCTAGAATTCATTTAAATTCTCAGCAATATGATTATGTTACCATGGATTCTGTACATTTTTTCGTAATTATTTAATATTTAATCAAACTTCGAACAATTCTTTTGGGACACCCTGTAGATATCTATTATGAGCAACTGCGGATTCATCTGATGAACTGTTACGAAATTGTCAATTTCTAATAAGTTTTGAAAACTAGAAACATTGTCCTTGCATGCGATTCTTTAGGTATGATAGAGTATGACCTGACCTGCTATGATAGAGTTATGGCATTCTATTATTGTTTTAGGAATCAGCAAAAAAACAAGAGCTATTAAAAAAGCCAAGGGAATACAAAGTTAAATTTACGATACCCAGTCCACCACCGTTAAATCCACCAATCTTAGGCTTGAAAGGTAGGTACCATTTATTGTGAAACACGATCTCTGGTGACGAGTTTTGGTGTCGATTATGCGTCTTTTGCTTTTCGCTTTGTCCACGTAGATCTTTATGTGCCCGAACTCAAAAATGTGTTCTACAGCTAGCCAAAACGTGATTGTGCTTTTGGAGACGAAACTCGTCTTCATCGATCCTTATGGTTACTGTACCCCTTCAGTGACCACTCACGGTGTTTTCTCTCTTGATTATGATGCCCGTGATATAACACGTATAAACTATACATCATTCTATTCGTCATTTAATGGGGAGTATTAATGAGCCAAAAAGAATACACATATCCAGAAATTGTGCATTATGCACACGAAAACGCGAAAATTGGACCTGCCCACCTTCTAGAATCTCCTTGTCCCCCAGATAAGTTTCATATAAATCTCAATGAGATCTTTACATTCTCAACACATAAATCTACCATGCCTGCCAAAAGTCTTTAAACAACTTTGCTATTTTTGCTTTTTTGCGATTTCCCCCTCTCCCCCTCAGAACATTGTTGTTCTGTGATGATAAAATGGGGTGGCAGGACGATTCGCGACTCTGATGGAATGCTAGGACAATAACCTTGCAAATCAACATTGTTTCGGGGGTCAGGGGGTGCTTTAACCTAATCGCTATGGTTAGAACTACGCATTTTCAAGAAATTGCCTAAGTGTTCCAAGGACTTTTGGCAGGCATTGTAGCAAAGGGTATCTCAAATTTCCTTTGCGTGCATTAGCTTCAGAATGATAAATGAAAACATTTGCCCTTCGCCCCCTGGTCTCGTTTTGAGATTCATTCAAATGTTAAATTTGGACCATGCAATTTTTCTCAAGAGTGAGAAACAATTTGGTCCTACTATGCTCAGTTCAGTTCATTTCATTTTAAAAATCCATCTAATACATGTTATAACTCTACATACCTACCTATCTAATTAACAAAGATGAATTAAAATATAATACAACATATAACATTGAAAAAACACAGGATGGTACTTAAGGCTAAATGTAAACAGACTAAATAGGTAAGTATGAAGAGCCATAATGAGATTAGGGGAATTTCTTAAAGGAGGAGCTCCCTCAATAGGCAAGCTAATCGAGGAGGGAACACCCCCTATCTAAAAAGAAAATTGACTTTTCTAGGTGTTATTAGAAACTGGTGCAGAAAGACACATATAATAAAGTGTGAATTACTGGGTGTAATTGTGGTACAAAAAGTAGATCTTTACCTTGGTTTTGAATGAAGCTTTCGAGTGAGAGTTTCTTAATTCAACAGGGATTTCATTCCAAAGCTTAGCTCCTTTATATCGAATGGAGTTGAGCCCAAATTGAAGGGTGTTCTTTCGAGCAAGAAACAAATCATCTTTACTAGCCTGTCTAGTGTTATTCTGATGCATGGATGAATTCAATAGGAAAAAGTCATGGAAGCAACTCGGCGATGATCTATATACCGTTTCAAAGACAAAAGTGAGAAATTTAAGCTGAAAAAGATCAGATAGTCTGAGAAGTTTTAAAAACTTAAAGATTGGAGCAGAAGGAGAAAGAGCAGGCTGAGAAGAAATTTTTCGGATGAGTCTCTTCTGAAGTTTGTAGACAGGGTCTGTATAAGACGCAGAAGTATTACCCCACACGATAATACCATACTGGGCAAAAGACATAAACAATGAATTATATAAGCAGAGTAACACATCTGGAGTCAGGAGGCTCTTAACCTTGGAAATAACACCACAAGTTCTAGCAAGTTTTTTGGAAAACTCCTTGCTTCAACTCCTATGCTTTATCTCGTGTCTGCCAAATCTCAGCCAATTATGTCGAGCCATTGGGTACAGGGAGCTGTATGAATGCCCATTGGTTGCTCAAAATTGGATTTTGAGAAAAGAGCTGAAATAGTTTCTTAGCGGTTAATTCCACTGTTGTAAATGATTAACATTAATCTGACCACAAGAGTAAACAGAGTAATCCTTTATGTATGTAGCGCAGAGTTAACAATGACGTAATTGGTATTGTAACCGGAAAATCCATTCAAAAGGAAACAAAAGCACTGAAACATTGAACCTTAAGTTTTCAAATTTTCCTCGTAATGTAAACAGCTTGTTCTTAACTGGAAAGACCTTGCTTTGAATTGCTTGTAATTCGCTGAAAAATGAAGTAATATTCCTGGAAATTATTAGAAATTGTAGGTAGATCTGTGTGCTATCTAATGATCTAAAAATCCAAAAATTGATCGAATAAAAGTTTTTATCGTGCTGATGGGGTACTGTAACCTTAATAGTATGGCCAGTAGAACGGTTCTTGATTCTTTGGGTGGCTGGTTGTGATTTGCTATCATATGAACACATGTTACAATCATGACAGCGCAGCCATGTTGGACCCAGAACTTTTTGTCAGCTGCTGTGTTGGTGATTTCATTATTGATAGGTTTACTCATGAACCAAGTTCCCCACTTTGTCTGTGTCATCATTTATCTATCAATAATTTGAAATGTAACTATATTAGTCTACATTCATTGCAAACTCCTTCTCCGCTTGGTAAATTTTTTGAAAAAATTTGTAGAGCTTGTTATTCCTTCCGTACGCACTCACAGTTCTGTATTCCTGTTTAGGTTTTCTACCATACGATAAGCTCAACGAGGAAAGTGCAATGGTGTCGTTATGAATTTAGGGTGCGTCCAACTTAATGGCCATGGCAAAGATAATGCCGTTCAGAACGATTTGCGTTTGAGCTGATAATTTACCAAGACAAACAAGTGGGCAGTCGTTACTTTTAAGTTCAGCTTTGAGAAAGATTTTATGAAAATTGTTATTGTGATTTGCCCAGTCCTGATGCATTCCTTTATTTTCAAATCAATTTTGTTTCGAATCGGAAAAATTTACGGTGCAGCCTTTTTAGCACATTTAAGTGCTACTTCCATTTGTTGCAGTGCCTTGTTGGATAAATTTGACTTAAATTTGCTCTTCAGCTTAAAGTTGAACAAGGCTGTAAGCAAGGATAGCACTTCTATGTTTTATACAAGAGGCACCAATCCTTAGTATTTTGGCTATCTCCTCGTGCATCAGCATAACTATGCAAATTACGCATCCTAGCTTTGTAGCTTATCTTTCGTCAACCTTTTTTCTCAGATGTAGAATTTGGGTACCCAAGCCAACCACTTCTCTTTGAAAATATAGATTTTGGTATTGATATGTCATCCAGAGGTAAGCAGATTTAGACACTATTCTATTCATTCGAGTTTCTATTATGAGAACATCATCGATCATCGTCTTACATATGTTCGACGATTTTCAAATGTATGATTGTGTAGATCGCTCCGGCATGCAACCTACCGGGTGTTCCAAAAAACTTCAAGAATTTGAATTGTTCCTTTGGAGGAGCCTAATTTCTGAAAATGTTTATCCGATTGTGATGATATAGATAATATCTTAAACTGTAATTTGTGACCTCACATGTCCGATTAATTCGTATTTAAAGGCACACAATTTCTATGGCAGCGTAAGACAGATGGCACTTAGATTATGCTACTAGGTTTTTGTCTTTGTCAAATAAAACCTAAACTAAATATGTGATACATTGCAAAGTCCCATCTACAGCTGGAAAAGACACGCAGTTACCTAGTTTCCATTGCAGATGGGATGTAAAAATGAAAGCATGCAATTTCTAAAGCTACTACAGTCTGTGCGTAATATAAAAGTGTCTTTGAGGCAGATCTACCATTAAATGTTCTTATCTTAAGAGCCCATAGATTCGATTCCCCCACGAGGTGACGGACGTGTGATCTTCAACTGCGATACATTAACTCGTTTTTTGCTTGAAAGTTTAAATATGAGTGAGATAACTGATAAAGAAAACATGGTACTAAGCGTTGCGGAATTGAAAGTCGAGCTATCGAAGAGAGGACTTACAACGAAAGGCAAGAAAGACGAACTGATCGCTAGGCTGCTAGCCTACAAGAAGGGCCTAGACGAAACCAGCGAGTCGAACGAAGATAAAGGAGATTCATTGGTCCCAGTTTCGTCACAGAAATCCAGTGAAATTGATGATGGAAATGTAAATGTAGAGTCGCGGCCGACGAATGTACCGTTAAGCAACGCAACAGACCAAGGTACCGACCTTCGCAGTGATGTTCAGGATTTCAAGAAACATGTTTTTGACAAAATTTCCGCTTTTGAAGCGGACATGCAAAGCCTTAAGGAAAATAAAAGGTTAATGCGAAATCAGGAAAATAAGCCCATCGACTACGAAAGATGTTTCATTCGCAGTTTGGAAGACAGAATCCTATCTTTGGAAAGGCAGGTAGCACAAAAACAGGCCACAATTGACAAGCTTTTGACAACCCCTAAGGAGGAAGGGAGGCCATTTTATGTTGGCGAAGTGCAAAACCTCATGGGACACTGTCCTCAACAGCCAAACCAAAGTGTATCGCACAACAAAAGAGAACTGCATAATGGAATTGTATCAAATACAACAACACAAAAGAAAGGCAAGAAAAAGGCACAAACGAGCGTCATTGAAATCACAGAAAGCTATAACAATAGCAACATTGTCGAAGAAAGTATAATACCTGAGAACAATGTCATAAACAAAAAGGAAAGTCGACCAAGCAAAAAGAAACGAGATCGATTGAAAACAACAACAAACAACGCTGGCAACACTGTGGCGAGCAATAAACAAGAAGCTAAGGAAATTACCGAATGTAACAGCAATGATGCCACAGAAAATAGACCGGAAAAGAATTTGGAAAAGAAATCAGTTTCTACGGTAATAATTGGCGATTCAATGGTGAAGAATCTCGATGGAAGGCGTATGGGAACGAAATATGGCGAAAAAGTGTTTTTGAAAAGTTTCTCGGGTGCAACGACCGATGACATGTCTTTCCATGCTGTCCCATCGATGAAGAAACAGCCAGATCGCGTAGTGCTGCATACAGGGGCAAATGATTTCAGAGCAGAGAAAGAAGACGTCAAAATTGCACAAAACATTCACGCATTAGCACGAACGCTGAAAACCGAGGATAATACAGTTTTTGTATCCGGCATTGTCAGCAGAGAAGATGAATTTATAAATTAAAGAACAACGAAGATTCTCGAAGAACTCTGTAAGAAAAACAAGTTTCCTTTTATTGACAACAGTAACATTAACATTCGTACACATTTGAATCGCAGTGGCCTGCACTTGAATCACATTGGGGATGGTAAGCTTGCTTTGAATATTATATCTGCGTTGCGGGATTGACCTCCAGCCTGTAGTAGCAATGAATCGAATGAGAACTTTAATGGACAAAACGAAAAATTACAAAAAAGAACATTGCAGCCTAACATAATAGTTACTAATGATATATTAGATAACTCTGATGATGAGAATGAGGATGTAGATGCCAGTTTGATTCTAAAAAAGTTGCGACTATCTAATAAAAACAATTTACTAATTGCACACCTGAATATCAATTCAATAAGAAATAAATTAGAAGCACTGAAATGTTTGATTTCTAAAAATATCGATATCCTGAATATAGCAGAGACGAAAATAGACGAAACTTTCCCAACTAATCAATTTCGTATATGGCTATATGCCACCCCTAAGAGCAGATAGGAATCGACATGGGGGAGGTCTTCTGGTATATATAAAAGAGGGTGTTCCCGCGAGAGAAGTTTCAACAAATGGTTTAACTTCCCAAGAAATCGAAATTAAAGTCGTTGAAATAAGCCTTCACAAAGTAAAATGGCTCCTTATTGATATCTACCGTCCTCCGTCTCAATCAGAGAAATTTTTCTTCGAAGAAATCAGCAAAAGCATGGAGCATTATTTCACCAATTATGAAAATTTTCTAGTAGTTGGGGATTTTAACCTTGGCGAGGAAAATTCAAATTTGAAAGACTTCATGAACAGCTGTAATTTAGAAAATGTCGTTAAGAAACCTACATGTTTTAAATCCGATAGTCCAACTTGCATTGACTTGATACTTACTAGTGATACCACAAGACTTGAAAATACTACAACAATCGAAACTGGGCTGTCGGACTTCCACGTTATGATAGCTACCGCTTTGAAAGGAAGCTTTCGTAAAAGAGGCCCTAGAATTATAACGTACCGGGATTATAATAAATTTAACAACTCAGTTTTTAGGGCGGAACTTCTGGAAGAGCTTACCTCTAATTCTGACGGCAATCAAGATTTTGCGAATGTCAATAGAATTTCTGAAAAAGTGCTAGATAAGCATGCTCCGTGCAAGAAGAAATATGTTCGAGCAAATGACGGCCCTTTTATGACCAAAGAACTTAGAAAAGCAAACATGAAGCGTACTAGACTAAAGAATAGGTTTAACAAAAATAAGACAAATGAGAACTGGACTGCTTTTAAAAAACAAAGAAACTTTTGCGTCAAACTGCTCCGTCAAAACAAAAGATCATATTATAATCGGCTACACCCAAAAGTTGTTAGCGACAACAAAAAGTTTTGGAGAACAGTAAAGCCCCTTTTCTCGAACAAGATTGAAGGAAGTGCTAGTATTACTCTTCTCGAAAACGATGTTGTTGAATCAGAAGATACTAGGGTTGCGGAAATCTTGAATGAATATTTTGTTGATATTACCAAAACGTTAGGTGTAGCTTGTGAAGAGGACTCCACAAACCTGGATATTTCTTCGCAAGATACTTTACAAACGACTGTTCAACGTTTCCATTGCCACCCTAGTATTGCTAAGATTAGGGCTACAGTGAATAGCTCTCAAAGTTTCTCATTTCACCAAATCACAGTCCAAGAAATGTTCAACCAGTTAATAAAATTAGGTCCTAAAAAGGCGTCGCCGCAAGAAGCCATTCCAGCAAAAATACTTCGAGCAAATGCAGATCTGTTTTCATTACCACTAGCTGAAATTTTCAACAACCTTGTAGTTGACTGTGCTTTCCCAGATGATCTAAAACTTGCTGACATTTCTTCGCTTTACAAGAAAGATGATAACATGAGAAAACAAAATTATAGGCCTATAAGCCTACTTCCAGCTATTTCAAAGGTATTTGAACGCATTATGTATAATCAGCTTTTTTATTAAATTGCCACCTTTTTCTCTCCACTTTTGGGTGGTTTTCGAAAAGGGTATAACACGCAGCACGTTTTGTTGAATTTTTTACAAACATGTAAAGCAAGTCTTGACAATAAGGAACTAGCAGGAGCAATCCTGATGGACCTTTCAAAAGCATTCGATTGCATAAATCACGATCTTTTGATCGCAAAACTAGCTGCTTATGGTCTCAGCTGGGATGCTCTCAAGCTAATCAAAAGCTATTTATCAAAGAGGAAACAAAGAGTCAAAATAAACAGCTCATACAGTAGTTGGAGAGATGTTACGATAGGGGTACCGCAAGGATCAGTTCTAGGGCCTCTTTTATTCAATATCTTCATAAATGACATTTTCTTCTTTGTAAATAATACAAACATTTGTAATTATGCTGACGACACCACTATCTATGCATGCAATTCAGATCTCAATACTATAATTAATAGATTAGAAATAGACAGTGCTGTACTTGCAAAATGGTTTTCAGAGAATTACATAAAACTTAACGAAGACAAATGTCACCTTTTGATATTTGGTAACAAATGTAAAGACTCAGTAGTCACTATTGGTAACTCCATAATTAAAGAAAGTGATTATGAAAAGCTTTTGGGAGTTACTTTTGATAAAAAATTAAGTTTCACAAAACATGTCGAAGATTTATGCAAAAAGGCAAATCAAAAATTGCACGCACTTGCTCGCCTCTCTAATTATACGGGCCCTGTCAAATTTAAATTGCTGATGGATGCATTCATTAACTCGCAGTTCAATTACTGTCCCCTTGTATGGATGTTCCATGACAGGACGATCAATTCTAAGGTAAACAAAATTCGTGAAAGAGCATTGCGAATTGTATGCAAATATAGTGGAAATGATTTTATAAATAATGTAAATAGTTCTGTAACCACGCACAAACGCAATCTGCAGTTGCTTATGATAGAGATTTTCAAAACAAAGAACGATCTCAACCCAACTTTTATGAAAGATATCTTTGCAGAAAGAGACAGCTATTATTGTCTGCGTAATGTAAATCATTTGCAACTGCCGAAAGTAAGGACGACAATATATGGTACAGAAAATATTCAGTATAGAGGCTGCCTTTTATGGTCCTCACTTCCAAGTTTTTTGAAAGACTGTAGCACAATTCAAGAATTTAAAAGAAAAATAAAACAGTGGAATTGCGATTCATGCACCTGCAGATTGTGTAAATTTTTATCAAAGATTTAGGGTTTTTAGATTAATTAATTTTGTCATTTCTGGGTATTGTTTTTCTTTGTAAATTATAATGTATTTTCTTTTAGTTCTAGTTGGCCTTAATTAGCTGTTATTTTAGCTATTTGGATTATAAAGCCAACTTTAGATAAATCGATAATAATAATAATAATAATATTATTATCCTTTGTTAACAATGATAATAATAATAATAATAATAATTAAACTATTATTTTAATTTGAAAGATGGTAAGAAAAGAAGTAATTACTCTTTAACATTCCACAGAGTTACTTTCAAACACTGAAGGTAATAAAAAGTAAATAATAAGTCTATGCGTAATAAAAAAGTGTCTTTGAGGCAGACCTACCATTAAATGTTCTTATCTTAAAAGCCCTTGATAAATTAAGCTATTATTTTAATTTGAAAAATGGTAAGAAAAGAAGTAATTACTCTTTAACATTCCACAGAGTTACTTTCAAACACTGAAGGTAATAAAAAGTAAATAATAAGTCTATGCGTAATAAAAAAGTGTCTTTGAGGCAGACCTACCATTAAATGTTCTTATCTTAAAAGCCCTTGATAAATTAAACTATTATTTTAATTTGAAAGATGGTAAGAAAAGAAGTAATTACTCTTTAACATTCCACAGAGTTACTTTCAAACACTGAAGGTAATAAAAAGTAAATAATAAGTCTATGCGTAATAAAAAAGTGTCTTTGAGGCAGACCTACCATTAAATGTTCTTATCTTAAAAGCCCTTGATAAATTAAACTATTATTTTAATTTGAAAGATGGTAAGAAAAGAAGTAATTACTCTTTAACATTCCACAGAGTTACTTTCAAACACTGAAGGTAATAAAAAGTAAATAATAAGTCTATGCGTAATAAAAAAGTGTCTTTGAGGCAGACCTACCATTAAATGTTCTTATCTTAAAAGCCCTTGATAAATTAAGCTATTCTTTTAATTTGAAAAATGGTAAGAAAAGAAGTAATTACTCTTTAACATTCCACAGAGTTACTTTCAAACACTGAAGGTAATAAAAAGTAAATAATAAGTCTATGCGTAATAAAAAAGTGTCTTTGAGGCAGACCTACCATTAAATGTTCTTATCTTAAAAGCCCTTGATAAATTAAACTATTATTTTAATTTGAAAGATGGTAAGAAAAGAAGTAATTACTCTTTAACATTCCACAGAGTTACTTTCAAACACTGAAGGTAATAAAAAGTAAATAATAAGTCTATGCGTAATAAAAAAGTGTCTTTGAGGCAGACCTACCATTAAATGTTCTTATCTTAAAAGCCCTTGATAAATTAAGCTATTATTTTAGTTTGAAAGATGGTAAGAAAAGAAGTAATTACTCTTTAACATTCCACAGAGTTACTTTCAAACACTGAAGGTAATAAAAAGTAAATAATAAGTCTATGCGTAATAAAAAAGTGTCTTTGAGGCAGACCTACCATTAAATGTTCTTATCTTAAAAGCCCTTGATAAATTAAACTATTATTTTAATTTGAAAAATGGTAAGAAAAGAAGTAATTACTCTTTAACATTCCACAGAGTTACTTTCAAACACTGAAGGTAATAAAAAGTAATTAATAAGTCTATGCGCAATAAAAAAAGTGTCTTTGAGGCAGACCTACCATTAAATGTTCTTATCTTAAAAGCCCTTGATAAATTAAGCTATTATTTTAATTTGAAAAATGGTAAGAAAAGAAGTAATTACTCTTTAACATTCCACAGAGTTACTTTCAAACACTGAAGGTAATAAAAAGTAAATAATAAGTCTATGCGTAATAAAAAAGTGTCTTTGAGGCAGACCTACCATTAAATGTTCTTATCTTAAAAGCCCTTGATAAATTAAGCTATTCTTTTAATTTGAAAAATGGTAAGAAAAGAAGTAATTACTCTTTAACATTCTACAGAGTTGCTTTCAAACACTGAAGGAGCTTTCTCAAATAGTGTTGGTTTCTTCCCAACTAATCTCAATCTCCTGGGTTTGTAACTTATTTTTGCAATAGTGTGCAGCTAAAACTCCCCGGATCTCCCATCTCTATTTTCCTTTGATGGGGAGGTCTCTGTTAAGTCCATAAATCTTGAATTAACTTGTCTTGCCATCCTTTGTTTTTCTAATTTACATTTTTGTTTATTTTACACCTGAGCATAGATACTACTGTGCGGTCATGCTCATTATTTCGATAGATATAGTCTCTTCAACCACTGAAGGAACTTTCTCGCCCAAGTTTCGTTTCAGGTGTAACTATCCAGTCATAAAGGCGACAGATTTATACTTTGAATTGGTGATAAATATGTTCATTTTCGTAGCTTAACAATTCAAATTATAATTTGTTATTGAGCTGCCCCAAAAATGTCTTTCAAATTACGCATAGATAGTAGTAGCATAATTAAATAACGATCAGTTTAAAGCTGCGTTCAGCATTTTGCCTGTTAAAATGAATACTCGGCAAATGCAAATCCGATTTGCACATGCAATGTGGCAAATTGTAAGTTAAGATGTCATCTGCATCATAAAGTTCAACGACAAGTTTCAAACATAAGACTTCTCCACATGAACTGTTCAGATGCTTATGCTTTATTGGGACACTCGGTTGAACAATACAAACTTAATGTACGATACTCGAGAATTTAGCTGCATGCAACAGGAATTTGAACATATTTCAAAACATTTAAGATATCGTTCAGTCAGATTTGCAAGGTAGACAGTTGTGTTATCAGAATGATGTCATCAGAAATTGTTTACCATTATTCTTTAAATCAGATAATCAGATCAATCGAAGCTCTCGCGATTGAAAGATGCGAAGGATCCTATGGAAAGCCTGATGCCATCTCTTGCTCAATCGTCTATTGGCGTGTCTTTGTAGGCGTTCCTCTAGTAGTGTTGATGGTGTGTTAACGTTATTTGACAAAATTTTGCTTGATGACATTGTATTGTATAGATTGGAATTAGGTAAAATATGGGAATATAGATGATTAACACCCGATGTGCAGGTCAGCAGCTTTTACCATATACATTGTCACAACAATTTTCCCTGCAAGATTTTATCTGTTTTTCAGTTAAAAAAGATATGACAAAATCGAGGGACCTCTTGTTTCATCGTGATAACAGACAATAATGCTTAGGATGGCAGCTCCAAATACCCTTTTATGGTTTGCTGCAAGGCATGCTTGTAAAAAGCTTTCTAAACACCACCTAATGACGTAAACAATTTCGGCCTGTCGTTTCCACTGCTTAACTGTTTGGAACAAGAAATCGACTTTAAAAATAGCGCAATTTTGTAACTGAAACACTAGTCTGGTAAAAAAAATTCCCTCGCCCCAGATTTGGCGCAAATGTAATATTTGATTTTTTTCACATTACAGTTGCTCTGGTTGGTCCAAATGGAGTCGGAAAAAGTACATTTTTAAAACTAATTAGCGGAAGATTAGAACCGGTAAGCAAAAAGTTTATTATTCAATAAGTAACTAGAGCACATTCTTCGAAAATCAAAATTCGAGAGCAAAGGAAAACGTCACAAAGCGAGACAAGATTATTTGTAAGTTTTTAGATTTGCCTGACCCTTAGATGGAGAGAATTCCACCAGAGGCTGTTTTAAAATGTGTTTATTGCAACACTGGGCAAGATAAGAATCAGTTCCTTACTGGTTGTCAGAGCAAGCGGAAATCGTCCAGTTTCACGCTAGTCATCCTATGTCATCGTTACTTTTTAACCCCTATATATAAAATCGATCGATCGAAGTGAATTTCTAATAGCTTCACGAAAAATGTAATGGATTGTGAATTGCTGCAGTTATTTGAATAGTTTTTGATGAGTAAGTTATAGAGATGCCCATCCTGATTTGTTTACGTGCTGAGGCAGAAATCCTATTTTGTGCTGGAGCTGCATTAATTTCTCTGCCGAAGAATATTTACCTTCGTTGGAACAATGATAGAAATCGCTGCAAAAGATAAGACGGTAAGAATTTCAGCAATCATGCATATAATAACACAATCACATTTACAATAAGTAATAGAACAATCACATTTACTGCTATTGAAGGTGTTGTGGCGCAGTGGTGTAATCCTCTGACTTTGCAGCCAGAACAGTCAGGCGGAGTGGGTTTGATGCCCGGTAGGACCCCACCACTTGAGCGTCATGACAAGGGGTCGCGGACTCGATTAGGTCTGCTCTATTTCTGCGATCCCAGCGCTTGGTGCTGAAAAACGCAACTTTCCCTTGACCTTCACCTTCGCTATGAGTTATGAAAATCGCAGAACATTATCAGTGACTGCTGACAGAGATATCATCGGGTGTGAGCTTCGCTTAGCACCCATGTCAGAGCTTGACAAGGTTTAGGTTATATTCTTAAGCTAAATCATTCACTTGACAATGAATCAAGCATCAGTTTGGCTTCGTTTGCGAGTCAAACCACAGCTAGCCTTTATGAAAAATAACCAGCCTATTTAGATTGCAAAAGATATCCTCGTTCCTAAAAAATGTAAATTTTTTAACACGAAAGGCTGCCGGCAAGGGGTATGACCAAAACATTGTGTTACTAAACTGGGTTGTACAAACAAGGACATATTTGGTAAGACAATAGCACGAAATGGTTTTGATTGACACTGCAATTCAAAGCAATTAGCAATCGCACACAAAGGAAATTCTCTCAACAAGTTATTCAAAACAAGCAAAGCCGCGAAAAGTTTCTCTGATACCAAGGTAGCTGGCTCGCTGGTTGTGCATTCCAGAAGTTGTTTTCAAGAGCAAACATGAACACAGATTGAAAGAAGAAGGAGATATCTACACATCTGCCTCGGGCATTTTATTTGTTTGGTTCAAAAGCCAATTGGGAGGCGATTCAATTCACTTGTTTTTTTGGGTGTAGCTAAAACACTTACTGCTCAGGTTCTGAACCAAAGAAATAGAATGCCCGCGGTAGATGTGTAGATATAGCCTTCTTCTTTGGATTTTTTGCTAATGTTTGCTCTTAAAAACAATTTCTGGAATGTACAGTGAGCTAGCTAGCTACCAAGGTTTCAGAGAAATTTTTTCTGGCTTTGTTTGTTTTGAATTACTAGTTGAGGGAATTTCCTTTGTCGGCAATCGCTAATCGCTTTGAATTCAGGTGTCAACAAAAGCAAATCATGTTATTGTCTTACAAAATCTATCCTTGTTGGTTGTACATCAATCTATGCACAGTTCATTTCTATGATTTGTTTGGAAAATATATAAACTTCACAAAGAATATTGTTTCAGGGAAAAGGGGTAGTAGAGTGCCTTCAGGCCACAGCTATGGCCATAAGTTTAAGACCAGCGTTTGATTTTTAGTTTCAAGTAACAAATCACATTGTTATTCGAATTAATGTTCAAGAATTATTTTATTATTCGAATCACCGAATATCACAGGCTTTTACCTTATAAGCACAGAATTTTGTTCACATTTTTCCAGGGGTGGTCTTCAACTTATGGCCACAGCTATGAACTGAAGACCCTTCACTACCTTTTTCCTTGAAGCAATATTCTTCGTGGAGTTTCGATATTTTGCAAAAAAATCATAGAAATGAAATGTGCATAGATTGATGTAAAATCCAGCTGAGTAACACAATTTTTGGGTCACATCCCTTGTCGGCAGAGCCACTATAATCTCCAAGAATTTCGATATATTTCATTGTGACGCTATAGCAAAATAGCGCAAAAATTAAGACAAAAATATTCAAAATTCGGAATCTACATGGAAAGCAGACTAACATGAACTTTTAACTCCAATTTTCATTTCAACTCAAATTTAACTCCAAAAGAGTAAAATAGGCTGCGCGGTAGGGCTGGATTACAGAATTTATGTACATCAGCTTTAGGAGTCTAGCTACATTCTACAGTTGGGCCAATACGTATGAGAAGAGAGCAATTAAATGAAGTTTCTATTATAACTGTTTATCGGAATGGGGAAAAAACTTGACCCTTTGATTAAACAATTCTGCTCGACGAACGTGTTCAATTCGTCCATCTTCAACATAGTCTTTAACATTCACGATTCATTACTCAAAATGTTTATCCATTTTGATGTAGTTGCATGTTGGATTCAGTAATCTAAATTTCACAAATTGAAACATGATTTCAGGTATAATTCATATCCTTTGCGCCCGATTAAGGATGGTGTTGAAGATACGAAACACTATCTCCTGCTCTGCCGTATGTATGATGCAAATAGACGTGCTTTACTGACAGGGTAAATGTGACATTGCCTCCTCATGGTCAAATCATCAAGGTATTTTAGATGGATGTTTCAAATCAAAAATCTAAACCTTTCAAATTAAGAATTTCTGCAAATCTTCCGGTATGGCCTCGAAAAGTTTCCTTTTGATTGAAGTACAAACATACTTAAGGTAGCATCAAAATACAGGTATATTCAGGCCTTAAAAACCCTCTCTCTCTTGAAGATTTTCCTTTGTTGTACTTTGTTATTTGTAATATCTGAATCTCTATGCTAAATGTAATCATATGATGTAATGCTCATAGGGTTGCCATGTTTCTCGTGGTATCGGTTTGTAATCCTTGTTTTCTTATAGTGAATTTATGAGAATGAACAGATGACGTCTACAAAGCCTTATGAAATTGACATATTTTTAGAATTCCAACTGCTTATTTTATACTCTTTTGTGCTTCCTCTGTTTTTTTAGTGCATAGTTATGAGCAACATCTGTTCGTTGCACAATTGATGGGTCTAATATCAGTGATTTTTAACGCGATATGGAATATTAGGAAGGCCTATACCATTAAAATCTCGTATTCCAAATATCTCCCATTTTTTCGGTCTAATCATTTTGATCAAATTAGATTTAAAAATTTTAAAAGGGGCAGATTTCCGAAGATTTTCCTCAAGGTTATTCCAGAGATCCATGCAATTTCGAAAAAAGCTAATTTTGAAGGTATTAGTCCGTTGCTTGGGCAGTGCAAGCTTAAATTTACAACAAGCTGACGAAGATACAATCCATTCTACATAGTGTCCCAAAAAATTGTGCCCCGTTTGTCTGAAGATTGTGACAAAACAGCAAAAGATTCTCGCCAAACATTTGCATGATGTTGCTCTTCAGATATTCAATTAAAGCTTGCAACCATTCCCGTAGAAATCCGTTGACAAATGATAGAGCTATGACCTGCAGAAGACCAAATTTGTCTGATGACTAAAACCAGCGGTCGGCCATTTGTCTTGGTATTTTGCAGTGATAAGTAGTTTCACGTGAGGTAAGAAATAATTTCTGTGAGGTCAGAAATAGTGGAACTCTCCGAAGATTATCGGAATTCTCACGAGAGCTATGACATTGGGGGCTGCTGTTTCATTTTCAATCCATGAAGCTATTCATTGCTGCAAAATAGTAAGACAAAATGGCCGACCGCTGGTTTCAGTGGTCCGGGCAAATTTGGTATCCTGAAGGTAATAGCTCCATCATTTTCCAACGGATTTTCATGGGGATGGTAGCAAACTTTAATTGAGCACCATCATGCAAACATTTGGAGAGAATCTTTTGCTGTTTTGTCACAATCTACAAACAAACGGGGCACAATTTTTTGGGACACTCTGTACTGGTCGTCAGTATTTTAAGGTATGTTTCTGTTGAATGAAAGCACAAAAAGCTGGATTGGCCAGATAAAAGATGACCGTTATTCATATACTGGCACAGCTGATTTGTTATTACTTTTTGAAGGAACCTTGTGATGACATGTAAGACTAATATTGGTCGATAGTTGGACTTTTCAGTCTTATCTCCATCTTTGAAAATCGGAGCAACTCTAGCAACTTTCTATGAGTGGAAAAACAACTTGTTCCAATGGATGTATGAACAATAAAGCGGGAGAGTTTTCAATAAAAGTCAGCGCTAGC
Organism: Aurelia coerulea; assembly: GCA_039566865.1. NCBI lineage: Eukaryota > Metazoa > Cnidaria > Scyphozoa > Semaeostomeae > Ulmaridae > Aurelia > Aurelia coerulea. The sequence continues at coordinate 9,442,947 of CM076954.1, forward strand.
TTCCGAAAGTAGCTAGAGATGTTGTCATTCCCAAAGCAGTTAGCTAGTTTGGCTTTGGAAAAAAGCATCCTTGGTCCCCTGATTGTGTGCTGTGTATATCAAGAGCTGACATTCGTTCTCTAACATTGTTAGCTCTTCAAGGCACACTGTCGTTGTGCTGATTGGATGAATAAGACAATAGAAAAGAATAGAATTAGGCAAGCTTCAGTAATTACGCTATACACTGCAAAGAAGGCGATAACGATCTGACTCCCTTTATTCTCGAAACAAAGTATGATCCAACGGCATAAAGGCTTGGCAATTATTCAGAGGCCAGGTCTTTTGTTAGTGATTTCAACATCACAACTAGCCAATCACTGCCACGACAGTGTGCCTTTCAATAATAGAGCTCTTGTTTTGGTCTAAAGGAACATTTTAGGTTTGCTGGTTTATAGCTCTATTACAACGTACCGATAATTGTTAGCAAAATGCCAACAATTAATTTGACCATTTACGAGTCGAGCAAGAAATATAATTGGGGAAATTTAGTTGAAACATATGGTGTCATATCATATTTGCTGCTTATTTGGTAATTTTACAGAGATGTTAAAACAACTTTGCATAATTTTTTCAGCTCCTGGGTGATCACATAAAGAATCCAAGAGTTGTAAGTGTTTGAATGCCACAAATTCCCTTATCGCGCCTTCAGAAGTATTTGGATGTCAGTATTATGCACTTTTAGATTTAGACTCAACAACTATTATTCGCTTTACAAGTGCAGATTTGGTCATATTAACCTTTGCATTCGATCGAAACGCCATTTTAAGGCGGTTAGCGAGCACAGACAAAGGGAATGCTCTCAAACGACAAATCAAAACAAATAAATGCGCAAAAGATGCCCTGAAACCTATCAGGTTATTTCGCCTTTGCACATGGAAAGGTGTTTTTAATACAAGTTGAAATTATATGTGGAAAGAGATAAATCTGACCATCTACGTTGGAGACTTTGCTTATCTGATTCAGATGCTAAATAGTCCTTGTATATTCTGGATGTAAAATAAACATGTCAAGTCATCAGATGAATATACTCAGCGACACAGATGTTTGGATCTACATTCTGCTATTGAATGTATACTCGTGAATTCCCTTAAAGACGCTTTTTTCTTGCACAACGCGACATTTGCATCTCTCGAGACTTCATTTGTATTGATTTGTCGCTTTATAGAATTGTCTTTGTCCACGATCACTAATTGCTTTGACTTGGCATGTCAGTCGGGAGACACGGAATCCTCTCAGGTTTTATGATGTGCAGTTTTATAAAGAGTTTATTTGTTGTTGGTCCTTTTCATCCTCAAGTGAGTGGTCTTCCAGAATTTATGACGCTAATTCTGACTGATAGAATTTGGTATCGAGCAAAATATTATGAAAAGTTCAAATTCAGTTTGACCAAAAACAAGCACAGGGCTTTGCACATGGTTCAGGAATATCTTATGACAAACTTGTTTGCAAATCATTTTGATGATAAATGCAACAAACAAATATTGTTTGTTATGCAATATCTCATGACATGGGAAGTCAGTGTTTATCTAGTTTGGTCTTGAAGGTTCTACCCGTTATTTTTGCTCATTTCTTATAACCGCCTATAAATTTGTTATATGTTGCCAAAAACAACTTTACCGCAATCTTATTCAAAATTCATTCAATGAACTGCATTTGGCAGTCAACTCGAAATTTGGTCCACTTTAGCTTTCTTTTCTATCCTTTCATTTATTAATCTATCACTTTCGCTCTTCGCTTTTGATGCTTTGTTTCACTAGTCGTTATGTTAACTCGCGCTTACCCAGGTGCACTATACTGGTTGAACCGGAAAAAATCCCCGCTTTCAAAAATTCATAGCACATAGCGTCTTTGAATGATTCAAATTCTCGGTCAAAGCCGAAAGACCAAGCTATTTTTGTGATTTTTCATTACGTCTTTATGAACACGAAAATGCAGGTAAACTCAACACTTTGCAAACATTTTTTGGTTGCGAAATCCTGAAGATGGGCCTAAAGCACTTGATCAAACCATAAGGAATCACCTCACACAGAACAGTGCGCAAAGGCGTTACAGCTCTCTCAGAACTTATAAGAAATAGACTTCAAACAAAGAAGGAAGCTTTCTATCCAATGGCAATAGATGTGCGGACATTTGAAAAATTATGCAATCTTTACTTTTCTGTGCGACGATTTTCTTTATGATTTTATCACGTGTTTCAGGCCTTTTCAAGCAGCTTTCGTGTAAAGTAGAGTTTGCCTATATTTCCAGTGCTAATGAAAACGTGAGAAAAACTAAATATACTTCAATGTCTCGGATATAAAACAGAATTCGATTAATTACAACCCATCAAGTACTGTTAGTGCTATGAATCTCCAAACGTGGAAATTTTTTCTGGTTTGCCCGGTATTTAATTACCGTAAAACCTCTATTAAGCCCCCCTCTCTTTTAACCCCCCTTTCCACTTATATCAAATTCCAGAGGTTACAAAATATTTTCCATTTGTTGAGCTAAATAAGTTTCCATGTTATTTTGTATATGGTTTGAGATAAAACTGTGTCGAATTCATGTATTTAACTCGTTAAATTGTATGTTTTAACCGCAAAATGTGGTGCAAAAGAACTAAAAAGTGTCGAAAATTAATTAAGCCCCCCGGGTGCTTAATAGAGCTTTTACGGTATGTTTGATTCTCATGGAGACGCCCTTCTCTGAATTTTAACGCAACAAATTGTTCGCTAGTTAATGCAAATGTAGTCTCAAATTTGGAAAAAACTGTTGGGTGTCAACTTTTGAATTAACGCTGCGTCAACTCGATGTTAGTCACGCTATCTGACGTTCAAGTTTTTGCATTGATTTAGAAGAGGGCATTCCCATTAGGATTGAGAAAGAACACGATTTAGCGCACCTTGCTTAAGCTTTAGTTCACTCCTATCAGTAACCAAGCTTAAGAGGCCATTATTTTTCATTCATTAGCGCATTGGCTTCTACAACCAGCATTCAGCTGACCAGGTATACGAAATAGCTTGAATTATAAGTGGCAAATTTGGACACACAGAAAAATCTCTAGTCAAAAGTTACGAGATTGTTCAACATTTGATTAAATATCGAACAATAACGACGAAATGAATGGGCTCTATGGTAGATAACCCAGGTATATTAGCAAATCAGCTGACATTTCACCGAGTTACGAGCTTTTAAAAATCAAGTTTTGTGCGAAAGATGAAACCAGAGACCCCTTGATGACTAGTTTTGTATAATACCTTCCAAAATTGCGGTAAAAGATTGTTATCAAATGTCACCTCTCTCGTTAATATCAGAGCGAACCAAATGGGATTTCGAAAGTAATTCAACGTTTGTAACCGATGTCAAAATTGACTTAAGATTGCAAGTATCCAAGAAAAACATCCCATAAAAGCTTCATCGATGAGCGACTGAATCATTTTCAAACTTTGCTCAACAGAATTCCTTAAAACATCAATCAGCTTGATTTAATGTAACACAAAGGAAGGTTATTGAGAATCGTCTCAAGAGTCAATTTGGTTTGCTTTAACTAATGCTTTAACTAAACGATAAACAAAGCAAACGATAACCCGATGCTACTTTCATTATGCAAATGATACAAAGAAGCCTCTGATTGAAACTTTGGCGCAAACTTGAACTTCAAAGCTGACAACTCCGTCAATATTCAACGGATTTGCAAGATTCTGTTGTCTAAAATTGATATAAAACCTCAGGGACATGGTCCTTTTATTTTATCACCATTTGTTAATATTTAATAAAACGTCAAGCAATTATTTTCTGATACCCTTTATGCATTTCACAGTTTTGTAGAAATCTAGAAGCCTTTTTTTTTAAGAGATTTGCATGTGAAGGAACCTCATTTTTTCCATTTCCTTTTTAATTATTTAACCCTATTTGGACCGGGGGCGTTTTTCGCCCCCCCCCCTACCAAACTTTTTCAAATATCTCCACCGCTGCTGTAGATATGGCGCTGCAACTCCTTGACTTTTCCTAAAATTTAATTGGCAATCAAATTTTAAAAATTTCATGGTCCATTATTGTACCACGTGACCTCCAGATGCCCTTATTTGGAGACTGGTCACAAAGAAAATCTTAAAATCCTCGCTAAATTCTTGCAAATAGCGCTAATGATAAAGTTATATACACCATTCGATTGGTCTTGAAGAGTACTTTCATTTGATATATAGTTTGTTTATATTTGCTGACATCAGCAACTTTTGATATCCATGACGCCATTTATATTTATGCCGTCATAGAATGAATGAATTAGGGCAATATATCTCAAAACGTGCAGAAAACAGTGTCAGGTTCCTTATTACTAACTATTTTCACTAATTAGAGGTCTAGAAATAGAAAATAATTCACAATAGAAATCTCAATTAGTCTATTCAATGGCTAATTGCTCTTAATTAGCAAAAGTTGAAAAGTAAATTGAATTTTTTTCGCGTAAATATCTTCCTTTACTCTTATTTGCTACTTCTGGTTACAATTCTGCCTGTTATCACATGTTAATCTGGACAAAACTTGCTTTTTAAGTCAGTAGGTCGATTTTGACCATTTTCCCATTGTTTTTGGTTGCCTAGCAACGACCCACGTGACCAATTAGACCTCTATTGTTGTTTTTGTAAAGCTTCTTGTCCAAAGAACAATTAGTATAAGGTTCATTGTTATATCTCTTGTAGTTTTGAAGAAAAAGAGGGGGGGCCAAAAACGCCCCCAGGGTCAAAAATATCAAAATTTCAACCCGGTCCAAATAGGGTTAAACATGGTAGCCCCATCAGTTCATCAATATTTCATTTAAGGGGGCCACTACCGATACAGATCAACAGACGTTCTTTGAGAAGGGCATTCTTTTTGCACTGCTTGAGAGCAGGGATTGCAATTTTTGGAAGGCTATTTGAACATGCATGTAGCATTGCAACCCTGTCTGTCAGTAAATTTGATCAAGCAGCTCTAAAGTCAACTTATGCGTACTTAATCTACAATCTTGGCCAAAATACTTGGGACAAATAACAAAATTGCACTACCCTGGTCTTTGATCATCATCACCATCACCATCACCATCATCATCATCATCATCATCATCATCACCATCATCATCATCATCATCATCATCATCACCATCATCATCATCATCATCATCATCATCATCATCATCATCATCATCATCATCATCATCATCATCATCATCATCATCATCATCATCATCATCATTTATTTATCTACAAAGTAGGCTGAAACAAAACAATAGCTAAAATTACAGCTAATTAAGGTCTATTCCCGCTCCCCCGTTTCAAGGTTGCTTGAATCAAACGCCATTCGACCTTCTCAACATTGAATTAGTAGGCCTTTATCTGTGAGGCGCTATCGTGTCACCTCTGTAATACACATCTCTAATCTAAATAAAACGGTGGATTCTGTTGCATTTTGAGGTGCTGAACACGAATAAAAAAAGTTCACACCTCTAGGGGGCGCAGTTTTTTCAAAAACCGGGGGCCTAAGTTTTGATGACGTCACAATAGCCTTTGGCAAAAAAAATGTGATAATTGAATTTGAATTGTTTAGCCCCCAAGAGATCAATCTGATGAAATGTTTTGTATTAGAAACATATGTTCCAGCTCTTATAATTCCTGATCTACGAGCCCTTAAAGTTTGCAAAAATTGCTGACTCAGCTTTTTTTCGTAATTTTTATTTTCGGTTACATACATCTAATTTTTACTTGCAAAATGTCATTCGATTCATCTCAACGAGCTCTATAAGATAGCGCTAATTGTATATGTGTATACTGTTCTGATTTCGTTTCACAGATGGAACAAATTTCCTTTGTTCCATGTATGTTCATTCACTAAGGAAATTTGATCCATCTGTGAAACAAAATCAGGACAGTATACACAGATAAAATTAGCGCTATCTTATAGAGCTCGTTGAGAGGAATCGAATGACATTTTGCAAGTAAAAATTGGATGTATGTAACCGAAAATAAAAATTACGAAAAAAAGCTGAGTCAGCAATTTTTGAAAACTTTAAGGGCTCGTAGATCAAAAATTATAAGAGCTGGAACATATGTTTCTATTACAAAATATTTCCTCAGATTGATCTCTTGGGGGCTAAACAATTCAAATTCAATTATCACACATTTTTTCACAAAAGACTATTGTGACGTCATCAAAACTAGGCCCCCGGTTTTTAAAAAAACTGCGCCCCCTAGAGGTGTGAACTGTTTATATTCGTGTTCAGCACCTCGAAATGCATCAGAATCAACCGTTTTATTTTAGATTAGAGATGTGTATTACAGAACTCCGTTTTTAAGAGCCTTTTGATGCTATAGATAAAGGCCTATAGGGGAAAGGGGGATCAGGAGGCTCTAAACGTATGTTTTCGCCTCGATATTTTAGGAAAACATATTGAAAACACTGAAATTTGCCAATTTCCCAGCTTATTTTGGCCAGGATTGTAGTTGTTTCGCAAGAGGGCGCCTTTGTGGAAGAGAGCATACAGAAATTCGATGATCAGTTCTTTTTTTATATTGACTTAATAATGTAACAAACAGTTAAAAGAGTTCCTGCACTTTCAAAAATTGTTACCTTTAGAAATATCAGGTCGAAAAACACTCAGTTTGGTTGTGACAATTTGCAAGCCAACTTTTCAATGAAAATTGGGACTTCAATTTCTGCCATCGTCCAATGTGTAGTGCATCATCCGTTGTCAAAAAGTGCTACTTTCTTGCACATCCAACAGGAGCATGGTGCAACATTCTCTTAAAGCAAGTAAATTAGCAGATAATATTTTACCTTATTTCATTATAGATTTTCGTTCAATTCTTGTATTTCTTCTCTTGTAGCTGAACTTGAATGAATCTTCTGTTGAGTACATGCAGGTAAGAAATGGGTCCATGATGTTTTCTCGCGGTTTTCATTATTTCTTTCAAACGTTCTTAGTAAAAAGTTAATACATTACTGATGCTCAAGTGCCGAAATGGTTTTGAATTTCTTGCAGGCATCTGTATCCTTCCAAACAGTGTTCATACATTCTTAGTTTCCCTGTGGGAAGAGTTCACAGTCTTAGTAAATCTTTGGAAAAATTACAGCATTTCAGCCGTGCCCATCAGAAAATTGATTGATGGTCCGAAAAAAATAACCCTCAAGATAAAACATTTCTGAAAAGATTTCTGAATGTAAGATTGTGATAAAATATGTATGGCATTGAGTGCCTCATAAACTATACCTGCTGAATTAAAATCGGTTCATTGCCAGCCATAGTTACAGGAAATGAGGTTTTGGAAAAAGAAGGTCAAGAAAACCTCTGTCACAAGATAACTACCGTAAAGGCTTTATTAAGCCCCCGGGAGGGGGGCTTATTTAATTTCGGACACTTCAGCGGGGCTTGAAAGAGAGGGGGCTTATTAGAGAGGGGGGCTTATTGACAAAATCAAATGACAAGGATATCTATGATAGCTTTTTGGTTCCTTTACCCCCATATTTTGCGGATTCAACATATCGGGTGAGTCAGTAAAAAGAATCCCTGCTTGAAAAATCACCAATCCCTGAATATCAAGATGATGATATTGGAAAACAAAACATATAACAGCAGACATGTTCAAATAGACTTCGACATTTACCTAACTGACATTGGCCAATCCATTCTGAAGTTATGAGGGATTTTCTTCAGAAAGCCCTTTCGAGAAATCTTCAAAACAGGCTCAAAACAACGACCAACATTTCCCGAGCTTGCTGCATTATCTCAATGAGTTCAACACATTCTAACATGTTTTATCCTCTTGGGAAGATGAAATCGTCCGGAATGATGTTGTTTAGCCCCCAGGGATGACATTTTCATCTCCCAAAGGGATTAAACGTGCCAAAGCATGTACAAGTCATTGCTATAAGGCATAGACATCCGAGAAATTTGATCGTGATTTTATGCAGTTTTTGGGAGTTTCTTGGAGGGGCTTCCTCGAGAAAATCTGTTATAATTTCAGAACGGAGTGGCTGATTTCAGGCAGGTAAAATTTAAAGTTTCTTTGAACATGTTTACTACTGAATGACATATTTGCCAATATTATTGTCTTGATATTGCGGGATCTGTGGTCTTTCAAACAGGGATTCTTTTTTTTTACTCGCGCGGTACAATTTACGAGTAAAACACATAAATTTGACACAGTTTTATCTCAAACCATATCAAAATTAGCATGCAGACTAAGTTAGCTAAATAAATGGAAACTTTTTTGTAACCTCTGGAAATTGATATAAGTGGAGGGGGGGCTTGATAGAAAGGGGGCTTATTTACAACTTTGGCTCAGAGGGGAGGGGCTTATTAGATAGGGAGCTTTATAGAGAGGCACAACTTGACAAACAAATTGTTTAACGCAAGACATTTTGTGCTGTCGTTTATTGTTTTCACGTTTGCTCACATCTCTTTTCTATAAAATAATCAATTTATTCCAAGATACTGCTGCAAAATAAGAGGCATTGAAACATACGTATTGAATGATTAGAAATGTGGAAAATCTCAATTTTCAGCATAACATCGTGTTACGTATGGATCTTCTCGTTGTATCCTGCTAACAAGATACAGTCGGGTCTTTCGATATTTTAGCGATCAATCTAAAAATCCTCTCTTGTTGCCACAAGAAATTACGACAAACGTCTTTTGCACATGAATTTTTCAGTAACCAAACAGTGCGTTAGCGTTTTATTGCTGATGATTAGTGATTTTTTACAGTGGTTTTGGAGACATTTTTTGTCGAAAGCTCATTTCCCTGTAAATACAGCTGATAATGAACTAATTTTCACCCAATAGGTGTATTTAATGCTGTGTTTAATGCCCCATAAGATTCATCAAACTTTTACATTCAGAAAGTATTCCAGAAACTTTTAATCGGGGTGTGGGGGACTACTTGTTTTTGCTTGACCATTATATTAACTATTTCAAGTATTGTTTATAATTTTATTGACTAAAATTTGAAACCTCATAAATAGGTATGGTATGGTATTATGGTATCATGGCAAATTAGGTAGGACATGCTATTTAGTTAAAGTTTTAGGAAATGGTAGAGTATTTTGCAAAGTCATACCAGAAGAATTTTATTTTTTCCAGAGAGAATTTAACCTTGATTACCAAGATAGTCGCAAATTGCTTGGTAGATTTGGTTTACCCGGTCATGCTCATACGATAAAAATTCGAGATTTATCAGGTAGATCTATTCTCGTTCTATTTTATTAATTATTAATAATTATTAAGATAGTTAATGTAATGAAAAATCACGTTGACTTCCCGGTGATCATTATGCAAGCCTTCATCTCTATTTGGTGCAGATGTAAATCTGCCTGTTGAGGAACTTTTATACTTTCGTACATATACGTTTAGACATACATACTGACATACGTTTAATTGTTGCCATTCTTGATAAATTGATCCAACCCTACCCTCTCGTTAACAATGAGTATCTCGTGTTCTTATGTAATGTTTCGTTTATAGCTTTGTGTTTTGTACCCTTTATATTTGTAATCAAAGTCTGTTCTAACATGGAAATCAGGTAATGCATTCTCAAAACTCATAGATCTGCATAATCCAATCCCGAACTGTGTCATCTGACATCTATTTTGAGACAGACTTCAAGTTAATTTCAAATGAGCACATGGTTGTTATGTAATCCATGCTCCCTGTATTATCGTTGTGTGGTATTTCATTTGTTGTAATTATTTTATGAGCATATACAAAAGTTTTCCAAATCACTTTTCTATTTCATTTTAAATTTATTTAAATGTATAAGTAATTTTTCAACAATCAATGTTATCAGTTTCCCTTATCCATTATGTAAGCTAGAGTTAAATCGATTTTTTTATAAGATAACAAACAAATCATCTTTAATAGGATAGAGCTACGATATACTTTTAGGGAAGAAAATTTTGCGTTTTTCGCGTTTTTGACTGAGATTGGCTATTCTCAAATTTATTCTGCGAAATTCCCTAAAATGTGAAATTCGTGAAAGTTTATTCCCGCTAGATTGCCTAGAGCATAGAATCAAATATTCATATGATCAAATATTTGCATTCCTCTTATTATTTTATTCTATGCCTTACTGTAGTACAAGGAAACTCAATATCATATTGTTTAGCAACAACCTTTCGAAATATGCTACTGATAAGCAGATTTGGAAGATTTGGAAGAAGCGTTGAAGAGTCAGGACCATCTGAGCCACTGCAAAATCTTTTAAGAAACCTAATTAATAAAAGTTTATTCCCACTGAATTTCCCATTTCGACTGATTCGCGAAAGTTAATTCCGAAAATTTTGCGTTTTTCCAACTTGCGAAAGTTTCATCACGCGGAAGTTTCTTCCCTTGAAGTAAGAATCTTGACCATGAAATTAGTTTAGGAGTTTCTTGTAGAAGCAGATAATTGTTAACAAGAAATCGTTCTGAAACTAAGATCAAAGACCAGGCTGGTAGAGCATAGGTTTCAAATCTTTAAAAAGGCTGGTGTAAAATTGAGTGACCTATTTCTTTGAACTGAATGACTTCAAAGAAACTTTAGCTAATTCTCTATAATTCTACCGTTGGAATTTTCTGAAATCTTCGATATTTTCAGAATTAGAGTGTTTTTTTTCTTTTTCAAGAATTCAAGAAAAATTTTCAAAAAAACTTAAAACCATCGTAATTTCTAAAATGTTTGACGTAACATGAAATAATTTCGAAGAAAGCCATAGTTTATGAATGCCTACAATATGGTATCAAGCAAAAGTCTGTCACTCTTCTGGTTTATGATTTAGAAATTTGATGACGTCACATCCTCAAATAACTTGAAATGTAAGATACACCGTAATTTCCAAAAATATTCAAAATTTTTGAAAAGTCCAACGGTAGAATTATAGATAAGTGTCTAAAGTTTCTTTCAAGCCATTCAATCAGAAGAAATAGGTCATTGAATTTTACACCCACCTTTTTTCGCCGATTTAAAGATTTGGAACCTATGCTGGCTGGTAGTGCATTCAATATGACTCTACTGCTAGATTTCCGAATATTCATTGAACTTTTTATCGATTGAAAGATGTTACGCTGATTTTGAGGATCCTCAGTAATGTTAGGATACTTTCTCAAATTCTACAGGCGGCCAAAAATCAAGAGTTGCTTTGGCTGATATGACATCAAGACATCCAGACGTCATCATCTTGGTAAGTGTGGTGCGCCAAAGACGATTTCCTTCAAAAGTACTTGAACTTCATTTCCACTCCCGCTGCTAGCAAACTATCCAATTTATATTAATATCCTATAACGCAAAAGCAAAAGATAGAGCTTCCTTTCTTTGTTTGAAACAGGATTTTTTTCACTCTTTGCGCGTATTACATTGACATGCAAACACTTTTGCATGAGCTCTGATCGGCTAATTTAAATATATTCACTGTTTATGGTATCATGTCTTCTGTTTCGAATCTTACTTGATGATTTGTTTGAACAGGTGATGATGAAATTTGAGCATATGGTTGTGTTCGCGTCAAGCCTTTTGTCACTCCAAAACATGAATAGACAACTTAACTTATTTCCATTTAGAATTTTTCGTAAGTGCCTCGAAAAAACTGTGTTTTACGACCTTGAGCACTGCTTCGTGTAGGCCATTTGGCTAACTAACTTTGTCAGATATGGTCAAAAATGAACGGACCACAGTCGGCCCAGAGGTGGAAATTTACCAAAATGAAGTATTTTAAATCATGAAATTATATGCATATATAAAAAGCTGAAATTCTTGGCTTTCCGATTCTTTTAACATTTTATGTTTATCAATTGTCAACGAAAATTCACAGCAGTTTCAGAACAAGTATGCCTTGAATGTTAGAAATCAGAAATCATGAAAATATTCACAAAACTTGAAATATTTCAACATCATGAACTGAATAGTCGTAAACCATATACTTTTCTGTCAGCGACAAGTTGCAAATGGTTCATTACTATTCCGTTTATATATTTGAAATAAATTATATTTACAGTTTTGCCATATAGTTTATTTATCATGCCAGTTGGCCCCAGACCCCGTAAAAATTTATCAAACAAACAAATTCATATTTGGGAATTCATCATAAAAGTACGCTTGAAACTAGCTGTGAATTTTCAAATTATAATTGATGTTCAGATGTTTGTGCAAAATGCCCAAATATAGTACATTTGGAATAATTTGGCCCCAGGCCCACCATTCTTAGGTGAAATTAACTTTTGCGGTCTTTACACTCATCTTGAAACATTCTTAAAGCCAGGTAAGTAGACAAGAGATTTAGTTTACTGCCATAAAACATAACGAAATTTCCAAAATTCTGTGCCCCATGTGCGGATTGAGGTGATTAGTTACGTCTTGTTTTTGCCCGTTAGTTTTTATCGGATAACTTGCTGTATCTAGACATCTACTGTCAGGGCAACTATTTTTAAAGTAGCTTTTGTCTGGACGCAAATGATGTTGCTATCCAGGAAAGATATCGCTCGTACTCATTCCAGTAAACAATTTCACTTACAGGATGAACCTACGAACAACTTGGATATTGAATCAATAGATGCGCTTGCCGATGCTATTAATGAATTCACCGGAGGTTTGTTGATTTCTAATCAATTTTTCGATCACTTAAATGGACCAAGTTTGCATTTGCGGTAGCATTTTTTTTTCTAACATGACTGACCTAAGAACGTCATTCAGCGTATCTGAAATGTGGTCGTCGTTTAATTCTCATCGGCCTAAGTATTATTGCAAATATGTGCCTTGATTACCAGTTGATTGTTTTCAACCATGAAATCAAGAAGCGAAATAGCGTCCTTGTATTAGTGAAAATATAAACATCAGATAGAAAACGTTGAACGAAGACAAGGAATCACATCGTCAGTCTAAGGAAGCTGCAGGCGAAGATCCCTTCAAGACCAATTACATGGCGACATATAACGAAGATTCACTTATTGTGATATTGGACTCCCAAAAATGTAATTTTTCGTGAAATTGAAATGATGCTATAATCGTAACATTTCGTAGGAAAAGCTGCAGATATTTTCTTAACCCTATCTCACCTGGGGGTGGAGGTGGATTCCACCCCCCCCCCAACCAAACTTTTGTTCGCCAATGCTAAAATATGCAATGCAGGATGCCAATACTCCGCTACTTTGACTTTATATCTATACTGTATGGAATGATTAAAATTTCAGGATGCTAAGTGAGAGTATCCCTCGTAACCATGGCAACCAATGTTTTACTGTGTAGTCAACAAAATTTGTATACTTTTTTTTTAATTGTTGCAAATTTTAATCTCAAATATATGCCAAATTATGCTTACACATGTATTTGATGATATCCAACTCAATTTGAAACAAAAAAATCCAATTTAGTGCCTCATTTCATTGTATTAATTATGTTGGTGATAATCATGATAATCATAACTTAAAATCTTCTTATTGTCATAGCAATGAGAACAATAGAGATAATTTGATTTAATCGTGTGATTTTGATTGTTTGCATCAAAGTACATCTATTTACCAAGTTTAAAGATTATAGCTACTATAACAGCGAAGAAAAAGAATATTGGCATCAGGTATTGACCGCTTCAAAACGCCTAGGTGAGATCAATGATGATGCAAAAACAGTTAAATACTCAGGCTTGAATATGTCTTCCTTGAGAGTATCCCAAAGAAAATTGACAGGAAGCCTTTTTGGCCACTCAAGGAAAACTTTTATTCTATTTAAGATCTGGATAAGTCTGGATCAAGCGATATTCATTTGAATCCTTAAAGGAAAAGTCCGGGGTTCGAATAATTGTTCATAAAGTGAAAGATCACAATGTTGTGAATGGTGTGTCGTACTTTTTCCAACTTCTGTCTTTTCTCTGCGAAATTGCGTATTTCATTATGTGAAATGAGCGAAATGACGTCATTATTCATGACGTAATTTCACCCATTTTGCCTTCGACCTGAACGAGGCTGTTTTCTTACAGAACTCTCATAGTAATTTCTGACGTCACAATTGAACCTCCAAACCGAGGCTAGCTATTTTATCGCGTTTTACAAAATGGCGACGACATTGGGCCTAACTTACGAAAAATGTCGTACGAATTTACAACAGAACAGCATCTCAAGACGTCGAAAGAAGTCACAAGTGATGTTTGGCAGTTGGTAAGGTTGCTTTCTTACATTAATTGTAGAAACCCCGGACTTGTCTTTTAAATAAAGAGTAATCTTAAGTAACCGTTTATGTTTTGAGCATATAGAAAACTGTTCATTAGCTGTGATGTTTTGAATGTCAAGAAACATATCAGCAGTGGAAGAGACCACATTGACAATTGATGCATTTAAAAAACAAGAAACAAATTAAGAAACCTTTAGTACTAAGATTCGAAAATGTTCATGTTGAATTAAAGAAGCTTTAGTACTATGGCCTCATCCAAATTTCCTATAAAAAATGCGAGCATCTTTAAAACATAGTATCACATCATAGGGAACTAAATTTACCTGTCAGAAAAAAATGGCACCAGAAATGCGCTGCAAAAAGTTCAGCGAACAGATTACATTTAACTTCCGTCTAAAAATTGAAAAACCGCAAAAAATGAACTTTGTGATTGTCGGGCAATGGCAACTATCGACAAGCTTTCTGTTATTCATGTCTGTGCTGTGAGATCTGTCTAAGCAAAAATGGAAAGGAAAATTTTTCGTTGCCGAAATCAAAGCACAGGCATGAAAGAGGGCAACTCATAACGAAAAGGTGTCCTATTTATCGGTCCTATCTCCATAATGTTTCATAATTGGATCCAACCGTTGCAGAGTCAAACATCGATATTGGCAATTTCACTACCTTTTATCGTTCAATTGCCTATTAATCTTATTTCTCCTCGAAGCGTCCAAAACAGGGTCATAAGTATTGGCATACAGAAAAAACCAGACCCTGGGACCTTTCCTTAGCACCGGAGGGTCATCATCCTCAAAAGAAAAGAAAATGCTAATGTTTCCTTCTATTTTCACCATCATAATACTATTTTTGTCGCTGTCATATTATAGATCAAGAGTTCCAAGATATATTTTTGCTTTCACAATGTGTGGTTTCAAACAATCGAAATGCGAGCTGCAACTATTTTCTCCAAAAGTCAGCCAAAATTTTATCATTTTTCTGAAATCCCCAAAACATCCTGTTTCCAAAACTTCCTACTGTATCCCCCTTCTATACTATCGCATGATTATGTCTATTTGGTAGCAGTCCATCTAAAAATTGCAAACAGAGTGAACTGAAAAAGTAAAGTAAATATCCATTAAGTAAATATCCATCAAGTATGCACAGATTTCAGAGTGACTGGGGGTGATTCTTGCCAGAATGCCAAATAACTTATATTATTTCTTTGTACTCCATGGCAATTCATTATAAAAAACCATAAAAAAACTAAATCCGCATTTCTGAGAGCATTATTGAAGCTGAAACACTACTTTTCAAATAAGAAATTCCAACGTAATGTTTATGTGGTCAGAACAACGACGATCAAACAAGGCAGTTTTCTATTGCATGGGTGATGGCCCCTCTGGTGTCAGGGGTCCCATCTCTCATTGGTACTGAAGGGTCCCAGGGTCTCAGGGTCGGGTTTTTACTGTATTCCAGAAATGTTAGCGTGATTGTCTGTTCTTTGTTTATTTATTGTTAAATGAAGAAAAGTGAGCATGCAAGCGTTCTTAGCCGCTACATGTCATGCACTTCTTGGTCACCAAATCGACTGCTGCTTCCAAAACCAACTATCCCATTGACTCACTCCACTCCGTGAGTCAATGAGAGGATGCTGAATTTAAATATTGCCATTTAATTCTGTCAATGCGCAATGCGAGTCCATCAATCCGAGTCCGTGCGAAGAATTTGTCCTTTCAGGGACCTAATAGGCTTTTCCCATAATTACGTCATCACCTGTGCGGCACGCATTGCATCATGGGGCTAGTAGTTAAAAATCCGATCTCGTGTTGTGATTTGTATGGAGTTGTAAGGAAGTGTACGGAAGTAAGTGGTTGAACGTGATAAATATTGAAGAACAATATGAACGATCTTCTGAATTTACTAATGAGTATGCCCCTAGGTTTTTTTAAAACTCTGTTCTGGGATCGGTGCGACAGAATTGCAGATTCGAGATGTTTTAGCAGAGGAAGAGGACGAATGCTCAACATGGCCTAACGTCAACATAACATGGTCAACGTGAATGAAAATGGGCAAAGAGAAGGGAAAGCTGTCGTTGGGGGATTCATATGCTGTGTTCCTGATTGTTTTATCAACCGTAGACGGAATCGAGAACTTTCATTTCACAATTTTTCCAACGGAAAGAGTGCAGAAGAGCAGGAACTGCGAAAGAAATGGTTGCACATGATTTCGCGAAAGGATTTCAAAGACCCAGTGTTTTTGGGACAGAAAATTTGTCCAAAGGATTTTGTTGAGGGGCAAAAAACATACATGAACGATGTTCCCACTATTGTGTCAAAACCTAAATTCACGAATAAGCAGACAGAGAGGGCCACAAATAAATCAAAGAGCAGATAAATTATGCCAAAATGTCGAAGTAAATCCTGGGTATTTGAAATCCTTCTGCGAAATCGTTTGCAACCATTTCTTTCGTAGTTCCTGCTCTTCTGCACTCTTTCCGTAGAAAAATTGTGAAATGAAAGTTCTCGATTCCATCTACTGTTCATAAAGCAGTCATGAGCGCAGCATGTGAATCCCCCAACGACAGCTTTCCCTTCTCTTTGCCCATTTTCATTCACGTTGACCATGTCAGGTTGACGTTAGGCCGTGTTGAACATTCGTCCTCTTCCTCCGCTAAAACTTCTCGAATCTGCAATTCTGTCGCACCGATCCCAGAACAGAGTTTTGAAAAAACCTAGGGGCATACTCATTGGTAAATTCAGCAGACCTTTCCATGTTTTTCTTCAATATTTATAACATTAAACCACTTACTTCCGCACACTTCCTTACAACTCCATACAAATCACAACACGAGATCGGATTTTTAACTACTAGTAGTCCCATGATGCAATGCAATGCAATTTTTTCTTTTTCTTAATGCTTGTAAGTCTGATTCACATTGGATGTG
Source organism: Aurelia coerulea (assembly GCA_039566865.1). Classification (NCBI taxonomy): domain Eukaryota; kingdom Metazoa; phylum Cnidaria; class Scyphozoa; order Semaeostomeae; family Ulmaridae; genus Aurelia; species Aurelia coerulea. The sequence goes on from CM076954.1 coordinate 9,460,053, forward strand.
AGGCATCTATAGTGTGAATGACAACTCATCCACACAAACCCAAATTTTCAAATCCACAATATTGCGAACTATGAACCTCGAACCGACAGCACATGTGCAATGTTTTTGAGCGGTGGAGACCCTGGAGGGGAAACAGCAGCGGCGGCAGTTGTTGTCGGTGGTGTTTTCTCGGTCGGGGTTCCTGCTGTTCAGCATTATCGCCTGTGCTAGCCATGACCTCCTATGTGAAACAGATCCTAGTATGTATCCGTATTTGGTAGTTTATGTGTAGTTCTTTGTAAATGTATATTTTATAGTATTTAGTTGTATGATGTTCTTTTTATGGAATGGCCAGGGACTTGTCATGGTCTTTGCTCTCCCTGGCATCGTCCTCGTAGTGTTGTACAGTAGCTCATATGTAATGTCTTAGGTACCTTCTGTATGTAAACGTTTTAACTGATTATATATAAGAAAAAAAAAATGCGCGCCGCACATGTGATGATGCGCACCGCACATGTTAGTGGTTTGGTGACGTTTAACTAGATTTACGGTGATCTCAACTGAACATCCACGCAACTGGTCGCTTCAGTTGAGATCACCGTAAATCTAGTTAAACGTCACCAAACCACTAAGTCCATTTTCGTAAAGTTTCTTGTCGTAGAGTCCTGTCCATATATTCCTTTGCAAGCCTGTTTCACATTGGATGTTAGGCTTATATTAGAAATCCAGACCCGATAGCGGTGTCTCGAGCGATGGGGACCTTGGGTGGGGAGCAGTGACGGGGACAGTTGTTGTCGTTGTTGTTTCCTCGGCCGGCGTTCCGATTGTTCACCATTATATTTTGGCCTGACATCTAATGTGAAACCGGCTCAAATATTTGTTTGTAAAATGTTTTTATAATTAGCATTTCTATCTGTATTAGTTGTAGCGTATGTATAGTAGTTTGTAGTAGTTGTATTTTAGTTTATATTAATTCCAGGGGGTAGACATGACATTTTGCTCCTCCTGGTCCCCGTCCTTGTAGTGTGGTATAGTAGATTGTAGGTAGTGTTTAGGTAATTTTGTTGTAAATGTTTGTATTGAATATAAAAAAACATTTGATGACGTAATTATGGGAAAGGCCTAATAAAGATCTTAACTGATTCGTTTTGGTTTAGTTTCTCTGGATTTTGTTTCTTGTTTGTGTTCATATTTACTATTATTTCGTATATCTGACAAGTATTGTGGGGGAAATCGATCTGGTCCCGCTACTTCGCCATTTCGTTTCGTGATTTCATGATTTCGTGATTTACAAACAGCCGAACAAATGTGATAAAATATTTGCATTTTGAACTGAATTGAATTGGAGCGTAACTCATTTTCATGAGAAGTAAAGTGTCCATGGTTGCTTTTCATGAACATATTTTATCATCCTGCAGGTGTTATCATAGTCAGTCACGATGCCCGGTTAATTTTAGAAACAGACTGCCGTCTCTGGGTTGTAGAGGACAAATCCGTGGAGGAAATTGACGGAGACTTTGACGACTACAGGCGAGAGATTCTGGAAGCCCTGGGGGAGTCAGTTGCTGATAAACATTAAGAAATGTGAATTTGCAATAGTTGGCCTAGTTGCGATGAGATATTGAAAAAAAGGAAGTATCGACGATAAAATGTATCTTTCTGATATCGTTCCATTTTCTTCGTGAGTCAGTCTTTGTTAGGAAATGATCTACATAAAAAACTGCGATTTTCTTCCAAGCAAAACTCCTAATTCACCACCATCAAACGTCAATCTTGTGCTCCCAGTTTGTGATCAATGGTGAAAGTAACTTAACTTGGCCCTTTACTCAGAGAAAACCTTAAAGGCAATGTTTCCATGTGAGTAGCATGCTTCGAGGGGGATATTTCGCAAACATGTGATATTGTCCTGTATATTGACGTGACCCATGTGATGAGCTTTCGTGCGAATATGACGTTGAGTATTGGATGACTTTTCACGCAATCTAAAATCCAATGTTTTCATGTGATCAATCTGAAACAGACTCAGTCTGAACCAATCAAATCATCCAAAAGTTGCATGCATGTCAGCATTTTGTCAGCAGTTTCAATGAGTATGCATGCAACTGATGTTTATATGGGCACACTGCCTTTAAATGAGCATGGGAAGAGCCTCCCCAAGTTTGTTTTTAGATTCTAAATTCACAAGGCCTCTTTTGTGACATCATGCAGTGCCTGGAATAAATCATAACATTGCTTTGAGCCTTGCATTCAAAGGCCGCGAGAACACATCATCGCAGAATGTACCAGTAATAATTTGTGCTTTCATACTGATTGCAGCTTATACAGTTTTACAAATAGAATATAGTCTTCTGGTAAAGTCCAGAAACTAATTTAATTAATTTTCAGAAGCAACTGATCTCCTTTTACAAATATTTTATATCCTAAATCATTGTTATATAACTACTCTACTGCTGATAAAAACGCTATTCTAATGATAGAAATATAACGATGTGACGATTTTTGGTATCTTAGCAGTTTTTCCAGTTTCAATTGTCCGTCCCAAAACTCATGTACCGGGTGTCCCAAAAAAGGTAACAGATTTCATGGGGACTAGCGATGAGAATTTAAGTCAAATCCGAGGGGTGTATCACTCCAAAAATCCTCGTACATCTTGCCAAAAATCCACTAAAATCCTTTCAAAAATCCAGAGATCCACACAAAAATCTAAAAAATCCGAAAATCCGGCCATGCCTAGAAAAATCCAATAAATCCGGTACCAGATCAAAGAAATACGGTCAAACTCTGCAAAAATCAGCGTTGAATCACGCAAAGAACTGAAATTTTGGACTAAAATCTCTTGGATCAAGGAAAGACACCATAGGAAGATCAGATGGATAATATGATGGTGGATTTGGAGAGGTGAATGCGGAGGAGACTTTCTGTTGTTGCTGCTGCTGCTGGCTGGCAGCCATCTTTGGTAACACGAGTTTTCGTTCTAGTCCTTTTATTTTGCGCACCAACATTCTTTGACGAAAAGAAACGTGAGATGAGAAATGGAAACGTGCAGTGTGCAATGGACCTAGCAATAAACTCTGACTCAATCGTGAATTGAACCTGTGCATAAAAATATCACTCGATCCAGACTCTTTTTTGGGATAGCTAAAAGGTCTATCAAGAGATAAATGATTCAATTAACGCTATTCTACATGGGTTAATCAAGCACCACTTTATCATGGGGAGGGGGGCAAAGATCCCCCCAGATTGTTCTTAATGAAAACTGCCAAAACTTCTATTTTTTAGAATTCTATGATACAAAAACTGCCAATCAAAGTCATGCATGACACCCGAACAAATTTGCTAATGCCTTATTGACATTTAAAGTCAATTTTTAGCGATAAAAACTATATGAAATTGATCTTGAATCGTTTATTGGTCAATTTTGATCATAATGCACTAATTATTTCTTATGTTGATCATAAATATGAAACATCTTAAATTTTGCTGATGTCAGCAAAACACAAAAGGTTATATATGAAATAAAAGTAGATTTCAAGACGAATTGATTGGTATCAATTTAATTGCAATTAGATTGGTAAAAGAAATGTTATGTATATTTTAGCGATTTTCCGATAGACCTGTTGCTAAATATGGGCATGTCATAGTCACGTGACCAATTATATAACAATGACTTATTTCTAATTTGATACGATGTTAAATTCTATGAAAAGTCACAAAAGTGCCAGTCTTTTGTCGTGCTTAGTTTAAGAGAGCAATTGGAGGAAGTTTGGCTGGGCAAAGTTCAGATGGTATCGTCAAATTAATTCAAATACCATCACTTTCTGAAGAATCTCGAATAAAAGGGGACTGCGTTTTTTAACATTTTGTATTATTGTATGCTTTTTATAGTTGTTCCATTGAGTTATGCTTTTAAGTCTTAAGGACACTGTTTTGGGGCTGATATTTTAATAAGTTCGTATCAGAGAACTGCATGGATCAATGAAAATGTGCTGATTAGAATTTGGCGATAATCAGAACAGTCAACCAATTGGACTTATTATGAAGCTAACTGCCATTTCTATAGAGTTTTGAAGGAGGGAAAAGTCCCGGAAGAAATATTCAAAATCCGAAAAAATCCGAAAAATCCTGCTTAAAATCTGGAAAAATCCGCAAATCCGGACCCAAAATCGAAGGATTTTTAAATCCGAAAAATCCCGTACGCCTTTTTGTGGAGTGATACACCCCTCGGTCAAATCGATCCCGAATAAGTTTTGAAATACTCTTCCATAGTTAATTTGAAGATTAATACCTTTTTGTTGATATTGGCGCATCGAGAGTTGGAATATTAATCTTGAAAGCCAAAATTTACATCCATCTACAAGCCAGAGCTTTTAGGTGTTGGCCTAAACTGCTAATGCGCTGGCAAGGGGAATCTCCTCAATCAAAGATATTTTTGGACAAGGATCGGTCCTTTGGGTACCCGTTTGAATAGAACGTAAAAACTGAAAACTGCGAAACAAATTAATGAATATAGTCACCAAGGAATACCTTTCTCCAAACAAAATGCATTTACAAAATACGCCAAGCCAAGCACCAGTGAGCATTTGTATGTTCCCCTGGGCGCATACGATTGCTTGTTTCGTAATAATTTCGTCAGAGATGATGTAAACACATTTCATTCAAGCAATGAAGATTACAAGATAGTCTATGTGTTAAAACCAAAGGGATTTATTTCGCTGATGAATAACTTTTATCAGGCAGGTGTAATTTAAAGTTTTTGTTGAATCCAGAAAGAGGTCTCTTCGGAACTAAATTCGTGAATCTGATTCTGAAGTTCAGAGTCAGATTTCCATGTTTGTACTTGGCTATTGGCTATTATTGAGGTGATTGAGGAGATTCCACAGCACGGCGAGTTAACAGCTTAGGCCAGACCTCAAAAGCTCTGGTTTGGAGTTGGACGCAAGTTTGGACTTTCATGATTAACATGTCAACTCTTCATGCACCAATATCAACAAGTAAGCTATCAATCTTCAAGTTAACTATCTTAGAGTACTTCAAAACTTATCAGGCATCGATTCGACTTAAATTCTTATCACTGGCCCTAATCAAATCTGTTACCTTTTTTTTGGGACACCCGGTAGTTTATATAAACTTCGCATCGTGGACATTAATTGCAATCTCTGTCTTACGATTTCATAGTTTCCCCACTTTCGGTAGCTAAAAATATCAGCTCGATATACCAGTACACATATCTGCCACCTCGGTATATCTGTCTGTTTTCAAATACAATATCGATTTTATCAATATAGGGCTACCCCTCATAGGGCTCAAATATTTAGAAAGGTCGGTCCCGGGGGGGGGGGTACTTAGTATATTTTGCTGACGCCATGTGCACTCCTTTCCGGGTATCGTTTTCGCCTCTTTTTTCTAACGCCGGGTATCAAAAGAAGGCAATTTTTCTAAAGCCGGTTGTTCAAACGTGTTATTTCATTGTTTTCCAACGAATTTCTACGTTTTGGGATATGCTTTTCGCCGATTTTTTCTAAAGCCGGCTATCATTTCGAGGGAAAATTTCTAAAGCCGGTCGAAAATTTTTTCTCTTGGAGCGCACCCCCCCCCGTACAATTGAAGGTCAAGTACCCCCCCCCCCCCCCCCGGGAGGTCGGTGTAAAATGCTATTACAGTTTTCTTTGAATTAAATGGCTTGGAAGAAACTTGGGGGTTTTGCTGTAAGTATGCCATGGAAATGTATTGATATCTTGATTAGTTTCAACATGACGGCATTTATTAAGTTTGAGGATATGACGTCATCAATTTCTAAATCCTAAACCAGAAAAGCTAATAGATTTCTGCTGGCCACGGTATTGTAGACCTTCTTAAACTATGGTTTTCTTGAAAGTTACATCCTTTTTATGTTTGAAGAATGAAAACATTATGGAGGGGCTTTTGCTCCAACCGGAAGGAATAGACATAGACATATAGATAGGTACATAGGAATCAGGAATGTTGTAACAATAGGCATTATTTATGAAGATAATCGAAACAATTAGCGAAGCATTTGAGATATTTTTAGGCATTGTTAATGTGTACAATGAAAACAATTCAGAGATCTTTTGGGCTAACAATCAAATTTGACGTAGTTGCCAACTGACATTTCCTCCTTAAGGCTGATTACTTCTTGCTCCTAACATTAATCGAGCTGCCAACTCGTTACAAGGCAATTTTCAAAATTTGACCTCTTTGACCTGGCACATTGCCCTTACTGTTTGAAATCTTCGATATAGATAGCTGTTGCCAAGGGAACCAACAAACCCATATAATACTATCAAGAAACAAGTGTGGCACTGTTATAGTGGCAGCTCTTGTCAGGATAAAGTAAACAATTTGCCAATACAATATTGTCAGCCATCCTTCAGTTTTTATGAGAGCAGTAGGAAGCATCTTAAACTTGGAGGGGCATGGCAATTTAAGGGCACTTTTTTCATAAGAAGGGCATTTTAATACACTGCAAAAAATGGCAAAATTTTCCGGTAGTTTTTAATGAGAAATTATTTGGAAATTGGACATTTATTCTAGGAAACCATGGAAAACTAAGGGTAAATGCACATTTCGTTTTATCCACTTGGAAACCATGGGGAAACTGTTCTTTTACCTTGAATTTCGATCTTAAAATCATGGAGAAATAGCGTTATTTCTTGCTGTGATATACATCAGATTTTCGACGGGAAAAATGTTATATCTAGGAGAAAATAGTATGAATGCTGATAGATATACGATTTCCTTTGCAATGAAACAAAATGAGAAGTAAACATAACCAAATCAAGAAGTAAATAATAACATAATTAAAGTACTTTCTGTCCGCATTAGTCTTTAAAAGGGGCACATCCTGAGACAAAAATTACACCTTTTGGTTCGTTGCAAAATCTTGGGGAGCACGTGCCCCCTGTGTCCCACTAGTTTCTACGTCTCTGGACTCTCGCTACATCTAATGTCATTAGATGTAGCGAGAGTCCAGAGACGTAGAAACTAGTGGGACACAGGGATGTAATAAATCTGATGCATGTAACGAAATCTGATCTGCTTCATCAAGTGGGCTCGTTATTAGGCTACATCCATTTTGATATGAACTGAATCATGCATTGCAATTGCAAATAGATATTCTATTTATTATGTTTGAAGAATGAAAACATTATTCAGGGGCTTTTGCTCCAACCGGAAGGAATAGACCTATTTAGACATATAGACATGAGGTACATAGGAATAAGGAATGTTGTAACAATGGGCATTATTTGTGCACACAATCGAAACAATCAGCGAAGCATGTGAGATATTTATAGGCATTGTTAATGTATACAATCAAAACAATTCTGATATATTTGGGCCAACAATGAAGTTTGGCGAAGTTGCCAATTCACATTTCCTCATTAAGGTTAATCACTACTTGCTCCTAACATTAATCCAGCGGCCAACTCATAACAAGGCAATTTTCAAAATTTGACCTCTTTGACCTGGCACACTGCCCTTACTGTTTGAAATCTTCGATATGGATAACTGTTGCCAAGGGAACCAACAAACCCATATAATACTATCAAGAAACAAATGTGGCACTGTTATAGTGGCAACTCTTGTCAGGATAGGGTAAAAAGATTTGTCAATATTGTCGGTCATCCTTCAGTTCTACTCAGAGCAGTAGGAAGCATCTTAAACTTGGAGGGGCACTGCAATTTAAAGGCACTTTTTTCGTAAGAATGGCACTGTAATATACAACAGATTTTTGACGGGAAAAATGTGATTATATAGAAGAAAATAGTATGAGTGCTGATAGATATCCGATTTCCTTCACAATGAAACAAATTGAGAGGTAAACATAACTAAATCACGAAGTAAATAATAACAAAATTAAGCTACTCTCTGTCCGCATTGGTCTTTAAAAGAGGCTCATTCTGAGGCAAAAATGACACCTTTTGGTCTGTTGCAAAATCTTGGGGGCACATGCCACCAGTGCCCCCGGTTCCCTACGTCTTTGGACTCTCGCTACATCGAATTTGATAGTTCTGATGCATATCAAGAAATCTGGTCTGCTTCATCAAGTGGGTTCGTTATTAGGCTACAGCCATTTCGATATGAACTAAATCGTGCATTGCAATTGCAAATAGATATTCTACTACTTTGAGGCAAGCTATGTGCATGATCTCATTCTTCAAACATGGCTAATGGGGGCCTTTAATTCCTCTGTTGGTGAATTTACGATGATTCGATTTTTTCAAAGTGTTCCATGAATATTTCAAAATAATTAAATTTCAAAAAATGTCCTCGGCATCTTTACAAAAGTATATTAATTACCATAATTTGGTGATAAGACATTTGGGAAATGATAGCTATTAGTTGAGCTTAATTATTGTTCAGCATTGAAGAGATTCAAGGTTGCGAATCTGGGAGTTGCTCTTGGCACTAAACTTAACTATAACTTATCGGATATATTTGCGACGCAATGAATTAATGTTTTACATCCTGTAGGCACGAAGTGCAAGTACAAAGGTTAAGAATTGGTTCACTTTTCAGCGAGTTCTCACATTCCAAGTTTTTCGTATGATCGTGCAGCTGACTGCAAATGATACACAACAAGCATTAGTTGTTTTTTCACCTCATCCCAGTCCTTGTCGATACCATTGTACGCCCTATATATTGCTTGGCCAACGGCAGAAAACTTGTTTCCAGTCCTCATCTGGTTGGCTCTTGTCGCATAAACGACGTTCCTGTTGAAAATTCAAACACGCTTAGATTTACTATCAAAGTAATGCATTTTAATGAGTAGGGAAGACTACCAAGATTTGTTCCGCAGCACAATTTATTCCGCGTGGTATTCCAAAGAAAATCTACGCCTGAGAGGTTATTGCTCCCTGGATATCAAATTAATAGTATTAGCAAGTATATCATTCTCGATTTTTCGTGTTCGTCATAATCGTATGGATTAAAGGGACCGTCCTTACGTAACATGGGGTCAGACAGCCAATATCGACATTTGTATGGGAAAATTGAGCAAATGCACTCCTGTTTACATGAGGCCCGATATTGACTCGATATCAAATTTGCCACATACGTCATGCATCGTTCACGTGACTTTGCGTCGATATTTGAAAAAAGAAACAAAGGCGATATGGTTTTCAAATCGCCCCTATATGAGAAACATAAGATCCTTTTGGATGATTACAAAGTCCGTCCTGAGCTAAGCAGGCATAAGAAAATCCGAATATTGATTTCTTCATAACCCCAAATGATCGTTGATGCTGTTTTAGCTACAGTCAGAGAGATGAGTGTTGCTGCTAAAGTCACCTTCGTCAACAGAAAATCAAGCGCCTTGTATAAGGACAAGAATCGCCTGAAAAGCAATATTTTGATCTTTATGTCAAACGAGGATATGATACGCAAAAAATCAAAAGTCATTACCCCTAGTTTGCTTAGTCTCTGCATGAAACCATTGGTGCATCTGTATCAAATTAGATGTCATGTCAGATTTACGATAACGCAAAATTACTTATGTTTATGCAGAACCCTGCAGAACGTTTCTATTCGTGGGCATCTAGTTTGAGACAAGCATTGACGAAAATAACCTATGTGCAGAATCATATGCATGAAGATGTTTTGGTTTAGTGTGATCGCGTCCCTTCCCCCAGTCAATGGCGCCATTGTTTGCTTAGATCCTGCACCTTTCCTCACAACTTCACCTGCGATGATTGCATCCGTTGCTGTGTATGAGGGGGGTCCTTCTACCTTTGGTGATGCTGCGAATGCTAGCCTCTGTGCAGGCTGCCGGTTACATCATCCCCTAAAGTTGACTTATTTGCATAATGAATACTATCAATAAGTGGCTAATGATTCGTTCGTTCTAGAAAACGATTGTTTTAACATAATTAAGCTGCTAATGAAGTCAAGAACGTGCCAATTCTGGGTAAATTTGTTGTTGTGCCAGGGTAAACATCATGGTAATTTATCCATCTTACGGTGTGAAATCTGTCTAACATGAAATAAGCCGACGTCAAATGTTACTATCGGATCGCGGGAAACTTCTGTCTTGGATGCGCTTTCTGCGCGCTTTCTTTATTTCAGTGCCAATTAGCAGAGATAAAACGTTAATTAATTGTTTTAACGAGCGTGACGGACTTTCTTTCTTTCTTTCTTTCTGACATCGGAGCCCCTTCTTAGATTACAAAGGACTTTGTAATCAAAAATGCGTTTACATGAGATTTTCACGCCGGCATGAGTTTTCATGTCGGGGAGGGGGGAGGGGCATAAAAAGTCATGCCGGCATGAAAAAGCGACATGAAATCTTCACGCTAGCATTACTTTCATGCCGGCATGGCCCCGACATCATGTAAACACGAAAGTAGGTCAGACTAGCAGCCGATATGAAACGCATGCCGGCATGAAACTGAATTCTGCGCTTTTCCAAACAAAATATCTCCAATAAAGTCTGTGCAGACAATGTACAAAGTCTGGTAGAGCCATACTTTCGATATTGCTGCCCAGTATGGGGGGTATGCGGGCTTACTGGGCTGGCACGCACAGGCGAGATGATTTTAGTTTGCGTTTATATGAGTGAAAACTATCCCGGCCAGACGGGTTGGCCTCGTAACGATGCATGTTATGATGTATCATGGGATTTTGAAAGATTATTGCCTGACAAAGACTTTGACATTTAAACAATGAATCTCGCTTACGCAGATCAATTACATTCACCTCGGTCAACCGGACCATTATTATTATTATTATTATTATTATTTTCAATTTATTTAAAGTAGGCCTACATATATTTATATACATACAAGACATACAAGACATATATACATATGGATACAATAGCTATAACTAAGAGCTAATTCAAGCCTACTATCTAAGAAAGTAAAATTTGTAAGAACAAATTAAAAAATAAATAAAAGTCCGAATGATTAAATACAGATACATTTTACAGATTTTTACAATGCTTTTAATATTTACAATGTTTCCTTTTTTTCGGTAAATACAGAGCAGAAAATTTAATATCAGCTCAAGAACCCAACCTGTGCCACGCAAGGTCTGCATATTCTACAATTCAATCCCTCTCCCCTCCAGGCTTTGATTTTCCTTTTGATACTGGAGAGAGTGTCTGGCTGTTGTAGGTCATTGGGAAGTGCCTGCCATAATCTACACCCAAGAAACGATATTGTCTCTAAGCCATAGCACGTAGTGCGTACTTGTGGCAAGGATAGGTTATGGCAGCCTCTTAACCCATAAGAAACCGGTTTTTCAACGAAAATGTCCTTCATGAAGCTGGGATTAAGGCTCAATTTTGTCTTAAAGGCTTCAGTGATTAGCAATTGTAAATTCCTTATGTGGAGTGGGACCGAATTGTCTCTCAGTATATATGATCCCGCCTATGATACTGTTTATATGATCCCGCCTACCCAATTCACAGATCTCGGCTGACCGGGCTGGCCCGCTGCTCATTATAAACACAACTTGATTCAACAAAGGATGTCTTTGTTCACTCAGATCTCACCTAGGCGAGCCAGCGCAGTTAGGCGGGCTAGCCCGCCTTATATAAACAGGCCCTAATAGCCCTTACAACGCTTCTGCTCTTTCAATTATAAAGCAACTTGGCTGTCAGACAGTGAATGATTTGATTGTAACCGAAAACATTGAGAATGGTATACAAATGTACAAATGGCGATGCTCCCTCGTATCTTGCACACCTGTTCGACAGGTTGTTAAAAACCAGTACTCGGTAATTTCGGAACATCAACACCGATCTCTGTGTCCCATATCTACGAACAACATGTGGCCGAAAAAGCTTTTCTTTAGAGGGGAAATTATGGAATGACCTTGACGCTAAATCATAATTAATGAAAACTCCAGAACATGAAGGAAGCTTTTTTGATTCCTACCGATCGTTCTATTATTTTCAACCTATTTTTACTTTGTTGTTTCTATTGTGTATTTTTAGATTGTCAATTTTTTCTTTGTACAGGGCAGTTTAGAAAATAGTTTATGTATTTAATTGATAACTTTACCCTGTTTAAATAAAAAAAAATGAAAATGAAATGATATAAAGCCAATAAACACTGGCTGAAACTTGCTGACGTCATTACTGTAAGGCAAGAATATTTTGAAAATTTGGTCTTGACTTTGGACCTACATTAAGTGCAAACATTGGCGTCTGTTCGGCGTTATGGAAAGAGTTGTCCAAAATTTTGTTTGTACCAAATGTGGAGTTGTCCGAGAATTTGTCACGCTCAAAATTTTGCATAGATATGCGCATGCCCAGTATGAATTGAATGACAATAATATGAACGAAGACCAGAAATCTGAAACCGAATCTTAACCATGCATTTTCTTGAAAAAACTATCTATGTTTCCAATCACTGGCATTAGTCGACAGAATAACAACGACGTCCCCTTCGTCGTCTATCACGATTCGCATGCTCAGCTTTGTTGATGCGATTCGAAAAAAATTCAAATCAAAATAGCCGGAATTGATGATGCTATTAAAAATTACGTAGAACAAAAATACCGAATTGCGGGTTAAAAGTGCCTATGACACCAACGCCGAATAAAGAGTATATATAAGGACATACAAAAAGGTGTCGAATATGAATATAAACAAGAAGATTGGTGAATTTTGCTATTCTATTTTAGAAATTTGATGTGAGAAGAGACTTCGGGACACGATAGGGCTCTATTCCAAGCTTCATAACGGTGTTTAGTTGCAGTAAATCTAAAACCTGGTGGGATTTGCATAAATGATTCAAAGCCTACCGGGTGTCTCAAAAAAGTAACCCCTTTTGACTGGAAATAGGAACCAAGCAATAAGATATCATTGCTCCCCGACTTCACAGCTAAATTTATCAATATTCAACTTAGATGCACGTGCCTTGCATTTGGAAATCGTCCACCATGCACCCAAAACCAGAGGTTTTGAAAAAGGGCCTAGTCATGATTTGTATCGTGGACATTTTCCAAAGTACCGGTAGACTTTAAGTTTCCGTGTTTTGCTTTTGAAAAGAATAAAAGATGCATGGACATGGCGCTGAATAAACAAATATAGTAAAAATGTGGTAAGAGTGATAAAGTCGTGCCACATATCAAAATAAGCGTGCTCCTTTTCCTCTTCTTTGATACAAACAATTGGGATTGAATGCAATGCAAGGACCGTTTCCTCAAAAGAAAAGTCACTTCAAGAACAGTTGAAGTACTTTAAGGTATAAATCTTTTCAAAAATAAAGAATAAAAGTCAAAGTCGAAAATTCGTTTGCAAAATGCCTGTTTGTTGTCAAATTATGGTTAGGCCATTTCTCAAAAACCTCTGGTTTCAGGTGCACTCCAAATTTTGACCTTACGAACTCATATCTCCGGTGTTTGGTGGTCGATTTCCAAATACAAGGTATTTGCATTTAAGTTGAAGACCGAAAAATGTAGCCATGAATTCAAAAAGTCCCAAAATATTATCGTTTTGTTGCCTTGTTGAGTCAAAAGGGGGTACTTGTTTTTGAGACACCCGGTAGTCAAAAATTTTATCCGATATTTGATTGGTGCAAAATATTAAAAATGTGTCCGAAAATATTTTTGCCGAAGTTTATTGCCCGAAATTTTATCCGCCGAACTGCATCTTATTTACTCACCAACTGCATTTCAAGGTATAGTTTTGCAATTGAAACATTGTCACATTTTCAGATACCTGTTGGTTTTGATAGTTTGAATGTTGCAGGCAAGCCTTAGGAAGAGTGTTTTATGGTACTCCCGCCTTGTTTTGTCTGATGATGTAAGTTAAGAATTCCAGGATGCATCGACATGTCTCTTTGAATCAGTTTCTTAAGAATCATCATTTTACTTATTTATTTTGTTTTAGTGGTGCTGGTACCACTTTTCCCAATGTTTGCTAGAATTCCCCCCATCCCTTAAGCAACTTGTAACAGTCAATTCAATCAAAGGCAACTTATATACCGGGTGTCTAAAAAGAGTACCCCCTTTGACTGAACAACGCAACAAAGCGATAACATTTCGGGACTTTTTGAATTTATGGCTACATTTGTTGGTCTTCAACTTAAATGCACATACCTTGCATTTTGAAATCGACCACCAAACACCGGAGATATCAGTTCACAAGGTCAACATTTGGAGTGCACCTGAAACCAGAGGTTTTGAGAAATGGCCTAGCCATAATTTGGCACCAAACAGGTATTTTGCAAACGAATTTTTTCAACTTTGACGTTTACTTTTTTTTATATTTTTGAAAAGATTTATACCTTGAATGACTGCAAATGTTCTTGAAGTGACTTTTCTTTTAAGGAATCGATCCTTGCGTTGCATTCGATCCCAAGTGTTTTGTATCAAAGAAGAGGAAAGGAGCACATGCACGCTTATTTTGGAAATGTGGCACGACTCTATCACTCTTACCACATTTTTACTATATTTGTTTAATCAGCGCCATGTCCATGCATGTTTTTTTCTTTTCAGAGCAATAAACGGAAACTTAAAGTCTACAGGTACTTTGGAAAATGTCCACGATGCAAATCATGATTAGGCCCTTTTTTAAAACCTCTGGTTTTGGGTGCACTGTAAATTTTGACTTTGTGAACCTGTAACTCCGGTGTTTGATGGACGATTTCTAAATGCAAGGTACGTGCATCTAAGTTGAGGATTGATACATTTAGCTGTGAAGTCGGGGAGCAATGATATCGTATTGTTTGGTTACTATCTCCATTCAAAAGGGGGTACTTTTTTGAGACACCCGGTAGAGTAGCCAATTGCCAAACAAAGACAATGGTGATATTGCAAATAATCTGTTGTTGCTTGCAAGGAGAACATAGCCCCTTTCCAGTAATATTTCAATTACTCCCTGGTGGGCCTGGTTCCCCTAGCATCCATCACATTTGTGTCCCAACTTACTGTAGTTTGCTCCAGCACGCAGTCTGGTTCAATCTTATCTGACTTAGATACTTAGACGGCTCTGTGTGAATGCAGTTACACAAGCATCACTGGTTTTTGGAAAATTAAGTACAAATAAAGGTTTACCTCAAATCGTCTCTTCCCATTGTTCCAACTTGATGCACAAATTGTCGTTGAAAGTTTTGGATCCTGTCGTTCATCATCCTGACTTTGAGTGGACTAAAAGAATTGAAGAAAATGGTTGTCAACTCTGACATGGAAATCCATAATAAAATGTTTCACAAAGCATGTAAAGTTCAATTTCTAACTTTCACGGGCCACAAGAAAAAATGCGACTTTTCTGTTGAGTTAATAGTTGCTGAAATTTGATATATACGGTTGAACCTCATATCGGTAACTCGAACCCTCGAGGGAGAAAGGAATTGAAATGTCAAATCAACGGCTTGCTCGATAGATCGGTAGCTCCACCTGTGAGGCTCTAATAGGAGGGATGCTTGCTCCTTTGATCCTCTCTTAAAAAGCAGCATGCTCCCTGTAATATCCCTGATGTAAGGAGGCAAGAGGGTACGAACGCAATGACCTGCTACATGCTTGCATAGTACTGAACTGATTCTAAATCGTACAACATGCTTATTTACATAAATGCTACTAAACAAATACATTGTCATAGGGTGTCCATAGTACAGGATACTACATCTCTCCTTTTCTTCTATAAATGAAAATAAAAAAAATTAAATAACGTAAACATGAATTGAATAAAGTGAACGTCAATTCCGGTATCTTTGAATTTCAACAAATCCAGTTTTTTCAAGTCTCTCTTTGTTTCAAGCCTCTGTGGTCAGGAGTTCAGTTGAAAGCAGGCTATTGTTATTCCAACGTGACCTCCCTTCTCTTCATTTATTGAATTCTGATTTTGATGCCTCATCGAGCATGCAACGTGGCACTTCTCTACCATGATAACGCACAGTTCAAGACTTGGTTAAAGATTTACAGTACATTGATCAGTCTCATCGTTTCTCCTGTTTACCAAACAGTCTTAATCTTTTTTTTATCTGATGTGATCCAAATGCCTTTCTGTCACTAACGTATATCCACTTTTGACTTGCTCGTGCAGTCGTTCAAATTCCGGCTGGCTTCCGCAGCGTGTTTATGATCTCAGGAAGATTTTCCAACTTTTTCTCTTGGATGCTCCGCTTTTCGAGAGCAGAATAAATATCTATTTGGTGAGTTACTTGTTTCGTGTTCTTTGTAAAAGTGAAGTGACGCCTTATCTCAGCATTACGTGAATAATCTCACTTTGACTAAATCCTATTTTTCTCTGGTGATGCAAGCAAGGTGCTTCCAACGGCCTCTGCGTGATCTGTCCTCCTTCATCCTCCAATTGATAAGATGGTTGAAATTTGTACGAGAAGACAGGCTTTGTTGCTGCTCCATCGTTGATTGTTGATGTTTTGGGTGATGTGCATGGTTTCTTATGCATTACTTTGCTGCCATGTTTCCTGACTCTTTCTGTGTGGTTATTTTGACAATTCGTTGGCATTATGTGTTCTGTGTCGGCTCTTCGTATGATTCATCTGTCGCTGCCTTTTGCAACGCAGTTAGTTCTGTCTTTTTCTTTTGGGATGTTAGTGCATGCTTTTCTGACCACTTGGATGGTAAGCTTTAGAGACTTCTGTGATTTCTGCTTTTGTGAAGTGTTTAGTCATTTTCACCTCGTCGCCATTGTAATATCCCTGATGTAGGGAGGCGAGAGGGCACGAACACAATGACCTGCTACATGCTTGCGTAGTACTGAACTGATTCTAAATCGTACAACATGCTTATTTACATAAATGCTACTAAACAAATACATTGTCATAGGGTGTCCATAGTACAGGATACTACACTCCCTTCCTCCCTTCAAAATTAGCCTTGTGCTCCCAGTAATTTCTATCATGCTTCTGTTCTTTCTTCAAATTCAAAAATTTTAAATCAAGTGGTCACTTTGTAGTTAAGATGGCTACTTATTTTTGCGTTTTGCTGCAGATAATTCATGATGTATCAAGCCTGGCAATTCTGTCACTGGACACTGTTCTCTCGAAACCTTGGGTAATACATGTGTATTTGATGATTTCTCGTACATTTTGCACTGCACCAGTTTCTTAAAATGCCACTACCTCCTTCAGGTTTTGAACAGGCCTGTATGGGCATTTTCGTGAATGGCACACTCACTTGTGTCGATGGTGGGTCAAAAATTGGGGTCTGAGGCGATGCCGTCAGGAACATTTTTAAGGTCACGCCCATTCCTTTGATACTTTTTTCGTAAGATTCTCATCTTTGCGGGTACTTCAAAAAGGTTCCAAAATACGGTCGTTTTCTCATTGCGGCTTAAACTGCCCCCTTCCCTGAAAAAAGTACACATTAATTGCATGTGATTGTCTTGGCAATTCATAGTAGACAGTATGTGCAGTAATTAGAGGAGGCAAGGGACTTTAATGAAAGGCATACAATTTTTGAAGTAAATTCTCCAGAAATTCATGTGCGCCGAAGCTCCCACACTTTCTAGTCATACTCCCTTGCTCCCGGCCCTTTTTAGGCCATGCTCCCTTGCTCCCAGAAACCCCGTCAGAGCCTCACCTGTATTGAAGGAAAAGAAGGGGAAACATAGTGTTGGAAGGAGTGAAGTGAACTTCTTTAAGGTTCTTAGAGAATATCTCCAGTAGGTTGCAACTGAGAGAAACCTTTTAATATCGTTTTGATATCACATCTTTTGGTAAAATTATCTACAAAATAGTTTCCTTTGACGTCCACCCTAACTTGTTCACTTCATTCTGGCTGGTTGGAAAATGAACTACTAAGCAATTGTTAGACCTCGAAATTGCGCATTTAATGTATGATTTGAAGGATTCTAATGCCAGGACCAATAAAGATCTCCTCAAGAAAAACTATCTGCCAAAATTCATCTTTAATAGCAGAAATTCAAATCCATTTTTGTGATCTAACAATCACTGCAATATGCTCTCTCAAACGAAACAGTATTTCTTTGACGAGATCAGTAAAATGCTCGATCACTGCTGTAGGCAATATGAAAATCTCATTATGATAGGGGATTTTAACTGCGAAATTGTCGATGACGTCATCAGTGATTTCGTCGACAGTTATGATTTAACTAAGCCTTGTTAGGAGCCCAACTTGTTTCAAGTCCGACAGTCCTCGATGTATTGACTTGATTTTAACAAATACGAAATCAAGTCTTCAGGCTACATCTACAATAGAAACGGGACTGTCCGACTTCCATGCAATGATTGTCACCGTTTTAAAGGGTGGATATGTCAAAAGGGGGCCTAAGATAATCTCCTATAGAGACTACAGCCGATTTGGCGCCGTGGACTTCAGAACTCATCTCATTCATATGTTGTCATCTGAGTTGGGTGGGAATGAGGACTATGGTGCTTTTAAAGCTGTGGTCATGGCCGTGCTGAATGAACACGCACCCGTTAAGAAGAAGTATATTCGCGCAAACGATGGGCCTTTTATGACTAAAGCCTTGAGTAAAGATAACATGCATAGAACTAGACTGCGTAATAAGTATCACAATGATAGCACTTGAGGAAAATCTCAACGCTTTCAAAAAGCAGAGGAACAAATGCGTGAAATTACTACGTAGGGCCAAATTTGACTACTATAGGGACATCGACCTTGGTAAGCTTACCGATAATCATAAGTTTTGGAAGACAGTAAAGCCACTGTTCTCAGACAAAGTGCAAGTAAATTCTTCCATCTCTTTGATCGAAGACGGGAAAATGGTTAATCAGGACTCTCAAATTGCAGAGATTTTCAACCAGTATTTCGCAAACATCACAGATAGTTTAGGGATCTCTGTAAATGACTCACTTTTGCTACCAACAAATGATATACTAGATCCAATTGACATATCTGTTAATAAATACGAAACTCGTCCAAGTGTTTGCAAAATTAAAAATACTATTAAGTTGTCAGACAAATTTGAATTCAGAAAGGTCACCACCGAAGAGGTTGCTGTAAAGATTACACAACTTAATCCGAGAAAAGCCTCTCCAGTTGACTGCATACCTGCAAAAATCCTAAAGGAAAATTCTGAAGTATTCTCTGTTGCCATACAGAATATGGTCAATTCTGGTTTATTCAAGGGTACTTTTCCAAAGAATTGAAAGCTGGAGATATCAGCTTACTCTTCAAAAAGGAGGATGCCTTTATGAAATAGAACTACCGACCGATTACAGTTTTACCCTCGGTATCAAAAATTTATGAAAGATTGGTGCAAGATCAAATGCTACCTTTCGTCCAAAGTTTCCTGTCCTCGCTCCTTTGTAGGTTTCGGGAGGGCTATGGTACACAGCATAAGATAAGGCTCAAATCCTTACTGGTTGTCAGAGCATGCGGAAATCATCCAATTTCATGCTTGTCAGCCAATGAGATCACCGCTTTCTAGCCCCTGGAGACAAAATCGGTCGTTTGAGAAAATTTTCTAGTACCCTCACTAAAACTGAAATGGATGCTAAAATACTTTAGTTATTTGCAATTTTTTTTAATAAATCAGTTGTGGGGATGTCCGTCCAGAGTTGTTTACATGTTTAGGCACATAGCTCGTTTGGGGCCGGAGCTGCGTTCATTTTCCGGTCGAAGAATATTGACCTTCGTTGAAATATCTATAGAAATCGCTACAAATGAGATATACAGATAAGAATTTCAGCGATTACGCATACTGACCTGAGCAATAACCGAAACTCTTTCACTGCTATCATATCTCAAAATTGGAGGCAATTTCTAACGATTTCTGGTAGAGACATCATTTGGGCCTGAGCTTGTCCTCGCTTAAAACTCATTCCATTGCACTTAAAAAGTAATGGTAAAGTTCTTGAGCTATATAATGCGCTTACCCATGACTCAGACACCAGTTTGACTTCGTTTGCCTTCTTTAATTCGCCAAATTTTTGTAAGAAAAAACCAGTTGTGGGCGAATTGCAAAAACTTTCCTCAGTCCATATTTTTCTCTTCACAGATTCTCCGCCTCAAACAACAAACAGTGAACTTTGACATTGTATCATAAAAGTCTTGCATCACAGAGCATTCCTTTTGAACGATTCCATGCGCTTTAGCGAGGCACTCGTGAATTGTATTCACGCATTTCGTTCTTTTCGTTCTTATTTCAATCAATACAAAACATAAAAAGAACAAAACATTGTTTTGGGTTCGCTAAAAAAGATACCCGGTTTTGCACTTTTGTTTGTTTGCATTGACTGATTGAACCAAATGCGTGAAAACAATTCACGAGTGCCTCGCTAAGGCGCATGGAATCGTTCTATAGGAATGTTTTGTGATGCAAGACTTTTATGATACAAAGTTCACTGTGTGTTGTTTGAAGCGGATAGACTGTGCAGATAAAAATATGGACCGAGGAAAGTTTTTGCAATTCACCCACAACTGGTCGTTTCTTATAAAAATTTGCTAATGTAAAAAGGCAAACGAAGTCAAACTGGTGCCTGAGTCATGGGTAAGTGCATTATTCAGCTCTAGAATTTTACCATTACTTTTTCAGTGCAATGGAATGAGTTTTAAGCGAGGACAAGCTTAGGCCCAAATGATATCTCTACCAGAAATCATTAGAAATTGCCTCCAATTTTGAGATATGATAGCAGTAAAGGAGTTTGGGTTATTGCTGAGGTCAGTATGCATAATTGCTGAAATTCTTATCTGTATATCTCATTTGTAGCGATTTCTATAGATATTTCAACGAAGGTCAATATTCTTCGACCGGAAAATGAACGCAGCTCCGGCCCCAAACGAGCTTTGTGCCTAAACATGTAAACAACTCTGGACGGACATCCCCACAACTGATTTATCAAAAAAAATTGCGAATAACTGAAGTATTCTAGCATCCATTTCAGTTTTAGTGAGGGTACTAGAAAATTTACCTCAAACTACCGATTTTGTCTCCAGGGGCTAGAAAGCGGTGATCTCATTGGCTGAAAAGCATGAAATTGGATGATTTCCGCATGCTCTGACAACCAGTAAGGATTTGAGCCTCATCTTACACAGCATGCACTTCTACGTTTTGTGGAGGCCTGCAAAAAGACAATGGACAACGGGAGCGTCGCAGGGGCTGTCTTGACAGACCTTTCGAAAGCTTTTGATTGTCTAAATCATGATCTATTAATAGCAAAATTGAATGCATATGGCTTCATTAGATCTGCCTTGCTGTTTATCCGTATCTATCTCACCGATAGGAAGCAGAGGGTAAAGGTCAATGATTCATTCAGCACATGGACAGAAACAGTCCCAGGAGTACAACAAAGTTCGGTCTTGAGACCCCTCTTGTTTAACATATACCTGAATGACCTTTTTATGTTCCTGGAGGAGACCGAAGTCTGTAATTATGCGGACGATACAACTATTTATGCGTGTGGTCTTACCATCGAAAATGTCAT
This sequence comes from Aurelia coerulea, assembly GCA_039566865.1. Classification (NCBI taxonomy): domain Eukaryota; kingdom Metazoa; phylum Cnidaria; class Scyphozoa; order Semaeostomeae; family Ulmaridae; genus Aurelia; species Aurelia coerulea. Next base: position 9,481,376 of record CM076954.1, read on the forward strand.
TATGCATTGAGAGAATGATGCCCTAAAGGTAACTGAATGGTTTCCAAACAATTGCATGAAGCTGAATGAAGGCAAATGCCACTGAATGATTTTTTGTGCAAAGGCAGTAATGAAACAACAATTAAAATAGGCGAGGCCTGTGCGAAAGAAAGTTCAGAGGAAAATATTCTCGGTATAACCTTTGATCAATCACTTTCTTTCAAGCAGCACGTCAAGACTGTTTGTAAAAGGCTGGCCAAAAACTCCATGCTCTTGCTCGGATACCACGATACATGGACATTGAAAAACTGCAGCAGTTAATGAGGGCGTTCGTGTTGTGTCATTTCAGCTACTGTCCGCTTGTTTGGATGTTCTATGATAGAGCTTTGAATCGTGGAATAAATCATATTCAGGAAAGGGCTTTACGCATTGCATACAAAGGTTGCAAGAATGATTTTGGTTTTCTCTTATATCGGTGCCAATCCATGTAAGAAACCTACAGTTGCTCATGACTGAAATTTATAAAACAAAATGCGGTCTGAATTCACCATTCATGAAGGATATTTTCATGGTACGAAATATTAGGTACTGTCTAAAGCTCCGGCCAAACGCCCTCGACTTTTCACTCTACAGCGCTCGACAAAAATCGAGCAATATCGAGCATTGTTGAGCATTGTCGAGCAGAGGGTGGCCAAATGCACTCGACTTTCACTCGACTCTTGCTCGATTTCACGGCAGGCTCGACTTCATGTTTTACTTTCTGTCCTCGTTCTCGTACAACAGCCTGCCAAATTTTAAATTTTATTTGCTTGCTGTTCTCAAATTAATATGCAGCTGAAGTTTACAAAAAGGAAATGCAAGGCTGTTGCTGCTCTGATTTTGGTAACAGTCTTAGATGAAGAAGGAGAGACAGAAGTGAAGTGAGGAAAGACAAGAGCCTGGATGAAACGAAGAGAGCAAAGAGGTTATTTTGAAAATCGAAAATCGAAGATTCTCGAGGTTTCCGAGAGATGATGAGAATGTCGTACGAAGACTTTCTGTACATATTGCAGAATGTCGAAGAATTAATTTCCCCCAAGCGGTTTCGGTGCTGTTTCTTTGGCAGAACCTTTGTTGCAGTAATTTTGGTTGGAAAATTTTTTCAACTGCACATGCGCAGGCTCTGCATTGTCGAGCGGAAAGTCGAGCACCTGCCCAAACGCTCTCGACAACACCTCAAACAATAGAAATGTCGAGCGGGTTCGCTCGACAATTTTGACCAGTATCAAATTTGACTCGACAACGCTCGACAACGCTCAACATCACTCGACATCACTATACAAGGTGGCCAAACGCGCTCGACTTTTCCCTCGACACAAATGTCGAGCGCTGTCGAGTGGAAAGTCGAGAGCGTCTGGCCGGAGCTTAAGACTTGGTGATGACGCTCAATTGCCAAAAGTACGAGCTACGTCCTTTGGAGTTGAGTCCATAACTTACCTTGGAAATAAACTGTGGCAGCATTTACCGCAACAAATAAAGCAATGAAACAGCCTTCCTGTCTTCAACAAACAAATTAGATGCTGGAATGGTGGAAAATGCAACTGTAGGCTTTACAAAGTATATATTCCTAAAGTTGGGTTTCTAACATGATAGATTTTAACTCTGATGTGTCCTGTAATATATATTTAGTAGTTTTTTTTATTATAAATTATGTATCTTGTAAATAGTAGGCCTTAATTAGCTGTAATTTAGCTATTCATTTTCTAGCCTCCTTCAAATAAATATTTAACAATAATAATAATAATAATAATTAACAATAATAATAATAATAATAATAATAATAATTACACGGGATCTCAGTTCTCATTGAGCTCACCTTAGGACACCTGCGTTATCATTTAACAGATGTGCCGCCCCAGCCAAACTCCCGACCTGATAGTAGATATCATTAACAACGGATGAGGACAGCCAAGTTTTAAGAAAGAGATACCTTTTTAATTTGGCTGACAAAATCACTAGATATGCTAATCGCTGGTTGTTTATGAAGATTTGCTTGAGATGTAACATTACTCCGAACGGTTTGAAATTAAAGAAAACGCCCCAAATTGGTAAGACGTCGGAAGATTTTCTCTCACAATGGAACGCTATCATGTTCAGGGCGGAAATAAATTTGGTAGAGACACTGGTAAGTGAGTACAGGACCCAAACGTTGGCTCTTGAGCTTGAATTTTGGAATAAAATTACTGAATATTTGGAAATAGTCGCGGAAATAAGAGAAGCGAGGAACCTTCTTGAGGAGCTGTGTAGTAGAATTGAACAGGCTGAAAAGGGGATTTTGGTTCGCAGAAGGAGGAAACTTTTGAGACTGAATGCAGGTGGTGAAGCTTTGGCGGTAGAGCAGGAATTTCAGACGAACTTTACGTTTATTAAAGATTTGAAATCGTTTTGGGATGTTGAGTATCGTGCCGAAGGCGGAGAACTACATTTGGAACAGGAACAAGGGATAGATTTGGATGAAATTCGACGGGAGCTTATGCAAAATAACTTTGATAATCAACCGCCAGGAATTCGAGAAAGAGGATCAAGGACGTTTGGAGAAAGTACCAATCAACAGGATGTGTCAGAAAATAATGATGAAATTCAGTACCAAGTTAAAAGAGATGAAAATGGACGTATTGAGGGACAATTTGTTAACAACAAGGTAATAAATTTATCACAGCGTAACAAGGGCAGATTTTGTAACAATAGAGCCTTTGGTTTGTTTACATATGACACCATCTTGGTTGACTAGCCAATCAGAGAGCTCTATTTCTATGGCGTCATCTGATGATAATGGCGGAAGGAGGGGTTTGCTGTGGAGAAAACCACACCCTCGTTTTTTCCTCGCGACGAAAATATACTTTCGCAAAAACCCAAACTTTTTTGCACACGTATAGAACGATAAATTTTACATACTTTTTTATTGGCACTAAGCTCGGCGTCTTCTGCTCTTCGCACGATCGTTCGCTCTAGACAACCCTTTTTGCACGTCTTCCACGCCCCTCCGACGGCTATGCCCAAACCCAACAAATCACACTTCTCGATCAAAAACAACAATGTGACTTCAATCGCGAAGCCAGCAGATGAAAAAATATTTTAAGAGAGAGTTTAAAATGTCATAAAGTCAATTTTCAACATCAATCTTCCGAATCGGTGGACAAGCCGGAGCATGGGTGAGAGGAAACAAAGTAAATGTATGATAAAATGTATAAACAAATCGTACCTGTGTCTTTATTTTTGTTGTTTTCGCCTCCAATTTACCTGCAGCAGCATGTTCAAATCAACTCCTAACTTCAAATCTGCAACGGCCTAAATATTTCTGTGTTCTGTAAAAGCGAGGCCGTCCTCGTTTGCGATTTCTCCAAGGGATTCGCAAGGGAATTGTTGCAGATTTGAAGTTAGGAGTTGATTTGAGCATGCTGCTGCAGGTAAATTGGAGGCGAAAACAACAAAAATAAAGACACAGGTACGATTTGTTTATACATTTTATCATACATTTACTTTGTTTCCTCTCACCCATGGCCGGAGTCGAGAAAAGAACCTCAGAAATTTAATAGAAACAGCGAAAGAGTGGTAATGGTATGCTTAATTCTTTGTAAAGGTTTCATAACAAACTTCAAGGTCACTACTTTTGCCATCGTGAACATTTCAAAAGTAAACTTTTTGAAGCCTTTCCAATGTTTAGACATTGCTCAAGTAACTTTTGAGTAAAATGATACCGGAAACAAATGAACGATAGCATAATTATGATCAAAATTTCCTTCAGTACTTATTAGAATGAATGGTTTCTCAACTTTTAGTTTCTCAGTACTGGAGCTTTATTATTTTTTGGCGATCTGAGACTTGAGTTTTTATAAAAAATGCGCGTTATCAGTTTGGACATTGAAACCATTGGGCTCTGCCACTCTTGGGCCACTATTTACTTGAAATGCAGATTGCAGTCACTTTAAGTAAACCGCACGCTCAAAATGTTTCCATTAAAAGATTGTGTTTTGACTCCAACTTCGGAGAGGAGAATCATTTCTGGATTATATAGTGATGGAGTTTACATTTGTACATTTCTGAGTGTGATTTACAGCAACAATTTGTTAATCACGTTTTGCAAACTTTCAACACTGGATAATGTCAAACAGTAGTCAAACAGAAGAGAGCTCGGGCCTGAGAAGAAGTCCTCCATGCTCAACTAACTTATCTTATCAAGACGATTCGTGACAATTCATGACCATACATGACGATTGGAGCAGGAAGTCACCTACTTTTGGAGAATTAATACTTTGCATATAACGTACGTTTTATGGAAGGTTGGTATTTTACCATTTTCAAAGATTTTTGGTCTGTAATTTACATGTATTCAGAACATAAACCCTCTCGTCCCCGGCTCGTCTCGCCCTCTCGTCCTGAACGATTGATGGTTGCGTGGGTAGGGAGAGGGGGGCTGCCATGTCCACCGATTCGGAAAGTTGATGATGAAAATTGATTTTCAAACATTTTAAAACCCTTTTTTGAAATTTTCTTTCATCTAATGGCAGGACAAATTAAAGTCACACTGTTGTTTTTGATTGAGAAATGTGATTTATTGGGTTTGGGCATAGCCGTCGGAGGGACGTGGAAGACGTGCAAAAAGGGTTGTCTAGAGCGAACGATCGTGCGAAGAGCAGAAGACGCCGAGCTTAGTGCCAATAAAAAAGTATGTAAAATTTATCGTTCTATACGTGTGCAAAAAAGTTTGAGTTTTTGCGAAAGTATATTTTCGTCGCGAGGAAAAAACGAGGGTGTGGTTTTCTCCACAGCACATCCCTCCTTCCGCCATTATCATTAGATGACGCCATGGAAATAGAGCTCTCTGATTGACTAGTCAACCAAGATGGCGTCATATGTAAACAAACCAAAGGTTCTATTGTTACAAAATCTGCCCTTGTTTCACAGCGTACGCTTAGTCAGCATGAAATTTCAGTTTTGTCAAAGGGACTTAAATTTGTAGCGACTCCAAAAGAGATTGATTATTCACAGGTTAAAATCGATTTAGAAAACTTCGGTAGAAGGTTGCGACTTAAATGGTTTTTTAAAGAGAATGATGATTTTTCAGAAGTGCCAGCATCTAGACCCAAAAGCAAATTTAACCCTAGGAATAAGGACGTGGCAATCGAGGTATTTTTATCTAAATTAGAAGACGAGCTTATGAAAGTATCACCAGAAGGTTGTAACTATAGTAATTTGACTAGAGAAGAAAGAGTAGCTTTAAATAATCTTAGATCAGATCGAACAATTATTATTAAGGAAGCGGACAAGGGTTCAGGTGTCGTAGTTTGGGATAGGGAAGACTATATTTTGGACGCGGAGAACCAGCTTGGGGATCCTGGGGTTTATCAGAAACTCCACAATGACCCTTCAGCTCTGGTACAACGTGTCGTCCAGGACGCAATTAGTAGGATTGAGGGGCGAGGAGACATTGATGAGAAAACTCTGGAATATTTTATGGTCAACAACCCAAAGCTGGGCAGGTTTTATCTTTTACCGAAAATCCACAAAAGACTCAATAGTGTCCCAGGGAGACCTGTTATTTCGAATTCAGGCTGTTTCACCGAAAATTCATTTTTGGACCATCATCTCCAACCTTTAGCAAAAAGAGTCCGGTCATATATCAAAGATACTAACGATTTTCTGCAAAAGCTAGCCAAGCATGGAGGACCTTCCTCGGGATGCTATTCTGTGTACGATTGATGTGGTCGGTCTATATCCTAGTATACCCCATGACGAAGGACTGGAAGCTCTGCGTACTGCTCTTAATTCAAGGGAGAATCAATCGGTTTCTACAGATACCTTAGTGGAACTGGCTAATTTAGTGCTAACAAATAATTTTTTTGAGTTTAATGGTGATTTTTTTAAGCAAATTAGGGGGACAGCTATTGGTACCAAATGTGCACCATCATATGCTATTCTATTTTTGGCGGCTTTGGAAGAAAAACTTCTTGAACAATCAAAATATAAGCCTTGGTTATGGTGGCGTTATATTGATGATGTATTTTTAGTTTGGACACACGGGGAGGAAAAACTTATAGAATTTGTAGATTTTCTGAATTCCGCTCACCATTCCATAAAGTTCACCGTTGAATATTCCAAGGAAACGGTGAAATTTTTCGATGTTCAGGTTATTAGGCAAGGTAACAAAATAGTCACAGATCTGTATACGAAACCGACTGATACTCATCAGCTTCTTCATCCTTCCTCGGGTCATTCAGGTCATACGAAAAAGGGCATTCCCTATGGGCAGGCCCTTCGAATTCGTCGTATTTGCTCAGAAGATTCTTTTTTTGAAAATCGATTGGAAAACTTGGAAAATTTTCTTTTGGATCGGGGGTACAATAGGGGAGAAATAGAGGGACAGTTTAATAGGGTAAGGGGGTTGGATCGAAATACCCTCCTGGATCGGAACCAAAAGCACCGGGATGATACGAGGATACCCCTGGTTTTAACATTCCATCCAGCATTTCATAAAGTTTACGACATTTTGCAAACATGTTTGAATGCACTCTTTGTTGATAATGAACATCGACATATTTTCAAGGATAAGATTTTTTTTTTTTTTTTTTTTTTATTCAATATAAAAATTTACAACAAAGTTACCTAAACACTACCTACAATCTACTATACCACACTACAAGGACGGGGACCAGGAGGAGCAAAATGTCATGTCTACCCCCTGGAATTAATATAAACTAAAATACAACTAATACATACGCTACAACTAATACAGATAGAAATTCTAATTATAAAAACATTTTACAAATAAATATTTGAGCCGGTTTCACATTAGATATCAGGCCAAAATATAATAGTGAACAATCGGAACGCCGGCCGAGGAAACAACAACGACAACAACTGTCCCCGTCACTGCTCCCCACCCAAGGTCCCCATCGCTCGAGACACCGCTATCGTGTCTGGATTTCTAATATAAGCCTAACATCCAATGTGAAACAGGCTTGCAAAGGAATATATGGACAGGACTCTACGACAAGAAAACTTTACGAAAATGGACTTAGTGGTTTGGTGACGTTTAACTAGATTTACGGTGATCTCAACTGAAGCGACCAGTTGCTTGGATGTAATGTAGAGTCAACTCGAGTATATTTCTGTTGAGGTCCTTTGGAAGGTTTTTATCGCCATATAATAACAGTTGCGTCAAAACCTCATTTGAAAGATCGATATGTTCAAATGGTCGCAGCAAATCAAACACTCTAGCGAGAAGATTTCGACGTTCAACCTCGAAGGAGGGGCAGAGCAACAAAAAGTGTTCCGTAGTCTCGATACCATCGTTTGTAGGACACATTGGATTTATGGAATCCCTAAAATTGTGCTTGAATTTGTGAAAGCATAACTTACTAAGATTTTTGTTTCGTTCTGAAGGGCTAAAAATTTCAAGGATACTCTGGTTCGGGCCAAAGTTTACCAACAAACGGATGAACAAGCTGAAAAGGGCACTTTCAAATGTAACGGCAGGAGAAGCTGTCAAATTTGTGCACTCATTGTTGAAGGGGAGACATTTCGAAATTTTAATAACTCTCGACTCTTTACGATCTCCACTGGTGCTTATCATTGCAACTCGGAGAATGTAGTCTACTTGTTGCAATGTGATTGCTGCAATAAGAAATATGTGGGCAGCACAAAAACTAAATTTCAGCAAAGATTTAATGTGTACAAATCATATTTTCGAACATATGCACGTAAATACAATGATGGCAGTCTTGACAGGGGTAAGGCGGTACCACAGGCGGGTTTCTTTGGGCATTTTTTTAGTGAAGGCCATCAGGGTGCTTTTTCGGTCAGCATAAAAATCATTGATGGGGCTTCAGATGTTTACTCACTTCGTAGAAAAGAATTATTTTGGCAATACAAATTGGGAACCTTTGCACCCAACGGTCTCAATGAAAGAGCGGCTGATGTTGAATTGGATATGTTCGCCTGTGGGGTCGCCTGAATACAGTCATTCCATTTGAATAAGTCTTAGGCTTTATCTTGGGGGCATGCTTCCTTTCGTATTTCGTGTCAGTGTGCACGTGGTGTCAGGGTGGAATTCCCTGTCTTGCCATCTAGGGAGTTAGCAATTTAAGCAAATCCCAGGAGGGTCGTTGGGAGGCGTGCTTCTTCGTTTGCTTGAGACTTTATATACGCAGAGCTTCCATTCCGATGTCGAGAACTAAAGGATTAGGGAATTTACTATGAACTTTTATTTGAATTGGAAGTTTTGGCTGGCTAAGAAAACTTGAAATAGTCTAGGTGTGTTGTTTGGCATTGTTTTTAAGGGGGGCCTCGGGGGGATTTTATCACGATTTTATGTAAATGTTATTTTGTCCTATAAATACTTGGCTGTCCTGTGGTTGTAAACAACTGATGAAGATTTTATAATCGAAACTTTTTGCTTTTAACAGTTTTGTTTTTCATATACTTTTTTCTGTTATTTTTGATGGTGGTTTTGTTTTAATAATAATAATAATAATAATAATGATAATAATAATCATAATAATAATAATGCTTGTAAGAATCTTTTCATTGCATAAAAATGGGGTGCCGGCGGTGGTAATCGGACACTTAAGGAAAACTAGATATTTTCATATGAAATTTTAATCACAGACAAAAACCAAAAGTACCAGGTGAATCGACAGGCATTTGGACATATGTTCATGAAGTGTTTTAGTTTTTTATTTTGCCTGCTTCCTTTGACAACGATCTTTTTTTTAGACTGATCTTGGCGGTGGTTTTTGGACAGTGGCGGTGGTTTTCGGACAGTGAGTTCACAATGAAGAATGTGCCAAGAAAATCATTTTTCTGTTTATACTTGGCAAGTTTTCCCTTTATAAACTCTTTTGCTTAATTTTTCTTGCCTTTTTTATATTCTTGAATGCGAAACAATGTTTCGACTGTCGGTTCTCGTATTAGTTTGTCATCCATGTTCTTTAAAAATAATTATCATTATTATTATAAATAATAATAATAATAATAATATAATAATAATAATAATAATAATGATACAATAATATTATGATAATAATAATGGTAATAATAAATAATAATTATTATTAATAATAATTTATTATTATTATTATTATCACTGTAAAGACTGGAGTTACAAAGAACTATTGGTTAAATGCTTGCAGGTTACGCTAAAAAGGAAAAGTAAACAAAACGCAACAGGCAACATCTAAAGAAATAAGTGCGAACAAACCAACTAGCTACGTTTTGAGCAGTGAGAGGAGTTTTGAGGGCATTAATCGGTTGCTACACCTGAATTGTCAACCGGAAGGTCTTGACATATGCACAGTACTCTGTGCAGAAACATAATGGTTGCGGTATTTGTAGTGATATGCATGCTACCTAGCATTTTGATCAACATTTCATTGTCCACCCTATCCCATTCACTACCACAGCAGCCATTCATATTTTCAAAATACTTGTTTCTAGCTTCAACGAGTCTTGGTTCATCAGTAATCTTCAAAAGAGCAGTTTCTGTTGAATGTTGCTTTCTGAATCCAGAAAAGAACAAGATCTTCTTTGTTTCCAAGAAATCGACTATCTTTTTGCAAATGGTCTTTTCTAGAAGTTTTGACGGCAATTGAAGTTGTGAGATAGGCCTAGGCTTGGTGCTTTCCTTTTATTCAGCTTTATAAAATGGTATGGTAATGGATGCTTTCCAAATGTCTGGCACACATGCTATTGCAATGGATAGGTTTATAAGTTTGCTATTGATGACGAAATTGTGGGAACAACTGATTTCAGTGGTCGGAAGTCAATATTATCTTTACCACGTGCTTTGTTTGATGGCAAGCTGAAAATTATTTTTAGAACATCTAGATTTGAAGCTATTTTTAAACAGAACTTGTTTCTATTTGATGTTAATGCATTTTGACATTAAAATGTTCTTGATGTTTGTTGAAGGTGTTCCTGAATGCTCTTCCAAATCTTTGGGAAGTACTCTTTGAATTTATCTGCCAGTATTTTCGGATCTTTGCGTGTAGGGAGATTATTTTGCGTCTTCTTCTTGGCAGGATTCTTCATATTGTTGTCCAGATTTACTTTGGGTTGTATTTATTTTCTTCTATTAATTCCTAGTGAAATTCGTCCTTTACTCTTCTCTTTCGTAATTACCGTAAAAGCTCTATTACGCCCCCGGGGGGCTTATTTAATTTCGGACACTCCAGAGGCTTATTAGAGAGGGGGGCTTATTCGCAAATTCAAATGACAAAAACATATATGATTCCCTTTCAGCTCTTTTGTCCGCTATTTTGCGGATTCAACATACAATTTTACGAATCAAATTCATAATTTCGACATAGTTTTATTCCAACCATATCGAACGTAACATGCAGACTTGTTTTGACAAATGAATGAAAAATCTTTGGTAACTTATTGAATTTGATATAAGTGGGGGGGGGGAGCTTAATAGAGAGGGGGATATTAAACATTTTGGCTCTGAGGGGAGGGACTTATTAGAGAGAGAGGGGCTTAATAGAGAAGGGCGCTAAAAAGAGCTTTTACGGTACTCCAATGGTGCGCTTCATTGCAGTGGCGGAAATTCAGCTTTATGAATGGGGGAGGGAGGTAGGGGCGGACTGGCCAGTCGGGCTACCGGGCTGGGGCCCGAAGGGCCCCCATCAGCAGGGGTCCTTTTGGGCCCCTTCTATGCTTCAAACAAATACTTTCAGAGGGCCGTTTTGGTCTAACTTTGAACAAGTTGCAAAGCAACCAAATGAAATGAACGAAAGTGGTTATGAAGGGCCCTGTAATAATTCTTTCAGCAGTGAATTTTTATCTATCTGGCATTAAAAAAAAGAACGTGACTGGGTCCCAATGAACTGACTGACTTCCGATTGGCAGACTGGCAGAAAACTTCTGGGAAATCTGCAAATGTAGAAACTGGAGTGCGTCAGGCCTAGGGGCCCAATAAAAACATGGTCGAGGTTCGAGGAACACATGGGGCCCTTCTCACTTAACATCTGGCCCTTGCCAGCCTGTTCACTTTAAACGATACTTTTACCTACATTTTCACTCAATATTTTGATACTAAAATTTCGACGAATGGAAAAATTCACTCAAGATACAGAAATTTAAAAGACCCTATTATTTGGAATGATACTTTTCAGATTTGGAATGCAAAATTGCCACTTTAGAGCAAATATGACTAAGGAAAGAATGATAGATAAAAGAAAATTTAGTAGATGATTTGACAAAAAAGTTGTTTTCATGCCATTTTCAAGTTCTGCTTTCAAGGACTTCTCCCAGGAAAGCTTTTTGTCAACAGTAATCCTTTCCTTCAGCAAAAAGGTCAAATTTTCATAAGAGAAGCATTTCCAACGATTTGAAGCACTTTTCGTCGAAAGTATACTTTGGAAAAAGGAATGGCGTGGCAACGGATGGGGTTGAGGGAGCATTTACCCTCACCCCTCCTGTCAAACTTTTTCAAAACGAGGAGAGAGTAGTTGGGAATAGTTAGGGAAAGGCACAACTTATGTGAAAAATCCCAAAGTGCGTCAGTCTAAGCCAAAGTGGAGGTTGGAGATTTCAAACATTTTCCTGGACAAGTCATCCTAGGATTGTCGAGGCTTCCATCAGTATATTTGATTGCGCAAAATCTTCGGAAGGTGGTCATTCACAGAAAACTGTGACAAAATTATGATTTGGCATTGGAGAAAATGGGATGAAGACAGTCATTCTAAGGCAAAGAAAATTATCTTTGATCTAGAAGTTTCATACGGATGCTGGCTTACAAAAAAGATCGTTACAAATGATCAAAAGTCTATTTTAGCACCAGCTAATGTGGAATCTGTAGAAGTGATCTAAGCCCAAGTGGATGGCGTGTCCTCAAAATTTTCCATGGGGCTTTGCCCCCAAACCCCATCATTTTGACGCATTCCGATTTTGCCCTGGCTAAGCCACTGCGCAAGTTGCCGCACCAAGTTGTAGCTCGCTGTTCTCGCGTTCAACCTTTGGATGCTCATAGGTCTTCATCAAGAATTGGATTCTTCAATGATTGCTTGAGAACGTAGATAGCAAAATGCAGCGCGTTGATAGACTATCAAAATTACTATAAATGATTTCAAAACCATTTTAAGTCAATCTAAGGAGCTCGTCTGCAACAAATGTTTTTGAGGCCCCCCCCCCCAAATTGTCAGTTCGCTTTGCTCGCCTTTGATCTTGGGCCCCTTTAATGGCTTATTCGCCCGGGCCCTAACTATACTGCCAGTCCGCCCCTGGAGGGAGGTGGGGCAAGCACTCTCAATTTTCCGAGTCAAGGAAATGCTTTTGTTTTCAGGTATTGCTGGAAGACCGGACATAAAAAGAGTCCTTTGATGTGCTAAGAGAATATGTAATTCAAATTTGAAAACTCAGCAGTTGATAGAAAAAGGCAAGAATATATTATGATGGTAGGCCCAATAGCTACAAGGACTCTGGGGGCAAAGCCCCCAGGAAAATTTCTAAGGACACCCCATCTAATTTTTCTCAGAATGCCTTTCACGACCCTATGTTTTCCAGTCCTGAATTGGAATTTTCAAAATTGTGTAACTTTTATTTGCTCTTTCCAGATAAAAACTCGTCTACTACTTGATGGTGACTCGTTTCTTCGTTACACTTTCAATCCCACCTACAAAATGTCCGACCTTTAAGGAATTCCGATTCTTATCGAATTTGGGGGGCAGTTGCCCCTCCAACCACTCCCCATAATTTCCGCCAGACTTCATTGTTTGAAATTGCAAGTTTAGGCAACTTATCACGTTGAAGTATTGTATTTTTTACACAGTCAGTAAATCAGGGCTTTGGTCGTCTCCTTACTTTGATAACTTCCTATGGGGCATGCTTATTTAGAATTTCTAGGTACATGTTACATTTATATCACATGCAGAATCAAGATTTGATCTTTTCACATCACTTTCAAAACCCTTTGCATCAAAATTTCGATATGAAAGAACTGTCTTTGTCATTGTAGCTGGTTTTTAACTTTCCTGTGCAAAACACAAGATATCACACGATATCACTTAATGATCACTAATGCTATTATGAAGGCAACCAGAAGTGACAAGGTTCATTATTCCAGGAGCTATAATGACATCAATAAGGGTCTTGCTTGTTTCTTTTATTTTTGTCTCTTCATTTATGTATTGGCTATGAAAAGAGCGTAGATCTCACGATAAAGTTGCGACGGCCTAAATCTATCGCAGCTGCGGTCAAGATTTTATGCTGCAGTCATAAATCTTGGTAGCTATGCGTTGCTAGGGGGCATATTCCCTTCATGCATTGCGTGAAATGAGGTCCGCCATCTTTTCCGTAATCGTCTATTGTTTGCTGATTCTTTTAAAGTACAATAGTCAACATTTGGAACTAATTCTGGGAGTACAAATATCAAAATCATTAATTTTTCCAATACCTTGCTCCAAATATGGTAGTGTCACCTGTCACGTGACACTATTGTTCAAAAATTTAATTGTCAAAATGTAGCTAATAGATAATTAGTAATTGTCAGAGAGTTTGAAGGTCATAGCTTTTGTCGTTAAAGAATGCTCTGCAAAAAACCGACAGGGGGGTGGAAAACACCCCCCGGTAGGATTAGGGTTAAGGGGTTAAGGTGTAGCGAGGAGGCATCATAGGAGCTAGTCATAACTATCCTAGCTGCTCTATTGTGCGGCTTTTGTAATTTTTGAAGAGTCTTAATGCCACAGTTACCCCCAAACAGCTGAACAATATGTGAAGTAAAAAGAACTTAATCAAAATATGTTCGTTGCATAGCAATTGAACGATAGATAATATAATAAGTAAATGATTTTAGTACCAAAAATAGCTGAGATGTTAGAAACACGACGTTTCGAGCGTATACTCGTTATCAAGTCAAGAACTTACTTGGTGAGATCAATTTTCTTGAGTCTTTGTGCAAACCCAGCTACTGCTTTTGTTAGGTTCGAAGCAGCACTCACAAGGAGATCTATAAACAAGAGTAGTAATTGACTAAATGACAGGGACTATGGGTAACTCTGCTTTCCGCTACAATGAGCGGCCAGTTGCCGTTTTGCAAAACCACTCTCCTTAGAAAACAGTTAATTTTTCCAAAACCACTCCACCTATCGAAAGACGGTAAGACAGACGTTGGTCTTGGCAGTCAAAGATATGCAAATCCTAATGGTTCCGTCAACGCTGGCTGGGCAAATTATTTTTCAAAACTTTTTGTTGATTTCAGAAAAGTGGATTCCAAAGATCTCCAGAACTACCGGGTATCTCAAAAAAGTACCCCCTTTTGACTGAACAAGGCAACAAATCGATAACATTTCGGGACTTTTTGAATTCATGGCTACATTTTTTGGTCTTCAACTTAAATGCACATACCTTGCATTTTGAAATCGACCATCAAACACCGGAGATATGAGTTCGTAAGGTCAAAATTTGGAGTGCACCTGAAACCAGAGGTTTTGAAAAATGGCCTAGCCATAATTTGACACCAAACAGGTATTTTGCAAACGAATTTTCAACTTTGACGTTTACTTTCTTTATTTTTGAAAAGATTTATACCTTGAATTACTTCAATTGTTCTTGAAATGACTTTCTTTTCAGGAATCGGTCCTTGCATTGCATTCGATCCCAAGTGTTTTGTATAAAGAAGAGGAAAGGAGCACATGCACGCTTATTTTGGAGATGTGGCACGACTTCTTCATTCTTACCACATTTTTACTATATTTATTTAATCAGGGCCGTGTCCATGCATTTTTATTCTTTTCAAAAGCAAAAAATGGAAACTTAAAGTCTACAGGTACTTTGGAAAATTTCCACGATACAAATCATGATTAGGCCCTTTTTCAAAACCTCTAGTTTTGGGTGCACTGTAAATTTTGACTTTGCGAACCTGTAACTCCAGTGTTTGGTGGATGATTTCTAAATGCAAGGTATGTGCATCTAAGTTGAAGATTGATAAATTTAGCTGTGAAGTCGGGGAGCAATGAAATCTTATTGTTTGGTTACTATCTCCAGTCAAAAGGGAGTACTTTTTTGAGACACCCGGTACTCAAAAAATGTGTGATTTCCTTTCGCTATACCTTTAGCTAGGTTGTTGATATTCAACTTTATAAAGAAGTTAGATGTCTTGCAATCGAATTTCCGTTTACCTTTGGACCTCGAAGGGGAAAAGCCGTGGTCAACAGATTAGCACATAAGATGGAGTTTAACGCTTTTGTAAAAAGTTTAGTGTCGGATGTGTGTTTACTGTCAGGGCCTCCGACAACGGCGGGGGGGGGGGGGCAGGGGTCATGCCCCCCATTTTCTTGCAAAATTTGTCCTTCAAAAATCAAAATTATATACTATGGAAGAGGCGAACGCAAAGAAACAGACACATTTTTGGCACACTGAGGCCTTTCAAACCTACGTTCTCATCAGAGTGTGACTTTTACGATTTTGGTTACGATTACGATTACGATTCAAAAATGTGTTGAGAATCTTTTCAATCCTCTTTAAAATCCCATGCTCGTTTACAGTTGAGCAGTAGAATTTCCTTGCAGCCATTCATTCAACCCCTGCTCTGTACATAAGTGAAATTTCAGGTTGGAAGCCACTTTCATTATTGTGCGCACTATGAACTGAGGAATGCAGAATGCAGAATGCAGAATGCAGAATGCAGAATGCAGAATGCTCAAGCTATAGAAACTGCATCAGGAAGTAGATTATCAAATGCAGAAGGCAAAACTTTGTGTTTCGTGGGACCTAAATCTAGGCCTGTGAAGGCAAGTGCTGCTTGCCAGCCAAAGCAAATGGTACTATTCATTTTTTCAGTAGACTATCTTACAAAAATTTGCGTCTCATCTCTGCCAGCTTTAATTCAAAATGGAGGTTTTTCCGACGGTGTGTACCGAACATTATCTGGGGGCTGCCGCCTCCGGACCCCCATATACCTTGCGCTCGCATGCATCAGTCAGTTTTTCGTCTGGATTCATCCCTGGAAAGGCAGCTTAATATATTGTGCCGTGGTAAATTTTCATATCAAAGTTTGGCCCCTCCACTTTTCTGGTGTCGTCGGAGGGCCTTATTGTGGAATCTTAGAGAAATTGATAGACCATATGACGCAAACCATGTGACTGAAGACTTTCTACGAAGTCACCGACTTCTTCTTCGTGTTCCTCGCTCTTTAAATTGTCAATGTCAAAGTTTCCACAAATCGACAAACCAGTACCTGAAGGAAACATACATAGCTTTGCATCAAAATTGTATTTATCTTCATCTCCCTTCAAATGCGTTACAGTAGCTGCAAAAAATTTTCAAAGATGGACCAAGGACTGCTACCTTCCTTCGTTGGTGCATTCTGCAAAAACAATTTTTCAAAAACTATCTGCAAAAACTAACTGTCTCCCATCTGAACATATTTACGTAAGGTACCCATCCATTGTGAAAACAGTTGCACAGCGAGACGATAAAAATTGCTCGAATGTGCAATGGAAAATGTTTTAAAATCCAAAAGACTTATGTCTTTTCGTCTCTTGTTTCCCTGCGTTCTTTGATTTGCTGATATTACATGGCCAAAAGGAACATAATATTACTCTTAAAAAATGGGACCCCTTTTAGCCCGCGTAAAGTGGTTCTGTACTCACCAATCAAATTGCTAGAATTCAGCTTTCGACCAATAAGGAGGCACTATTTATAAAGCTGTTGTTGTTGCATACAAAAACGGTTGATACAGCCTAGAGATCTGTTTTGCTTCTACAGAGGAAGATTATTGCTTGAAAAGTATGTCATGTAGGTAGGTCAGTAGGTCATGAAAACATCATTTTCTGTACTAAAGTATAACCAAAAACTATGTAGAGTAAAACTGTTTTTGGCCACAAAGCCACGTTTATTCTCCATCATAATGCAAACTAGACTAGATATCATTCGAAAGAGTTTAGCAAGTGGAACTTGATTCTTGCAAGCGTTGTCAAATGTTGGTTCCTTTAGGGGAGTTTAGTGTCTGGCGAATTTTATGAAGTTTTTACTTCACTTGTCCATCATTCATCATTAGAAAGTGCAGGTCTTTGCAAACTGTAATATGAAGTTAGATCTTCCATGGAGTGACTTGTTTGACCGTCACCTGTCATAGAATGCACTGTGGTCAGTTATTTGTTCCTATACAGTAGCTTTTTGATAAAATATGACAGAAATAAAATCTGACCAGGGGCTATTCCAGAGCTCACTTTTTCGTAAGGAACGACTCTTACCGTATTCTGCCTGCAAATTCGTAATCAGAAAGGATCACGGTATCATATGATGCAAAATTTGTTTTGAAAAAGATATAAACAGAAAACTTAAAATAATTCCCAAGAGACTGAGCACCCCTTAACCCTATTGTGGTTGGGGGGGGGGGCAAATTTGCCCCCTCCAGTAGAATCATTGTTATAGCTCTGCCAGGAGAAAAATTATGGCCCGGAAACTTTCTGATTTTTGCTGCTACTTATTGGGCAACGACTCGTGAAGTTTCATAAAGATATTTTGACAAATGAGGCGGAGGGAGACAATTTTCCAGGACTGACTCTGCTAAATCGCCAATTCTCGAATATTAATTTCAACGAAAAAGTAGCAAAATTGCAATTTTTTGAAAATATATTCTTAAACAAATGATTTGTGGTACAAATTTTGAAAATAGCCTTAAATAACGGACTCATCATATTATATAGCCATAAACACAACAAAAACACCGAAATCAGTTGAAATAACATTGTAAACTCATGTGAAAGAAACAACAACCAAAATAAACCTGTAACAAGAGAAAAAACTGTTAGATCTAGACTAGAACCAAGACTAGGACGAAGTACCCTCGTCTAAAACTAGCATTTGGGGGTAATTTTTTAGTGGGTCTGTTCGTTATCGTTCTCAGCATATCAGAATGTGTAGAAACCAAAACGTATCATTTCTTTATCACATACGGTTTCCGCTTTACGAAAGAGGCCCCTAATGAAGACTGGGACCAAGTACCCCCGTCTAAAATTAGCATTTAGGGGTAATTTTTTGATTGGGTCTTTTTGCTATCGTTCTCGGCATATCAGAATGTGTAGAAACCAAAACGTTTCATTTCTTTATCACATACGGTTTCCGCTTTACGAAAGAGGCCCCTATTGAAGACTGGGACCAAGTACCCCCGTCTAAAATTAGCATTTAGGGGTAATTTTTTGATTGAGTCTTTTCGCTATCGTTCTCAGCATATCAGAATGTGTAGAAGCCAAAACGTTTCATTTCCTTATCACATACGGTTTCCGCTTTACGAAAGAGGCCCCTATTGTAGACTGGGACCAAGTACCCCCGTCTAAAATTAGCATTTAGGGGTAATTTTTTGATTGGGTCTTTTCGCTATCGTTCTCAGCATATCAGAATGTGTAGAAGCCAAAGCGTTTCATTTCTTTATCACACGGTTTCCGCTTTACGAAAGAGGCCCCTATAGAGAACTGGGACCAAGTACCCCCGTCTAAAATTAGCATTTAGGAGCAATTTTTTATTGGGTCTATTCGTTATCGTTCTCAGCATATCAAAATGTGTAGAAACCAAAACGTTCCATTTCTTTGTCACTTACGGTTTCCGTTTTACGAAGGCACGCCCGTATGGAGGACTGGGACCAAGTACCCCGTCTAAAAATAGCATTTGGGGACATTATTCAGCTTTTGTCTGTTTTGCTTCGTTTTGCTTCGTAAAACTACTTACGTCTACCACGTTTCATGCTGGTATCTAGACTGATGATATGGTCGTAGTTATCGCTATTGAAACACTGCCGGACGCTCCTAACTACGACTCATAATCAAACGCCATTATTTTGAAATGACTATGACTGCCTCGTTTCGATAAGGGCCTAGGCAGAAAAGCACAAGCATTTGTAGTTTTCCAATGAAACACATTGATTTGAAAACTTCACAATAAATCAGTTAATGCTTAGCGAAAGCAGCAAAATAGTACCTACGTACAAGATTTGACATTGTCGCCAACTGTATTCATGGTATTCTTGTTCGTAAGACTTTGTTCTGTCCGGCCAAGCTCCTTGAAACTCTGCTTTGAGCTTCGAGTTTCCGTTGGTCAACATCAATCAATCGAATTTGCAGAGATTCTAATGGCGTTGTATTTGGTTGTATACTTTGTACATGACTGTGTATAGCAGCCTCGTTCCCAAGGGCGTTCAAAAGTGAAAAAAGTCAGTCCAAAAATATTGCCGTAATAATATGAGTCCCAGTATGAGCGGTCTCGGTCTGGTGTAATAGCCTCGTTTTGAATAGCGATTACTGGGACTCATTGTAATCAGTCTAGCTGGTATCATATTTTGCACGATTATTGTGCTAGCAGACCGGACTATCCCCACTGTACTAAACATTCCCCTATGGACTCAGAGATGCCTCCCCACACACATCATGGCATCCCCCCACTGTACTTCGGATGCCTCCCAGCAGTACTGAGCATCCCTCACTGTACTTTAGATTCCTTCCAACGCACATCATGGTATCAGCGTCCCCCCACTGTACTGAACATACCCCACCGTACTCAAGGTATCCCCCCACTGTACTCCGGATGCCTCCACACTGTAAGACATTGTAAAACATTCTCCACTGAAAGAGTTGCCAACCCACTGTACTGCACGCCCTCCACTGTACTGCACATTCGTTCTTTTTTGGGAGTGCTTACTTTTTTGGCCTACTCGCAGTTTTCATTTTGACATTCACTTACCGCATGATATTCCTTGAGGCTGCAAGTACTTTTTATGATCCTTATCAAATTTGTTTGCGTAATAATCAACTTTAGCGGCTGCTCTCGGTAGGTTGAACGGCAAGATCAAAGAATCAGCGAGAAGCAGGCCCAACTTCAGCCACATTTTCCCAACTGTCAAATGGTAACGATAGTCTGGATCGACGAACTTTGTCATCCATTCAAAAGTGTCATGACGAGAATGATACATTGGATACATGTATGGGTATACGACGCCTTTTTGCTGCAACAAAAATTGAACATGTTAGGAAGGACAGGCTATGCAGCATAGCATACCAGAAATCTTTCAATAGAGTATAGGGAAACCCGCAAATCTTCAAAGTTTACGCTTTTTAGCCAATTATATCGTCGTATTCCGATCACATGGCTGAAAATAATGTCTTTGAAACAACTTTTCGAGTACCTCTTCGAGTATCAATTTGTTGTGTCATATGGGAGACCTAAGCCTTGCGCAACCTTTTGTTTTATGCAAGTCTTCCAAAGTGTTTGCAACAAGAAAACTTTGAATCGACGGCGGCAGTTGGACGGTTCGCTGCAGAGGCAGTGAAATCTTATCATATTTCATCGAAATTTTCGAGGATAAAATGGTGGAAAGAAATTTGAGTTCTGGTGACCTTATTGGTAAATGTATCCGCTGGTTATTACTGTGAAAGAGACTGATTTAATGCCGATTACTGGAATTCTGCTGCGGATAAAGGGTGGCCCATTAGCATTCTTGGTAGCAAAAAGCTTTAACTCATCAAGAATATTCAAAAATCACACAAACAAGCATGTTCATGTTATTCCACAGGAAGCCTAGGCGGTTGATTGAACGATAATAAGTTCAAAACTTCAAAATAGACAATGGTAATACCTCTGTGTCTTATCTGTTGCACTTCTCTACCGCCGCATTGTGTTTCCTTTTTTGACTTCTGTACTGCGTAATTGTTCGAATACGAGAGTTCGATATGAAGTAACACTACGCCTTCCTATATGAAATTACAAGGAGTGAAACTCTTCTTCAAGCCAAATTCAATAAACTGTTTTGTCCTCGCTCGCACTCCACCATCCAAAGACTACATTCTTAAGGCAACATATCCAAATGTTCCTCAATCATCGAACAATGCTTTCCAATATTTTATTTCTTCATCTGCAATGTTTGAAATGCAAAAATAGGCCACTTTTTCGATGCAAGTCTAGTCAAGTTCATATCATATCATATCATATCATATCATATCAAATTATTTAAACACAAAATCCCTTCAGCTGAATTAGATACAAATCAAAGTTATGATACAGTAATTACAGTATAATATTTACAAGAAGAAAAGAAAGTTCAAAACTGTTCTAGGGGTCTATTTGCTGCTCTTCCAGGGAGTCGTGTTTCAAGTTTGCTTCAGCTCTTAAGGTGAGTTTTTAGATTTTTTTTAACTGTGGCAAGGTTGGCAGCTCCCTGATGGTAATAGGGATGCTGCTCCATGCAGTAAGAGCTGAATAATGAAAGCCTTTTTTCACATATTCAATGTTGTATCTTGGAATTTGGATATTCCTGCAGTTTCTCGTACTATAGTTTGAATGCAAGGATATCTGGGGGAATTTATCCAAAGGCTCTCTGGACACATCCTGCTCATAATCTTATAGGTCATGGCTGATCGATTGAATTTAATTAGTTGTTCTAAATCGAGCCAATTGTAAGACCAATTATCTTTAATCCTAGCCCTCTCAATTATTGTTCGGGCTCGGTCCTGTAGATTTTGCAGGATTTTTATTTTAGAACTAGGAATGCTTCCCCAAATAACATTTGCATACCGCAAATGACTTTCTATGAGGGCCCGGTATACACTATCTAGTTGTTTTTGTGGCACAAGGTTTTTCAGTTTCTTAAGAGATGAAAGACCTCCACGAACCTTCCCTTTAACAACTTTGAAGTGTTGTTCCCAGTTTAATCCTTCATCTACGATGACCCCAAGTGACTTTGTCTTCTTTGCGCGTTTAATTTCTGAGTTATTTAGCATTAGTCGTTCAGAGACATCAATTTTATTGACTTTACGGGGATGGCCAATCAACATATATTCAGCTTTCTTTGGATTGGCTGTCAGTTTATTGATTCTCAACCATTCTGAAATATTGAGAAGTTCTCTTTGAGCATTCTCAAGTAGATTTTCAAGGTTGTTGGATGTTATCGTAACATGCGTGTCATCTGCATACATGCTGGCTTTTGATAATTCTAGGCACGTTTCGAAATCATTCAGATAGATTATGAACAGGAGTGGACCAAGACAGGAGCCTTGAGGTATCCCACAAGTTATCATTTTAGCTGAGGACTTATGCCCACCCACTGTGCAAAACTGTTTCCTATTTTGTAAATATGAGGTAAACCAGTCACCTGTTATACCTCTTATGCCATATTTCTCTAATTTTGCTAACAGGATGGTGTGATCAACTGTATCAAATGCTTTTTTCAGATCAAGAAAGATAGCTAGGTTTACTTCTCTCCTGTCCATGGTAGAGTACCAGGAGTCAGTACTGTTTATCAAGGATGTTATTGTTGAATAGAGTTTACGAAAAGCAGCCTGGTTGTTCGTAAATATGGGCTGAAGAAAATGAAACATTTGATCATGCACAATCTTTTCCAAAATTCTTGAGAAAATGGCAATTACAGAAATCGGCCTGTAATTGTTTGCATTACTTTTTGGACCGGTTTTGAAAATGGGGGTGACACTTGCTAATTTCCAAATGTCTGGAAAAACACCGGTTTTCAGGGACGAATTGTATATCATTGTCAATGGTTTCCAGATTAAATCCCCAGAATCCTTTACTAGTCTTGTGGAGATCTTATCTGGTCCCGGTGCCTTTCCATTCTTTAATTTGGATATTGCATTTAATACATAAGTATTGTCTATCAACGTGAACTCAACTTTCTTATTATTGGCGTTGATTTTGATTAGAGGGTCATCTTCATTTTTTAATTCTAGTTTTCAGCCAGTTTTGGACCTACTGTAACAAAATGTTGATTGAGGGCTTCGGCAATGTCCTTCTCTTTGGTGAGTGTTCGCCCATCAACGTCAAGACTAGAAATCACTGTAGAGTGAGTGTCTCTATTCAATACCTTATTTACAGCTTTCCACATACGCTTTGGATTTTCCTTATTCTCATCTATGAGACCCAGATAGTATGACTGTAAGGCATCTCGTATTGCTTTAGTCACTTTGTTACGAAGTGTCTTATATACTTGCCTCAAATCAGGAGAGTTTATCGCATCCTTCTTTGCCCTATCTTTTTCTTTCATAAGCTTTCTTATTTCAGGAGTTATCCATGGTGCAGGATCAGGACGCATTCGTTTTTTCTTGTAGGGTGCATGAATATTAAGGATTGATTCAAAAATCTCCTGAAACGTTGCTGCCATACTGTCTGGATCATTGGCAAGGGGGCCGAGGATGGTCTCCCATTCAATCTTTTGCAGGTCATATTGAAAAGCTGCCTTATCATATTTGCTTAGACTGCGAGACTCTATTATTTTTGGTTTTTTGTTTTTGAGTCTTTGTTCACCTATTTTACGTATTTCATACACCAAATAATGATCAATCATCCCCAGCTCCAAGACATCTACCTCAGATATATATTGCTTTTTAGTGGTAGAGAAATGGTCAATTAGTGTTTTACTGATTCTTTGTTCATTGTGTTCATTGGTTGTTATAGAGACTCTGGTATAGCTCTTAATCAGTTTCTCAAGCTGATACTCAGAGTAAATTGCCTTTAGCCTCTTTGTATTGCTATTTTGTTTACTTGCGAGGTCACAGTTCGTATCACCTATCAATATAATTTCTTTTTCCTCTTTATCTAGTTGTTTTAGAGTATCCCTAAGATTTTCAAATGATTCTTCATCAGCTCCTGAGGTTGGAGGACGATACCAACAAACTATAAGGAAAGGCTTTGCATGGGTTGGTGAAATTTCAACTGATAGCAGCTCCAATTTTTTGCTTTTTAATTTTATGGCTGGGTATGGTAGACTCTCTTTTACATATAAAGCTACTCCACCACCATTTACATCACGGTCATTTCGAAAAATGGAATAACCATTGATATTAACCTCTGAATCATCAATTTTTTCATCCAGACGTGTTTCACTTAGGCCAATAATGTCAATATCGTTTTCCCTGAGGATGATTTCAAGCTCATGCTTATGTTTTCTCAGGGAAACTATATTCAGAAACGCTATATTTAGACCATTTCTCTTACCACGTTTACTAGGCCTATTATCGAAAGCACTGTGAGAGCGTTGACACCTTTAACAGTATTTAATAAATTTACTAACATTACCTGAAAATTTTCTCGCTCCTCCATCGCTAATGTGGAGTCCTTCTTTCCATAAGTTACTAAATGTAACGTTACTATTATCTATCATGTCCAATCCGTTAATGGCCAACTCTTCGGCAAGAAGCTTGTTTACTTTCATCGCTTTTGCATTGAGAGACATGTTGTCTTTTCTGTTAAAGATTGATGAGAAGGCAATTCTTGATTTTGGATTGTTTTTCTGAACTTGATTGAGCATATTCATCGCTTCCTTGCATATCTGCTCTGGGGTATTCACATTCAGGTTATTTGTTCCAACATGCACAATAATTACATCGTTGTTGCTCTTGCCTGCCCTCTGTGCTGCTTGGTTAATTTTCATACCACTTGTGTACTTTATTTCTACATCACGTTGTTCGTTGGAGAGTTTGGACGCATCCACACGCTGCAATTCAGAGTCACCCACAATTAAAACCTTTATTGTTTCGCTTTCATCAGTTCCTCCTGGCTGCGATAGGCCTTTTCTGGCTTTTCCCCTTCGACTCTGTTTGCCTTTACCTGTCATGGATTTGTTTACTTCAGCTGTGCCAGTGTCTTTGTTTTTATTTTGTTCATTGGTTTTGTTTGAAGTATCCCGAGACAACGGGTTGCTATCCGATGGCATTGTCTTCTTTTCTGATGTTTTATTATTGTCTAAATCTTTAATTACAATAGCAGTTTCATTCTTTTTGTTGTACTTCTTTGTTGTAATTCTCTGGCTATTGTGTTCCTTTGTGTTTGGTTCTTGAATAGGTAAAGCTTGTAATTCTGCACTTTCTCCGCAGGCTTGCACCATCGAATGGTAACAGAGCGATCGAATTTCGAATGTTTTCGTCAACTAGCATCGCATTATTGCTCTACACAGAGACCTCCCGTTTCTCAGTTGATGAACCAAAGCCGAAGCATTCCATTCTGTGGCCTGACAGGGGGGCACTGCGTACATTCTATGCAAAGCAATGCGATGCTAGCTGACATAAACATTCGAAATTCGATCGCTCTGTTACCATTCGATGGTGCAAGCCTACGGAGACAGTGAATTTGACTAGAATTGCATCGAAAAAGTGGCATATTTTTGCATTTCAAACATTGAAGATGAAGAAACAAAACATTGGAAAGCATAGTTCGATGATTGAGGAACATTTTGATATATTGCCTTGCGAATTTAGTGTTTGGATGGCGGAGTGCGAGCGAGGACAAAAGAGTTTATTGAATTTGGCTTGAAGAATAGTTTCACTCCTTGTAATTTTATATAGGAAGACGTATAGTGTTACTTCACATCGAACTCTCGTATGCGAACAATTACGCAGTACAGAAGTCAACAAAGGAAACACAATGCAGCCGTAGAGAAGTGCAACAGATAAGACACAGAGGTATTACCATTGTCTATTTTGAAGTTTCGAACTTATTATCGTTCAATCAACCGCCTGGGCTTCCTGTGGTTATTCCTGGACATAATTCACGTAACCTGCGAAATTCTGAAAGCAATATCTTATTTGTAGAGTTCCTCAGTTGTTGAAAAAATCTTGAATATAGGCTAATTTTCCAAGGAATGAAAGTTGATGTAACGCCGATCCGTGGTGAGATTTTAACCAAATGCAGAAAATCAAATATTAAGTGGGGCCTGTAGAATCGATTCGTGGGAAAACCAGCTCTGTATCTTTATTTGCAAAAAATATCAATTTTCATTTTCATGAGAGTACTCCAAAAGTTGCCTCAAAAACCTTGTTTTCAGTCATGTGATCAGAATACAGCGATATCAGTGGGCAATAAGCGTGCAATTGGAAGATTTGTGGGTTTCCTTTTGCCTTATTTGAAAGATTTTTGATTTGTATGCTATGTAGAATTAATCTATGCTGCACTCGTTTGTCGACCTCATCCTGACGTTCAGTGAAGTTGCTGTGGAGAATATCATGTGAAACTTTTTTAACCGGGTAAATTTTATCGATTTTCTACGAGGGAGGGGGGTTATTTTGCCCCCATTAATCGTCCTTGCAAGTTTTAATATATATGACAATGAGACTGGCATAGCCTGCGTGCAGATTCAACTATCCTGGGATAGTTGAGTCTGCACGCAGGCTAGACTGGTACTGCATTATAATTTTCAAAAGGAGAGACAGTTTCCTTTCAGTCACATGACTGGCTGCTAGGCAACCAACAACAATCAGAATTTTGACGAAATCTAGCTAGTTGCATAAACAGGTCTATTTTTACTAATATAAATGGCTGGATAAAATCAGCAAAAACTATCCAAATACATTTTTGATAGCCTTGCAGTACTTTGCTGTTTCAAATAGTTTGTTAGAGATATTTTTGGTTCCTAACTAATTAACTAAGCAATCAAAGACAAATAGATTCAATGATAAGTTGTTTGCACAATAATGATGACTCACACTCATTGATTTTGCATTTATTTGGAAAATCAAGCACATTTCATCAATATTTGAAATCCTTCCGCAATATTTGCTTGCAAAATTACTAACAAATTTGAAATATGACGTCATAGAAAAAAATGCCAATATCAGCAAATTTAGATAAGTTATAATCAAATTAGAGTACTCATCGAGACAAATAGCATTGTTTCCAGTATATTCTGTTGAGATTCAAGAAAGGCTACTGCGTGAGTCAAAAAGAATGTTCTCCCCGTTTGTTGTTAAGTCTGTTTCACTATTGATGTTCGGCAAACGAAGTGTGAATGAAAGTTCATCCACACCCCGGGGAGGGGGGGGGGTGCTTGACCAGGCTTTGGGATCCACACAAAATCGGAGTATTTCAAAAGGATTACATTACAAATCAGTAGCCCTGTCCTGACCAAGGGCCAAAGGGCGGTTTTTGTGTAAGCCCAAGCACGTGGTGCTTTGGCATTGATCGTCTCAATTCCTTGGGATGACAACTAAAGATTAAAGTGTTGATTACCTTTATATAATATTCATTCATTTGTGTTGTGTTTTATCTGCAACTTCATTCCTGTTCTTTGCAATTTAAAACGGTTTGCAGGCCAAATCGTAGCACACCAAATGAACGCCGCCATTACAAAATCTTGTTCTGCTCACATGTGACAGAGGGCTCCTATTTCGCGCAGAAGACCTCCCTTCGCTGCGCAGGAGACCTCATTCACATGTGAGCAGAACAAGATTTTGTAATGGCAGTGTTCGTTTGGTGTGCTTCGATTGATCGATTAATCTTTAGTTGTCACCCCAAAGAATTGAGGCGATCAATGCCAAAGCACCACGAACTTAGGCCTACACAAAAATCGTCCTTTGGCCCTTGACCTGACAGCATCTGCGTAGTGTGATTGGTGGTTGGGACTCAGGGGAGAGACCAGTAGTGGTTGTAGATATTGCTGTAGTTGCTGTTCTCTCGTCCGGGTTTCCTGTCGTTCGGCATCGTGCGCCAAACTGTTCCTCGATAGTTAACTTGAACATAGATACCTCGTTTGTTGGTATTGGTTCTTTGAGAGCAGTCATGTTAATCTTGAAAGCTCAAATTTGCCTCTTCCTGCAAACCAGAGCTTTAGCCTTTTGGCCTAAACAAATTCATAAGGTACAGCATAAGAATCGACGATAGCCTTGATGAAATTTGAACAATATTAGATCTTGTGTTATTCTGTTTTCCAGAAGTCACCCCCCAGTCACCCATTGAGAAGTTTCTTAATCTTTCATTAATTGTCAGTCCTTAATTTCTATGTGCTTCAGGAATTTGTTTAGGCCTAAAGACCAAGTCTTATTTGCAAGTGCACGCAAATTTGAGCGTTCAAGATTGATATTTCTCCTCTCAAAGCACCAATACGAACAAACGAGGTATCTATAATAATATATAAATAATAAACAATTTATTTAAAGTTAGCTAAGACAATAGCGTTAAGCTAATTAAGGCCAACTATCTATGTTCAAGTTAACTATCGAGGAACATTTTGAGAGTGATTAGCCATTGATTCAAGCGAAATTCACATCGCTGGAGTCAACCAAATCTGTATACTTTTTTGGAACACCCGGTATATTTTTCATCGTCTTGATATCCAAAGAGACATGACCTTTCAAACGGGGATTCTTTTGATTGAATCACCTGGTAGAAATTAGACCCATTTAAAGTTTCTCTTTGTGATGAGTTGTAAGCTGGCTACACTTTTAACAACGAACTTCAGAAAATACAAAGAGATTTCAGCACTAATCTTTTGATCTTAAATTCAAATCTCCAGTAACTCTACATCCCAAGACAAAAGTGACTATGGGGATTTCCAAAGCCTTAACATGCCCTCCTGATTGACACCTAAAGATTTGGGCAACAGTAGCTTTCAGGAGTCTGTTCCGGCCAGAACCAATACGTCTGACATTAGCCTTCCTTATCAATTGCTGTTCCCAGAATCTAGCAATAGAGGCGCTATCTATTATCGAGGAGGAGGGGGGGGGGGGCTACTCTAGTAAGAGGCTCAGAGTAACTGTACCTGCCTTGGTAATGGGTTAGTTAAAGGCATTATGCCCAGGTTATAGGTCATGTTTCATGAATTTTGCTCAGGTTGTGGGTCTGTTTTGCTCAGATCTGCAATAGTTATGAGCAAATCCTATCAATTTATTGCTACTATTAGCTATTATGACTAAACATCTTTCGTTGTAAAGGAATTTAGCTTAACTAATAGTACGTAGCATATTTTTAGGTGATTATTGTCAATTGGAAGGTCTATTGAAATAGCATGATCATGCTAACTTGAAGATTAAGCTTTCTTATTTTCAAACCTGGGTTAGAGTACCCCCCATGGTGGTTGGGACTCATAGACTGTGCCTTTTTACTTACCTTTGAAAACATGTACCGGAGATCAACACAAGATATTCCAAGCGTTTGGTAAAAGGGCTTGTAATCACTGCCTGACGTGGCTACGATAGTCCTGGAAGAAACAACATGGAATTCATTCAATACTCTGAATAAAATGGATCTGTTTTTCTTTATTCTCACTTGTTTCCTGTACCATATTACTTGGAAAGTACTTAAGTAATGTCTAAACATTGGAAGGCTTCAAAAATCTTGTTTTGAAATGTACAGGAGAGCACAGATTATTCTAAGAGATTTTCAGTACTGGCTCCAATTCTTAGTTTCTTATAAAAATGACCTGTATATATAAACGATAAACACATTCATGTGTATATCCATCAATTTTCACGTTACATGCTCTGTTTTCAAAATAAAGTAAAAAAATGCTGGAACTTCTTACATTTTTGGCGATCTGAGAATCAGAGAATTCGAGTTTCTAATAAGCGGTGTCTTATAAAAAATCCGTATACCTGCTTTTCTTGAGAGGATTCTATATCGCAAGTCAGTACTATTGTTTTGCTTTTTAGCTGCTGGTTCCGTTCCGTTCCGTTCCGTCCCGCCCCGCCCCGCCCCGCCCCGTTCCGTTCTGTTCCATTCTGTTCCGTTCCTCGTTCCGTGTTTCGCATTTCAGCAAGAGCCTCTATTTCTGGTTCGGAATGTGGGTGCGTGGGTGGATTACGTCTCTCAATTACCATAACGGTACTTGATTGAAATATTTGAACCATGATTTATAAGTTTGCAGATAAGAGTAGGAAAATGCTTTGATACCGAAACAAAGATATATGCTGTCTCATGATGAATTGATGGATATACACAGGAATGTGGGGAATGTGCTTCATCGCTTATATATATAATAGATGCGGGTCGAGAGATATTGGAATTCAAACATAAGATCCTTTGGATGATTACAAAGTCCGTCATGAGCTAAGCAAGCATAAGAATATCTGAATATTGATTTCTTCATAACCCAAAATGATCGTTGATCCTGCTTTTAGCTACATTCAGAGAGATGAGTGTTGCTGCTTAAGTTGCCTTCGATAGAACAACAAGCGCCTTGTATGAGGACAAGAGTCGCCTGAAAGGCAATATTTTGACCTTATGTCAAATGAGGATGATACGCAAAATATTTAAAGTCATTGCCCCTAGTTTGCCTATTTGAGGCATTGTTGCTATTCGCGGGCATTTAATTTGAGACAAGCAGACATGAAGATAACCTCTGTGCAGAATCATATGCATGACGATGTTTTGGTTCAGTGTGATCACGTGCCTTCCCCCAGTCAATGGCGCCATTGTTTGCTGGGATCCTGCACCTTTCTGTAGCTGTGTAGGAGGGGGGTCCTTCTACCTTCGGTGATGCGGCAAATGCTAGCCTCTGTGCAGGCCACCAGTCCCATCATCCTCTAAAATTGACTTAGTTGCATAAAGAATACTATCAATAAGTGGCTAATGATGCGGTCGTTCTAGAAAACGATTGTTTTAACATAATTAAGCTGCTAATGAAGTCAAGAACGTGCCAATTCTAGGTAAATATGTTGTTGTGCCAGGGTAAACACCATGGTGATTTATCCATCTTATGATGTCAAATCTGTCTAACATGAAAAAAGCCGACGTCAAATGTTCCTATAGGATCGCGGGAAACTTCTGTCTCGTGTGCGCTTTCTGTGCGCTTTCTTTATTTCAGTGCCAATTAGCAGAGGTAAAACGCTAATCAATTGCTTTAACGAGCATGACTACCGTACTTTCTGACTTTCTGGCTGACATCGGAGCCCCATCTTAGATTACAAAGGACTTTGTAATCAAAAACGAAAAGCATTTTGCGAGATATTCTGTATATCAAGAATCACTGGATCCTATATAATAATAATATGAATAATTGTTTTATTTATTCAAGGTTGGTTTCTCGTCTAGCTGATGCTAATTAATGCCAACCAAAACTTAAATACATGTTAATAACAAAATTAAATCTATAGTTTACAATAATATTAGATAATCTACAACTACAGAAAACATAAATTTTCGACATATCGCTTACATAATCTACAGTTGCAATCAAAATTGTAGCATAGAATTTTTTTAACTATTCAATGTCTGGGACTCTTTTAAGGAAGATGGCATTGCATGCTATATCTTAGATCCAATATAACGTGCATTTTCAATACCATACCCTGTCGTGTTTGGTTTTGGTGCAAAAACATTTCTGCCACTACGAAGGGTGTATGGAGTATCTTTATCTACAAAGATTTGATTCATGAAACTTGGATTGAGATTCCCTTGAGTTTTAAAATTTTCAGTAGCAGCAACTGTAAATTTTTGTGGTGAATAGAAACTGTGTTTGCTTTCATCAGTAATTCCTCGAAATTTGAACAACTATCTTTGTATGCGATTCTCAAAGCTGTCTCGCGGATCTTGTCTATTTTCTTATTAACTGACCTATCATGGAACATCCAAACAAGTGGACAGTAGCTAAACTCAGAAACAACGAAAGCGTTCATCATAACCCTCAGCTTCTCAACATCCAAATAGTTTGAAATACGTGCGAGTGCATGTAACTTCTGTCCAGCTTTTTTACACAGTGTGTTTACATGATTTTTGAAGTCAAGGTTCTTATCCAGTGTTACACCCAAAAGTTTTTCTTCAACAGATTCTGTGATCGTAGTTGTACCAATATGCACTGATACGCCAGTGTTGTTCTCCCCAAAAATCAAAAGATGACATTTGTCAACATTTAGTTTTATACTATTATCAAGAAGCCACTCTCAGAACCTTTGTGTTCTATATATGTTCTAATTATATAACTAAATATAAAGTGAACGATGAAGAAGAGGGACAACATCCACAGAGAGCAGGCATCGAGTTGATCTTTTGCGCTTTTTTATTTTTTCTGTTATCTGCTAACTAGTTTCGCCCACAAGGGCATCTTCAGAGCATCTCTGTTCTATATAACTATATATCCACAGCAAATTAACCTGTCACCTGGCTATATCATATGACTTGTAACGTTAACCCTAACAATGATATAAACAAGAAGATTTAGACTTGAAATCAGGAGTAAATAGGCTCTCGGGTGACATAGGATTGATGTTTCCACAGTTAGAGAAAGTTCCTAGAAAAAGTTTCTTCTGAGCTAAAAACTCAAATTTCTCTCAAAACTCAAACTCTGCTCTTCAGGTCTTTTGATTAACGCCTGTTTGATGCTATGAATTATCAAGCAGTGTAAGCTTTACTGCTAAAAATGTTAATAAACCTTTTAGCTATTCAACAAAAGAGCCTGGATCGATTGATATTTTTATACATCTTTATACGGAAGATTGGATTAAGTGGCGTTAGAGCTTGTTCATATTCAAAATTCTGCACAAATGTATCAAGATACTATTCGATCCAGATTCGCTTTCAGAATAGCTAAACGGCCTATTGTCCATCAAGTTCTCTGGAGTACCGTTGAGAGAGTTAGGATCTGAACTGATGTACTCAACGACAAACAAACATGTTATAACTCATATGTTCTTTGATATCTTGATATGATATCATCATTTTTAGTTCATGCATTAAGTTTAATGCCTGAAATGTGAGCATTATTTATTGTTAAGTTATGGCAGATAGAAACTGTGCCAATAGATCATATCAGCCATCTTTTGTGGCTGTAAAACCATGGATAATTAGAAACCACTGTTGTGCTTCTATTGCTGTTGTTGTATCTTTATTTTTCATCGATTGAAAAAAAGATCATCTAGTCTACTATGTACATATGTACATGGAAACTAATCAAAATCGATGGATACAGTAATTGAAATACAATAAATAATTTTTTTTTAAACGGTTTGTACATTATTTACACTAAAACGACAAGCGTTGCATTTGCACGTGGGGCCATCCCATTGTGATATTAACCTTTTGAAAATATTAAGGCTTTCAGCCGATTTTAGCTCATTTGGTAAGCAATTCTACCTAGGTGGCCGCAGACAGTACGTGCAACTTGACTCTAAGAAATCCAAATTTATGACAACATATTTTGGTGTTCCACAGGGTTCCATTTTAGGCCCACTCCTATTTAATCTTTATGTGAACGATCTAAAAGAATGCCTTCCATCTAAGTCGATTCAATATGCTGATGACACTACGATCTATGAATCATGCAGACCTTCTAACATACAAAGCGCTGTAAGTAAACTGAGTGATACTCTCACAAAGTTAGAAACCTGGTCGAGCGATAACTCACTGGCTATCAACGCTATCAAGTCCAAGTATTTCATCTGTTCGTCCAAAAAACTACATGATCGACATCATCTGTCTAACATACCAGTCTCTTTATCAATGGGTGAAAAGCTCCTTGACCTAGAAAGCAACCCACGTCTACTTGGCATCTACTTAGATAAACACTTAGACTGGTCAAATCACTTGCAAGAAGTCATATCAAGCTGCTACGGAAAACTTGCAGTCTTGAAGAAACTCAAAAACTTCACAACGTTTAAACTAAGAAAGCAACTTGCGGAATGCTTGATATTATCAAAGATTGACTTTAACGATCATGTCTACTCGCCCTTGACAAATGCACAAGTTAACAAACTGCAACGATTACAGAAGGCAGCTGCCAGTTTTGTTTTCGGTAAATATGCCTCCACTAAAGATGTCCCAAAACTGAGATGGCTTCCTGTAGAAGAGAGACGGGAGTTTAATTGCATGAAACTCGCATACAAAGCTATTCGTTATGAAAACTGGCCAACAATCAACCAAATAGAAATCAAAACTACGGGTCGCATGCTTCGCAATAGCAATGACCTAAAGCTCATGTCTTCGTTGATAAAAGGAACATTTCAAGATCAAGCCAGCAAACAATTCAACAAACTTCCATCTGCTATTCGACACGAAACAACTCTATACTCCTTCTGTAACAATCTACGGGAACAGCTTTTTATGCGAGCAAATGAACGACTAACTACTTAACTATTTTTTCGAGTTTCTTGATGACAATTCATCTTAACTTTACATTACTTTCAATTTCAATCACTATTCCTTTAATATTATTGTAAACATAGGGAAAAAAAATTTTTAGCTAGAGTTGAAGAGCCACACTTTAGTTGTGGATATGCTCTTAAAAACCATGTATGTATGTATGTATGTATGCAATTCCAAATCTGCGGTCCTAAGAACTTGAGACTGCAAGCACCGAAAGTAAACTGGTTTGGTCTGTAATGAGTAAGGTTATTAGGATTTCGCGATGAATAATTAGAGGATCTAACTTGAAATTTATCTTTCATGAAGGATGGATTCAGACCATTTAGAGTCTTGAAAATTTCTATGGAGATAGCTCAAAGTCGGTAAACATGCATGGTGCATCCCTGTGATTTCAGTAGAAGGCCATCCTATGAACTGACATGATCATTATGAAGGAACCAAAGTGCACGTTCTTGTACCTCCTCAATCATATGCATTGATTTAGCTGAACAAAAATGCCATACTAAAGGACAGTAATTGAAATTAGAATAAACAAAGCTCTGAACAAGGGCTTCTCTCGCATCAAACCCAATATAAGCTCGAAGCCTCTTTAGTACATTAAGTTGAGTTGCAGCTTTTCTACAAAGTACTGCCATGTGTGGATCAAAGTTTAGTTTATAGTCTAGTTGAATCCCGAGAAGTTTGACTGAATCTTCAGACATGATTGTTTTTCCTTGAATACTTATTTTCTCACCACTGGTAGTTGGTTTGGATACCTTTGCGGAGGAAACATATAAATAGCATTGTGGAGGAGGTAAGGAACGCAGAACTATATGAATTTTGCCATGCAGAAGCATATAAACTCTGCCACAGAAGCACCACTACAGTGCCTAACTTTCCATGGTAAGACGCTCAAGAGATGGCAAGACTTGCACCACATCTTTTCACGAAAGTTTCACTGTTTTATCTGGGTGAATTATCAATCTGATAAGAGCAACCTCGTACCCAATGACATTGAAGGTTTTCCATAAACTATAACGCCTACATTGACAACAGCCTCCTATTGACAAGAACCCTTGGGAACGAGGTTGTGATAAGAGAAGTTTTGCAGAAACCAACACAGTGACATTTCGTTTCACTAACCGCTGACCACTCAAAATCACCAGTCTCACAGCTAGATTTCAAAGCGAGCGAGACAACTGGCCTAGATGGGTCGGGCATCGGCTTTTGCATTCCAGCGTGAGCTCATCCGTTCGCAGTTAAATCCACTATTTGATTTTGATGGAAGAAAGGCTGGTGAACATTGGGAGACATCAATCGACGAAATTTTCTGATTAAAAAGCATTTTTCGAAGACTTCTTGTGGCCATGCAGATTCCTGTTGATGAAAGAGGATATTTCTCCAAAACTACACCGTGCCACATCAAGAACTTTACAGGAGTTCTTGCCAAGGATGTCAAGAACATGACCTATCAGGTGGGTTATTCACTGTTTTTTTCGTTGCAACGTTATTCTAGGTTTTTTGGACTCTACTGTAGAACAATGTTAGGTAAGTAGCAGAAGGAACCATTTCTTCCATATTGTGTTTGCATTGAAATACTCAAGCTGGAAGTCTGGCATTTGTTTATATTGATAAAACCACCTATGGACAATTGATACCCAGAAGCTCACATTCGTGAGTGGTCGGAAAGGCAGGTGAAATGTTATTTATCAAACTGCAGTGCAAAATGGTTCTGCGGTCGTCATCTGAAATTGCCAATTTTGAGGCATTTATTTCTCTAAATCGGCACCGTGCCACATCACCAAACTTTGCCAGTGCACTTGCAATGTCTTCAGTAACAGTGTGCCAGTGTCGGTATATGCACTGTTTTTTGCGTTAAACGTCAATATTCCTCTTTTTAGGGGAAGGTTTTGTTTACATCGACAACGATTTGGGCAAGGAAAAGCTTTGTCCTTCAACAATCACATACGGGGCAAGTGCTGCATGTCATGTGTTATAAGAAGCAGATACTTCAGTACCTGATACATCGTCTACAAGGGGATTTTTGTACTTAATGTCATAAGATTTACAATATATTCCAACTATTTACGTCTTTTTAGGGACTTTTCATTATTTATAAAGGGGTTGGTACCGAAGAGAAATGGGTTGGGTAAGAGAAATTTCCTAACATAAAAGGGTTGGGTAAATATTTTTTCATGTAATTTCAAGGTTTGGAAGACAAATTTTCCCACCACTTAATACCAAATGTTTAAAGTCCAAAATTATCAATATCATCATCAATATCATCAACACTATCCATTTCACTTTCAGCATCTACTTTGTTCATCTTTGTCGTCAATATTTACAGTATTGAATTTACAATTTACATCGTTTGACATTGAAACCTTGTTTATAGTCAGGGGTTGGACAAAATTGTTGGGTAGATGTTTTTGCTGTCACTTTTAGAGTTGGGTAAGAAGATTTTTTGGACAAGAAAACATTTCTCTTCAGTACCAGCTCCTCTGTTAATAATGAACGATCCCTTCGACAGAATTTAAGAAGTAACGAATCCTCAAATTAACAGTCAGATATTTACCCACATTCCTATTTGATTCAAAAACATGTGCAAATTGTTTGACGCATTGCTGAGGGCAATGTGTCATTTTTGTTTTAATTCCATTTTATATGAAGGTGGTCAGGAATGCTGGAAAGGGGGCATGGGGGTGACTGCCCTTGCTGCCATCTAAGAAATTACCTGACTATGCTATTTTCTATTGTTTTGCCTTGTCCAACTAACTTTTGGCATCCCTGAATAGGTATTAATGTGAAAAGGGTGACAATTGTTTGCAAACTGGCCTATTCTTTTGTCTTGCAGATCCATGCACCTTCAATGCATGCAACATATACAGTGATATTTTGCTTGCATATCCTTGACCCATCCAACTTGGCTAGCTTTTATACATAGATGGCATAGAGATGTAAAAACAGCACTGGACTATACAGCAGATGTTAACAGTTTCAGTAAAGAGATTTCAGGGCTGTAGGATGCATCTTGAACTTGGGGGGCACAGCACATCAAGGGAGTTTTTCATCAAGCTAAAGAGACACTTCCTAAAGTGAAAAGGCACTCTTTTGTTTATTGCAAAATCTCAGGAAAGGGTGGCATGTGCCCCCAGTGCCTCCTGGTTCCTACATCACTGAGAGGTTTGAAAGAAAGAACATTTCATGATCATTTTTAGCATCATTTGCAGAAGTACACAGTATTATTGCAGGATATCTTTAGCTAGATAACTGTAGTTTAATTCTGAGAGGTGTTTTCAAGTTGCTTTCACTTGAATTTTTCTGTTTTTATTTGTGTGTGTATCTGTGCAGAATGATGGTTTTATTTTCAATAAAATTCTATGGGTAGAAAAAGATGTTTTGGAATAGGTTAAGGGTCACCAGAAAAAATTTTTGACAAACATGAGCATATTTCATATAGCATATAGCATATTTCATATAGCATATTGACATATTTCATGATTTTTTTGGACAGTAATAATATAGTATCCTCAAGAATGTACACCTAAATTTCAGGGGCAAGCAAAATCTATTGAAAAATCAAAAAAATTATTTCAAAACCAGTTTGTGAAGAGTGCATTCTCATTCTCATAAGAAACAAAGGCCCTTCCAAGAAATTAAGAAACTCTACTAGTAGCAGTGATCAGAGGCAATGTTGGAAGTTGAGGTACCTTTCAAGTTTTGTTATTCATGGAAAATCATTCTAAAAAAATGTGTTAGATCGAATTGGATTAATTGACAGATTTCTGATTGCAAAACTAATCAACGAATTTCAAGATTTTTCTCGAAAAGCATTGAAGGACTTGTGTAATGAGTCTAGTACTACCCTTACAAATATGACAATTGGCCTTTGCCTTGCCTCGATGTATCACGCTCTCAAAAAATAAGACGCCTTTGCTTCAAACCGAGTGTGCGTGCGCATAAAAAACGAAAAAACCCCATGTTGCAGAAACCTTATTGTGATACGTTTCAAATATTGTTTATAAAATATGACTTACTTTGGCTCTGTTGGAATGGAAGGGTTACGATTCTTTTTGAGCCAGTCATCAAACAAACTCACTTTTGCATCATCTGGTGCCGGTACCTACAAAATGAACACGTTCTTCGTAGCATAGGTTCCAGATATTTCATGAGGTTGGTGTAAAATTCCTTGATCCCTTTCTTGGAACTGAATGGTTTCCAAGAATCTTCAGCTATTTTCTTCTTTTTCAAGAATTCAAGAATATTTTCCAAAAAATTTAGAACCATCGAAACTCCAAACATTTTGATGAAACATTGAAAAATACAAAAAAAATTATTGTTTATGAATGTCTACAATATGGTATCAAGCTAAAGTCTGCCACTCCACCACTCTTCTGGTTTACGATTCAGAAATTTGAAGACGTTATATCCTCAGATATGGTCAAATATAATAACGCTTTAATTTCGAAAGATATTGAGTAACTTTCGAGAGTTCGGTTTCTTATCAAATTTTTGAATGCCTGAAATGTTCCTCAACTCTTCAATGACTCGTCTAAGTCTTCTATACATGTACTTGTTAGTGGCATAGTTCGGAAGGTTTGTTATTAAAGAAAACCAGATAATTGAATTTCCTTGCATATTTTGTCATATGAATATTTGATTCCATTTTTAGGACGTTTCGCGGGAATAAATTGCGCGAGTTTAACATTTTAGGAATCTTCATGGGAGTAAACTTTCACGCACTTGATTCGAAAACGCGAAAAACGCGAAAGTTTCCTCTCGCGAAAGTTTATTCCCTTAAAGTAAAGGTTGAAGAGCGTCTTTAAGT
Organism: Aurelia coerulea; assembly: GCA_039566865.1. Taxonomy (NCBI): domain Eukaryota; kingdom Metazoa; phylum Cnidaria; class Scyphozoa; order Semaeostomeae; family Ulmaridae; genus Aurelia; species Aurelia coerulea. The sequence goes on from CM076954.1 coordinate 9,519,981, forward strand.
ACATACCTTTTTAGTTGCTTCAAAGAATGCGTTGTCCAATTCTGGAGTCCCCCTAAGACGTACGGTGTAATTTCCTGGAAGAAGAAATTAATTCATTTCTGTGTAGAAATTATACCAACTATAATCGAAATTGTTATTCCAATCAAATATGCAAAACTAAATTTTTGAGCCATAGGTTTGAACACTACATAAAAAACATAAAATGCTAATCAACATGTCAACAGACAATTTTTGGATAATAAACGAAAATCCTCGTTTATTCGTCTTGCCAGAGCCCACGCCCGACAACACCTTTCTCGAGGAGTTCAGCCTCGCTTTGATGCCCCTATACAAATGTATAGGAAAATGACCGGAAGTGAATATTTTCGTCGACTTTGAGCGTTTCTTGCAGTGATGCGGTGTGATTTTTCCGCGTTAATTTAATCTTAAAAGGTAGTGAATTTATCTAAGAAATGTTAAATACTAAAATCGCTTTGATTTAAACTTCCTGGTAAACTTCACGCAATTTGACAGGAGTGATGGTCTTATTTTAAGAGATTTTCATCCGTATTTGGGCAAATTTTTCGAATTCATTGTTTTTGGTGACGTAAGCAGCGCCTTGAAAACCATGACATTTAGAAAATGCCGTAGATCGTAGAAATTGTTTTGAGGCGGCGTGGTCTGCTTGCTGCTTGCTTTCAAGAAAACCTTTTAATTCTGAACGAAACGAAGCAATAAACCAATCTACAGAGCACTAGCGATCCTTTTACTGCCAGTGAAGGACAAGAGATGCTTTCATGTTTTCAAATAAGTCTTCAACCTGCCAGAAAGAAAGAGACAAGAAGAAGCAGCTTCCAACTAAAGAACTCGGATATTTATGGATCAAGAACTAAAATCGTTTTGTTTATGATGGCAGATGTCTTTGATGGACAAATGGATAGCAAATTATAGAAAATATGTTATTTGTACTGGGCAAGTTCCTGTCAACGATGGAGCAACACAATGCAGTCTGGAAATCTTCTCTTGTTGGCTCTAAAAACTCACAGACAAGGAAGATAGGGAAGGATGTTGTCTATCGAAATTGCAATGACTGTCTCTGAATGGACAACGGCAATAACTGCTTTTTGGTAATTTTCAGAAACTCACGAATAAGCATGGCAGTAGGGGCTACAGGGTGAAACGGGCGAGCTTTGTATTTGTCTTTGCAAACAATTGTCTTTGCAGATCAAATTCAGAATAAGGTTCAGACTGTTTCAGAATTGGAAGCATTAACATTTCTATTTTGTGATGATTCAGTTGCTATTATCTTACCATCTTCCTATTATCAGAGTAAATTCATCAGAGTATTAATTATTGGATTGCTCAAATTTTTTGATATATCATAATATTGTTTTTCATTGAATGCTTTGTCCATTAGTTTTGCATCAGTCTTCAGGCATTGGAAAAGCAAGAATTGCAGTCTTTTGTGGTTGTTGTCAAATGCCGCTTCAAGGTTGGGCTTGATTGGTAAAGGATAATCTTGTTCTGTTTGGGTCCTACAATAATACAGAAACAATATTATTTCCTCCTACTAAAACTGTTTGCTGCATAGCAAATTTCACTTTGTCTCATAGAGAATTGCATGCACAAAAAAGAGCAGCAAACTAAAATAGGAGATGTCTCTGCAAACCTAAATCAGAGCAGCAATACCCTGCTCAAGAAAAAGAAAACAGATTTAAGGGCAAATAATTGCAGTAAACTATCGTATTTATAGGCAAAATAATCAAAGCTGATAATTTTTTTGTACAAGGTAGCCTTGATAACATTGTTTTAGTAAGCAAATCTCCTATTTCTAGGTCAGAGCTTCCCCATAGTCTTGATGAAAATAAGCAACAATGCAACTTTATGTTTGTTTACAGTTAGGCCAAACCCGACTTAATGGTTCCTTTGATTAAAATGAAACAGAAGGACAAAACCCCTCAAGATTTACAATGCTTCATTTGACTTCATAAAGGCCAAGATCCACATAAACTCTCATTTGAGGTTTTGTCCGCGCGGTTCCGAAAATGAGTAGAAATGCGACAAAAGGAATTATAGCGCAAATTTGGCTAATTTTGCGAAACAGTCCGAAATAGCTAATTGCTAGAAAATTGGGCAGTAAGTGCAGCCGCCCGGAATTTGCTAGCACGAACAACAACAGCAACTTTAAGGTCGGTGATTGGACTGAAATAAATACTTTATTATTTTTCCCGGGCCAACGCACCTGTCATACGACCGACGGCCGTGGAAAGAAAAGAGGCAGAAAAGAAAGTGGCGGGTGGGTGGGGAACTTGAATCGCAGAACCACCTGCTGTCTCTGGCTGATGAAGATAGACAACGATAAACCAACACGTTTCACTTTTATACTAGCCACGAGAAAAAGGCAAAACTTCTGCTCCCAATGCACAAGACAGCAGGAAGTTACTCCTGAGAATAACAAACAATAATCAAAACAAACGGCTCATGAACTAACCGACTGGTGCAAAGAGCGGAACGGAAGGTCATATGATACGACGTCATGACTAAATTCCTTCAAAATAAACATGACATGTGCAGGGGCCTAGCCCCCCTCATACCACACCATACAGACATCAAAGTTCCATTAACCGCGATAAAATTGCATTTGATCGCCATAAAAACTCCTATGAGAGCGAAGTCAAAGTTTTGTTAATATTCTCATTGCTCTGGTGGCCAAAACAGCTAGCAAGTACTCTAAAATACTTTCATTTCTGAAAACATTAGATTAAGTTCGAAAGTGATACATTCAACCAAGGTTAACGTTTGTTTTCTGACTAAAAAGCAGACAAGTTTGTAAAAGAAGCACGTAAAGTTAACGAAGATTAAATAGTCATGGCTCTCGAGGAAAAATTGCCTTTCAAAATTGTGGTAAAGCGGCAAAGGCTACAGCAAAACAGGCAACATTCTTAGAAACTAGATGCTTACAGCTATTGCGTTATATCTCCAAAAGGAGAATTCCTGTCTTAGTTTAGAAAATATTGGAGTTTGAAAAAATTTCGGTTAAATTTAGGCCAACAAAAGTTCATTTTCTTGAAACTGCAAGCCGAAGTTCAAGACGAGAAAAAGACAAGTTTATTTCGTCAACAATTGGCGAAAGGTGGCAAAATAGAACAAAACGACATCGAGGAATCCAAAAGTTTCAACAAAATTTCCATGAAACAAAGGACAAACGTTAAATTTATGATAGAGTCTGCTTACCTGCTGTGCTGAATCCCGAGTTTGTAAACAGAGTTGTCCACGGCCTTTGAAAAATATGAAAAACCAAGGAGCTCTGAGTCCAAAATGCTAAAAGAACTTGAAAGAGCGAAGATACAGCTATTGCGTTATATCTCGATATTTTGCTTTGGGACACTTGGGACGCCTGCTGACGCCATTTATCACAAAATTTTACTTTCGCGCCACAGCTTTCTTGCAAGAGAGGCCGGAAGTGACGTCAGAATTCAGGCTTGGTGTTGTCGGGCGGAGAGCCGTGACCCAACAAATGAGAAAGACCCTAGCATTAGCTGATTCTATTCTAGATTTTGTTAAAGATGTATCGTAATGCCTGTCCATGCAGAGAATCACGTGCATTGAATTACAAAGTGGATACATACTTATGTACTGATGCTTTAACCTTTATTGTTGTTTTCAGATTTGCTTATTCACTTGCAAAGTAAGTAGAAGAGGATTAGCTCGTTTTATTTTCATCGGGTGAGTTAATAGATATCTGCATGTTTGAAGAATCATATTGCAAACTATGCAACCAATTTGCAAATGTTTTAACTCTATCCTCTCAATACGGCTTGAAAATAATTCTTAAATTATTCTCATTTTTCAAGATGGCTTGTTGTCTCAGAAGTCAGTTATCCGTTGAATATCACCTTTCTCGAATTGATTAAAACCAGTGGAATATTTCCGGCTTAATCTGATCATGGGTGAGAGGAACAAAAGTTTATTGTTTGATATAATGTATAAACAAATCATACCTATGTCTTTTATTCTTGTTGTTTTCGCTTGCTCTTTACTCGCCCGCGGTTGTTTTCGCTTGTTTTCGCTTGTGGCCGCAAACGAGTACTGCCTCCCTTTCACAAGACACATTTATTTACGTATTTACGAGGATGTTGCAGATTTTAATCTGGGAGATGATTTGAGCATGCTGAGAGTACATTGGGCACTAAATCCTAATTGGCTAACGAGATCGACACGTGACGGACTCTAAACCAATCAATGGAACCGAAAACCAACCGGGAAATTTGAAAAATCATATTTAGGCTGCTTTTGAACGATTTTACCAAAGTTGAGAATTTGACCTCACTGACCTCACTGTAGCGTGTCATAGTAAAACCTCAGTCAACACATTAATGTATTCATGTATCTAGAGACTAAACACTTTGCTTACATCTTCAAAGATGCCAAATTTAGAGCATCATTGTAATAACTTTCTATAATATGATCTTTTATCTTTGTAGTTTAGTTATTGTTTGTTTAGTTAGGACTATAAATCGTGCGTGGTGGAAGTTAAATTATATGAAACTGAACTGAACTGAACTGAACTGAACTGAACTGAACTGAACTGAACTGAACTGAACTGAACTGAACTGAACTGAACTGAACTGAACTGAATTGAACTGAACTGAACTGAACTGAACTGAGCTGAAGAGCACTTGATGAATCTTTTTTAGCTTGGAGCTAACATGAATACCGCCGGGGATTTTCAAGATATAATGCTGAAGGATAGGTGAACAACGGGAAAAGTGCACTGCACAGAGCTAACAAAACACCACACCGTCGTTATAAATGGGGCGATTTAACCCAATTCCACCTGGGGGCATCATGGCTCCCAACCAAACATTGATATACAGCTCTTTTAACTATATGAGACAGAATGCTGGTACCAACATACTTTTCCTGGCATTTAATGCTTTACAAGATTCTACAAATTTCGTTTTAATCACATTTGATATGTGACCATTGAATGCCCTTATTTGGAGAGATGTGACAAAAGAAAACACTAAATTGCTTCTGGTTTGGCCAATCCTTGTTGGATTTTGTTTTCATTGGTGTCAATGAATTGGTCTTATTAAGAGCTTTCATATGATGCATAGTTTGTTAATTTTCATTTATGTTTATGGTTTTTAGACATATGACGTCATATATCTTTATGACGTCATTGTTTGAATAGCTGTGTAAAAAAATAAAGATGAATATCTTATTTTATGAGAAAATATGATGTTGTACAAGATATTTAACCCTTTATAAGAATAAACTTTGTTTTCGCCAAAATATAGGACATCATTGCAGTTACCATGCAGAACCTTATTGTGGACTGGCCACAATATATCTAGTTACCTAGCAACAAGTAGCGTGACTAATTAAACTTTAACTACTTAAGGTAGCTCTGCTTTCCGCACCAGTGAACAGCGAGATGCCGTTTCGCAAAACCACTCTCCCCAGAAAACAGTTAATTTCTCCCATATTATTCGGCTTATCGAAAAACGGTAAAAGGATGTTTTTCAGTGTAGGTAGTCTGGGCAATCGAAAGATGTATAAATTGCATTGTTTTCGTCAACGCTGGCTTCGCAAATCCTAGTTCAAATCTTTTTGTTGATTTTAGAAAAGTGGATTTATCTCCAAAACTACTCGAAAAATGTTCGATTTTTTCGCTCCATCTTTGTTGATCTACAACTTTGCGAAGTCTGATTGAAAAAGCTAGGCTAGATATCCTGTAATCGAATTTTATGTTTCTGTATACTTTTCAACAGCAAAAGGGAGACACCTTAGTCAACAGATTACCATGCTATAAAGCACGCTTGCAAAAGCTCAGGCTTGAAATAACTTCCAGAAATGTTTCCATTGGCAAGCAATCGGGAATACCATATCAAAGTCCCAATAGACATCCTAATTGCGCTCGTGAAAGTATCATTTGCATCTATTGATTAAAAGTTACTGACTGTTACCAGCTACTTCACAAAACCATGCTTTGGGTGTCTTTCGAGACTTTCCTGAGCATTCATGAAATGTCAATTTCTTTAAGATTCCACAATGAGCATTGATAAGTATTGAAAAGTAAACTTTTTGCAAAGCGTTCAACTCCTTCTGCATGAACTAACCAGTTGACCAACGCTTTTCCCCTTCGATGTCGAAAAGTAAACAGAAATATAAAGTTCGATTACAGGACACCTAGCCTAGCTTTTCAATCAGACTTTGCAAAGTTGTAGATCAACTACCTAGCTAAAGATGGAGCGAAAAAAAATCGAACATTTTTCGAGTAGTTTTGGAGATAAATCCACTTTTCTAAAATCAACAAAAAGATTTGAACTAGGATTTGCGAAGCCAGCGTTGACGGAAACATAGAGATTTATGCATCTTTCGATTGCCCAGACTATACTGAACAACATCCTTTATACTGCTTTTCGATAGGCCAAAATAAGGTTCAAATCCTTACTGGTTGCCAGAGCACGCGGAAATCATCCAATTTCATGCTTGTCAGCCAATGAGATCACTGCTTTCTAGCCCCTGGAGACAAAATCGGTCGTTTGAGGTAAATTTTCTAGTACCCTCAAAAAAACTGAAATGGGTGCTAAAATACTTCAGTTATTTGCAATTTTTTTCAATAAATCAGTTGTGGGGATATTCGTCCAGAGTTGTTTACATGTTTAGACACATAGCTTGTTTGGGGCCTGAGCTGCGTTCATTTTCCGGTCGAAGAATATTGACCTTCGTTGAAATATCTATAGAAATCGTTACAAATGAGATATACATATAAGAATTTCAGCGATTATGCATACTGAGCAATAGCCTAAACTCCTTAACTGCTATCATATCTCAAAGTTGGAGGCAATTTCTAATGATTTCTGGTAGAGACATCATTTGGGCCTAAGCTTTTCCTCTCTTGAAACTCATGCCATTGCACTTGAAAAGTTATGGTAAAATCCTTGAGCTAGATAATGCACTTACCCATGACTCAGACACCAGTTTGACTTCGTTTGCCAATTTTACTTCGGCAAATGGTCATAAGAAACAATCAGTTGTTGGCGAATTGCAAAAACTTTCCTCGGTCCATATTTTTCTCTGCACAGTCTCTCCGCTTCAAACAACAAACAGTGAACTTTGACATTGTATCATGAAAGTCTTGCATCACAGAACATTCCTAGGCCTACATGCGCTTTAGCGAGGCACTCGTGAATTGTTTTCACGCAATTTGTTCTTTTCGTTCTTATTTCAATCAATGCAAAACATAAACAGAACAAAACATTATTTTGGGTTCGCTAAAAGAAGATACCCGGTTTTGCTCTTTTGTCTGTTTGCCTTGATCAAATGCGTGAAAACAATTCACGAGTGCCTCGCTAAAGCACATGGAATCGTTCTATAGGAATGTTCTGTGATGCAAGACTTTTATGATACAAAGTTCACTGTTTGTTTTTTGAAGTGGAGAGACTGTGTAGAGAAAAATATGGACCGAGGACAGTTTTTGCAATTCGCCCACAACTGGTTGTTTCTTACAAAAATTTGTCAAATTAAAGAAGGAAAACGAAGTCAAACTTGTGTCTGTTTGATGGGTAAGTGCATTATCTAGGTCAAGAATTTTACCATAATTTTTAGGTGCAATGGAATGAGTTTTAAGCGAGGAGAAGCTTAGGCCCAAATGATGTCTCTACCAGAAATCATTAGAAATTGCCTCCAACTTTGAGACATGATAACAGTGAAGGATTTTGGGTTATTGCTCAGGTCAGTATGCATAATCGCTGAAAGTCTTATCTGTATATCTTATTTGTAGCGATTTCTATAGATATTTCAACGAAGGTCAATATTCTTCGACCGGAAAATGAACGCAGCTCCGGCCCCAAACAAGCTATGTGCCTAAACATGTAAACAACTATGGACGGACATCCCCACAACTGATTTATTGAAAAAAATTGCAAATATTACTGAAGTATTTTAGCATCCATTTAAGTTTTTGTGAGGGTACTAGAAAATTTACCTCAAACGACCGATTTTGTCTCCAGGGGCTAGAAAGCGGTGATCTCATTGGCTGACAAGCCTGAAATCGGATGATTTCCACGTGCCCTGGCAACCAGTAAGGATTTGAGCCTTATCTTCGATAGGCCGAATAATATTGGAGAAATTAATTGTTTTCTAAGGACAGTGGTTTTGCGAAACGGCATCTCGCTGTTCACTGGAGCGGAAAGCAGAGTTACCTTAATTTGAATCACAACAGGTTGATGATACTGCGTACCAAGCAGCAACTTCATACCCCTAACGGTTTTGGAAATAATTAGGGTGGGTCATAATGGCCTTTCCAGCATTGCTTCCAAAATTTTTGTAATGCTTCGTGTCAAATTGTATGACCTATAGCTTTGCACTGAATGACTTCAAAGAAACTATAACTATTCTGCTATAATGCTACCGTTGGATTTTTCTGAAATCTTCAATATTTTTCAGAATTACAGTGCTTTTCTCCTTTTGTAAGAAATCAAGGAACATTTTGGAAAACAAATTTAACCATCTTGAGTCCTAACTTTTTTGACGAAACATGAATTAGGTTTCATCTACAGCGTTTCCAAAGAAAGGCTACAGGTTTGATGGGGGCTAGCGATGATAATTGAAGTTGAATCGATCCAAATAAGCTTTGAAGTACTCTTCGATAGTTAACTTGAATATTAATACCTTGTTTGTTGATATTGGCGCATCGAGAGTTGGAATATTAATCTTGAAAGCCAAAATTTGCGTCCATCTACGAACCAGAGCTCTTTGGTTTTGGCCTAAACTGCTAACGCGTTATAACGCGCTAGTTTGGGGAATCTCCTCAGTCAAATAAATCTTTTGACAAGGATCGCTCCTTTGGGTACCAATTTGAATAGAACATAAAAACTGAAAACTGACAAACAAATTAATGAATATAGTCATGAAGAAATATCTTTCTCCAGTCAAAATGCATTTTCAAAAGTACACCAAGCCGAGCTCGAGTGAGCATTTGTATGTTCCCTTGAGCATATACGATTGCTTGTTTCGTAGTAATTTCGTGAGAGATGATGCAAGAAACATTCATGCAAGCAATGAAGATTGCAAGATAGTCTATTTTTTAAAGCTCACGGGACTTAACCCTAATCCGCATTGGGGGGTGGATTCCACCCCCCCCTCAAGGTTTTATTTGCCGCGTTTTTAAACGACATTTGCTATGTCCCCCAGCCTCCCTGACTTTTACTAATTATCTATTAGCCACATTTTGGTGGAAAAATGTTTGAACAATAGGACTAACAGATTACGTGACATGCCCATATTTGGAAGGAAGTAGCAGCAAAATCATTGTTTTCAATGATTTCAATGGAAGTATTTGATTGCATTATGAAGTATTATACAGCAACTAAATCAGCAAACGAAGGGCTTCAATTTGTTACCGGAATTTCTGGAATTTGATGATGTCAGCATTTGTTGATAATGACGTCATTTTGGCCGCCATTTTGGACTAATTAGCAATTTCTTAAATTTTTTTTCGAGCTTTTTCAATGAAAAACACTTTAAGGATACACTTGTTATAGATAATCACCATTTTTCAGGTTCTTTTGGTCTCTTTTTACATAGAAGGAATTAATCGCACAAATGACGTCATAAGAATCGGCTAATTTCTGCCAAAATATCACTCCAAAATGGTTATTTTCAATAAAACAATATTTTATCACCAAATATGCTGACAAACTGAACCAAAAACTGCATAAAGTTCATGCAAAATCGTCATTAAACTTGAATTCAACTTGGAAGCCTGATTTTCACAGATTTTCAGCTTCGTGACGTAACTGTGACGTCATAAGGTGTGGCGGCCACACCCAAATTACGCTACGAGCTACAAATTACCTGTTTTATAACTGTGTCAAGTTGTATGGAATTCGGATGAGTCTAAGGCAGTTTTCAGAGAGGGGTGGAAAGCACCCCTCCCCCCATAAATGGTAGCTTGAAAAAAGCCCATATGGATCAGGGTTAATTCGCTGATGAATAACTTTTATCAAGCACGTATAGGTATAATTTGAAGCTTTTATAGAATCAAGAAAGAGGTCTCTTTGGGACTATATACGTGAATCTGATTGTAAAGTTCATCAGAGTCAGATTTCCACCAAAATTTGTTCCTAAGCACGAAAAGCACAAGGTTTCTTGTTTGTTTTTGACTAGGATTGAGGAGATTCCACAGCACAGCGAGTTAACAGCTTATGCCAAACCCCAAAAGCTCTGGTTTTGAGTTGGAAGTAGATTTGGACTTTCAAGATTAATATTCCAACTCTTGATGCACCAATATCAACAAATGAAGTTTTAATCTTCAAGTTAACTATCTAAGAGTACTTCAGAACTTCTCAGGGATCGATTCAACTTAAATTCTTATCGCTAGCGCCAGTCAAATCTACTTCCTTCCTTTGGGACACGTATAGCGAGGTTTTTTTTCCGAATTTTGAGTATGGCAAGGTCTTCCTTCCACCTCAAGGTTTTAGAAGCGGTGTTTATCAAACTTTGAGATCCCTCCCTCTGCCGACAGAACGAGTTTGCTTTCATGTAGCAATCGTTCTGATATGCGCCAAAGGCTTTTGTCTTTGGTGGTAGTTGATTGAGTGTAGGCAATGAGTGGCTTAGGTGTTATTGGCATGTGAATAACTTTTATCAAGCACGTATAGGTATAATTTGAAGCTTTTATAGAATCAAGAAAGAGGTCTCTTTGGGACTATATACGTGAATCTGATTGTAAAGTTCATCAGAGTCAGATTTCCACCAAAATTTGCTCCTAAGCACGAAAAGCACAAGGTTTCTTGTTTGTTTTTGACTAGGATTGAGGAGATTCCACAGCACAGCGAGTTAACAGCTTATGCCAAACCCCAAAAGCTCTGGTTTTGAGTTGGAAGTAGATTTGGACTTTCAAGATTAATATTCCAACTCTTGATGCACCAATATCAACAAATGAAGTTTTAATCTTCAAGTTAACTATCTAAGAGTACTTCAGAACTTCTCAGGGATCGGTTCAACTTAAATTCTTATCGCTAGCGCCAGTCAAATCTACTTCCTTCCTTTGGGACACGTATAGCGAGGTTTTTTTTCCGAATTTTGAGTATGGCAAGGTCTTCCTTCCACCTCAAGGTTTTAGAAGCGGTGTTTATCAAACTTTGAGATCCCTCCCTCTGCCGACAGAACGAGTTTGCTTTCATGTAGCAATCGTTCTGATTTGCGCCAAAGGCTTTTGTCTTTGGTGGTAGTTGATTGAGTGTAGGCAATGAGTGGCTTAGGTGTTATTGGCATGTGATTTTCCATTTTTTTCGTTCGTCTGGTAATAAAAGCGGCCTGTTTTATTGTTAATTTGTTCTTGGCAAGAACCGAAGTGATGAGAGATCGACGAAACGCATTTTTGGTTATTCACGTTGGTCTTTATCGCAGTTACTGGTGTGTTACTAACTTATTTCTTTCCTTTCAGATTTTAGATTAATTCGGTTTTCTCTTAAATGATTTAACAGTTTTTCTCTTATTACAGGTATATTTTGGTTGGAGTTCTTTTACAGGAGTTAACATTTTTCTTTTTCTGATTTCGGTGTTGTGTTGTGTTGCGTGAATGGGTTTAATATGATGAATCAGTCATTTAAGGCGATTTTCAAATAAGTTTCAAGAAAACCATAGTTTATGGATGTCTACAATATGGTATCTATCACAAGTATGCCACTCTTCTGGTTTACGATTTAGAAACTTGATGGCGTCACGTGCCTAAATGAGTTCAAATATGAACACGCTGTAAGTTTGAAACCTGGAAAGTCCAACGGCAGAATTATAGCAAAGTAGCTAAAATTTCCTAAAAGCCTGTCTTTTCAAAGAAATAGGTCATAGAATTTTACACTAACCTTTTTACGCCGAGTTATGATTTGGAACCTCCCCCCCCCCCCCCCCCCATGCGAGAAGAGAAACAACAGAGTTAACAGATTTCTATCAAGAAGATTTAAAGGTGAAAATATGAAGCAGCACATATGCTAAAAATGCTTTAACTGGCTTTGAAAGCAAAAATCCACTTTTTTGACAGCAATCTACAGCCAGTTTCTCCAACAAATCGTTCAGATTTTCCTCTTGCAACAACATTGTCAATAAAAAGTGCGCAGAAGCTTTAGTGGTCAGCTACATGCTAGTCATCGTCAAATAACATACAATTCCAATTAACCTTGAATAAATAACAATTATCCCAAGAATGGCAAGAGCTGTAACATCCAACGTGGTCACAACGAACGATTTTATTATTTCCTCTTCGATACCATTGATCCAGTTCCCTTTTCCAATTGTCCTCTCATCGTTACGAGATCATAAGAGTGGGAATCAGCAATTACATCAGCAAAAACCTTGCATAAATTCATGAATCTCAGACCTTGATTTTTAGCACAAAAGATGGCTTTCGACTCGTCTCACAGATTACACTCGTCTTACAGTTACATGAATATGAAATGCTAAGTTTAAGTTACGTAAAAATATAATTTAGTAACAAAGAACGGAAGAAATGTATCTTTGCTTTTAATGTGAACAAATGGATTGGCCATTTCTGCAAAATAACATTTGAAATACTATTTTTAAAGCTCCTTCGTATCAATTTCACATTTTGTGCAGATATATGATAGAATATCTATCAAAACCAATTAAAGAATTTTTAGCATTTGTGCTGCTTCATATTTTTAGCTTGTGGTCCCCTTTTCGCAAGATAAAAATGTAAGTATCTGCTAATTACAATGATTTGTATCGACGGTGTGGTATTTCGTTAAGCCCGTCCAGTGCACTTTTCTTGTTGTTCACCAATTGTTGCTCAGCATTAAGTCTTAAAAATTCCTGGTGGTATTCATGTTGGCTTCTAACCAAAAAAGATTCAGATAGTACTCAAAATTTGGCATCTTTGAAGATGTTTTGAAGATAGAATAACACAAAGAATAAGACATTCGCAGCAAACTATTTAGTCTCCAGGTACACATGAATACATTTATTATATTTTGGTGAAAGGTGATAAAATCGTCCAAAAGCGGCCTAAATTTGACTTTTCAAATTACCAGGTCGGTATTTGGTGCAATTAATTAATTTAAAGATCGTAACGTGCCAATCTCACTAGACAGTTAGGATCTAGTGCCTATCTTGCTGCGAGTAAAAAGCAAGCGAAAACAACAAGGACAAAAGACACATGTACGATTTGTTTCTACATTTTATTAAACAATAAACATATTTTTCCTCTCACCCATGATCTGATACGTACTATGACGCAAAATGTGCTTCTTCGTCAGTAGCACTGAAGTGAATGTGAAGTTGCGGTTTTTAGTGCCAAGCGCTGGGATCGCAGAAGTAGAGAAGTCCTAATCGAGTCCGCAATCCCTTGTCATGACGCCCAAGTGGTGAGGCTCAACCTGGTATCGAATCCTGTCCGCGTGATTGTTCTGGCTGCAAAGTCAGAGGATTCCAGTGTATGAAGGTGTTGTGACACCACTGCGCCACAACACCTTCATACACAGCACTGTTTGCATAAAAAATCTACATTTTATGATAATAACGAAAATAATAGCCATTCCTGCTGATAGCATCGAAGGCAAAGAATGGGAGAAGATAAGCAAACATAGTGAGCTAACGCTGTGATTGATGAGATTTTAGAATGTTAACCCTATTTTTATTGGGGGGGGGGCAAATCCCCCCCCCCCCTTAGTAGACTTTTTGTTATAACTTTTTCAGGATAACAATTATGGTCCGGAAACTTTCTGACTTTCTTCTAATACTTATTATGCAACGACTCAAGAAGTTTTATAAAAATATTTTGACAAATGAGGGGGAGGGAGACAATTTTCCGGAACTGACTCTGTCAAAATCGCCTTCTTCTCATGTGCCGTCTACTCGTTGTAGGTAGGCTGCTATGAATTGTTTCCACTTTCCTCTATCCTGGGCTTTTCTTACAAGCCATCCATAATGTTTTCTTCCCACCCAATCTCCGATGTTGTCTATCCACATAGCTCTTGGTCTTCCTCTGGGGCGTCTTGATGGTATTCGACCTTCCAGTATGATACGATGTAAGTTGTCCCTCCTTATCATGTGACCGAAGAATGTTAGTTTCCTTGTCATTATTATTTGCATGATGTTTCTTTTCTCTCCTATTCTTTCTAACACTGTCTCATTTTTAGTATGACTTTGCCATGAAATCCTCTGTATTTTGCGCCAAACCCACATCTCAAAGGCTCTAATCCTGTCCATCATATTTTTAGATATAGTCCATGTTTCTGCACCGTATAAGAGTGTAGACCATATGTAACAGTTAACTAGTCTTTTCCTTATTTTGATTGACAGATCTTTGGAAGTTAGTGTGTGTGACATACTCCTGAAAGCGCCTCGTGCTATTTCTATTCTTCTCTTGATTTCATCATCCGATTTCCCATTAGGTACAATTAGTTGCCCTAGATATGTAAATCTATTTACTTGATCAATTGATTCCCCATTTAACTTTAAATTCATTTGTCTATTCTCCTCATTTCTGCTCAGAATCATTGATTTTGTCTTTCCTATGTTCATTTTCATCCCGTATTTCTCTCCTTCTCTGTTAACTGTTTCTAATATGTCTTGGAGGTCTTCTATTGATGTTGCTAGAAGTACCGTATCGTCGGCATATCTGAGATTGTTGATGACAAGTCCTCCGATGTCTATCCCAGGTTTTTCTTTCAGTTTTCTAAATATTCTTTCGGTATACCAGTTGAACAATATTGGTGATAAGACGCAACCTTGTCTCACTCCTCTCGTTATACTTATTGGTTTTGTTGAGTTGCCATTGCTTGTTTCCACAAATGCCTTTTGGCTCCAGTATATGTTTCTTATTAATCTTATCTCTTTTGCGCATATGTCAGTTTCCGCCAGACTTTCTATGAGTTTTACGTGATCAACTCGATGAAATGCCTTTTCATAATCAATGAAGCATACGTACAAATCTATCCCTAGGTCTAGGCATCTTTCCGTAATGATTCGTATATTGAACAGCCCTTCTCGTGTTCCTTTCCCTGTCATAAATCCATTTTGTTCTTCGCTTATTTCTTGTTCTATAGATGGTCTATTTCTGTTGGTGATTATTTTAATAAAAACTTTTAATACATGGTTCATGAGACTAATAGTACGATGTTGCGAGCATTTGGTAGCATTTTGCTTTTTTGGAATCTTTAATAATGATGAATCGTTCAGACCATCTGGTATGTGTTCACTTTCATATATGAGATTGCATAACTTCGTGATGACTTTTATTCCTACTTCATCTAATGCTTTAAGCATTTCACTTGATATCTCATCCATTCCACTAGCTTTATCATTTCTTAAGTTCTCTATTGCATGCTGCACTTCTGACTTAAGTATTACTTGACCATCATCACTTCCTATTTCTGGTTTTTCATCTCGTTCTACGTGATAAAGTTCGCCTATGTATACATTCCATCGTTCCTCAATTTCATGGTTCTCAAATAACATGTTCCCGTCCTTATCCTCTACGCACTCGCTTCCTCTGTTATTTTTCCTTTTTCTTGTCATTTCTTTGACTTTTTGATACATTTCCTTCGATCTATTTTGCTTGTCCAATTCTTCCACTTCTTTGCACTTTTCTGCCCAATACTTTTCTTTAGCTTCTCTACATGCTTTCTGTATTTTCGTATTCCATTCTCGATATTTTATGATATCATTTTTGTTCTCTTTCCTTTCTTTCATCATTCCTAAGATCTCATCCGTCATCCACTTTTGTTTCTTGTCATGATTCTTTTTTGGAATCACTGTTTTGGCTGCATCATTCAACGCAGTCCTTACATCTTTCCAGTAATTATCAATTTCTTCCGGTTCGTATTGGTGTGTTTCTTCTGTATTCAGGATTGCTGTTCTGTTATTAACCTCAGCTACTAATCTGTTTTTAATGTTCTCTGCCTTTAGTGAGTTCATGTCTAGTTTTATTCTTGAATGCTTTCTCTGTAGTTTCTTAAGCTTTACGTTAAGTTTCATCACCACTGGATTGTGATCTGAGCCGGTGTCAGCTCCCGGGTACGTCTTGACCTGTTTTACATTATTTCTGAATCTATGGTTTATGAGAATGTAATCTATCTGATTTCGGTATCGATCTCCTGGACTTTTCCATGTGTATAATCTTCTAGGTGGATGTTTAAACCATGTGTTGGTGATTACAAAGTTGTGCTCCTGACAGAACTCGCCAATACAGGTCAAAATCGCCAATACTCAAATATTAATTTTCGCGAAAAAAGTAGCAAAATTGCAAAATTTTGCAAAGATATTTTGCAGGGTAGTGCTATTTGATGTATTCTATCATAATTTTTATGTTTGGATGGAAATTGAGTCCCAAATGAAATTTTATCGCATTTTTCCCGATTTTGACCGATTTTGCCACTTTTCTTGACCACACAATGAAAAATGCTGACACAAGCAATAATGACAGCTAATTTTAGGTTAATTTTTATATTTTCATAAAGTACATGCCTAGGGCAATAAGTACACTAAATTTGGTTGCTCTTTCTATTTCCAGTGAAGAGTTAGGTAGGAGGGGCTTTTTGCCCCCCCCCCCCAACCAAAATAGGAAGTGTCAGATAGCCCAACCACTAAAGCAAAAGTGATCCCAATAGTGGCTCCATCCCAAAAAGTGAAGAGAACATTTGAAGATTTTATGATTGTCAGATGAACATCACTACATCCAGAAAAAAGCAATCCTTGGAACAGCTTTGATACTTAGAAAAGTATTGAATAAGCCTGGCCTCTCTAAGTACATCTCAACTTACATCAAATTCCAGATAATGAAATAATGAAAGGGAGCTGCATAATGACTATTGGGTCAAAACTGACCTCTCCTTGTGACATCGTGAAAAATCATTAAATTTAGAAAGTACTAATTCACCTTCAACGGCAATATCTACATTGAGATAGGCAATGGCTTGCTCTTGAAGCATCGAGGCATGGTCCTGTGGAAAAAGAAGCCCTCGCTGCCGTAAGTTGACTAATTATAGATCTAACAATGTTTCTAACCAGATAATTTACAGGGCAACCCATCAACAGTTTTCTAGTTTTTGAGCTGAATAATTCCATACTATCAGGAAGTGAAATAATAAATGATGTGACTTTACAAAGCTGAGGCATGAAGACAACAACATTTACTGGTTCTCGGATCAACAATGAAACATTTTCTTCGTATTTCTGATGGAATAAGCAATGAAAAACAGTAGAAACCCGCATAAAAGAACCTTAGATTTTCTTGAGGCAGCCTGAATGACGTTCTTCATTAACTGATACCATACTCAAGTCCAGCCTGCAAGGTTTTCTAAAAATGTGCTTATAGTTGGTGCAGTGTAAATGTGTTTTTATACATGCCAGTGCATCCCTTCTATGAATTGAATAGTCTTTCAATATATTTATTTTTGATAAAGTTTACCAACCTCGTCCCCAGGGCCTTTTGTCATATTGGGACGGAGACGAAAAGACCCTGAGATCGGCTGGTCACATGACAATCAAAATGATGAAAAGATGAAAATGTAAATCTGGAATCTGAAATCATTCCGTAGATGAAGTCTTGCTGGCTGCAGTTTCAAGCAAAGTCACCAACAATTATAAAGTAAAGAAATGGTAACGTACTTCAACCCATTCCGTTGATCCATGTATACCATACTCTTCTGCATCCCAACTACAAAGCATAATGCTCCTTCGTGGCCTCCAACCTATAGAAAGTAATTAAACCTATGCATTGACGTGGAGGAAACTACATGTTAACAGTAAGCATTAACTAATAACTAATGGCTAGAGTTTATAAGGAGTACCTGCAGTCATTGCCATAATGAGGAGAAATTGATTGGCAATTCATCAACATTTGATAGATACCATTTATTTGGCACGACTGCTTTGATTGTATACATTAACAATACCTATAAATATCTCAAATGATTCATTGATTGTATCAATTGTGTCCATGAATAATGCCTATTGTTACAACATTCCTGACTCCTATATCTCTATCTATATGGGTATGTATCCCTTCCTGTTTGAGCAAAACCACATATTATAATGTTTGCATTCTTCAAGCAAAATTAAAGGCCTCCATTAGCCATATTTGAAGAATGAGATCATGCTTCTAGCTTGCTTAATAAAGTGCTGAACAATTCACTTGCAACTGCACATTTTTGATGCATGATTTAGTTTATATAGGGATGGCAGTAGCTTGATAACCAGCCCACTTGAAGCAGACTAGATTTCTTTATAGTATGCATCAGAATACGTTTGAAGGCAGAAACACCCCAACGGGACAAAAAAAACAACAGCAAATGCGTGTGAATAATTATTTATTGCCAATATTTCGTGCTGCCGTGTGTCGGAACATTTGTTTATAATGCCTCATCGGTGTTCGTAGAGTCTGTCTCTTATGCGTCATCCCGTCTGTCCTATTGCGCCAGCATCGTTTGCATTGCAGTGCGTATATAACGTTAGTAGAGTTGCAGTCGAGGCTTTGTCTTGTGTTGAAGGTTGTGTTTGTCTTTGTGAATGTACTGTGCGTGTTCCGTCTTGTATCTGTTAGCGGCTTCGTGATGTACATTTGAATCAGACTGTATCTTGGCAATAAAGAAACAATAAAATGGATACTATAAGTGCGGATGAAGAACGAACGAGAAATAGACAAAAATTTGATGTTTTTTAGCACGATAAGGCCTTTTGAGTCATTGCTATCATCAGAGTATGACTGACAAACTGAATTGAAATTCTTATAATAATCCTGAGATTAATATGTTTACATAATAACCAGTGGCGGACTGGCTTTGACTTTAGCACCGGCCATGTATCCCTAAAATGGGTGTGGCCTCGATGATGAGTGTGTGGTTAGGGGCTAAATTCGTCGCAATTCCTCGATTTCTTACCAATAGCCAAGCTAATCTCACTTTCTTTGAAATTGAGGCATATGTCTCACGATATATCTTCTCATGGCACAATTAAATCTTTACGTCGTCTCTAAAAGTGATTTCGACATTTTTTTATATTGGTGGGCCAGACAATCGATAATTTTTTCGTTTCTCGAACTGTTGAGCAACCCTTTCCTGATCCTCGCCCAACAGTGTGGTCAGGGCAAATTTACTTACAGAGTATCAAAATAAGGGGTCTGGGGGCAAAGTCCCCAGAAAAATTTCTGAGGACACTCCCTCTACTTTGGCTTAGAACGCTTCTCTTAATCCCATGTTTGCGGATGCTAAAATTGAATTTTTGATCATTTGTAAACAGTAGTTTTATGAATTAGCATCCACAGTACAGGGAAATTTTTCGAGTAAACATCTGTTCTTTGGCTTAGAATGCCTTTTGCCATCCCATCTTATCAGAGCAGAATTGGAAACTTAGAAATTTTTCAAAATTATTTTTGCAGTTTCCTATATAATAATAATAATATAATAATAATACAGATATTTACAGAGGAAGGCCTCAGTCACTCGAGAGTGCTTTTCATGAGGGTCCTCTATTTAACTAACTGTAGCGATTCAGTTAAAACATTATATTTACATAAAATCCAAATAGTAAAAAATAGTTCTATAGTTCTATCATAAAAAAGGTATAAAATCAGCTCATATTGTCCAAAACTTTTCTTTGAAAATATTAAAGTTTCCTGCCGACTTAATATCAGTGTCCAGTTTATTCCAGTCATCAATGAACAGATAGGATGACACTTGTTTCCCCCAATTTGTCTTTACTTTAGGAAGATGGTATTGTTCATTGTTCCTTGTCTGGATGTTATGCAGATCTTCTCCTGTTTTATTGCTGAAAGTGTAGCTTATCTCATTTATCCTTGACTTGTAAATAGTGGCACATCGATGGAACTTTCGTCTGAAGTCTAGTGATTTCCATTGCAGTGAATCCAAGGCTTTCGTGCTTGAGTCATATGGCTCCATGTTCAATATCAGTTTGGCACATTTGTTATGAAGAGCTTGCAGAGTCTTCATCAAACATTGGTTATTTCTGTACCCCCAAACAGTATCTCCATAATCAAACAATGGTATTATCATAGTGTTTACCAAAGTTAAACGTTGTGCTCTGGGGATTAGATGACTAATTCTTTTTATCAAACCTATCCTTTTTGCCACTTTTTGCTGCAATGAAGCAATGTGATCCCCCCATGTCATATTTTCATTTATTATCATACCAAGATATTTATAACTTGATTCTTGACTTAATTCGTCCTCTTCAATTTTCAATGTCAGATCTTGGAAACGCTTTAACTGCTGCTTTCCTCCAACCACAACAAACTTTGATTTTGTGATGTTTAACGTCAATCGGTGGTCATTTAGCCATTTTTTCACAAGAGCCAAATCCTCGTTATCTTATTCTGGATTTCATTACAGTTTTTCCCTGAATAATAGATTGCTGTGTCATCAGCAAACAAGATTGTGTTCGAGTATTTTACTGATAGCTGCAAGTCGTTAATGAAAACAAGAAAAAATAAGGGGCCTAAAACTGATCCTTGTGGTACGCCAATCGTTACGATTCTCTTCGACGAGAGGGCATCTCCAACAGACGTTTGCTCCGATCTCTGACTAAGATAGGAGCGAAACCATTTCAGACAAGCTGTAGAAACACCATACCCTGTCAACTTCAAAAGCAACAAAGAATGATCCACTGTATCGAAGGCTTTTTTCAAATCTAAGTAGACAACACCAGATACATGACCTTCATCCATGCTTTTCAAGAGACTGTCCGTAAATTGTAAAAGAACAGAGCTTGTGGACATTTTGCTTCTAAATCCGAACTCATCTTTGAAAAGGAGATTGTTTACTTGCAAGAATTCGTAAAACTGCTTATGAACTGCTCGCTCGATTATCTTGCTTATTGTAGGTAAGATTGAAATGGGTCTGTAATTGTCACAGTTACTCTTATATCCACTCTTGAATAAAGCCACAACCTTTGCCGATCTCCAGTTATTGGGAAATTTGCCTTCAAGAAATGATTTGTTTATTAGCGCTTGTAGGGATGGTGCAATGATGTCAGCGGAGTCTTTTAATAACCTTGCGCTGATTTTGTCTAAACCAATTGCTTTGTTTGTTTTTAAGTTTTGCAGTTGGATTTTCACGAAATTGCTTGTTACCAGACTTAGTTGGAAGCTCTCGTCAGTCTTCTTTTGCAAAAGTCCTCTTGCATCTTTATTCCCTTTCCCAAAGGCCTTTGCGATTTTCTGGCCTATGGTTGTAAAATGTTTGCTAAATACTTCAGCAACTTGAACTGGTTTAGAAAGGACTTTCTTTCCGGATTTGATAACAGAAACAGAATGGTTGGCTGGCTGAGGAAGGGCATCTTTTAGGCATTTCCACATACGCAAACTGTCGTTTTTGTTCTCTTCAATCATTCCGCAAAAGTGCTCTGATTTCAGCCTCTTTTCCAAACGATTTATGTGATTGCGCAACTTTCTGTACATTTGCCAATGATACTGGGACCTATTTTTTCGTCCCTTTGTTTGATGGTAATTTCTTTCACGTCTCAGTTGGAGGACTTCATTTGTAACCCATGGTGTTTTAAAACCTTTTACTCTTTGTTTCTTGATAGGCGCATGTTTATCCGCAACTCTGTTGAAAAGTGATTCCCAGTGCGTGGCAGCCTCATCAATACAATCAATTGAATCAATTTCATTCCAAGGCATTTCTTTCAAATCGCTGCAAAATTGTTCTTTGTTATACTTTTTGTAAGATCGATATTCAAATGTGCGAAAAGGTGTCTTGGGAACACCACCTTTCAAAACGCAAACGACGATGCTGTGATCACTCAAGTGGGTATCATTCACTTCCCATTGAACAACTCTGTGTTTATTGTTAACGCAAATGAAGTCTATTAGGGTTGCTGAATATTCAGTCACCCTTGTCGCCTTTTCAATTATTTGCTGCAAGTCATAAGACAATAAAAACGATTGAAAGATCGCTGCAACTTGGAACCCTTTTTACTGGAAGCCAAGTTTCTGTTAAACCAAGTACATCGAGAGAGGTATGTTGGAGTAATTCTTTCGCTGAATCCAACTTATTGTATAGTCTGTTTACATTCAGATGGGCAACTTTGAGGCCGCGCTTCAATTTTGGAAACATATATTCTTGCCTTCCTGCCTCACATGGTGTATTACCTATCGTTTCGCCAATGTTTTGATCTGTGAATGTATTTGGAAACAAGCAACGGATGCAGTCCCATCGAGCACTGGGTTTTCCTAATGCTTCATACTCCACATTTGACATGCCGATACATTTCGTATGATACCATGAATCGCAGCAGTCACACAAAATAGCCTTCGTTCTGCATCCTTTAGAACAAATCGAGCAAGGATCGTTTACTCTCCTTGTCGGTCCTGGGTTCATCTGTATGTCTCCCGATAGTAAGATCAAGTACCAGGCACACATACTTAAATTTGTGAGGCGAAGCATACTTCTCATCTTGTCGCTGAGGGGAAGGCCCTTCCTTAGGCCATTTGTTGTCACAACAGCCTTCCTTCGCAATTCCAGGGTAAGATTTGGCATCCAGCTTCAAACTTAGACACACAGAACAGGCTTTATATTTTCCAATGGAGTTTACTTTATACCATTGGATACTTTGCAATATCAAGGTCAAATACAGCAGATATATCACAGCGCAAAGAATTCGACGTCTGACCTCCATCTTGACAACGTATTTTTCTGCTGAACACTCAATGAACACTCTTATGAAAATGTTCAGGTAAAAGCTCTTAGTTTTTCACAATCAAATTTTTTCGTGCTCCCAAAGTGGAGGAGTTGAAAAAGTTTATCCAAGAAAATTTTTGAAATTTGCAGCCTTTACATTGGCTTAGAGTGACTCTCCCAGTCATTTATCTTACCCTATGCTATCTACACTCAACTATTTTATTTGAAGGAATCTCGAGAACCATCTTTTGGCAGAAGTGGAGGGGCCTTTAATTTTTTCTGCAACGTTGCTACTCTTCACCATCCGTATCTTCGAACTCGACTGTATTCATTCCTTGAACAAGTTCATTGACATTGAAGGATTCAAATGTGAAGTTAGATGTCCATTATTCAAAAATGCTAGTGTTAACCCTATTTTGGTTGGGGGGGGGGCAAATTTGCCCCCCCTAGTAGACTTTTTGGTATAACTCTGTCAGGATAACAATTATGACCCTGAAACTTTCTGACTTTTTGCTTATACTTATTGAGCAATGACTGAAGAAGTTTCATAAAAATATTTTGACAAATGAGGGGGAGGGAGACAATTTTCTGGAACTGACTCAGTCAAAATCGCAATTTCTCAAATGTTAATTTTCGCGAAAAAAGTAGCAAAATTGCAAAATTTTGCAAAGATGTTTTGCAGGGTAGCGCTATTTGATGTATTCTATCATAATTGTCATGTTTGGACGGAGATTGTGCTCCAAATTAAATTTTATCGCATTTTTCCTGATTTTGACCGATTTTGCCACTTTTCTTGACCACACGAAGAAAAATGCTGACGCAAGCAATAATGACGGCTAATTTTAGGTCAATGTTTACATTTTCGTAAAGTACACACCTGGGGCTATTAGTACACCAAATCTGGTTGCTCTATCTATTTCCAGTCAAGAGTTAGGTAGGGGGGGCTTTTTTGCCCCCCCCCCAACCAAAATAGGACGTCTTTAACAGCATACCCGTTAAAAGAGTAGACGAACATAAACACCTAGGTATTATCTTGGACTCAAAGCTTTCCTTTTCATCTCATATTAAAGCTGCTATCTCTAAAACGAGAAAGGGCATTGGTTGGCTAAAGTATCTCTCCAAATATTTACCAAGGCATACCTTAAATGAATTATACAAGCTTTATGTGCGACCCCATTTGGACTACGGAGATTTCATTTCATTTTTCATTTCATTTTAACTTTTTTATCCATGGTAATCCACTCAATATTTACATACTGCTTTACAGGGAGCCATGCTAAAGTAATATTAAAAATTAGATAATAAATAAATGTATAATACACTCCTATTTACAATAAATCGTTGACAAAAAAAAGAAAGAAAAACGAGAAGAGTCATAGTTTGGCTTTATATTTTTTTCGAAAAGTGTGGAGCGATGAGGACGCCTTGACACCACTATCTAGGTCACTCCAGACCTTTGCCCCTCTGTAAGCAAACGATTTCTGACCAGTTGATGTTCTTAGTAATGGTAATCTAAGGCCCGTTTTAGAGTTCCTCAGCTGACGGTTAGTAGCTTCGGATACACTTTGAAATATGTTACTCAAGTAATCAGGGGCAAGGGCGTTAAGAGATTTATAGACCATCTTGCTAGTCTCAAAATCGATCAGTTCTCTAATAGTAAGCCAACCGAGATTTCTAATTAAAGGCAGAGCTGAAGTGTCATAGGGGCTGTTTGTGACTATCCTGGCGGCTCGATTTTGAAGTTTTTGCAACTTATCGAGGGCTGATGCACCGCAAGATCCCCAGACAGGGCAACAATACCTAAAATAGGGCTCAACGAGACTTCTATACAGCATAATGAGGTTTTCCTTAGGTAGGTATCGTTTAGAATACTTCAACATACCGATACCTCTAGAGACTTTCTTGATTGTAGAGGACAAGTGAGCGGACCATTTAAGTTGATCGTCAACCTGCAAACCAAGATACTTGGTATTGTTGACCATGGTGATCACCTCATTACCAATGTTAAGGTCAGCTTTGGAAGAACTGGGCAAGTCTATACTGTGAAGCTTGCACCTGCTACCTATTATCATCCCTTGAGTTTTTACGACATTAAGCGATAGCTTGTTGCCCTCAAGCCAACATCTAAGGGCTTCAAGGTCAGCATTAATGAGATGTTATTTATCATATTCCAGCTAAAGTGTGTGATTTCAGTCAAAACATTATTTTGTCAAATCTAATGGAAAAATTGGAGTCTGTGCAGTATTCAGCTGCTCTTGCTATAACAGGAACATGGAGGGGGAACATCCAGAGAAAAACTGTACACTGAGCTTGGCTGGGAGTCATTAAATTCCAGGAGGTGGAGTAGACGCCTTACCTTGTTCTATAAGATAATGAATAATCTCACCCCTTTGTACACAAAGGAGCCTATCCCATCACTTCATCAGTCGAACTATTCTTTTCGCAACCAGGATGTAATTGGTCGAATAAGGGCAAGAACAGAAAAATTTCAATCTACCTTCTATCCAAACTGCCTATCTGAATGGAATGAACTTGATCCTGAAATAAGACTCGCTCCGTCTGTTGCTGTCTTTAAGAAAAAGCTTCTATCGATAATTCGCCCCCCTGCAAAATCTGTTTTTGGCATTCACGACCCAATAGGCCTAGCATATCTTTTCCAAATAAGGGTTGGCCTGAGTAAATTGAACTTTCATAAATTCAAGCATAATTTCAGAGATACGGTGAACCCAATGTGCCCAACGAACGATGGGATTGAAGATACAGAACACTTTTTGTTGCTTTGCCCTTCATTCGGCATCCACCGACGAGATCTTCTCGCTGGAGTTTCGGAATTATTACAACCATTTGTTCACATCAACAGCCTTCCAAACAACGTTCTAGTACAATATTTATTGTATGGTGATAAAGACCTTTCTGATGACGTAAATAAGAATATACTAGAAATGACCTTAAATTTTATCCACAAAACTGGTCGGTTTGGCTGAACTCAAATTTTTATTATACGTCACACAGCCACAAAGTGTTTTATTTGCTCCCCGTTTGTTAAGTCTGTTTCACACTTGATGTTCGGTAAACGATGTATGAACCAAAGTTCATCCACACAAAATCGGAGTATTTCAGAAGGATTACATTGAAAACCAGTAGCCCTGTTCTGTCGTCTGGGGTTCCTATCATTCGGTATCGTGCGCCAATGCTGGCCTTACATCAAATGTGAAACAGTTCCCAGTATTTGTCAGTAATTAATTGTATTGTATGCGTAGCTTTTTGTAGATGTTTTACTTAATCTCATTTATTTGCATGTCTATATGTTAATGGCCACGGGCGTAGTCATTGTCTTTTGCTGCCTGTGGTATCGTACCTGTAGTGTTGTATTGTAGTATAGTAATTAGAAAGTATAGTAGGTAACATGTAATGTAACATTTTATGAATATAAAAAAAAAAAAAAAAATAGGACGTGTCAGATAGCCCAACCACTATAGGGTTAAGTGAATGTGTCAATAGGCCTTTTCCATAATTACGTCATCACCCGAGCGGCGCTCCTTGCATCATGGGACTTGTAGTTAAAAATCCGATCTCGTGTGGTGATTTGTATGGAGTTGTAATGAAGTGTGCGGAAGTAAGTGGTTTAACGTGATAGATATTGAAGAAAAACATGGAAAGATCTACTGAATTTACCGATGAGTATGTCCCTAATTTAAAGAAAAACTCTAGTCTGGGGATCGGTGCGACAGAATTGCAGATTTGAGAAGTTTTAGCGGATGAAGAGGACAAATGTTTAACACGGCCTAACGTCAACATGGCGTGGTCAACGTGAACCAAAATGGGCAAAGAGCACTAGAGAGAAAGGAAAGCTGTCGTTGGGGGATTCAGATGCTGTGTACCTGACTGCTTTATCAAAAGAAGACAGAATCCAGAACTTTCATTTTACAATTTTCCCAACGGAAAGAGTGCAGAAAAGCAGGAACTACGAAAGAAATGGTTGCACATGTTTTCGCGAAAGGATTTCAAGGACCCAGGTTTTACTTTGACATTTTGGCATAATATATCTGTTCTTTGATTTATTTGTGGCCCTCTGTCTGCCCTTTCTCGTTTTTAGGTTTTGGCACAATAGTGAGAATATAATTCTTGTATGTTTTTTTGCCCCCCCCCCCAACGAAATGCTTTGAACACATTCTGTGTCCCAACTCTGGCTCCTCGAAATCCTTTCGCAAAATCATGTGCAACCATTTCTTTCGCAGTTCCTGCTCTTCTGCCCTCTTCTCGTTGGGAAAATTGTAAAATGAAAGTTCTGGATTCCGTCTACTTTTGATAAAGCAGGCAGGAACACAGCATGTGAATCCCCGAACGACAGCTTTCCCTTCTCTTTGCCTCTTTTCGTTCACGTTGACCATGTCATGTTGACGTTAGGCCGTGTTGAGCATTCGTCCTCTTCCTCCGCTAAAACTTCTCGATTCTGCAATTCTGTCGCACCGATCCCCGGACAGAGTTTTGAAAAGAGCTAGGGACATACTCATCTGTAAATTCAGTTGATCTTTCCATGTTTTTCTTCAATATTTATCACGCTAAACCCCTTACTTCCGCACGCTTCCTTACAACTCCATACAAATCACAACTCGAGATCAGATTTTTAACTACTAGTCCCACGCTGCAATGCGCGCCGCTCGTGCTATGACGTAATTATGGGAAAGGCCTATTGAGGATTGCGTGTCATGCTTTGAAGAGCTTTTCTTCGTAGGTGGTCAGAACGCAAAGACTTTGAAAAACGGTTCTTTCAAGTTATTATGTTTATTTCCACATTGAAAAACATGTCTTTGAAAGATGCGCGACGAGACTCCAGACCGTGACTCTGAAATGTGGTTGTCCATGCGGAGGTGAACGTTTGTCGTTTGACCAATATAACTGACTTTTTCATGACACAAATTGCATAATAAAAAGTAAACAACGTTTTTGCTCTTGCACGATATATCGCATTTTATGTTCCAAATAACGTTTTTTGCTGTTAAAAACGAATCAACCGGCTGTAGATACAATGTGCAAAGTTTACATCGCTTACATCAGAATGTTTACATGTCTAATGTAAGCATAAAGGATGGAGGGAAAATAATCACAAATGTGTTACTTTATCCAGACAACAGTTGCCACTGTATCAGTGTCACACAAGTTTCTTGATATATGGGCTGCTTGTTCCCTTGACAAAAGTCGTCCATATCGAGCTAATCAAGCAGTAACGTAAGTTTGCCGGGTCAGAGGTCAAATTTTGAAAATTGCCTTTCGATGAGTTGGCAACTCCATTGTTGAATTCATTAACAACCGCAGTTTGAAAGGAGGACCTACTAGTTGGCCTGAACGAAAAAAAATATCGATTGGCAACTCACCTAAATTTGATTGTTAGCACAGATATCTCTGAATTATTTAGATCCTACTGTACACTAAACGTATGTTCCCTTCAATAAACGATTATGCTAAAGATGGCGGCGAGAAACGTTTTACCAAGATGCACTGCGTTCTTTAATCGAATTCCTATAGAATCGAGCAAGTCTGAAATATGTTTTTGCCGCCCACCAACAGCACCATGCGCCCCCGCATTTATTTGGAATCTGTGAATCTGGAAAGTTGCCAGGAAAAACGAACAATAGATTTTGGAAGATGCCTGACTCTTAGGAATCGGCCTGTTGTCTTCGGTACTTGGCCACATGCATAGGTTGAAACTTGGAGATTACTTGGTCGAAAGCCAAAGTTAATAAAACATTTAGAAATGCTCCAAAAATTGGAATAGATATCGTGCTGATCGTTATAAAAAATGAAGAATGCAAGGATTTAATGTTTTGCAAATTGCTCAAAAACTGGCCGCAGCCTTTTCCCCAGCATCTCTGAAATCCTTCTTCAAGATTTGAGCAACATGTTGAATCAGGTGAGCTTTTCCGGAAAATAGGGGATCATACTTCAATTTTTGATCGAAGTACCAGAGATCTTCACATGGTTATCGGCCGAAGTATTTTGGTATGTCAAAGTAAACCATCGTAGTGCTCAAAATCCTTGAAGCAAACAAGCAGTCAAATGATATTTGAAGAGACGTTGTTGTTTATTTTATCGAATTGTAAGCCTATTTGACTCTTCTGAGCCTCACAGCTAAGAAATTTCAAGGTTACTAGATTTTGGTTCCAAAATAGTGAGGAAAAATTGATCGAATTTCCACATAATTTGCAAAATATTTGGCAGCAGCCTTTTCAGGAAACTTTTTGTATTGATCGAAATTTTATTTGGCTGTCAGAAAATCGTATCGGTACTGCCGGGAAAATAGGGGATGGCATCGTAAGAATTAGATATCTACGTGTTGGTTTTATGTTGATTTCTGAACCCACCATCTTTGTTTATTTATAATCTAGCAGCCGCAAACAATGGAGAGCAACGACAACAGCTCAAGACGAAGTCAAAATTATGCCCCCGTCCGTAGCCCATGTCAGTATTGATTACTTGGTGTTTGGTTTAATGTACCAAGGGGGTCAGTTTATGATAGATTGGGGAGAAATTCTCGTTGTTTTGAAGTATGTCGCAAATTTTTTGTGAAATTGATTTCACGTTTGTATTCCCTTTATGGCAAATTGATCGTTGAGCAAAGCTGCTTTTTACATTTTACAGAATAATTTTTACTTCAGAGTGAGCATGACTGCGTTCAGAAAATATTACTCGCTCGTCGATGTTACTCGCAGTGACACACATCAGGCGGGAAGTTTTAGTCCATCGAAGGGTTAGTCGAGAGAGCAGAAACTCCAGGCTTTGCACGAGATTTTCATTGCCCAGAATTAAATAGTTTGACTTCTTCACAACACTGGTTTTTATTTTGGTTTGTTCTCCGTATTTCAATGTAAGCTCTCTCCGTGTGACCTTCACCTATGCACGTTGTTGTCGCTGTTATGGTTTAAGCTGTTGTAGTCAGTTCTAGAATTGAGGAAAGGAGCGTTTGTAGTGATTCTAATTTCACCATTGCCTCGGTTTCGAAGGATATCTGCGCGCGCATAGAAACCATTTTTCAGACTTGCTATAGAATCGTTATAGATTCTTGATTCGAATGTGATGCATCGTGGTAAAAAGTTCATTGCCTCTATCCTTAGCGTAATCGTGTATAGAAGTGAGGAGAAATGGAACGCACCGAGCAGTTAAGTGGAAGAGACCGAAAAATCGAAGGACAGAGAACTATTGAACGTCCAATAGAATTTGACGCTGCAAAGCAATGAGTTGCTGTAAGGAGGCTACGAAGGAGGAAAAGAGGACGTCAAAGTAAAATTGCCGGTGGAAAACAGACTGCTTGTGGTGCCGTTAGGGAAAAGAATACCAAGCTCAAAAACTAGCTATTCTTCTGATGTCTTTCTCTGTTTGACGCAATTAGAGGCCATGGCTTTTCTGTCGAAATTTACTGAATGACTTTTGTTTTATTCTTACGGGGGAGAGACGACGAAATTACAGAATGAAAGGTGTCTTTGGGCAACATTGCTTGGCAATATATGAGTTTTTAGCCAAGGTCATAAGCAAATAACCTAATACCGCATCCAGACTAAAACAGGTCAATGAGCTTTGTCCAAACCAGGTTTAATTTCCTCCAATCAAATGAATTCGATTTGTTGGAACTAACCAAGTAGAAGGTTCCATTCAATAACCTGCTTAGCTTGAGCTGCCTTAACTGCAAGTGAGAATAAGTAGTAGTGGAGAATGAAACGCCAATCTTAAATTCATTTCTGGCTATCTTGGAGTATGCCTCAAAGCTCGGTAGCCTGTAAAAACACGGGCAACGGGAAGATTAAACTGTAGCTAGGCGTAAGGAGGATGCGCTTTCCCTCCTGACGCATTTTAAAATTGAAGGTCTAGCGAAACCAGTTATGGCGGGTTGTGGATTGCTTGCAGTGAGACTTGACAGTTTCAATTATTCGAGAGCGGATGAATACAGAAGAAGAACAAACATGGTGCTTTTAACATTTAATAGACGATTACGCTAAAGATGGCGGCAAGGAATTTCTTACCAAGATGCATTGGTTTCGAATAACGAATCTTTAGCGATTCTATAGGAATTTGAACAAAGAGCGCAATGCATCTTGGAAAAAAGTTCCTTGCCGCCATCTTTAGCGTAATCGTCAATTGGTGCTGAGCATGCTTTAGTTAACAAACTAAATACTTGGGAATTCAACAAGATCAACATCTTTTTTGGGATGCAACACTAGATTCTTGCATGCAAAGGTCTCTCGTGCTATAGGGTTTTTAAAGTATGCCAAGAAAATACTACCCAAGGAAACTCTTAGCCAAATCTATCGAGGTATTGTTGAACCACATTTCCGCTACTGTTGCTCTGTGTGGGGAAGCTGTGGGGAAACTAAGAGACTTACGCTGCAAAGTTACAAAATCTCGCTCCCAGAATTGTGACAAGTAGTAGCTATGGTGCTCCTGCTGATGCCCTTAAACAAAAGTTAAAGTGGCCTACTATCACTAAAATTATCAAACGAGAGACAGCGACGATTGTTTACAAATCCTTAAATGGTCTGGCACCTTTCTAACAACTCAACACGGGACACTATCAAGCTGAGAAACTCTGAGCTTGACTTACGAGTCCCTCTTTTTAAAACGAGTATGGGCAAAAGTCATTCTTATATCGTGGTGTGCATCTGTGGAACAGCCTGGGACCTGAGGTTAAGCAAGCGCCCTCTTTACATACTTTTAAAAATCAACTGTAAAGCATGATCATAGGTGGTGGGATGCAGTTGGATTGGACTGGGGTCGGTCGGATTCTTTGCCTGCCATTAGATGCCGCACGGAAGTGTGGCATTTCAGGGTTGGCGTGGGGTCTGATTCGTTTTTGTCCGGTCTGATTATGTCCTGCCACTTTTGGTTGGATTGCAATGTATTAATTTTAATTTTACTTTAGTTTTGTAATAAGATTATTCATTTTCGTTTGTAGATTTTAACTTGTAATTTCAAATTGTACATTTTTCTCACGGCCCCCTGAAAAGCCGCCCTTTGTCAACGGGGTTACCACGTTTAAAGAATATAAATGAATATAAATGTAAAATGAAGGACTGGAGGTATGTTGCAAAGATTGTTGATTGTTGGGCATTAGGCCATAAAGGACAAAACGTAAGATAGGCCTAGCTACAGTCTGATCTTCCCTTCACCCGTGGTAAAAACACGTAATCCCACAAAATCAAAGCCATTTCACAACTCTACAATTTATCCAGGATTATTATTTTTTTTTATATCATTCATCTAAAAAGTTTACAATAAATTTTACAATCTACAATACTTATCTAATTACTATACAACACTACGGGAACGATACCAGGGGGAGCGAAAAACAATGACTACCCCATGGCCAAAAACATAAAGACATATAACGTTAACTTACATGCCACTAACTGTACACTATGAACGATTAGAAAACTAAAGGATAATATACTAGATTCTGTCTTAAATTAGATGTCGTGTCAAGGTTGAGAAGAACTTAAAAAAGTTCACGAGCGCGGCTCGTTTGAAATTCAGGATTATTTTGGCCTTTGATATAAATTCACATGAAAAATTTTTTGATTGCTAATGTTTGATGATTTTTCAAGCAGTTTTCACTATTTTTAGGTCATTTGACTGAAAATACGTGATAACGAGCTCGAAGTGGTCAAGAAGACAAAATACCTCGGTTTGCAAATTGACTGCTCTTTGGATTGGAGAGAATAGATCAAGGCAGTTTCTGCCAAGGTCTCCAGGGATTTTTAAAACATGCCAAGTCTTTTCTTCCGAAAGAAACTTTGCAAACCCTCTATTGTGGAGCCCCATTTTCGATACTGCTGTTCTGTCTGGGGTTGCGCTGGTTCAACCGTAATTAATCAGTTGCAAAAACATCAAAAGCGTGCTGCTAGAATAATAACCAATAGCAGCTTCGATGCCCAAAGCAGACCTCTTATTGAAAGGCTGGGATGAAAGACCGTTGACGAACTGCTTACTGGTGAATCAAAGACGATGTTCTTCAAGTCCCTGAATGAGCTGGCTCCACAATACCTGTGTGACCTCTTTACCCGAAACTCGCTCTGCTCATCATATAGCCATCGTAATACGGGGACCGACTTGAGGTTACCGATGAAAAGGTCAAAAAATGGCCAGAAATGTTCTTCTTATAGATGTGCCGAACAATGCAATAACCTGTCAGCCGAGTCAAAGCAGGCAACCTCTCTGTATAGTTTCAAAAAAACTATTTAGAAGCAGAAATTTTTTCTTTCGTTTTCATTGTAAATCTTGAAAATTATTGTACATAGCTTTTGACTATTGTAAATAAGGGTTTTATAGTTTAATCTAATTCAATTAATAGCTTTTACTTTGTTTCCTTAGATTGAAATTAATGCTTTTATTGGAGGGCGCCTTGATAACCAACTTGTTGAAGGGCAACCCTCCTTAAAAGAATTAAAGATGAAAAATATGAAATATATTCAGTATTTTTGAACAATATCCCTTTCGGCCTTTCCCTTTCAACAATATCCCTATATCCTCGTCCTTTGACTTCAAACATTTCACAAAGTATTTACTACGAACCTTTCTTTTTCAAGGTACCAAGTGCTCGGCCAATCTCTAAGAGTGCAGCTTGTCCACTAGATGCATCACCAGCACCAGATGTCCACGCATCTCGATGATTTCCAAGAAGTACCAAACGATCTAAGGAAAACAAGTGCTCTTCATCTCCATTATTGTTCCTGATCTCAAATGAAGTTAACAGGGGAAATAACTTGGGAACCATCTTGTCCTGAGCTTTAAAAGTATCGCTGGCTGCTTATCCAGTTTTGTATGACACTATCGAGAGAAGACAGCTTCCCTACAGTCAAGAAATACCCTAAGAAATATGCTATGGTCCAGGCATCAATCTGCTGATATTTGTCTCATTATATACCTCTTTACCTTCATTGATGACCTAACCTCCAAATGTGGCTGCTTCTTTTTCGTCGTATTTGCCATTTAATGGCCAGCTTCCTTGACGACTTCACAAGGCCTTGCTTCATCTGAGAGCAACTTTGGGTATTTTCGCTTGTGATGCAGATCATCATATAGCTCCCCTCATTTAGTGTAGTCAAATAGATTTCTTTAGTTTTCCATATCAATGATAACCAACCATTAAATTGATGTTAAATTGTTAAAGCTGGAACATTTTTCTACTATGAATACAGTTTGTCCAACGTTCCTTGCAGAATACGTGAATTGTTTTAACATGTTAACATAAACTTTGACTGGATCAATTAGATTTTTGAAGCAGAAAAAATAACGGCCCTTAACCCTATCAGGCTTAGGGTATTTGATGCTCTAGCCCCTATTTTATTTCTTTTTTAGACAACGTAGAGCCTTGAAACTTGACGTGTGTATTGTAGGGGAGACCGGGAACAATTGTAACATGGGGCAATTGTAAAACTGGCTCTGACGCATTGCAGAAAAGTGCTAAACATATGATTATTGCACAGAACATGCTCATTCTAACCCTCTCCATACGAATTGAGATACAGGAATGTTCAACCAAGTTTGCGAAACTTTTTAGGGAAAATCATGTTTTTGAGCATGAATGCAAAAACGTATGGGAAATGACGATAGCTGACAAGATCAGGGGCAATTTGTCACGGCACGGTGTAAGCTGGCCGATGGCTTGCTTTTTGATTCATAGTTTCTAACCTGCTCGAAGGATGTGCATCCATGCAATATTAAGGGGCTAGAAGCTGAAATTTGTAAAAACAAAAACTTCTTCTCAATAGATTAAATTTTTACTAAAATTACAAAGAAGTAAAGAAGACGTTTTATCCTTAATTTGTTCTTTTTGAAGCAATGAGTAATCTGCTACCTTGCGTTACATTTCGAGCCGGGAAAAATCGTGCAATTTCTATCTGCAATGATTTTAAAGATATGTAACAATTGCTCCAACCATATGTTACAATTGCCCCCGTTTTGCCCCGTTTTACGGGGGCAATGGTAACTTTTGACCACTGACTTATATCTATGACAGCGTCACAAAAATTGGTTCAATGTGATGGAATCTAAGATGTATTTCATTCTGCGAGATCTACCTCCAAGGGCTGAATTAATCATTATTTAGACGACATAGCTGGTTTTTCAAAGAGTGTTACTATTGACCCCGGTCATGAGCTTAACTCAACAATTCAGTCTATCTTTAGTTATGTCATGTGACCTTATCATGACTTCAACAAGTAGAATTTTCAAATTCAATAGGCTTCAGTACTAAAAATCTTTAATCGTTGATTGTGAGAAAAAGGAAAGCAGTAAGGACATGAGTCCAATTTCAGTGCAAAAAAATAATCTTCTGTCTCATCCTGCTCTATTAAACTTTAAAGGGTATGTGCAAGGCTAAGTTGGCCTATCTAAAAATAACTTTCGATCTAGGCATGCGCGATACGCCGCGCTGAAAGTGATCACATGATGGGCTGCCGGGTTGTGTTGGTTGTGTTGTTTTGAAAAATAGATAGGCCCACACTGTGCCGCTCGGTGCCCTACCCCGTTGCTATTTGTTGCTCTCCTCCTCGCATTTTTTGCTCTATTTCTGTCCCCTCAATTATTGGATAGAAATAGCAAATGATTCCTTGTGCAGAAGTAAAGCATGGAGATCTTTATCATTTGTCATGGCCGTGAAAATAAAATTGTATTGCTTCTCATTGAATTTTCACAATACTATATGTGAAAGTCTGCAGCTTTAATAGTAGTCTCCATGGCTGGGGACACTCTGCCTCAAATTACAATAGAAATGTAAGAACTTTGATTTCAAACAAATTAATTCTCTGGGTGGTGCTTTTATAATCCTTTTATAATCCCAGGTCTCTTGGCACATTTCAAAATCTTTCGCGTGAGATTCTCATTGTCCGCCATATTCGTTTCTTCCTTTCCTCGAACTGATCACATGCAAAGTTTCTCGTGACCTGAATACTATGCTGTCATTGGATGATTCGCTTGATCTATTTTTAGATTGTTTTGCTTGTGCAAATGCAGGCTTTTAACCTTGCACAAACCCTTTAACTTCTTATAAAACAGTACATGTATAGTAAATGTGTCTGTGTTACTAAAGACTATGCCAAAATATGTCCATTTTCAATTTTTGATTCAAGCAGTTGTGTCATCATTCTAATTAAGCCGGTTCTCCCTAAGGAGAGACCAACTGAAACTTTGGCACAGCCTTTGGTATCTGTATTGTTATTTGTTAAGATCATTTAGGGTAGTCATGTCTATCATGCTCCCAATGGTATCGTCTCTGTAACTATGTTTTTGTTAAATTGTACATTTTTAGTTTGTGTATAAAAAAATTTATTGTATTCTGTCGTTGAAAGTTTTTGCTTTGTAAAGAGAAAATTAGTAAAGAGTGACGACGTCGTCACACATGAATCCAAAGAATGTGTGCATGCGTACTGCTGAGAGACGCACAATCATACATTTCAATTACAAAAAAAAATTTATTGGAAGGAAGATCAATAATAGCATACATTCGTCACATTTCATCATTTTACTGCATTTGCTGTAGATTTCATTAGCATTTATTCGAAATTTTGCAGAGACATCTCTCAGAAAGCGATCGTGGTTACCCCCTGGAATGAATCTAATTTTTCTAAGAAGTTAACCTTTCATTATAAGGAAGATAAAAACTGAAAGTCAAAAAGCCCACCCCCTACAACCCTTCACAAAAATTGTGAGACTGCATCCCCTTCCCCTTCAGCCAATGTTGATTGGTGTGACAAAGGTGTTACTGGGTGTCAAATTTCATGGGAAACGTTGCTTAGAATCACAACATTGACTGAGGGTGAGGGGATATTACATTTGTAAGAAAAATGGTGGTTTTTCTGCACAAAAGACATTTGAGTACTAAATTTTCGGGATTTTACCTGCTGGTCTCAATATATTTGTGAATGATTGTAGGCTTGACACGGTTAAGTCCGTCCAATCGATTTTATATGGTAGAGTCTGTCAACCAGTCGGTCTACTCGCCTGGTTCCATCTTTCCATAGATAACGCCAGACACAGTGTAGGTTGGCCTTGATTCCAACTTCGTGTGAACAGTCAACCGAATTTTCCTTCAACGAATGAAATAAGTGCCATTATTGACCCAGTAAAATGTATCTAATGATTTCCAACTCAAAATGAAATAAATAATTCTAATTTAGTGTCTCATTCTATTTCTATAATCATAATACCAAAATCGTGATAAGGTGGGGGTATGGTTAAAGCTTGAGTCTATGAAATATCTAATCATTTGTCCAACTTACTCAGTACATTTTCTATCAAATCAGTTGCAGTCTGCGAAATTTGTTTGCAGAATTTATGAAAATATCGCAAAATCACTTCAAAGGCCAATATTACACCTGGGTCAACCTTTGTTGGCAACATGTATTCTGACATTGTTCCTCAAAAAGGTTGGGTCATGTGTTGGCGTTTGTGGACACATTTGTGTGCAAATCTCATAAGGGGTTCAAAACGGGCTAAATATGTTGAAAAACGAAGTATCACATTGAAAACATTAGCGCATAGGTTTCTCTTT
Source organism: Aurelia coerulea (assembly GCA_039566865.1). Taxonomy (NCBI): domain Eukaryota; kingdom Metazoa; phylum Cnidaria; class Scyphozoa; order Semaeostomeae; family Ulmaridae; genus Aurelia; species Aurelia coerulea. The sequence goes on from CM076954.1 coordinate 9,557,166, forward strand.
ATGGTGACTATACCAGTTCCCAGAATTGCAATAAGCTGGCATAAGATAATGATGGAGTGAGTGGCCGAGCATCTTCTACAGTTTCAGTCATGTAACTGAAGTTAAGCTCGGTCGAGTGAGGTCAAACTCCGGATAGGTGACCTCTCGGAGACCTAACCTCGCAACTCACCTCGCCGTCCTTCGGAAGGGACGTTAAAGTAGGGGTCCCTTGCCTGGATGCGGTATGCATAGTGGGCTTAAGTTAGCTTTAAGTAGCTAGAAATACTTACAGCCCACTTAAAAATAGATCACTGAAAATAAGGAAGAAACCAAAGCCTGGTTTCTGTTAATCATGATTCATCGCCGATGCATGTCTTGTCTCACAGCACCCAGGGGGGGTACTCCCTAACTTTCAATACGGGGGGGTCCATGCCACTATTTCTTTGCTGACCCCTAAATATTAAGCCTTACGTTTTGCGGACCCCAAATATTGGGTCTAACGTTATGGAGACCCCAAATATTGTTATCTATTTTTGGTGCCCATAAAATGTTTTTGAATCATTTCAATTTGATCTTCTTGATTTTTCTCAGTTTTTGTATAAAACCAAAACAGTCATTTCATGATTCACAACTTCAGGGCCAAATTGCACGATTCTTCCTTTCTTCAGATTTGTGGACCCCAAATATTCAGTTTTGGTCCATGTTGTAATTCACAGACCCCAAATATTGATTGAACATCAAATTTCGGACCCCAAATATTGGCATGGACCAATATTGAAAGTCAATGAGTACCCCCCCCCTGGGTCACAGTATCGGAGATGGCTTAAACCGTCAAGATTGAATTAAAAGCAAGGCTAATCATTTCAGCCATTTTCAGCGTGGGTAGTTCAACAACGCAGTTATGCTTACGTTGCATTCATTGTAAGAAAAATGTTCCTGCTGTGTAATAATGTCTTTTTCAGTTTTCTAGTCTGCAACAATCGCAATTTGAGCTCAGCCGGTAGCATAGCGAGTCTGACTGTGAATATACTGAAATTTCGAAATTTATGTTTCAAAAGAAATTATGTGCGTCCAACTCCCCATTCATCATTTAAGATTTGATAAGCTAAGCGCTTTAGATAACTGCACCAGGACTGCACCTACTGCACATATAGACTAGCAAGATTTCTGATGAAAATCTAATTTGAATTGAACCTTTTCTTAAACCCTATTTGGGCCGGGGGGTGTTTTTCATTCAAATATCTCTGCTGCTGATGTAGATATGGAGCTGCAACTCATTGGCTCTTCTTAAAATTTAATTGACTACCAACTTTTGAAAATTCTATGACCCATTGTTGTAACACGTGACCTCCAGATGCCCTTTTTGGAGACAGGTCGCAAAGAAATCTTAACCCTGTCTGACCTAGGCATTTTGAAATACTCAATGGCTGGGGGGCGGGCGGATTCCGCTCCCCTGCTTGTCTCTGTTTCCATATGAGATATGGCAAACAAATTCGGCAAAAAGGTAGTTCATTTTATAAACAATGAACAGCTGAAATCATATTTGAATTAGCGATGGTGCTGTTGTTGCTAGAGCATGGTGATCATTATGATATCATATGACGTCATATAAATGAAAGCTTGTCATGAAACTTGACTTTTCATAAAGAAAAGAAACATATAGATCAAAACATAGATAAATCTATAATTTAGACTTAATTGGACCAATGAAACATGATTAAGAGAGATAAAGTATGTTTTTCATAGCGTGTAGCATGAACAATTGGTAACAAGGCTAAAAATAGAATGAACAAATTGCTAAAATTGTATTGCTCTATAATACAAAGTTAAACTTATGAAATCTCAGAGGCCTTCTTTCTACATAGATGGAAAAATGTGTAAACGAAAATACACTCGAGGGTGGAATCAACCCCCAGGTCAAATAGTGTTAAAATACTTTCTAAGTTCTTGCAACTAGCGCAAGTCATAAAGTTATATGCACAATTAGATTGGTCTTGAAGAGTACTTTCATTTGACATAAAGTTTGTTTATATTTTCTGATATCTATAAATTTTAATACTCATGACGTCATTAATATTTATGACGTCATATTTTTTTTTCTATTCATAATGAATTAAAACTAAACTAAATACATTACTACTGTACCGATCTTGGTGTAAGAAGACACAAGGTCATCTGGCCTACACCAAGAACGGTACTTACAATTTGCAAATAAAACTTCAAGATATAGATATATAACAAAAAGAAAAAAATACAGCAATACGAGGGACAAAACAAAACAAGAAAACAACACACAAATATGGAGACTGGCAGTTCCACACCAAACCATGCTATGGGTCTAACCTTTTATATTGTAGATTTCCATCTCAAGCACTATGGGAAAATTTGGATGGTTTGCTGCTGAACTGTCTCTGTCTGGAAGATAGGAGGGAGAGCCTCTAGATCATTGCGTCATTTCAAATTGATTTCATATTGATCCACGGATACTAACGTGCCCCCCAAGGGGAAGGACGAAAAAAAACCTCACCCCCTCGCCCAGGCAGCACTCCAGCACCCACGGTCATTTCAACCTGTTTGTTTTTTCAATGTATTCAATTGTTGCTTCAATAATTGTCCTGTTGTCAATTATAGTCATATTAGAACTGCCGTAAAGAAGCAAGTTGCACAAGGTTTTTGAATCTAGGTTTGCGATATCAATACCAGACACTTCTGTGACAGTGCCAAAGAGATCCACTCGCAGTTGATCAAAGCTGGGGCAGTGCAGGAGATAATGCTCGTTGTCCTCGTTAGCTGCACCACAATTACATATAGGCCTAAGACACTCAAAATTATGATGAAATTTGTGTGCATTCAGATCGCTGAATTGTACTTGAAGCTTGGTTATATTTCTGATACCCTTTAAGTCGAATACTCCATAAATAGTCTTTTTGACCGGTCTAATTAACGCAATCAGTTTCCGCTTAAACTCAGCAAGGGATTTAGAAGCGCGGATTTCAGTTGGTAATTTGTTCCATTCGTGCAACATGTTATAAAGATAGGAATTGGAGAAACGATCAGTTCTGGCTCTACTTTGTGCATAGGCTTGAGGGTTTCGCAGATCATATGATATCTGCCGTTCAGAAGGAATTAGAGAAAAAAGATATGCTGGATACTGTATCAGCTTTAGTTTGAAGAAATGACATAGTCTCCTGTACCATCGTCTATCGTACAAGGATTCCAACCCAAGTTCTTCATAAAGCTTTTGCCTACTGGTACCTCTCCATGCCCCAGTCACAGCCAAAGATGCTGCATACTGCGTTTGTTCAAGACGCTTTGTAATAACTGATGACAAGTCAGGATCATATATGTGGTAAACTATATCACCGTAATCTAGGTGGGGGCGCACATACAGTTTGTATATTTGATCAAGTACATCCCTTGATACGTATTGTGACAGGTGTCTTATCAACCCAATCCCCCGCCTGGCTTTCAGAATAGCTTCACTCACATGACTTTTAAAGCTAAGTTTGGTGTCAAGAATCATTCCAAGATGTTTATGCTCAGTTTTGCTTTTAATTTCGTCATATTCAAGTCTCAAGGGAGGGTGCACTGGTGGCAACCTTTTAACGGAAAAGAGTAACTCTTCAGTCTTGTCAGCATTGAAGTGCATTTTCCACTGCCACGCCCATAGGGAAATTTTTTCTAGATCTCTATTCATATTTTGGGCAGAAACAGTTTCGTTTTCAACCACTGTAAACAGAGAAATATCATCAGCGAATAATTTGACATCGCACTGCAAGTTATCTGTTAAATCATTAATATAGATAAGAAAAAATAATGGACCTACTACCGAGCCCTGGGGTACACCAGCAGAAAACGTCATATTTTGAATGAATTAGTGCAATACAACTTGTAGAAAACAGTGTCAGTTTTCTCGTTGCTAGCTATCTTACTAGTTTGAAGTTACAAGTAAAATAATAGAAAATGATTGACAATATAAATCTCTATTAGACTATTCGATTGTAGCCTGACTCACATACCAAACGAGGAACTCGTTTGGTCTGTGAGTCAGGCTAATTCAATTGCTAATTGCTCTTAATTAGCTAGAGTTGAAAGTTAAGTTAAAAAATATCTATGTAAATATCTTCCTCTACTCTTACTTGCTACATTTTGCTAATTCTACCTGTTATCTCATGTAAATCTAGGTAAAGTTGGCATTTTAAGTCAGTAACTGAACTTTGACCATTTTCCCATGGTGTTTGGTTGCCTAGCAAAGACCAACGTGACTAATTAGCTTCTATTGCTAGTTTTGATAAGCTAATTGTATTGTAATTGTATTGTATTGTATTGTTGCTTCTATTGCTTATTGATTGACGTAAGTTTCATTGTTAAATCTCAAGTAGTTTTTGAGAGAAAAAGGGGGCGAAAAATGCACCCTTTCCGTCGAAAATACTACCATTTCTACCCGGTCCAAATAGGTTGAAATGTCGTATTTCATTTCATTTGATCAAAAAAGTACCTATGGTGACTTACAGTGTTGAATTCATTCTATAAATAAATTTAGCTGCCCCTTGAAATGAGCTGGAGCCATTCATGCCATCCATTTGCCTACAAAAATAAAATAAGCATATTAAATTCATCATAGATTACGAGAAAATGGCAATTCGTCCCTATTTGCCACTCATAGTGGCAGCTTAGAGATTCAAAACCTTTGGGACTTTCTTGGCGACAAATAGGTAAGAAAATTAACAACCTTCTGTTAACGACAGGCTGGACTTTAATAAAGTTCAGACTGGTACATATTGCCTGCGTCCAGACTCTTTGACCGGAACGAGAGAGAAAAGTAGAGTCTGCACAACCGATCCACTTTTCTTGTTCACAGGTTCCCAAGAATCGAGGAACCAAATTTAATTGGTTCGGGGAAATTCTATGGTCTTCGTTAGTTTTCAGAGTGGAATCTTCAAAGCAAACAACGTCGCATGTCTGGGATCAGGCAACATTTGACAAAGACTTGAAATCATGTCTGCAATGCATTCCACAGACGAGATTAAACCTGCAGTTAAAACAAAACTCTGATGTCAGCGAACAAGAAAAGTGGATCAGTTGAGCAGACTCTACTTTTTCCTCTCTTTTCAATTTTTTTCTTGCAGAGTCTGCACGCAGGCTAGGTATATATGGCATGGCTACTACGTGGCTACTGATACCCTAGTGGGGTTGGCGTCCTTGGTCTTGGAGAATAATTATTTTGAATTTAATGACAGGATTTATAGACAGAGATTGGGCACGGCTATAGGCAAGAAGTTCGCTCCGGCCTATGCCAATCTCTTCATGACCCGGTTGGAAGAGAGGTTGTTGAAGAAAATTGAACTAAATTTTTGAAGGCTTCACCTGACATGCCCCTCATCAGGATGAGATTCATTGATGATGTTTTCTTTATCTGGATGTACGTGGAGGAAAATAGAGCAGATTTTGTTGCCACATACCGTACAGCATTCAATGGTTCGAGGAAGCTTGCCAAGAGACTCCATTCTATGCTCACAAACTCGGAGGAGCATAGGGCACAAAAAGAATGCACAAAAAGAATAAGGAAAATGTGAAAAGTAACTACCGTCCAATTTCTCTTCTCCCTATTTTTGGGAAAATTCTTGAAAAGCAAATTTACGATTCTTTATACTCGCACCTTGCTCGTGTGAGCTATTAAATCCAAATCAATCAGGTTTTCGTCCAGGTGACTCGACAATCAATCAACTAGTCTCGATAACGCACACCATCTTTAAAACATTCGACTGTAATCCCCCGCTTGAAGTTCGTTCTGTTTATCTTGATATTTCCAAGGCCTTCGACAGGGTATGGCATTATGGTCTTGCATATAAACTTAAACGATGTGGAGTTTCAGGGCAACTCCTTTCTCTTATTCAAAGCTTTCTTAAGGATCGAAAACAGCGAATTGGTCTGAACGGAAAATGTTCTGTCTGGGGAGATTTTTCGGCAGGAGTACCACAGGGTTCTATTCTAGGACCATTGTTTTTTCTTGTGTACATAAATGATCTAACGGATAACTTGAAGTGTATGTCAAACTTTTCGCAGATGATACGTCGTTATTTGTGGTCGTCAGAAACTCCAATACAGCTGCAAATGATATGAATCATGCCTTAGAATTGGTAAAGAAGTGGGCTCCTGACTGGAGGATGTCGTTTAATCCTGGTCTACAAAAGCAAGCTGTTGAAATAATATTTTCGACGAAAAGAAATAAAACTGACCATCCAGTGATACTTTTTGACAACACACCTGTGAAGAAAGTAGATGAGCATAAATACTTAGGGCTCTTTCTTGATTCAAAATTGTCATTCTCTGCTCATATCAAAGCAGCCATCACTAAATCACGTAAGAGTATCGGTCTGCTGAAATATCTCTCCAGGTATCTCCCAAGACACACGCTGAACGAATTATATAAGCTCTATGTTCGACCCCACCTGGATTACGGGGACGTTATTTGCCATATCCCTGCTAAAGTATGTGAATTTAGTGGCAATGTAACTTTGCCAAGTCTCATGGAGAAGCTAGAGTCTGTTCAGTATTCTGCTGCTTTAGCTGTATCAGGAACATGGAAGGGTACGTCGAGAGAAAAGCTGTATGCCGAGCTTGGCTGGGAATCGCTAAGCTCCCGTAGATGGAGCAGACGCCTTGTTTTATTCTACAAGTTCATGAATAATCTGACTCCTTAATATACAATGGAACCAATACCACCACTGTGGGCGGTCTAGATGTTCTCTTCGCAATCAGGATGCCATCGGGCGCATAAGAACAATGACTGATGAATTTAAATCCAGCTTCTATCCTCACTGTCTGTCTGAATGGAATAAGCTTGATCCAGAAATTAGACTTGCACCTTCTATTGCTGCTTTTAAAACGAAGCTGCTACTATCCAAAATTCGTCCCCTTCCAAAATCTGTCTTTCGGATACATGATCCGACAGGATTATCATACCTTACCCAACTTAGGGTTGGTCTCAGTAAATTAAGTTTTCACAAATTCAAACACAATTTCAGGGATACTTTAAACCCAATGTGCCCTACCAACGATGGCATTGAGGATACGGAACACTTCTTGTTGCTCTGCCCTTCTTTTGGAGTACCACGTAGAGATCTTCTCGCTGGCTTTTCTGCTTTATTACGACCACTTGGACATACAAATCTTTCGAACGAATTTCTATGCAGATTCTATTGTATGGTGATAAAGATTTTCCCGATGGTATCAATAAAGATATACTCTTGTTAACTCTCTGGTTTATCCCTAAAACTGATCGGATTGATTAGAAATCTAAAACTCGGTAACAAGCACCTCACCTCGTCCCTTTTAAGTAAGCATTCACTCTTTTTTGTTGTAGTTACCTGTAGTTTCGTGTCTTTTTTTCGATTTTTTTTTCTTTATCTAAATAGCCACGTGGGTAGACATAGTTATTGCTTCCTGTGGTCTTGTCCTTGTAGTAGAGTAGAGTAGCTTATAAGCATAGTAATTAAGTAAATATATATTGTAAATTTTTAGCAGAATGTATAAAAAAAAAATCCTGAGCCACCTTTGATAGCATTTAGGAGATGTAAGAACCTTGAGGGCATACTTGTTAGGGCTAGGTTCAGTAATGAGGGAAATGGGGGGGGGGACTGATAAGAATGGATGTTCTCGTTGTGGTAAATCTCGTTGTCAAGTGTGTAATGCCATGAGTGATAGCGAACATTTTCATTCAAACGTAGATAACCGGGAATATAGAATAAATTATTCTTTTAATTGTGACTCGTTAAATGTTGTGTATATGTTGGAATGTATTGTTTGTGCTGTAAGCACTAGGTAGGTTGATACATAGATTTTATTTTTGTTTACATTTTGGTTGTTTTGTTGTTTTTATTCTTGCTCTCAGCTTTTCTTTAGGAACACACGCTATTTTTTTAGGGATCTCTTTTCTGCCAATCCACTCTTGGATCTTTCTATCGCTTGTTTTGTTATAACCCACGTTTTTTTCATACCCTGCGAGACATACACCGCCGCCGACTTTAGCAGCGACTCTGCTTAGGTTGGTATGATTGATGATAAAATACAAGATAATACTGCTATGAATAATGCATGATACTTTTTTCCAATATTTTTCGCCTTCTCCTTGTGAAATTACGTATTCAAATAAGCAATTTGATCGAAGTGACGTGATATCACGCAAACAAAATTGAGGCTGTGCGATTGTGTTTGCCTCTGAATCGCTGCTAGCCTCTCTATCGTGTACTCATGCATAGAAAATAGCACGAGAAGACGATAAAGAAGCTTGCTAATATAAAGAGGTGAAAAACAAATACACAGCCTCGTTTTCGTTTGCGCAATATGACGTCACTTCGCTCAAATTGCTTATTTGAATATGTAATTTCACAAAGGGAAGGCGCAAAATAGTGGAAAAAGTATCATACATCATTCATAGCAGTATTATCTTGTATTTTATCATCAATCATACCAACCCCGGACTTGTCCTTTAAGGTTCCACAATATGTAACAACAGGTACAATCATAGAGCGATAAAGCTTACAAGCCGTTATGCTGTCCAAGAACCATCTTAGCTTCGATAGAAGACGTAATCTGCCAGAAAATCGTTTATATCATTGTTCAAAGTTGGTGTTTAACCCTAATCCTACCGGGGGGGGGGGTGTTTTCCACCCCCCTGTCGGTTTTTGCAGAGCATTCTTTAACAACAAAAGCTATTACCCACAAACTCTCTGACAATTACTAATTATCTATTAGCTACATATTGACAATTAAATTTTTGAACAATAGGTGTCACGTGACAGGTGACACTACCATATTTGGAGCAAGGTATTGGAAAAATTAATGATTTTGATATTTTTACTCCCAGAATTAGTTCCAAATGTTGACTATTGTACTTTAAAAGAATCAGCAAACAATAGACGATTACGGAAAAGATGGCGGACCTCATTTCACGCAATGCATGAAGGGAATATGCCCCCTAGCAACGCATAGCTACCAAGATTTATGACTGCAGCATAAAATCTTGACCGCAGCTGCGATAGATTTAGGCCGTCGCAACTTTATCGTGAGATCTACGCTCTTTTCAGTCTTCACTCACAGTTTTAAGGAAAATTCGTCTTCATATGGTCTTGTTTCATAAATAAGTTTGAAGTGACCAGCTGTTTTCGTCGTTTCGTCAAGAGTTTCAAGATTTTTTTACTTTGTCTACCTTTACTGTCAAGGGTCGAGGCGTTGAACAGACCCTGACATTCGAAAATAGAATGAAATATAGTAAATTCTTTTCTCTTGGAAATTGCATAACAAAATATAATGTATAATGTATTGCAATGGCTTCGATTCGCTCGGCCGAACACAACATTCGAACTCTCTTACTTTCAGAAATCAAAATGTGCATTCTTTCGGGATTTTTCTCTGCCAAGTCTGCCAGCTCTACCGTTTTCTGAATGTGCCTTCTTTTGGCAACTTAGACCCCGTTTACACAGTAACGGTACGATTTGGATCCGTCACAAGTTCGTAACGTTTCATTCCCGTTTACACAGTGGCGGATCAAACTCGTATCGGTAAGCCCTCGCGTTTACACTGTACCGGAGCGAGGAGCACTTTATAGCCTGGGCATGCGCAATGCAGTTAGCTGTGTATTTTGGCGGTAAGCGAGGGAAAGCAGGATGGCGGCAAATAAAGCCTGCAAGAAGAAGTCAGACGAAAAGAAAGGCTCCAAAACATTTTCTTGGACAGATGAAGAGACTTCCCTGCTTTTGCAAGTTGTGATAGACTACAAAGCTTCCAAAACAGCTGCAGGACTTGACTGGGAGACGGTAAAAACCCGATATGAAGACATTACAGAGAGATTTCAGGCCCAGTATCCCCGAGGAGGTGCAGATGCAAATATGGAGGAATATCCCAACTTTGCTGATCCTTCAAAGATCACAAAAGAAAGAATAATTCCTAGGTTGAAACGCATAAAGCTAAATTTTCGAAAGGCTATAGATTCTGGAAGGCGGAGTGGAGGTGGTAGAGTGGTTCTAGCTTTGTATGATGAATGCAATGATATCTGGGGTGGATCACCTGCTGTGGACAGTATCGACCATGGTATTGAAAGTAGCGTCACAACGGCAACATATGAAATTGATGATGGAGAAAGTTCATTCACAAAGGATTCATCTGATTTGATTCAAAATGATTCCAGGAATTTGGATGCAGATGAAGAATCTCTATCTGATGATAACAACCAGAATCAAAAGGTGACAGGGAAAGATATGGGCCAGGTAAGAAGAAATCTCATACAGCACTTGAAGGAGAAAAGAGATAGCAAATTAACAAAGAGAATATCAACCGATGCTCAGCTTATGGACATTGCTGCACAAGAACTTAAGATAAAGAAGCAGATGCTAACAAGGATGGAGGAAAATGACAGGAGGCATGAAGAGAACATGAAAGTTTTTGCTGACAGCATGAAGTCCTTGGCTGGTATCATTTCACAAGGATTTAACATGATTCAAACAATCATGCTTCCTCCAAACCAGTTTCAACAACAGCCAATGCAAAACGTTTATGGGAGAGTTGATTACCACGCCCAGCAGGCAAACAGAAGGATGCACACAGAATCAAGAAACCAAAACTATCTTGATCTACTAGAACAGGAACAATTTTGATTAACATACTGTCTTTTTAACTAACTTTAATTGTATCTAATGAGGCAATAGTCTGTGCCATACTAATACATGTGTTTTCTGCAATCTCCTCAGGACATTTTCAGCTAACTCACTGCAAATTGTTTCACAAAATTGCCTGCAGTTATATTTTGCAAGAACATAGATAGTTTGGTTGAGCCTTGAGTATCATCAAGTTTTGAACATTTTTCTCTAACATTTAGGCAAAATCTCAACCTGGACATTTTAAGAAACGAAATTCTTATGAAGGAAAAGAATGTATCTTTTGTGAGCCTGAAATGCATACATTTTGATCAGTATCTGTGATGTGAGAGGGAAAACATGTTTCTTAGCTACTCTCAAAGAATCCTTTTCACCCAGGGTCCTTTGAAAGAATGCTGCAATTTCAAACTGTCTGAAAATCAAAGTTGGCCTAGAGTATAGATTCATACTGCAGTAGTTGAATTGATCAGAAAAATTTGACTTTACTTTTGTTGACTTTTCTATCAAATAAACTACTGCTATGTGTATCCATATTTCCGCTTGAAAGCCCAATTTGATTTTCAGACAGAGTCTGAAATTGCAGCATGCTCGCAAAGGACCCTGGGTGACAATGGCTCTATAAGAGCAGATGTTTTCACAATCCTTTTGTTAAGGACTACCCCCATCTGTCACAATGAGATCAATCAAAGTACTTAACAAAAATGTTTCTTATTCTCTTCCCCTCACTTTCATCACTGTTTCCAAGGGAATATCGGTTTCCTTGAAGCTCTGGCTGTGTTACTCGATCGTTCTGTTGTGCTCTATTAACAGCATCTTCTCCAGGATTTTCTCCATGAATTTCACAAAAATTATGAAGCACAAAGCAAGCATATATGACAAGCTGAAGATGTGGTGGTGTGATGTCCATTTCCCTTTGAAGTGCTCTGAATCTGGCTTTAAGCCTCCCAAATGCACACTCAATGACAATTCTTGCTGAGGATAGCCTCCAGCCAAAAAATTGCTCTTTATCTGTCTTGCCCCCACCAGGAAACTCTTTCATGCAGAAAGGCAACAAGGGGTATGCTGGGTCACCTAATATGCAAACTGGAACTGGGTCTTCATTGTCAACTACTATTTTTGGGCATTTAGGGATGCTCCCCTTCCTTAGCATCTCATTTATGTTTGAATTTGCAAACATTCGTGCATCATGCACACTCCCTGGCCACTTCACTACAACATCAGTAAAAATATACCTGTAATCGCATACAGCCTGAATGTTAAGGGAATAACGATTCTTGCGGTTTAGGTAATCAGTAGGATTCTTACATGATTTTTTTATAAACACATGTGTTCCATCAATGGCCCCAAGGCACTGTGGGAAGCCATGGGCCTTTTCAAAACTTTCCACTGCAACCTCAACTTCATCTGGTGTTGTTGGAAGTTTGATGTATTGTGGTCCTAAATGTGATCCAATAACAGTGCAAACATTTCTGACAATTATTGAAACAGATGCCCGTGAAATTCCGAATGCATTGGCTACTTTCCGGTATCTACCTTCATCCATAAGGTAGTAAAGTGTCACTGCTATCTGTTTTTCTACAGAGATTGGCTCTCTCATATGAGTTGACTCCTTTTCAATAAAGGGTCTGATCTGCTGACACAAACGCATAAAATTTTCTTTCGACATGCGAAAGTTTTCCTTCCACTCCTCTGGCACAAATTGATCCGTGATAAAATTATCCCACCAAGCACTTGTTCGTCCAGGTCTTGTCCAGTATAGACGCTTCCTTCTTGACTTTGCCTTCGAACGTTTAAGCAGCTGCCTGATCCTCATTATTCTCTCTGAGCTCCCCTCAAAAATGTTCAAACACTGACGTTGCCTTATGAGATGCTGCTTGCTAAAAAGTGCTGCTAAAACTGCATTTAAATTAACAACAGCAAGAAGTGAAGAAATTACCAGTAATAGATTCGTGACAAACTGACGATGCAAAGCCTCCATTTTGTGATGTTTTGCCGGTAATTTTCTAATTTGGCGCCTTACCTGTAGCCTCGTTTACACCCATAAAAATGCCCTCGTAATCGTAGCGTATCAAAAGTGTGACGGTAAAGGCGTTTACACAGTGCCGGATCATCAGCGCTCCGCTTTCCTAGGCGTATCAAAAACGATACGGCTAACCGTATCAAAAGTGTGACGGATCCACTTGGCATGTGTAAACGGGAGGCTGTTCCGTAACACTTTTGTAACGGATCCAAATCGTACCGTTACTGTGTAAACGGGGTCTTAGATTTTTCTCTGCGAAGCGTACAGTGCCATTTTCAGAAGACTTTGCAGACTTCAGGGCCCTTCAGATGCCCAAAAGAAGATGCCTTTGGAAGAGCATAGATCTCACGATAAAGCTGCGACGGCCTAAATCTATCGCAGCTGCGGTCAAGATTTTATGCTGCAGTCATAAATTTTGGTAGCTATGCGTTGCTAGGGGGCATATTCCCTTCATGCATTGCGTGAAATGAGGTCCGCCATCTTTTCCGTAATCGTCTATTAGCTTTCTATTGGTGTCAATAACAATGGAATTTGCTGACGTCAGCTTTCTTAAATGATGACGTCACTCGGGCCGCCATTTTGGGTCATTTTGGCAAATTTTGAAGTTTTTTCCAACAGATTTTGTTAAAAATGCATGGAGCTGCGTTATGCAATACTTTTGAAGGATTTTGAGCCAATTATTATCAATTTTTGGCAGAAAAACACAGTTTTTAGTTAAGACGTCATCAATTTTTGTCATTTTCTTCCAAAATAACAGTCTAAAAACACCTATATGCATCATATTTGAATTGGAAATGAATAATACGCCAAATAAGAATGGAAAAAGTCATTCAGATTACCTTTATTCGGTTTTTATAACAAATAAGCCGGAAAACCATATATTTTGACATTTTCCGGCATTATGACGTCATAGTGACGTCACCTAATGAGGTGGCTACGCCCAAAACTACCAATCGGCTAAGAATAGATAGGGCTACGCCCTTGCCAAGTTTCAATGATTTCCCATTAGTCTACGGCTATTTATAGAGGGGGGTGGAAAGCACCCCCTCCCCCCGGCTATGTTAGATCAAAAAGCCCTGTAGGATTAGGGTTAAATTTAAAGTTGAATCAATTCCAATCCCAAATATCTGTATGAAGTAGTAGTATAAATTTTCGTCCCCTTGTATCGAACACATATTTCCTCACTCTGTCGCTTCAGACGCTGAGCAGTCCCAAAACCAACCCCTCTGTTTCTCTCCTACTTCGTATTTAGAATGAGTTCATTCTAATCCATCAATTTTCAAGCTTTCTCACTTCATTAGTAAGGATTTCGTTCAGATTTGTGACATCCTTATCCGCAACGTAAATAACCGTATCATCAGCATATTTGATAATAGTTGTCTCAATTACGTTGGTTATGTCGTTAAAACAAAGAGTAGAAGGATTGAACCCTGTGGAGCACCAAATTATGCTGAGCTTCCGATGGTACGTCGCCGTAGCTCACTTGTGCTGACCGATTAAATAGATATTCCTCAAACCAGGTAAGTTCTTTGTGCGGTCAATGCCATATGATGGAAGCTTGATCAACAATTTGGAATGGCTGATGGTGTCAAAAGCCTTAGTAAGATCAACAAACACAGCGTCAACTAGTTGCCCTTTGTCCACGTTTTTCCTGATATCATCTAGCAACAATGTTGCTGCTAGTTCTGTTGACATTTTTGCTCTGAAGCCAAACTGCCTTGTAGAAAGTAGTTTATTTTCATCAAAAAAATTCGTGCTATCGAATCCCGGAAAACTGTCTTGGTACCAAAGGCACTGTTGGTACAATCCTGGTGGATTTGTCCAAAGCATATGATTGCATACCCCATTGTCTACTCATAGCGAAGCTAGAGGCTTACGGATTCGAAACTAGTGCGTTGAAGGTGGTATGCAGTTACCTAACTAATCGAAGACAGAGAATCAAAGTAGGTTCAGCATACAGCACTTTCCAAAGCATTTCAACAGGCGTCCCAAAGGGGTCCGCACTTGGTCTTCTGCTTTTTTATATCTTTGTAAGCGATCTGTTCTTCGCTGGTTTGGAGTCTGAGACATGCAGCTTTGCTGACGATACAAAAATTTATGCATGTGACACATCTATAGATGCCGTCATAATAAAACTAGAGGACGATTTACAAATGCTTCTAGATCGGTTTAGAAATAACGGAATGTGTGCGAATCCAGCGAAATTTCAAATGATGTTTTTATGTCTCAAGAGTGACAATTCGTTCTGGCTTAACATCGGTGGACAACAAGTGAAGCAGAGCGAACAGGTAAAGCTCGTTGGCGTAAGATAAGGTTCAAATCCTTACTGGTTGCCAGAGCATGCGGAAATCATCCAATTTCGTGCTTGTCAGCCAATGAGATCACCGCTTTCTAGCCCCTGGAGACAAAATCGGTCGTTTGAGGTAAATTTTCTAGTACCCTCACAAAAACTGAAATGGATGCTAAAATACTTCAGTTATTTGCAAATTTCTTCAATAAATCAGTTGTGGGGATGTCTGTCCAGAGTTGTTTACATGTTTAGGCAGATAGCTTGTTTGGGGCCGGAGCTGCGTTCATTTTCCGGTCGAACAATATTGACCTTCGTTGAAATATTTGTAGAAATCCCTACAAATGAGATATACAGATAAGAATTTCAGCGATTATGCATACTGACCTGAGCAATAACCCAATCTCATTCACTGCTATCATATCTCAAAATTGGAGGCAATTTCTAACAATTTCTGGTAGAGACATCATTAGGGCCTAAGCTTTTCCTCGCTTAAAACTCATTCCAATGCACCTAAAATGTTATGGTAAAATTCTTGAGCTAAATAACGCACTTTACCCATGACTCAGACACCAGTTTGACTTCGTTTACCTTTTTTACTCCAGCAAATTGTTATAAGAAACAACCAGTTGTGGACGAATTGCAAAAACTTTCCTCGGTCCATATTTTTCTCTGCACAGTCTCTCCACTTCAAACAACAAGCAGTGAACTTTGACATTGTGTCACAGAAGTCTCGCATCACAGAACATTCCTATAGAATGATTCCACATGCGCTTTAGCGAGGCACTCGTGAATTGTGTTCACGCATTTGATTCAATCAATCAATGCAAACAAACAAAGGAGCTGAACCGGGTATCTTTTTTGGCGAACCCAAAATAAAGTTTTGTTCTTTTTTTGTTTTGCATTCCCGAGTTGTCGAGAATTCCCGAGTTGTTGCCGAGAATTCCCGAGTGCCTCGCTAAAGCGCATGGAATCGTTCTCTAGGAATGTTCTGTGATTCAACACTTTTATGATACAATGTCAAAGTTCACTGTTTGTTGTTTGAAGCGGAGAGACTTTGCAGAGAAAAATATGGACCGAGTAGAGTTTTTGCAATTCGCCCACAACTGGTTGTTTCTTACAAAAATTTGCCAAAGTAAAAATGCAAATGAAGTTAAACTTGTGTCTGAGTCATGGGTAAGTATTATCTAGCTCAAGAATTTTACCATAACATTTTAGGTGCATTGGAATGAGTTTTAAGCTAGGAAAAGCTCAGGCCCAAATGATGTCTCTACCAGAAATCGTTAGAAATTGCCTCCAATTTTGAGAAATGATAGCAGTGAATGAGATTGGGTTATTGCTCAGGTCAGTATGCATAATCGCTGAAATTCTTATCTGTATATCTCATTTGTAGGGATTTCTACAAATATTTCAACGAAGGTCAATATTGTTCGACCGGAAAATGAACGCAGCTCCTGCCCCAAACAAGCTATCTGCCTAAACATGTAAACAACTCTGGACAGACATCCCCAAAACTGATTTATTGAAGAAATTTGCAAAAAACTGAAGTATTTTAGCATCCATTTAAGTTTTTGTGAGGGTACTAGAAAATTTACCTCAAACGACCGATTTTGTTTCCAGGGTCTAGAAAGCGGTGAGCTCATTGGCTGACAAGCATGAAATTGGATGATTTCCGCATGCTCTGGCAACCAGTAAGGATTTGAGCCTTATCTTCGTTGGCGTACAAATCGACAACTCTTCAACATTTTACGCACAAGCCAAGGAGTTATGTCGAAAAAGAAACCAACAATTATGTGCATTCTCAAGAATGAGGCCGTTCTTCGATGAAGAAAAAGCTAAAGTGCTACTAACATAAATTGTTATGTCGAATTTTTCATAAAGCCCCCTGATGTGGCTATTATGTAGCAAAACTCCAGACAGATATGAATAGGATAAATAAGCGTGCCTTGGGGTTTTTGTACGGAGATTACGACTAAGCAATTGATCAGCTTTTAGCCAGGGCTGGAAGCATTACGGTCCATCAAAAGAATCTAGAAAGTCTTATGATTGAAATTTATAAGACCATGAACCATCTAAATCATTCATTATTTCGGAGTTCTTTGTTAAAAGGATATACCACACCAAAGAGCTATGCAGGCTTACATCAGCAGTCACATCGATATGGACTAAATTCTCTTTCGTTTAGAGGTAGTCTCCTGTAAAACACTCTACAGCCGTGGTCAAAAATCTAAAACCACAGTTTTGTCAGCAACGTTTCTTGGTGTAACGAGATGGAACCCTGCCGCTCTGCCTATTATACTCTATTGGACTTCGTCTAGGTCAATTTTCCATGTAGATTCTGAATTTTGATGTTGTGTTTTGAATTTCTGTGCCACTTTGTTATGACGTCACAATGAAATATGTAGACATTCTCAGAAGTTATAGTAGTTCTGCCGACAAGGGGTGTGACCCAAAAATTGTGTTACTTAGCAATTTATATCAATCTATAGACTGATTATATGGTCGTAGTTATCGCTATTGAAATACTGCCGGACGCTCCTAACTACGACTCATAATCAAACGCCATTATTTTGAAATGACTATGACTGCCTCATTTCGATGGTTCATTGTCTAGCCCAGAGAGCAAGGGAGAAATTTGCAAATGACAAACATGGGCGCCAAAAGTCACGTGCAACGTGTTGCTGCGGTGGGATAAGAAAGTGGTGGCCAACTCGAAACAAAATACTCACAAATTGAATTTAGTAGCATGGGATGCACTGATCATGAAGAGTACTGGCAAAGGATTACCGCAATCATGAATTATTAATCTTTTCACAAAGAAGAATTGTATGAGCATGGAGTACCAACAACTTTGAGAAACACAGAATGTTGCTGCTATAGTGGATAAAATATATTGATGGCTAAAACTATCACACAAAACTAGGTATTATTAAGATTATTATATCTCAAAATCAAGGCTTGGCCACATGGGTAAGCGAAAAATGGCAAATACAGTTTTCCTTCAGCTTTCTTTTGGTATAGATGGTTTGTTTCTAAAAATGTATATATGGTGCTGCGAAAAGTTTCTATTGCTAAGAGTTTCGATGGTTATCAAATGTTGCGAAAATCCTCCCCCCTCCGTCAATGAAATACCTTGATTTTTAAATCGCTCGTACCAAAAAATCAAGGCTTGGCCACATGGGTAAGCGAAAAATGGCAAATACAGTTTTTCTTCAGCTTTCTTTTGGTATAGATGGTTTGTTTCTAAAAATGTATATGTGGTGCTGCAAAAAGTTTTTATTGCTAAGGGTTTCGATGTTTATCAAATGTTGCGAAAATCCTCCCCCCTCCGTCAATGAAATACCTTGATTTTTAAATCGCTTGTAGCAAAAAATCAAGGCTTGGCCACATGGGTAAGCGAAAAATGGCAAATACAGTTTTTCCTTCAGCTTTCTTTTGGTATAAATGGTTTGTTTCTAAAAATGTATATGTGGTGCTGCAAAAAGTTTTTATTGCTAAGGGTTTCGATGTTTATCAAATGTTGCGAAAATCCTCCCCCCTCCGTCAATGAAATACCTTGATTTTTAAATCGCTCGTACCAAAAAATCAAGGCTTGGCCACATGGGTAAGCGAAAGATGGCAAATACAGTTTTTCTTCAGCTTTCTTTTGGTATAGATGGTTTGTTTCTAAAAATGTATATGTGGTGCTGCAAAAAGTTTTTATTGCTAAGGGTTTCGATGTTTATCAAATGTTGCGAAAATCCTCCCCCCTCCGTCAATGAAATACCTTGATTTTTAAATCGCTCGTAGCGAAAAATCAAGGCTTGGCCACATGGGTAAGCGAAAAATGGCAAATACAGTTTTTCTTCAGCTTTCTTTTGGTATAAATGGTTTGTTTCTAAAAATGTATATGTGGTGCTGCAAAAAGTTTTTATTGCTAAGGGTTTCGATGTTTATCAAATGTTGCGAAAATCCTCCCCCCTCCGTCAATGAAATACCTTGATTTTTAAATCGCTCGTAGCAAAAAATCAAGGCTTTGCCATATGGGTAAGCGAAAGATGGCAAATACAGTTTTTCTTCAGCTTTCTTTTGGTATAGATGGTTTGTTTCTAAAAATGTATATATGGTGCTGCGAAGAGTTTTTGTTGCTAAGGGTTTCGATGTTTAATCAAATGTTGCGAAAATCCCCCCCCCCTCCCCCCCCCCCTCTCTCCGTCAATGAAATACCTGCAATTCAAGATCGTTCGTAGCAAAAATCGACACTTTGCCATATAGGTAAGAGCAAAATGGCAAATACAGTTTTTCTTCATCTTCCTTTGGGTATATATGGATTGTTGCTGAAAATGTGTTTGTTGTGTTGCGAAATGTTCAAAGTAGTGTTGTGTCAATCAAACTTCCCTGACCATGATGATGAAACCATTCAGCCTGGGTTTTATCTTTGTTTTAATCAATTGTGTCAGAAGTTTGCTGCATAAGGTGCATCATATCTTTAAAATTCAGATTATTTATGAGCTGTTGTTAGATCTAGTCATGTAAAATTACTCGTGGCGAAATCGGGATGTAGATTCCTTGTTCATCTACAAAGCTGGAATTTATCTTCTGTGGGTGGGTTCTTAGCATGGTTTCTCAAAACATGACCATGCGCAAAGTTTGAAAATTTAGTTTTTATTTCTTGCTTGCACGTATCATTTTTTAGAAACCGCCCAAGTTATGCCTGCCTCTTCGTTGGCCACCAAGAACAGCTTATCTTTCAATCTTACAATGGTCCTTTTCCTTGCCTGGTCAAAAGATACATCGACGACATCGTTGGAGCAACATCTCTTCCTTTGGCCGATCTCCAGAAATTCATCAACTACACCAACAATTTTCACCCGCCTTACAATTCACACACTCTATCACAGAAGAAAGCCTGCCATTTCTGGACATCCTCCTCAGCATCTCTGATGACCAAATCTCCACGTCTATCTTCTACAAAGCTACAGATTCCCATTGCCTCCTCAACTACGAATCATCACATCCGAAGAAATGCAAAGACTCCATCCCTTACTCGCAACTCCGCCGTCTCCGCCGTATTTGTTCAAATGATGATGATTTTAGTTCCAAAGCAGAGGAAATGTCTTCTTTCTTCAAACAAAACAAGTACCCTGACCACATCACCCAAGCAGCTTTCAATAAAGTAAAGGATCTTTCTCAAGACGAAGCCCTCCAAACTTCTAACAACGAAAACAGCAACAACCGCATTCCTTTCACCCTGACCTACCACCCTTTTAACAACAACGTAAAGAACATAATTTATAACCACTTCAACATTCTAACCAACGACACAGAAACAAAGAACATCTTCATTGCACCTCCACTTATGGCTTTTCGCAGAGACAAGAATTTAAAGGATTCCCTTGTCAACACCAACCTAGCAACCTCACAACTGCCTGGTACTTTCCCTTGCCAACATCGCCTCTGTCAGACCTGCACCCACATCAACCAATCGACCACTATCACCAACCAAAACCGATCCTTCAATATCAGATCTAACTTTACCTGTTCATCATCCTGCGTCATCTATTGTATCATCTGCACCAAATGTCAATATTTCTACATCGGCGAAACCTCCCGACAAATCAACAACCGTTTTGGGGAACACAAACGTAATGTAGGAAACAAGGTCCACCTCGATGAAAACCATGAAAACGATCCAGACAGCAACATATCCAAACATTACAACTCAGCCAACCATTCAACTGCCGACATGTCCATTCTTGGCTTATTATATGCACCTCAAGACACCACCAAACGCAAGACCTTGGAGAAACGCATAATTTTTAACTTAAAAACTCTTTATCCTAATGGACTAAATAAGCAATTTACTTATCTGCAATAGGTCCTTCCTTACTCTTTTCTCACATTCCTCCTATTCCCCATTCCCTATGTACGCTACGTCACGTCGCATCTCGCATTCCTTCCTATTTGTAGAATCTTCTCTTCTCTTTGCTCGGCTCGATTGATTTCGAGTCACTTGATAACGAGTACATGCTCGAAACGTCGTGTTTTAAACATCTTAGCTATTTTTGGTACTTAAATCATTTATACATTATATTTTAGTTTTCTTGTGACACTGTCATTGCGGTGGTTGCAACAGAGCTATACTTTTCTTTGGCAAGACCATGTAAATTTCAGAAGCTTGAACGACATGACCAGTCAGCTAGAAAGACTACTCTGCCCTCTGCCACAACGTCAATATTTGCGAGTAGACAGACTTCGCTTTATCGCCGCAACATGCAACATCAAGAATCTTGAACATCGTCGCTCTTGTCCCTTGGATCCCTGTGGAGTTGTTGCACATGTGCAATGCAAATTTCTCCCTTGCTAGCCCAGAGCCCAGGTTTCTCGCCTAGGCAGAAAAGCACGAACATTTGTAGTTTTCAAATGAAACACGTTGATTTGAAAACTTCACAATAAATCAGTTAATGCTGATCGAAAGCAGCAAAATAGTACCTACGTACAAGATTTGATATTGTCGCCAACTGTTTTCATGGTATTCTTGTTCGTAAGACTTTGTTCTGTCCGGCCAAGCACCTTGAAACTCTGCTTTGAGCTTCGAGTTTCCGTTGGTCAACATTAATCAATCGAATTTGCAGAAATTCTAATGGCATTGTATTTTGTTGTATACTTTGTACATGACTGTGTATACACGCCCGACAACACCTTTCTCGGGGAGTTCAGCCTCATTCTGATGCCCCTATACAAATGTATAGGAAAATGACCGGAAGTGAATATTTTCGCCGACTGTGGACGTTTCTTGCAGTGATGCGGTGTGATTTTTCCGCGTTAATTTAATCTCAAAAGGTAGTGAATTTATCTAAGAAATGTTTAAAACAAAAATCGTTTTGATTTAAACTTCCTGGTAAACTCCACGCAATTTGACAGGAGTGATGGTCTTATTTTAAGACATTTTCATCCGTATTTGGGCAAATTTTTCGAATTCATTGTCTTTGGTGACGTAAAAAGCGCCTTGAAAGCCATGACATTTAGAAAATGCCGTAGATCGTAGAAATTGTTTGAAGCGGCTTGGTCTGCTTGCTGCTTGCTTTCAAGAAAACTTTTTAATTCTGAACGAAACGAAGCAATAAACCAATATGCAGAGCACTAGCGATTCTTTTACTGCCAGTGAAGGACAAGAGATGCTTTCATGTTTTCAAATAAGTCTCCAACCCGCCAGAAAGAAAGAGACAAGAAGAAGCAGTTTCCAACGAAAGAACTCGGATATTTATGGATCAAGAACTAAAATCGTTTTGTTTATGATGGCAGGTGTCTTTGATGGACAAATGGATAGCAAATTATAGAAAATATGTTATTTGTACTGGGCAAGTTCCTCTCAATGATGGAGCAACTCAATGCAGTCTGGAAATCTTCTCTTGTTGGCTCTAAAAACTCAAAGACAAGGAAGATAGGGAAGGATGCTGTCTATCGAAATTGCAATGACTATTTCTGAATGGATAACGGCAATAACTGCTTTTTGGTAATTTTCAGAAACTCATGAATAAGCATGGCAGTAGGGGCTACAGGGTGAAACGGGCGAGCTTTGCCTTTGTCTTTGCAAACAATTGTCTTTGCAGATCAAATTCAGAATAAGGTTCAGACTGTTTCAGAATTGGAAGCATTAACATTTCAATTTTGTGATGATTCAATTGCTATTATCTCATCTTCCTATCATCAGAGTAAAATCATCAGAGTATCAATTATTGGATTACTCAAATTTTTTGATATATCATAATATTGTTTTTCATTGAATGCTTTGTTTGAAACAGTCATGTTCCATCAGTTTTGCATCAGTCTTCAGGCATTGAAAAAGCAAGAATTGCATTCTTTTGTGGTTGTTGTCAAATGCTGCTTCATGGTTGGGCTTGATTGGTAAAGGATAATCCTGTTCTGTTTGGGTCCTAAAATGAAACAGAGACAATATTATATCCTCCTACTAGAAACGTTTGCTGCATAGCAAATTTCACTTTGTCTCATAGAGAATTGCATGTACAAAAAAGAGCAGCAAACCAAAATAGGAGATGTCTTTGCGAACTTAAATCAGAGCAGCAATACCCTGCTCAAGAAAAAGAAAACAGATTTAAGGGCAAATAATTGCAGTAAACTATCGTATTTATAGGCAAAATAATCAAAACTGATAATTTTTTGTACAAGGTAGCCTTGATAACATTGTTTTAGTAAGCAAATCTCCTATTTCTAGGTCAGAGCTTCCCCATTAGTCTTGAAGAAAATAAGCAACAATGTAACTTTATGTTTGTTTACATTTAGGCCAAACCCGACGAAAACTCCTATGAGAGCGAAGTCAAAGTTTTGTTAATATTCTCATTGCTCTGGTGGCCAAAACAGCTAGCAAGTACTCTAAAATACTTTCATTTCTGAAAACATTAGATTAAGTTCGAAAGTGATACATTCAACCAAGGTTAACGTTTGTTTTCTGACTAAAAAGCAGACAAGTTTGTAAAAGAAGCACGTAAAGTTAACGCAGATTAAATAGTCATGGCTCTCGAGGAAAAATTGCCTTTCAAAATTGTGGTAAACCGGCAAAGGCTACAGCAAAACAGGCAACATTCCTAGAAACTAGATGCTTACAGCTATTGCGTTATATCTCCAAAAGGAGAATTCCTGTCTTAGTTTAGAAAATATTGGAGTTTGAAAAAATTTCGGTTAAATTTAGGCCAACAAAAGTTCATTTTCTTGAAACTGCAAGCCGAAGTTCAAGACGAGAAAAAGACAAGTTTATTTCGTCAACAATTGGCGAAAGGTGGCAAAATAGGACAAAACGACATCGAGGAATCCAAAAGTTTCAACAAAATTTTCATGAAACAAAGGACAAACGTTAAATTTATGATAGAGTCTGCTTACCTGCTGTGCTGAATCCCGAGTTTGTAAACAGAGTTGTCCACGGCCTTTGAAAAATATGAAAAACCAAGGAGCTCTGAGTCCAAAATGCTAAAAGAACTTGAAAGAGCGAAGATACAGCTATTGCGTTATATCTCGATATTTTGCTTTGGGACACTTGGGACGCCTGCTGACGCCATTTATCACAAAATTTTACTTTCGCGCCACAGCTTTCTTGCAAGAGAGGCCGGAAGTGACGTCAGAATTCAGGCTTGGTGTTGTCGGGCGTGTGTATAGCAGCCTCGTCCCAAAGGGCGTTCAAGAGTGAAAAAAGTCAGTCCAAAAATCAATCTCGTCCCCAGAGTGAGTTCGTTGCTCTACCTCTACTCTGGGGTACAAAAGGCCGTTCGGCAATTTGATTGGCTATTCGAAAACAATAGCAAAGTCAGATTATAACTGGCTCCCATTCAAAAATGGCCTTTATTGAATCGGTAATTTCACAAAATAATCGAGTGTATGGGGCAAGTGAGGAGTTTGAGAGGGGTAATGGACCACGGCTCATCCGAATTTTGGATTTTCAGGAATGTTGGGGTCATTATGACGTCATAACAGGGGGTTGAAAAATAAATGTTGCGATTTTTTCCGACCCGAGGTTACGTTTGGAGTCGATGCTCCATGGTTACAAGCCCGATTTCAAAACGAAAAATAGTTTTCAAGAGACCATTCGTCTGCGAGTCTAATAACGCAATTTGGGATTCAATATTGCACCCAGAAGCGGAGGGCGCCCCCCCAAAAATGGGGAATAATTTCGGCCTACCCCATTTTACGCCGTAACTCCGTTTTGCGAGGAGTAAACGGCCTCGGAATGTCAAAAATCGACGGAAAACTGTATTATTCACTAAAGCGCCTTTAATCTCCAATTTATCTCTAAAATTTGCCGAATAACGAGCCATTCTATTTTCAAAGCTGTGGGGGAAATTCTCGAAAATTTCAACTTAGGGCCTTTTTCCACCCAAATGGATCGTGCTCGTTTTCCTACTAAATGCACTTGCTAACCCCGGATTAATGATTAAATACCCTAAAAAGGGCTAAAATAGGGTCCTCAAAGTGTTTGTTTTTAATTTCTCAATTTACATACTTCAGAATTAGCGCTAGAGTAACGACCATTTTTCGTCGATTATCGTTGCCTAGCAAACTGCAAATCCATAATGGGGCGAATCTTGCCTTATTTTGGCAAGATTCATGCCAAGTGTACCAAGGTGTTCATTCGGCTTCGTGACCAGCGTATGACGTCAGAACACCCTGGGAACGAGGTTTTTCAAAAATATTGCCGTAATAATATGAGTCCCAGTAAGAACGGTCTCGGTCTGGTTTAAAAGTCTCGTTTTGAATAGCGATTACTAGGACTCATCGTAATCAGTCTAATCAATCTATGCACGATTCATCTCTAAGATTTGTCCGCAAAATATCGAAACTCCAAGAAGAATATTGCTTCAGGGAAAAAGGTAGCGGATGGCCTTCAGTCCGCAGCCATGGCCATAGGTCTAAGACCATCCTTGGAAAAGCATGAAAGAATTGCCATGTGTATAAGATAACAGCCTGTGATATTTGATGATTCGAATAACGAAATAATCCTTGAACATTATTTCGAATAACTATGAGCATAGGTTCCAAATCTTTAACTCGGCGTAAAAACGTGGGTGTAAAATTCAATGACCTATTTCTTCTGACTGAATGGCTCGAAAGAAACTTTGGATACTAATCTATAATTCTACCGTTGGACTTTCCAGAAATTTTGAATATTTTTTGAAATTACAGCGTCTCTTACATTGCAACTCATTTCAGGATGTGACGTCATCAAATTTCTAAATCATAAACCAGATGAGTGACAGTCTTTTGCTTGATACCATATTGTAGGCATTCATAAACTCTGGTTTTCTTCAAAAAATATTTCATGTTGCGTCAAACAGTTTAGAAATTACGATGGTTTTAATTTTTTCAAAAGTTTTCTTGAATTCTTGAAAAAGAAGAAAAACACTCTAATTCTGAAAAAATTGAAGATTTCAGGAAATTCCAACGGTAGAATTATAGAGAAATAGCTAAAGTTTCTTTGAAATCATTCAGTTCAAAGAAATAGGTCACTGAATAGTGGTCAGCAGAACCACTATAATTTCCGAGAATTTCTATAGATTTCATTGTGACGTCAAAACAAAATGGCACAGAAATTCAAAAAACAACATGGAAATTCGAAATCTACATGGAAAGTTGACCTAACCGAGCTCCAAGAGATAGGCAGAGCGGTCGGGTTCCATCTCATTACGCCAAGAAACGTTGTTAGCGAAAGTGTGGCTTAAAATTTTTGGCCACGACTGTACATGATGAACTAAAGAGAGCTGATACCTTGAGAAGTTTTAAAAGGGGGTCAAAGAATGCAATTGCAAAAGATGTAAATTTTAAATTTGTAAATAGTTTTGTTATATTGTAAATAGTTGGTTTAAATAGTTTTTAGTAACTATGTATCTACCAACTGTAAACAATGTTATAATGATTATGAAACATGTTCCGTTTTCATCGTTTTCGAGTGTCCCCACTGTTTTCAAATTGCTAATGAGAGGTCCTTTTTCAAACTATGCCGCTTTCAAATTGTCTTGGCAAGAAATATGACTTTAGGCCTGGAGAATAACTATAACGAATCAAATCAGAAACAATAGTTAACATGCATGTTTCCTATCATTTTGGTTGGCACTTCGTCGAAAATACATTGCAGCTCATAGCCTGAAAATGAAAATGTTTCGATTGAGCATTTATCACTTCTTGTAGATTAACTTAATTTCTTGGAATAGACTGTTAAGTCTTAGAAAATTAATTGTATAAATCAAGGGAAGTTGACAGGTATAAAGATTCCAAGCTTCCAAGGCTCCATTCCATGATTTACAAGATTCCATTCCTAACTGCAACAACTCCCTTCAAGCGGTTTAACCCCCTTTCTTGCCCACAGACATCCATTTCGCACAATATGTGTATAATAGACAATTACGCTAAAGAACGCAGCGAGGAACTTTTTACCAAGATGCACTGCGTTCTTCAATCGAATTCCTATAGAGTCGTTAAAGATTCGTTATTCGAACGCAATGCATCTTGGTAAAAAGTTCCTCGCCACCATCTTTAGCGCTATCGTCTATTGTATATCATGTTGACATAGCATGGGTTCCAAATCTTTAAAGAGGTAAGATTACAGTAAAATTAGAAGACTCATTTCTTTGAATTGAATGGCTTGAAAGAAGCCTGAACTATTTTGCTGTAATTCTACCGTTGCACCTTTCAGAAATCTTCAACCTTTTTCAAAAATCAAAGTCTCCTTCTTCTTTTTAAAAATTGAAACCGTCGTAATTTTGAAACTTTTCAAAGAAACATAAATTATTTTTTGCGAAAACCATAGTTAACCAGTTCACCAATTTCTACAATATGGTATCGTGCACAAGTCTTTCACTCTGCTGGCTAATCATCTCTAACGCGTGCTGAATTACACAAGTATATAATGCAAATGATAGACACTATAATGAATATGCAAGGCTACCAAGGCTAACAATGAAAGGGAAGTAGAATCATTGACCTGAGCAGAATCACAGCATCATTGAATTGTATTGGTTGAGATGGAATCGTTGGCAGAGGTGATGCCTTTGTCTCATTCAGTCTATAAAAGCCATCTGAAAATAAGAAGATCGTGCTAGTAAATGTAGTAGGGTAATTAAGCTATGAAATTAAGTTTACTCGGCATAGAACTATTGCCGTATAAGCTAGGCAGAAAGCAAAACAAATGAAGAAGTACTCCCAAAATCAATTGCGTAAATAGACTGCTTAACATCTACATCAGAAATGGAAGGCAAATAGCTTTCCCTGGACACGTGTTAAGGAATCAAAGTCTGGACAAAAGACTGCCAATAGGTATTTTAATGGGAAACCGAGGAGGGGGCAGACCATCTACAAGACTAAATGACAATATTAAAGAAATCTGAGGGCTTACAATGGTTGGAGTTTAAAGATTGGCAAAGGATCGAGCCCAGTGGAGAAGGCCGGTGCAGAGAGCCGTGGATGTTCATGTATGAACAACCCGTTGTTGATGATGATGGCATAGAACTCTCCCATGCTAGATTTGATTAAAGGCCCCCATTAGCCATGTTTAAAGAATGAAGTCATGCACGTAACTTGCCTCAAAGTAATAGAATATTTATTTGCAATTGCATTGCACAATTTAGTTTATATCGAAATGGCTGTAGCCTAATAACGAGCCCACTTGATGAAGCAGACTAGATTTCTTATTGATATGCATTAGAATCACTTCATTAGATAAAGCGAGAGTCCATAGACGTAGGAACCGGGGGGCACTGGGGGCGCGTACCCCCAAGATTTATCAATAAACCAAAAAGTGCCCTTTTCGTCTCAGGATGTGCCCCTTTTGAAGACCGAAGTGGACAGAAAGTCGTTTAATTTTGTCATTGTTTACTGTGTGATCTAGTTATGTTTACTTCTCATTTTGGTTCATTGTGAAAAGAAAATCGGATATCTAGCAGCATTCACACTATTTTCTTTTATATATCACATTTTTACAGTCAAAAATCTGATGTATCTTAAAGCGCCCTTGTTTCGAAAAAGCGCCTTTAAATTGCCGTGCCCCTCCAGGTTTAAGATGCGTCCTACTGCTCTGAGTAAAACTGAAGGATTGCCGACAATATTAACAAATTGTTTACTTTATCCTAACAAGAGTTGCCACTATAACAGTGCCAGACTTGTTTCTTGATAGTATTATATGGGTTTGTTGGTTTCCTTGGCAACAGTTATCTCCATATCGAAGATTTCAAACAGTAAGTGTGCCAGGTCAAAGAGGTCAAATTTTGAAAATTGCCTTGTAATGAGTTGTCTCCTCGATTAATGTTAGGAGCAAGAAGTAATTAGTCTCAAAGCACAAGTTAATGATACTTCTCTCTTAATTTTGCATCGAATGATATTTAAGTTTGTTTGGTTGGTATGTTTCGACCACGGGGAGGGGGGAGGGGGCTCTTCCATAGTAAAGGTACCTGGGGATGTGCCGCGAGCAAGGGTATACTTTTTCGGACTTCTAGTCTAGCCAAGGGTATACTTTTTTTGCAATTTTTAGCCTACAGTGGTCTAGCCAAGGGTATCATTTTTGACAATATTGGTCTAGCGAACGGTCATGATATCATATTTGGTACAAATTTGACAATATTGGTCCAGGAAATGGTCAAATTGGTCTAGCCAAGAGTACCATTTTTGTAAAAATTAGTCTAGCCTACGGTACCATTTTGAATATGCTCGCGGGAGACCTCTACCCAAAATTTGGCCAAGAACCCCCCCCCCCCCCCCACCGTGGTTTCGACGGAAGGACATGGTTGGTAAACAGAAATTCCTAACCACTGCCTGAATGGCAACCATAACCTTAAAACTAAAATTCTGCTCTTGAAGACCTCTCGATCAATGCCTGAGTTCTTTTATGTTTGCTTCGTTATAGCGAGCGACAAGAATTAATTGGCCAATGGCCTGGACTTTTGAAACACACCTAAGTCACTTAATAGTGATGAAAATTCCAAGGCGGTGAAGAATAACTAAGCCAGATTGAATAAGATGTCAAGTCTAAAAGAACAATTTCTATCTCAACAAGGTGTATCTTTTAAATAGGTTTTATAATTTAACCCTATTTTAACCGGGTAAAAAAAGTGATTTTCAACCGGGGGGCCTTTTTGGCCCCCCCCTTTATGATTTTCTCCGCAAGTATAACAGCTATGACCCTGAAACTTGCACTGTGTCATAACTGAACAAAGTATAATCTAAAAATAGCATAAATCAATCAATAGCTGTAACAATATTAGCCTCATTTCAATGTTATGTTGCGCCTGCGCCCACGTTATTGTTATGTTGGAAGCACGGAAAATGGATGACTGATGAAATGAAACTCTTTTGTGGTAATAGGTTGTTCTTTATCTTATTTCCTGGAAACCCTTACATGGTGTCAGGTGAAAAAAACCATCTTTGATGTGTAGCAAGTGGAAGATTGCCTTGCTGATTTTTGTTTGTGTTCAAGCTGTACAGCGTCTCGACGTACAATGATGACAAGTCCAGATCCAAATGCGTCTGGGCCGTGTGGGCCCAGTGCTTCCCCTGAAGGAAATGGGGCAACATCTTCGTTCATATCTAACGTGCCATTACCCCCAAGATTACAGTTAGGAAGCAATTTATCAGAGAATTGGAAACAGTGGAAACAAATATATGA
The DNA here is from genome assembly GCA_039566865.1 of Aurelia coerulea. NCBI lineage: Eukaryota > Metazoa > Cnidaria > Scyphozoa > Semaeostomeae > Ulmaridae > Aurelia > Aurelia coerulea. The sequence continues at coordinate 9,587,246 of CM076954.1, forward strand.
TACCAATGAAACCGTTATGAATTTGAAGTCTAAACCAGATAATTTTTCGAGTTGCTGCTCTCATCACCTGTATAGGACCGGAAGCTCTCAGTAAACACAATTCACTTCTGTACCAGGATAAGGGTGAACGTCAAAACATTGAGAGAATTTTTGCATTATGGAATACTTACTGCATTGGTGAAACAAATGTAATTTACAAACGCTATAAATTCAATAATCGTAATCAAGAACCTACAGAATCAATTGAAACTTATGCTGCTTCTTTGCGTGCCCTTGCAGCAACTTGTGCGTCTTGAGCTCTTAATGGTGAGCTGATACGTGACCGAATTGTTTGTGGAATTCATGATAATGCTGTGCGACGTAAGCTGCTGTAGGAACCAAAATTATCATTATCTAGATGCATTGATTTATGAAGGGCAACAGAAATAACTACTGCTCAAGTAAAAGCAATGACAGGCCAAGCTGATAATCATGATCTCATGGCAAATTATGTTAGGAGACAAAGCACCCCAAGAAGAGCCACTGGAGACACCTGAGCTTTTATGATTGCAAATTTTGTGGACGTAGTAGCCATAGAAAAAACAAAGATTATTGCCTAGCCTATGGCAAATTTTGTTCTGGTTGTGGTAAGAGAAACCATTTTGTTGAAAAATGCAGTGTGCAGAACACACCAGGTAAGAGATACATTTTCTAAAGCCTAGATACGTGCAGTGAAAGAAGAAACCACTTCTTCTAGTGTTGGAGAAATTCTCGTTGTTGAAATTTCATACCAAAACACTTTGGAAATCAATGCTGTGTCCCAATCTCCTCCTAAGAATAAAATCTTTGCCTCCATGGCTATACAAGGCAGGCAAATTTCCTTCCAACTTGACTCAGGTGCTACCTGTAATGTTCTTCCAGAACATCTCGTCCCTCCAGGCACAATTGTTGAAAAATCTGATCATTCGTTGCGTCTGTACAGTAAAGCTCTGTTGCCAATTCTGTTACCAATAAATGGCATTTGTAAGCTTAAGGTGGTAAACCCCAAGACCCACACTGAGTACACTGTCAGATTTATCATTGTGAAAGGGGATTATGTACCATTATTAGGAGCTGATGCTGCGCAAAAGATGGGCCTATTGACTGTAAATTATGATAATATTTTTCATGCAAATATAGACAATGTTAGCTCTAATAGCATTGCTCCAAACAGCCCATGTCAACAAGCACAACAAAATGCTGTCTCAGAAACAGTTTTGTCAGCCACCGAAGAGGCTCCACTCAGTGCAGCAGATATAGAGAACCACTTTGGATCTGTCTTTGAAGGATTTCGTCATATGCCCGGCAGGTTGCACTTAGACGTTGATTAGTCACAAACCCCTGTTGTCATGCCACCTCGCAGAGTCCCCTTCGCTCTCAAACCAAAGCTTAAGGCTGAGCTGGAAAGGTTGGAAGATCTTGATGTCATTCAGAAAGTTACAGGCCCAACAGATTGGGTATATCAAATCTTGTCATTGCAGAAACACCAAATGGGAAACTGAGGTTATGCATCGATCCACAACACCTCAACAAAGCACTGAAATGAAGCCATTACCCTTTACCGCTCACTGACGATGTGTTGCCAGAGCTAGAAGATGTCAAGGTATTCACCAAAATTGACCTGAAGGAAGGGTATCTTCAAATAGAGCTCGATGAGGAATCAAGCATGCTTACAACGTTCCAAAGATCATGGGGGCGTTGGAGGTATCTCAGGATGCCCTTTGGGATAAAGCCAGCCTCAGAGCATTTCCAGCACAGATTTGATCAGTGCATTGAAGGCCTATCTGGCGTATATGCAGTCGCTAATGATGCACTCATTACCGGAAGAGGGGAAACATACGAAGAAGCTGCTAAAAACCATGATGAGAACATGCTAGCACTTTTGAAACGATGCCAAGAAAAGATAATCCAGTTGAACAAAGACAAATTCAAGTTTCAATGCAATGAAGTTTCATTCATTGGTCACACCCTAAAACAAAATGGTCTGAAGATAGACCCCGCAAAAGTGGAAGCCATCACAAAGATGGGCAAACCTCAAGATGTTGCAGGCGTACAAAGGTTCATTGGCATGGTAAAATACCTGGCCAAGTTTCTTCCCAGACTGTCAGAAGTATGCGAACCTCTGAGAAGTTTGACCCACAAAGATGCACCATGGGTATGGGGAAAAGCTCACGAAGAAGCATTCACAGACATACAAAAAGCAATATGCGAGGCACCAGTTCTAAAGTATTTGACCATAGAGTAGCAACAGAAGACCAAGGTGACGCATCATCGAAGGGACTTGGTTTTGTGCTCATTCAAGAGGGGCGTCCATTCTCTTATGCAAGCAGAGCACTCACCCTTGCAGAGCCAAATAGAGAAATTACAGCCAAATAGAGAAAGAACTGCTTGCACAAGTATTTGGAGTGGAACATCATCATACCTACGTATACGGCAGAGAGATCACACTTTGGACGATCACAAACCACTTGTCTCAATCACCAGCAAGCCACTCGCATCTGCTACAAAGAGACTGCAAAGACTATTGTTAAGATTGCAATCCTACGATGTTAAAATCTGCTATAGACCTGGCAAAGAAATGGTCCTAGCAGATACACTCTCTCGAGCATACCTACCGACAAGTGAGAGACAGAAGAGAAGTCAGAAACCGAAGAAGAAGTCGAAACTATCCATATGATAAATCATCTCCCAATCTCTGAGCCACAGCTGAAAGAAATCCAAAGAGAAACCAGATGTGACAATACTTTGTAATCACTGAAGGCAACCATTTTGAGTGGATGGCCAGAAAGCAAAGAGACCCTCCCTCAATGCATTCATCCATACTTCTCAGTTCGAGATGAGCTAGCAACACAAGATTACGTAATATTCAAGGGTCAGCGAGCAGTTATTCCAGAGACACTACGCTAAAAGATTCGAGAGAAACTGCACGTGGCACACACGGGAATACAGAGTTGCCTCAGGAGAGCAAGAGAAGCAGTCTATTGGCCTGGCATGAACAAAGATCTGACCGACTTCATTTCGAAACGATCAGGCCAAAGAACCCCTCATTCCCCTTGAAATCCCAAGCCGCCCCTGGCAAATCATTGCTGCCGACATTTCACAGTCAACAACAAAGACTTCCTCTGTACTGTGGATTGCTACTCCAACTACTTCAAGATAGATCGTCTATTCTACAAAACTGCTGTGGAAGTTAAAAAGAAGCTCAAGAGACACTTCTCTACGCATGTCATACCAGATAAGTTCATGAGTGACAATGTACCCTTCTCTTCCAAAGAATTCCAGGATTTCGCCAAGGAATATGAATTTAGCACCGAACCAAGCTCGCCATGGTATGCTCAAAGCAATGGCAAAACAAAAAATGCCGTCCAAACTGCAAAGATTCTGATGAAGAAAGCAGCTGAATCTGGCAATGACTTCTATCTCGTGCTGCTTGAATGGCGAAGCACGCCTTCTGAGGGGATGGACAGCTCTCTTTCCCAGCGTATTTTCAAAAGAAGAGCCAAAACTCTGCTTCCCATGTCCAAGAAGCTCCTCAAACCAAGGTCGTCACAGGTTTTCAAGAAAAACTTTGCCAGAGGAAAAAGATACAGTCAAATTATCATAACAGAGGCACAAAGGAGCTTAGCCCACTAGCCCTATTCTAACCGGGTAAAAAAAAGTGATTTTCAACCGGGGGGCATTTTTCGCCCCCCCTGTTTTTCTCCGCAAATATAACAGCTATGACAATGAAACTTGCCCTGTGTCATTATTGAACAAAGGAGAATCTAGAAATAGCACCAATCAATCAATAGTCACGTGATTGGTTGCTAGGCAACCAAAAACAATCCAAATTTTGAGAAAATCGAGCTATTTGCAGAAAAGGGTCCACTATTAGCTAATACCGGGGGTCCCAAAAAAAACGCAACGGCTTTGATCGGGACTAGCGACAAGAATTTAGGTCCAATCAATCCAAAATAATTTTTGATATAATCCTCGATAGCTAACTTGAAGATAGATACCTTGTTTGTTGATATTGTTGCATGGGGAGTTGGAATATCAATTTTGAAAGTCCAAATTTGCTTCCATCTCCAAACCAGAGGTTTCGGGTTTTTGCCTTACTGAAAACATCTCGAGGAATCTCTTCAGTCATTGCATGGTGTAGTACTGTGAGCATGCTAAGGCACACATGTTTAGGCACACATTTCAATTGAAATTTGAAAGCTAAAAATTGACAAACATAACAATGCCGAAGGGAAAATACACAAAGGAATATATTTCTTCAATCATAGTGCACCTGCAAAAGAGCCAAGCACGAATGAGCAATTTTAAGGATCTTATCCATGGAAAATTTTCCCTTGGGTATATTCAATTTCTTGTTTTGTAATGATTCGAAGAAAGATTATACAAAATGCATTTCATTAAAGTCACGGAGATTGCAAGAACTAATTCATTTTTCACACCCAAGCAAACTATTTCGCGTATTACTTTCTTTTATGAGACAGATGCAATGCTAACTTTTCCAAACTGTTGAAGCATAAAAAAGATATCTTCTCCGGACAAAATTGATGAATTTGATTGAATTTCTATTCAAATGTTTTCCTCAGCATGAGGCTTTTTTCTCATATTTCTCGGTAATTCAGGAGATTCCCCAAAATAGCGCGTTTGTAGTTTAGGCCAAAACCCAAAAGCTCTGGTTTGGAGGTTCAGGCAAATTTCAACTTTGAAGATTAATATTCCCACTCTCAATGCATCAATATCAACAAACAAGGTATCTATCTTCAAGTTAGCTATCGAGGATTATATAAAGAATTATTATGGATTGATTGGACCTAAATTCTTGTCGCTAGTCCCGATCAAATCCGTTGCGTTTTTTTGGGACACCCGGTAGCTAGATAAAATTGGCAAAAAACCATCCAAATACCTGCTTGACACCATTACTTTGTAGTTTCATAAGGTTTGATACGGATATTTTTGGTTTCTAATTAGCTAATTAAATAACGAAAATTTGATTCAATGAAAAATCGTTTGCTCAATAATTATGATTAAAAACTATTAATTTTGCATATTATTGATGAAACCAAGTACCTTCATCGATAATTGAAGTCAATTCGTGAGTTTTGCGTCCAAAACTTACTAATTCATCAAGAATATGACGTCATAAAGATTGATGACGTTATAGAAATAATAAACTGCTGATGTCAGCAAATATGAATAAATTATACATCAAATGAAAGTTCTCATCGAGACAAATCGAATGTTATATATATATTGCTGAGATTTAGTTACAAAGAAAGAAATTAGAGCCATTTTAAAGAATTTCGTTGTGACCACTTTTTTATATATATATCATTCATCTAAAAAGTTTACAATAAATTCTACAATCTACAATACTTATCTAATTACTATACAACACTACGGGAACGATACCAGGGGGAGCGAAAGCAATGACTACCCCATGGCCAAAAACATAAAGACATATAACGTTAACTTACATGCAACTAACTGTACACTACGAACGATTAGAAAACGAATGGATGAAGGATAATATACTAGATTCTGTCTGATATTATATGTCATGTCAAGGTTGGGAAGAACTTAAAGGGGGATTCCGCAGAAAAAAACCGCATATTGGTGAACTGCCTTGTTTGCTTTTAAAAGGAACATGCTTATCATTATAAACATTTTCCAATGTTTCTCCAACTTGAATAAAGTTCAAACGGGCCAAACACGAGACAGATATTTTTCAAAATGGAGACCGAGAACTAAGCCATATCCTGGAATGTGAATCCGAGACAGAAAACGAGAATTCTCGGTAAAGCCGATGAATTCTCTTGTGCGTAGTCGACCGTGGACACATAATGAATGAATACAAAAGGACATTAAAACTCAATTTAAAGAGCGACGCGCAACGAGCCTATCAAGATTTGCTGATAACTGACCAACAGACAATAACGAAAATATGCTGCCTTTGTTCGCCGAGAACGATGCATAAAAATGATAGGGTATTGAAATTAAAATTGTCCATATGTTTTCTTCCATATCTCGCGTTTGAGAAGCGCGATCGACGAAAGGAAAACGATTTCCGAGGGCTGACATAATCTGTTTCTCAATCGGGATGACAGCATGAATCTCTGTATGCATTTAATTTTCGAGGAATGCCCCTTTAAAAAGGTTCACGAGCGCGGCTCGTTTGAAATTGAGATGCATAAGATGCCTGACATCTAATATGAAACAGAATTTACAAGGAAAACAAAGAACATTCACGTGAAGGGACTTGGTGGTTGCTAAGAACATAGCTAAAGTTTCAAAGGATCTCAAACAAACCGACCAGTTTCGTGGATGAAACGTAAAGTCAATTGGAGTATATTTTTGTTCAAGTCATCAGAAAAGCCTTGATCACCATATAGTAAAAGCTGCGTCAAAGCATCATTTGAAAGGCTAGCGATTTGTACATATGGTTGCAATAATTCTACAATTCCAGCGAGAAGATCTCTTCGTTGAACATCAAAAGAAGGGCAGAGCAACAAAAAATGCTCCGTATCCTTGATGCCATCGTTTGTTGGACATATTGGTTATATGGTATCCCTGAAATTATGCTTCAACTTGTGAACATTTAACTTACTGAGACCAACCCTAAGTTGAGTAAGATAGGATAATCCTATTGGATCGTGTATTCCAAAAACAGATTTTGCAGGGGGTCGGATTATTGATAAGATCTTTTTCTAAAAAAAAAGCAGATGAGGGTGCAAGTCTAAATTCAGGCTCAAGCTTATTCCATTCGGATAGGCAGTTGGGATAAAAACTAGACTTAAATTTTTCTGTCCGTGCCTTTAATCGCCCAATGACATCCTGGTCGAAAAGACAGTACTGCGACTGATTGTGACACTCTCCAAATATGGGCATGTAGTTGTCACGTGGTCAAACAATAGGTATCGACATTTTTATTTTCTGATTGCCAATTAAATTTAGTAAAGGTCTAGGAGTTTCAGCTTTATAGCTAGCATCGTTTGGAAGCTATTAAAAAGAATCCGGTGTGGGGCGAAAAACGCCCCCCGGTTAAAATAGGGTAGGGTTAAGTCTTTCTAATTTCAGAGAGTGCAAGGACTCTATCTTGATAGATAATGCATTGGTTGTAAGACTGAGAGCTTCCAACATTTAATTCCTCATTGCTAATACCATTTTCGAACAAAAACAGATATCTTAAATTTTAGCAGAATCAAAATTTTGAAAATTTGGCAATGTAAATCAAAGAAGCATTTCATTTGTATGAATTTTTCACTGCTTTGATTTTTACTATGTTACAACTTTATCTGGCTAAAAAAATATGTGCTGCAAACCTTTTGATGGATATTCTCTGGAAAGTGCATCACCCTGTCGGCGAATGATCGTCCCACGTTGTATGCCAGATGTTGGCAGTTCCCAGCCTTTTGGGTAACGTGCATTTTCACCATGAGGATTCCAGTTTTGCGGGTCAGAGAACAAGATTACTCCATTAGCTCCTCTCATCTGAGCATTTGCGACCTATTATGATCAAAAGACAATCATGGAAAGAAGAAGACGCATATGAAAGTGAATTTTGCATACTTGCAGTTGGACTCAGCATATATGATTTTGGTTTTTAGCCACTGACCGAACAGCACTGTGCGTCTCCGCACGTTGCTGGAATCTGCAGATCTGGAAAGTTTCCAGGAAATATGATCAATGAATTTTAGAGAATTCCTCTCCCTTGGGAATGAGCATATTGTCTTCCATACATTACGAGTTGCACAACATTATTTGTACCAAAGCCCAAATTCATTGAAGATCTAGAAATGCTTCAAAATGTTGACATGATGGTTTCAGAAATTGCCCTAAGGGGGACACTCAGCTAATACGCATACAGGGGGGTCAGTCCGAGAAATTTTCAGGCAACCCAAAAATATCACTTTAGCTTTATTGCATTCAAAAGTATCAGCTCATTTTATACTTCGACACCTGAAAACGACCATAAAATATCTTGTGACAATGCTAATAGTGGTCACAGATGTCTCTCAAAAACCAAGAAATATCAGTTTCACAATATTTGATGCCTAAAAATATCAAAAAACGTAACTTCAGTTTTCTGGACCTAAAAATATCACTATCGGTAATAGTCTAACCCAGAAATATCGGACGTACCTCCCCGTATGTGCATGTATAGAGTGACCCCACCCCCCTCTCCCCGGGGAAATTGTGAGAAAATTGAGCAAATTGAAGGATAGTTTTGCTGGAAGATATCTACAAAATTGGCCGCAGCCTCATCACCACTTTCGCTGGAAATCTTCTCCAAGTCGTCAGGGACAGGCCTAGCCAGGTGAGATACTCCGCAAAATCTGAGATTGTAGTTAAGACTTAAGTTGAAGTACTAATGGTCCTTGTGCCATCTTCTGCGCACTCAAATTTAATGTGCAGGCCAATGAAATGTTGGAAAATATATTATCTAGTATGACGTCATCAACAATTGGTTGTTGCCCATGCGTACTGACGAAAAACCATAACCATGTTAGGCTTCTTTTTTTATCAAATGAGTGACATTATATGATGCAGCAGGTCTTTTTATGTATATTTAACATTTTTTGCTATATTCTAAAGTAAGTTATAATCAATTTTAGACAAAAATCGCTCTTTTTTTCGTACGAAATATAAATGCTGCTATCAGCAAATATATTAGTGTTACAAAGCAAAAATCTCCAAATAAGAATTACAAGGATATAATCCTTATATATTTCAAATATCACATCGATATATTTTACCCATTTGGAGATACAACGCGACAAAGTACATGTGGTTTTACACCCACAGGACCGCCGAGAGGGGGGGTAGCCGGGGCAACTGCCCCGGGGCCCGGGCCCCGCCAGGGGCCCGTAAAAATGAAGCTTTGTTTTTCCATTGCATTTTGTAATTATATCATCTAGCTGGGCCCCGCAAGGGGCCCCGGCAAAATCAAATTTTCTTCTTGTCCATTGCACTTTCAAGTTCAAATGATATCACGGGCCTCAGTTCATTTCAATTGCAATAAACTTGGTGTTGTGTTGTAAGCTTCTCTGGACGAATGTAAACAACAACAAAAATGCACAGAAATCGAACGGGAGTCCACATCTCCTCGCTGCTATCAACGTTGTTTCGTTAAATCGCATTAAGAATAAGCTACTGAAATATTGCTCATGCCATAACTGATGTTTTCGAATAAATAAACTCAGTCAGAAAGTTATTACTTTTCTATCTACGTTCTCCCAGGCCCGTCGGAAGTTCTGTCATTTTTGATATTATGCAATTCAAAAACAATCTACCAGGTGCGCCATAATAAACTATGCACGTTTGGCAGGCCACTATAAATCGTACACTAAACCGATTTTGAAGATTTATGATGTAATCTTTAGCAGAAAGCCTGGATTAGATTCTAGGACTTTTTGCAAATTTTTCCGTTTCCAGTTTTTAGAGCTAGAAGCAAGTTTCTTAAGTTGTTCATTTTCGAGAACACTGAAAACGATAAAAAAACGTTGATCAAATTTTAAAAGATTTAACATGAATGAATAAAGAGAAAACGTTTTCAGGGGCATTTGGCGGTTTAGTACGAACTCTCATACAGAAATTACAATTATTCGATTTCCAAATCGCAAATCACCACGAACAAGTTCTCTCTTTGTCCTTTCATGTCGATTCTTTAGAAAGCTTGATCAATGATTTTTCATCGTTTTCAGTGTTTTCGAAAACTAACATTTTAGGAAACTCGCTTCTAGCTCTAAAAACTGCAAATGAAAAATTTGCAAAAAATCCCAGTATCTAATTCAGGCTTTCTGCAAATGATTTAGTCATAAATCTGCAAAATCGGTGCAGTCTACGATTTATTGTGGCCTTTTAAACGTGCATAGTTTATTTTGGCGCACCCGCTATATCCTCGTGAAATTGAATGAGGTCCTATTTTCAAAATTTCCCGGAAAGACCTCCATCATTCACGATCCTTTGCCTCTTTAAATGGCAGATTTTACAAAAATGAAGCGTTTTCCAGCGATCTAAAGGGCGTGTTCATAAAAAATTTTCCCGGACCCCATTTTTGCTCGCTGCGCTCGAATCAAGTCCTAGCCTCCCAAAATAGAATTTTTTTTTTCTTTATTCAATAAAAACAATTAAAAGAAACAAACAACAAGATTTATAAACTACGTGCCATCCATAGCGGGAAAGGACATATTGTCAGCGAGTTCCCACTATGGATGACACTTACATTTTCAAATATATAAGGTTAATTTGACTAATACGAACACACACGCAGATACATTCACAGATACTAGTACACACAGCTACATTCACACATAGTACTCATACAGATACAGTCACTAACATGTAAAGTATGAATTCTTTGTTTCCAGAGGATGCTAAGTTTCGTAATCTACCAGATCAAAATGCTTGGACGATTTAATGTACTTTATTGCAGCTTCAAGAAATAGAATTTCATTCCGACATGTCTAGTTATTACCGTGGATCATTTTGCAGCTAGAAATTGATGAGGGTTAGACATTGCATTGCACTTTAGTCACAAAATCCGACATAAAAATTCACGATTTTCATGTTTTGAATTCACGAAATTTTCCCCAACTGTGCACTCGTAATAGACTCATTCCAAAAGTCTCTTGTTTTGCTCCCTCCCTCTGTTGACTTGCCGCCACAAAAGGAGTGATAACAACAACAACAACATAACGCAAAAGTTAGAGGGCCTTAGAGGGGCCTATTAATACGCTTTTGGTGGCAGTGCCAAGCAAGGGGCCCGCATCCACTAGTTGCCCCGGGGCCCGCCCTCGCTCTCGGCGGCCCTGTACACCCAAATTAGCAACATTTGCTGACGTCAGCACTTAATCACGTGACACAAACAAAAATAAATCACATCAACTCGTTTGCCTTATCATGTTTGTTACTCTTTCCAAGTTTCAAGTCTCTAGCACTTATGATTCTGAGAAAAACCAGGGGGAGAAAATTATAATCTTAGAGTAAAGGATCTCGTCCAACTTCCAAATACGAGGACTCTGAGATACGGGAATGATTCTTTGTCATTTAGAGGAAGCATACTTTGGAACACACTCACTGACATAATAAAATCTGCAAAAAGCAACAGTCAATTTAAAAACAGCATTAAAGATTGAACGGGATCCAATTGCAATTGTATGATATGTAGATAAAAGAGAACACTGTAAATAGGTAACACCAGTTGGCCTTTATTAGTTTATAAACTATTCCTTTAGCCAACTTTAAATAAATGTATTATTATGGTTCGTATTATTACGCTCAGTATTACACTGGTAGTTTTGTCCTTTCGATCTGGTTACAACTAGTAACCTTAGGTCTAAGGGTTTTATGCACTGATCTTTATCCTACTTAAAAATCCAAGAGAAAGTCTACATTTCCAATGTTCTTCGTAATATTCTTGCAGTTCCAAGCAGCGTACTTTTTTGCAATGCCTCTGTTCTGATGTTAACACCAATTTTCTTTATCCATGTTTCTAAATTTTTTGATATCAGGCCTAGTGCACCAATAACAATCGGGATGACTTCAGTCTTCTTCATTCCCCAAAGGGATGCAATCTCTCGCCTTAGATCTTGGTATTTTTCTACCTTTTCTTGCTCCTTATTTCCTACTCTCGCATCATTCGGAACAGCTATGTCAATGATTTTACACTCCTTTTTCAACTTCTCAACAACGACAATATCTGGTCTTCGGCTCTGGATAAAATGAACACATTGAATGGTAAAGTCCCATAATATCTTGGTCTCTTCATTTTCTAGCACACTTTGTGGCTCATGCTCGTACCATTTCTTTTCTCTTTCAAAACCATACATACCACATAGTTCCCAATGAATGATTTGCTGCGCAACACTGTCATGCCTTGCTTTGTATTGTTTTGAGCAAGTTTACTGCATTCGCTAACGAGGAGGGAAATGCTTTCCCCTTTGGCACCACACAATCTACAGAGCGGAGATTCAGATGTTTTATCGATATGGAATTTGGAATAATTGGTTCTTAGAGCTTGTTCTTGGGCGGAGAAAATCAATGACACTGTCCCAGATTTGAGATCTGACTTTCTCACCCAATTCCAAGATTTAGTCTCATCTACATCCTCATTGATCTCTCGAATAAATTGGCCATACATTTTCTTCTCTCTCCACGTATTCTTTAACTCTTCCGTAGCTGCCTTCTTAAACTCATCTGGCTCTATGCAGGATTCTGTCTCGAGAACTTTCGACTCTTTCGTCAGTTTAAGTAGTGTCTCTGAGCTATGGTTGATATACCATCCTAGGCTATTTTCTTCAGCTCGGATGCAACCTTCACAGCTGATTAATCCTCTGCCACCTTTTCCACGTGGGACATAGATCCTGTCTACATCGCTTTTAGGGTGCAATGTTCCATGAATAGTCATGAGCTTTCGCGTTTTCCTATCCATTCGCTTTAGTTCATCTTTGGTCCACCGTATGATTCCTCCACTATACCTCAATAGCGAAACAGCCCAAGTATTTGCAGCTAGGATCTTATTCTTGTCATTGAGCCCTGACTTCAGGACTAGCTTAACTCTTCTGAAATATTCTCTATTAAACCGTTCTTTCATATCATTCTCCATCACTCTATCTAGCTCGAGCATCCCAAGATATTTATATCCATCTTTCTCCACTTGTCTGACACGTTCTCCATTCGGCAATTCAATTCCATTGCATTCAACTAGCTTTCCTCTTTTCAGTATCACTACGCCACATTTATCTATGCCAAATACCATTCCGATATCGCTACTGAATAAATGCACTGTTTTCATTAATGAATCGATTTGGTCTTGCGTTTTACCAAATAATTTTAGATCATCCATGAACAATAAATGATTGATTTTAGTATTTTTTCCTTTAAATTCATACCCGGCTGTAACTTTCCTCAGTACCAAAGACATTGGGATCATGCAAAGAACAAAGAGCAGAGGGGAGAGGCTATCACCCTGAAAAATCCCTCTTTTAACATTGACTGTTCCTAAATATTCGCCAGATGACATCAGCCTGGTCTTCCAATTATTCATGCTACCTGTCAAAAATGTCTTTATATTTTCTGCAATACCAAACATTTCCATACATTCAACAATCCATGAATGGGGAACCATATCATATGCTTTACGGTAATCTACCCAGGCCATGGCCAAATTTGTATGCCTCCTTCTGCAATCTTTTAGGACCATTTGATCTATCAAAAGCTGATCTTTCGTTCCTCTAGATTTCTTTCTGCATCCTTTTTGCTCAGAGTATTATTATTATTATTATTATTATTAGTATTTATTATTATTTATTATTATTATTATTATTATTATTATTATTATTATTATTATTATTATCATCATCATTATTATCATTATTATTATTATTATTATTATTTGAATCATTATCACAGTACAACTGGTAATGCATAGTCCACTTTCAGGTTACATCCCGTAGCTTAAGAAAGTGTGCATGCTGTCTCTGTAGAAAACATAAATAGTTCTTCCTGCTATTTTGTCTCTTATGTCCAGTACTTTTCTAATAATCCTGGCCGTACCAATGAGGCATGCTTTCTGTAATGGCTGTATTCCCGGTTCAAAGTCAAGTGCTGCAATGTAATTCTTGAAATTTTTTGAGACTACTCCAAATGCCCCAATGACCACTGGTATTATTGCAACTTTCTTTACTTCATCCTTCCACATTTTCAAAATTTGGTATTTCAGATCGTTATAATGTTCCAGCTTCTCCTCCTCTTTCTGCTTTACTCGAGTGTCAAATGGACATGCTACATCGATTATCTGGCAACTCTTTTCTTTCTTATTCTTCAGCATGATATCTGGTTTGTTATGATCTATGCGAGTTTCAGTTTGGATAGAAAAGTCCCACAATAATAGTACTTGGTCGTTTTCAAGTACCTTATTGTCTTTCGTTACCACATGGTTGTAGTATCTATCGTCGCATTCGAATCCGAATTTCTTGCACAGTTACCAGTGAAGGACGGCTGCCACTTTGTCATGTCTCCAGCATTTATATTCTCTCTGTGCTAATTTTTGGCATTCAGATACCACATGAGCAATGGTCTTGTCCCTTTCCCCGCACATTCTGCATTTTGATGATACGTACTCCCTGTCAATATTGCTTTTTATCCAGTTCGTTCTCAAGGCTTGGTCTTGTGCCGCTAAAATCATCCCCTCCGTTTCTTTCTTTAGATACTCTCTCTTAAGCCAACTCCATGAATTCTCTTCATCTCTTATGTCCATTGTCTCCTTGTAGAATACCGGATGAAGTTTCTTTTGGAGATATCTATTCTTCCTTTCCTTAGTTAGCTCTTTTTTCAGATCTTTGGGGTCACCCCCATCAAATACAATACCCTCTCTCCCAACTTCTGCTAATAACCTTTCATTGCTGTTGCTGATGTAATAGCCAATGCTAGTTTGCTCGATCTTTACACATTCTTCAACACTTAACAATCCTCTGCCTCCCTCTGCTCGCTTCCAGTATAATCGGTCTACGTCAGACTGTGGGTGTAATGCTCTGTAGATATTTAGTAGCTTCCTTGTTTTCCTGTCCAGTTCTTGTAATTCTAATTTTGTCCAATCCAATATTCCTGCACTGTATCGTATTATGGATACCGACCTTGCATTTGTGGCCTGGATTACATTTCCAGCATTCAGTTGTGATTTTAATATTTTTCCCACTCTTCTAGCATATACTTTCTTTACCTTTTCTTTCACTTCCTTGTGCTTTATATCATCAAACTGAAGAATTCCTAAATATTGATACCCTTCTTGGTCATCCAACGATCTTATCTTTGCACCGTCAGGCAATTCAATTCCTTCACTCATTACAAATTTTCCTCTCTTCATCTGAATCATTGCACATTTTTCGATTCCAAAGTTCATTCCTATGTCTTTACTAAACACCCTGACTGTTTGGATGAGAGTGTCTAACTCCTTTCGATCTTTTCCATAGAGCTTCAGGTCGTCCATGTAAAGTAAACGATTCACTCTTGGCCTGTTCTTTCCAAGATGATAGCCATCCTTCATATCATTAAGCAGCTTTGACAGTGGAATCAATGCTAGAACGAATAAGAGAGGTGACAAACTATCACCTTGGAAAATGCCTCTCCTGTTGTTCACTTCTCCTAATGTTGTTCCTCCTGCGGTCA
This sequence comes from Aurelia coerulea, assembly GCA_039566865.1. Lineage (NCBI taxonomy): Eukaryota > Metazoa > Cnidaria > Scyphozoa > Semaeostomeae > Ulmaridae > Aurelia > Aurelia coerulea. The sequence goes on from CM076954.1 coordinate 9,602,426, forward strand.
GTTCTGTCCTCCAATGTTTCATTGATTTACGAAGCAATTCAACCACATTCGGCGTAATGCTATACAAATTTAGGCATTCCAACAGCCACGAATGCGACACCATATCAAATGCCTTTTTGTAATCTATCCATGCAAGGCACAAATTGGTCATTTTCTTCTTGCAATTTTTCGTTTTTTGTTGTTGTTGATAAGTTACGACACGATCGTTTTCGAGAATGAGGATATACACATAGATCTCAGAGCTAAAAGATATAATAATACGCTTCCACACAACAAGTGGCTCATTTAATGTGATTGTGTCATGGCTTACGGAAAACACCAAGGTCTAACATTTTATTCATTATTATTATTATTATTATTATTATTATTATCATTATTATTATTATTATTATTATTATTGTTATCATTATTATTATTATTTATATTTTATTTATGTTTTCATTATTATTATTATTATTTCTATGTCCAAATAGAATCTTTGTAATTCCAGATTGGATACCTCAGCTTTCTACACCAACAATTCAATTCAACACAAGTCCTCCAACATACCGTGAAATTAAAAACATCATACGGGAAAAGAAAACATCCGAGTCTCCATGCCCCTTGGATCAAATCTCGATAATCGCTCTTAAACGTTCACCGCATCTAAGAACATATCTGACAGAAAAAATATCACAGGCGTGGAAGGCGAAATCGATCCCAGACACATGGAAAAAAGCCATCACGATTCTAATCCATAAAAAAGATGCAACGGACGATCCGTCTCATTTTCGCCCAATTACGCTACAATGTACGACTTTGAAGGTCATGACTTCATTCATAAGAAATAGGATCTTTGAATTCTTGTCACAAAACGGATATGCAGAAAACAACATTCAACAAGGTTTTACCCCAAAAGTAGCAGGTACAATGGAACATACAGCACACATGGGACACCTCATAAGTTCATAAGACATGCTAAGAAAAACCAAAGAGCACTTGTAATCACCTTGATCGATCTGAAGAACGCTTGTAGAGATGTTTTTTTTTCTATATATTCCATTAAATATTTACAATACAATGTTACGGACTACTCTACCACGAACTACTTTACAATACTACAAGGACGATGCCATGAGGAGCAAAGGACTATGACTACCCCATGACATTGTTTAAAAAAGCTAACCTACATACAATTTTACATAAATGCTACAAACAACTAAAAAAGAAACACGATGCTTACTATACTGTGACCTGTCTAACATTGGATGTCAGGTTGGGGCTGTAATAACCAAAAAATTGTTCATTCTTTATTTAAATAGCATACCTGACATCTAATGTGAGACAGAAATTACAGACAAAAAGAAAATTTACTTAAAGGCACTTGGTGGGCACTTGGTGGTTGCATGGCATGTGACTGAAATTTGATATGATCTTAATCAAATCGACCAATATTGTGGATGAATTGTATAGTAAGTTCGAGTATATTTCTATTTAGGTCATTAGACAGGTCTTGGTCACCATATAATAAAAGGTGCATCAGAAGATCCTTTGAAAGATTGCTGATTTCAAAAAAAGGTCGTAGTATATCTGAAACTCCAGCGAGAAGATCTCGTCGTTGAATGTCAAATGAAGGGCAAAGCAACAAAAAGTGCTCCGTATCCTCAATACCGTCATGCGTTGGGCACATTGGGTTTACGGTGTTCCTAAAATTATGCTTGAATTTGTGAAAGTTTAGTTTGCTGAGACCGACCCTTATTTGGGAAAGATATGATAGGCCTATTGGGTCATGAATACCAAATACAGGTTTTGGAGAGGGGCGAATTATTGATAGAAGCTTTGTCTTAAAAACAGCAACGGACGGTGCAAGCCTGATTTCAGGATCAAGTTTATTCCATTCGGAGATGCAGTTTGGATAGAAACTAGATTGAAATATGTCTGTTCTTGCCTTTATTCGCCAAATAGCATCCTGATTGCGAAGGGAGTAATTCGACACATGAATAGGCGGGATTGGCTCCGTTTTATACAACGGGGTGAGATTATTCATAATCTTATAAAACAAAGTCAGGCGTCTACTCCACCTTCGGGAACTTAGTGACTCCCAGCCAAGCTCTGTGTAAAGCTTTTCACGTGATGTTCCCCTCCATGTCCCTGTTAGAGAAGTTCACCACAACTTGATAAATTGTATCCTTGAATACCATCACATCCCGGCAGAGATGAAAACCTTAATTTCAGACCTCTATACTGGCTTCCAAACCTCCGTGACAACATCTTCGTACTCAACGACATTCATTCCAATAGGAAGAGGTGTATTACAAGGAGACTGCCTTAGCCCATTGTTGTTCAATATGATATTTAATACCTTCATTACTTCCATCAAATCAAAAGAATTCGAACAACTGGGATATAGATACTCTCAGCATCTCAGCCCGAGACACTGGTACCAATTCGCTGACGATGCAGCCATCATAACAGGGCAGCAGTACGAAAACCAGATCTTGCTAAATGCTTTTACAAGATGGACGAAATGGGCTAACATGATCATCCGAGTAGATAAGTGCAAGACCTTTGGCATGCAAAAAGTAAATACTGCAACCGTTCAATATTCCCCTTGTTATTCACCAATGATGCAGTAATACCACCTGTGAGAATGAATGAGGGGTTCACGTATCTAGCAAGGGTCTTTGATTCCAATATGGATGACGAGGCTCATAAAACATCACTAGTAGAAAAGTGCAAGAGAATCTTGGAAGACATAGACAGGCTACCCCTCCACCCACGACATAAAAATATAACTATACTCGAAGTTTCTGATGTCAAAAATAAGCTGGGACCTTACGATATCTGATATATATATCACGTGGGTAAAGCAAACTCTTGATTCGATCAGTTCATCATTCGTGAGAAAATGGCTAGAAATTCCAATCGATGGCACACTTGACATAGTGACACTCTCTAAGGAAAAATTTGGTCTAAACATCATCAAGATTTCAACAAAGTATCTGCAGTGTCAAACAACCAAGCGTAACTGTCTCAAGAAATCTCCGAATTCCGATGTAAACTATTTGCATCAAGCTACGGCGCAAGAACACATCCAAGTTGATCAATACAAAGATACAAGTGACGTGACAAAATCTGTGAGAGCTAAACAAATTGAAAAGATTTCAAATGATCTACCGTATCAAGGGTACATTGTGAAAAAGGTGTGGAATGTCAGCAATGAGCAACTCAAAAAGCTATGGATAGATGTAAGAGACATTCTCCCATCTAATATCTACAACTTTACGAACAGATATATGAATAATACATTAGCTACATTAAAGAATATGGTCCTATGGGGAAAAGCAACCATGGACACATGCCTTGCATGTAAGGAAAATAGTCAATCCCTTTTGCACGTTGTTTCGGGTTGTAAAGTTCATTTTCAACAAGGGAGGTACTACGTGGAGGCATAACTCTATCCTTGCAACTCTCTTGAGTAGCATTGACGGCCTGAGGGACATACAAGTCTTTGCTGATATTCCAGGCTACCCCTGCCCCACAGTTGTCACCGGAACACTAAAGCGACCAGATATCATGATGGTCTATCAAGAGACGATCGTCATCTTTCTGGAGTAAACGTGCGATTTTGTTACCAACGTGAAAGAAAATTGTGGAAGAAAGATAGGAAAATGCAACTCTACCATCTTTGATCTACAGGAAAAGTACGAGAAAGCAACATTTGTGAATCTGAGCATGAGCGCCCTTGGATTGATGTGCAAGGATGATGATGGAAATAGCATACTGCAAACATTAAAGAGCATTGGACTTTCGGAACTTCCATCAAAAAGCATTGTTAGAAAGATGATAAACATATGCATAAGGACAACATACTACATATTTTGTAGGAAAGACAAGGACTGGACCAATCGAGAACTTTTAACATTTTAAAGAAGGAACGTTTTTGAAGGCAGTAAGGCTTGACTAGCATGCCCTTTTATGGAGAGTGGTAGTCACAAATAAAATTATTTTTTCTATTCTGTAACTTTTACATTTTAAATCTTTATCTCGTTGTAAAATTTTTATTTAGGTATGAGAATGAAAGTTTCCATTATTATTATTATTGTTATTGTTATTATTATTATTATTATTAAATTAAACTAAAAGCACCATCAAAAAACAACAGAAAATAAAATATATAAAAAACACACTGTTATTTGTCAAGACGTTTCGATTAAAATCTTCATAATATTACTATTATTATCATTATTATTATTATTATTATCATTACTATTATTATCATTATTATTATTATTATTATTATTATTATTATTATTATTAGTATTATTATTATTATAGTCTCCCCAGAGTTTCAAAAAGCCTAGTCTGGATAGGGTTTATATATCATGCTGTATTTATCCTCGTCGCCAATGTCATATTCCCTTAATTCATATTATAGAACGTCAGAAGGACAGCTAAAAAACACATCTTGTCGCTTTCGCGTAACAACCTGCACAGGCAGTCCCATATTCAGTTCATACATTCTATATACACTTTATTACAGTTTGAATTGTACTTGAAAATCCGCCACTCTTCGGCAGGTTTCTTTGTGGCCGTCTGCTTTGTTTTGCTTTGCTCGACGAATTTCAAAATAGGCTTTTTACATATGCCCTTTACCTTGCTTGTGGTTGTTGTTGTTATCACTTGAGCAAGGTGTAGAAAAAAAGATCACTTCTGTTAAAATCAGGAGCTTTACGCATAATAATAAGCGATGTTAGATAAATTCACGACTGTAACATAACATAACGGCGATCAACAGGTCAACAAACGAAGCTATCATATTACTCACAGCATGAAAAGCGTGCAATGAAAACGGAAGTAAAACGTCATTGTTCGTAACATAACAATAGTTCTATTGTTCTATTTTTCGTATATTTTAACACTCCCACTCGAAAAATAGATCTCAACAATTAAAAACGAAAATTGTTCATGAGTCTCTGCTCAAACTCTGTTTGTTACGTTCATCATCATTCGAAACTTTTCAAACAGTGTTTTTGATAAAGCCTTAGTGAGCATATCAGCAATCATATCGTTAGTAGGACAGTACTTTAAAAGTAACTCACCATTTTCAACTTTGTCTCTGATGAAATGATGCTTGATGTCTATGTGCTTTGTTCTTGCGTGATACTTTGGATTCTTTGACATCGCGATTGCTCCTTGATTGTCTTCTTGAACAACCGTGGGTTCTTCTTGAACGAAATTCAAATCAGCAAGTAGTGAACGAAGCCATACTGCCTCTTGGGTTGCTAAACACGCTGCAACATATTCAGCTTCCGTTGATGATAGAGCTACGATTGTCTGCTTCTTGCTTGCCCAACTGACAACTCCACCACAGATTGTAAACATGTAGCCTGACTGAGATTTACGTCCATTTACGTCACCTCCCCAATCTGCATCGACGAATCCGCTTAGTTGCACTTCCTGTTCTTTTGAACCATCAAACTGAATTCCCCAGTCAAATGTACCTTTAATGTAACGTAAGATACGTTTGACACTTTGCCAATGTTCTCCACTTGGGTTAGAACTAAATTGATTGACAGATCCTAAAGCTTGTGCAATGTCTGGTCTTGTTGCTGTAACTGCATAAGTAAGACTTCCGATAAGTGCTTGATACTTCTGCTTATAAACAGGATCACCTTCATTTGCAAGTAGTATTGAACCTGTAACTTGTGGTGTTGGTACCGCTCTACAATTCTGCATTCCATATTTCTGCAGCAAATTTGAAAGATATGTGCTTTGATGTAGTAACATCTTCTTCTCAGCTCTGTTACGTTCAATCTGAATTCCAAGACAATAACGAGCTTCACCCAGATCTTTCATGCAAAACCGTTTTTGCAATGCTTCTTTCTCATTTTGCAATAGCTTCTTACTGTTACAAGCTAACAGCATGTCGTCGACGTACAACGCAATGATTATAAACTCTGCTCCCACTCGCTTGACATACAAACAAGAGTCAGCTTGACATTGCTCATAGTCGTTATCCTTCAGGTATGCATCCATTGTTTTGAACCAACATCTTGATGCTTGCTTCAGTCCATAAAGACTTTTATTCAGCTTACAAACAAAGTTTTCTTTGCCTTTCTCTTTGTAGCCTTCTGGTTGTGACATGTAGATCTCCTCTTCTAATTCTCCATTTAGAAATGCTGTTTGTACATCCATTTGATGCAGTTCTAAATCTAACTGATTTGCAATAGCAAGTACTGAGCGAATTGATGTGTATCTTGCTACAGGAGAGTACGTCTCTTCATAATCGATACCTTCTTCTTGAGAATAGCCTTTAGCAACGAGACGTGCTTTGTATCTCTCAATCGATCCATCAGCGTTGTGCTTAACCTTGAAGACCCAACGACATCCAACTGGCTTTCGTCCTTCTGGGAGTTCAACAAGATTCCAAGCTCTATTCTTGATTAGTGATGTGTATTCACTGTCAAGAGCTTCTTTCCACTTTACTTTTGCAGATGAATTCAATGCTTGTTGAATTGTTGTAGGCTCTTCTGGATTTTCATACGTATCAGCATTTAAAGACTCTTCAAATTGCCACCAATCACCAGTAATAGCACCATCTCTCTCTGGAGCCCTTCTCACGCGGTTTGAACGACGAGGTTGTTGCAAATCTTCAATATTTTGATTGTTTTCTTCATCTGAATCAGGATAATGTTCAGAGTCATTGATAATTTCACCGTCGTCAGCTTCTCGCTCTTCTTCTTCTTTAGACGTGATAACTACTTGTGAGACAACAGTAGCATCAACCTTCTTTGCATCAGCTTTCTGCACTTGAGTACGATCTCCAAATTCATTTTCCACAAACAAAACATCTCTTGATTCATGAAGTCGCTTTGTTTTTGGATCATACAGTCGATAGCCTTTCCTGTACAGGCTGTATCCAATGAAGATGCATTTTTGAGATTTTGCATCCCATTTCTTTCTGAGTTCCTTTGGAACATGCATGTAGGCATCACAGCCAAAAACTTTCAAATGCGCGACATCAGGTTTCTTTCCAATGAAACACTCATATGGAGTCATACTCTTTACTGCAACTGTAGGGACTGCGGTTCCTCAAAATGACTGCTGTTGCAACTGCTTCACCCCAGAAAGCATCTGATAATCCAGCAGCATGTATCATCGATCTTGCAGTTTCTTGAATAGTTCTATTCATCCTTTCTGCGACTCCATTTTGCTCTGGTGTTCTTGGAATACTTCTCTGTTTTGTAATGCCTTTGCTGGTCAAGAAATCGTCAAATTCTTTTGAACTGTATTCACCACCATTATCTGAGCGTAGATTTTTGATCTTCTTGTCAGTCGAATCTGTTGCTGTCATTGCTTTGATCTTGTTTCCAGTTACAGTGGTTGCCATGGCTTCGTATTCCTTGAACTTTTCAAGAACTTGATCTTTGCTCTTCATGAAGTAGATTGCTGTGTATCTGGACTTGTCATCGATAAAGGTCACAAAGTATCGATTTCCACCAAGACTTGTTGTCTGCATTGGTCCACAAACATCACTGTGCACAATTTCTAGCAGCTCGGTAGCACGAGTAGCTTGACCTTTTGGAAACGAGTTCCTTTTCTGCTTTCCTTTCGCACAACCTTCACAAAACTTCATGTCTTCTGAATCATTAAGCTTCAATCCATCAACTAACTTCTGATCATGCAACAGTTTCAGATTCTTCACTCCTAAATGGCCAAATCTCTGATGCCATAGTTGCAAGGATTTTTCATCAACAGCACTGTTTGCTTCATGCAATGATTTGCTCAATGGTACAGAGTCAAGGACAAACAATTTTCCATCCTTTTTTCCTGAACCCATGATATTTCCATTATCATTCAGTATGTGACATTTGTCCTCCTTGAAGACGATCGTTAAGCCCCTTTTGGCAACTGCACTGACAGAGAATAAGTTCTTTGCCAAATCTGGAACATACAAAACTTCTGACAATTCTGCAGGTTTATATTCTCCTCCAGCTTCAACTTTAAGCCAGATTGATCCTTTACCATGTGCGTCTACAGTCCTGTTATCACCTAAACGTACTTTCTCTGGTACAGGAAATTCACTGTAATTCTCAATTCAATCTTGGCGACAAGACATATGTTGTGATGCACCGGAGTCGATGAACCATACAGTGGTTTCCTTCTGACTCACATTTGCCGCTGTCCAAAACAGCGCATGCGTATCTTCTGTTTCTGCGAATGATTTGATTTCGTAGTGACTTTCCAATTTCAGCCACGCTTCTCGTGCGGTTTCTGCTGAACGAACCAAAGACAACTGATTGTCACTCAACGATAAACAAATGGTCGCCATCGCCTTTCTGGCACGCTTTCGAAATTTCTGCACTGAAGTATTCGTGGTTCCTTCTCCTACAGGTTCCACTTCGTCACCAGAAACAATGCCCCAAAGATCCTTATCTTCTAGCACCATTTGCATTTTGAACTTCCATAAATGAAAATTCGTTCCATCGAATTTATCAATGTGCTGTGACACAAACTCCATCGGTTTCGCAGCCATAATTCACGTGAAATCGCACTGAATTAAATCCCGTCAACAGTCAGCATCGTGACAAACTTTTACTCGAATTTATCATAACTCCTGGACCCATAACCTGTTAAAATCAGGAGACGACTGTAACATAACATAACGGCGATCAACAGGTCAACTAACGAAGCTATCATATTACTCACAGCATGAAAAGCGTGCAATGAAAACGGAAGTAAAACGTCATTGTTCGTAACATAACAATAGTTCTATTGTTCTATTTTTCGTATATTTTAACAACTTCAAGTGCTGAGACGAGTAGCGTTTGTAACGAGTCATGCCTCAGTTTCAATGGACATGTGCGCAGGCATAAAAATAATTTTGCACTATGCTGCTGTAATAATATGCTGCAATATTGACTCAATACAAAGTCCAAGTTTTCGCAACGACAACAAAATGATTTATAACTGAATTAAATTTTCATTGCTCTAACTGGGCTCCATGACATATAGTCCTATATCTTGGGCAGGAAAGGCCATTCGTAGCGTATTTTTTGTCGTACCAATCAGACATCAGAATTTCGTGGTGAAAAAAGAGCGATTGTACAATGTCTCGTACAATTACAACCCTGACCACCCCCAGGGCAGCCCGGGGGTCAGAAAAAATTTCCTGCGTAAATGCCCGGGGGCTGGGAAAATTTTATGAGGCAAATGCCCGGGAGCCTGCCACTGGGAAAATGCCATTTTCCCAGTTACTGTATAAGCAAAAGCTCTTGTTTAGGGATTTCTACCTTGATTAGTGATAAAGACAAATTCTACCCTTGGCTAGACCGTTGTGGGCCAAAATTGCAAAAAAGTATACCCTTGGCTAGACTAGAAGTCCGAGAAAGTATACCCTTGCTCGTCGCGGCACATCCCCAGGTACCTTTTCCAAGGAAGAACCCCCCCCCCCCCGTGGTTTAGCCAGAGGAACAATAACGTGCGTAGGAGTTTTCTTTGTCCTATTTATAGATAGCCTCTACTTGGCTCCGTTGATTCACTTTAAATGCGGGACACTACTGGATGCAGATAAAGAAGATTAACTGATGAACTGTAAATCAAATTTAAGTTTCGAGAAAAATTTTTTAATTCGATGATTCTCCAAAAGGATCTTTTGTCGGTTAAAAGCTTCTGTTACTGCTAATCTCGAATAATCTAACGTGTTACAACACGTCTCCGGCATTTGTCAACAAAAACGCCGAGAAGAGATATTCTTACAAAAGAAACTTACACTCTCTCTTCCGACATTTGGCAATGTATTTAACTAACAATAACAGTTAAGATCATTTAAAGGGCAGATACATTACTTTTGGTTTATTGGTCTAAAGAAATCTATATTCTAAGATTTACTGGTGGATTTGCTTATGAACAGAGTAATGTAAATGCTACGAATATTTTCTGAGAGAAGTAGGAACTCGAAGGCAAACAAGGTTACAGCGATTTCTGCACTCTCTGGGGAGGTAGGAAGTTAGTAGAAATTATTTGATGAGACTGCAGGCACCTGTCACAAATGCAGGCTATTTTCAAACACGCCCTAGAGAGAGAGAGCAGCCAGGTAAACCGAAGTAAACAGCTTGAAGATGTCAGAGATGTCGGAGAAATCGAGCATGACTCAAATGTCTCACAACTTCCAAATGTCTGGCCTTATATGGTCCACTAAAAAATTGGAGATGTTTGATCTCAAGTCTTACTTTTTTACTTGGAAAAGAATTAAATTGATCGGCGATATTTGATCAGCGAAAGGTTTTTAAGATTCAATTTCAGTTTATAACAAAGAGATAGTAGAAGCTCCAGTGCTGGAACAAAATTATTGAGTAAACTTCTCTTTCATTCGATGGCAGTCCATAGCATATTTTTACTTTATTTGTAACGAGTCATGCCTCAGTTTCAATGGATATGTGCGCAGGCATAAAAATAATTTTGCACTATGCTGCTGTAATAATATGCTGCAATATTGACTCAATACAAAGTCCAAGTTTTCGCAACGACAACAAAATGATTTATAACTGAATTAAATTTTCATTGCTCTATCTGGGCTCCATGACATATAGTCCTATATCTTGGGCAGGAAAGGCCATTCGTAGCGTATTTTTTGTCGTACCAATCAGACATCAGAATTTCGTGGTGAAAAAAGAGCGATTGTACAATGTCTCGTACAATTACAACCCTGACCACCCCCAGGGCAGCCCGGGGGTCAAAAAATTTCCTGCGTAAATACCCGGGGGCTGGGAAAATTTTATGAGGCAAATGCCCGGGAGCCTGCCACTGGGAAAATGCCATTTTCCCAGTTACTGTATAAGCAAAAGCTCTTGTTTAGGGATTTCTACCTTGATTAGTGATAAAGACAAATTCTACCCTTGGCTAGACCGTTGTGGGCCAAAATTGCAAAAAAGTATACCCTTGGCTAGACTAGAAGTCCGAGAAAGTATACCCTTGCTCGTCGCGGCACATCCCCAGGTACCTTTTCTAAGGAAGAACCCCCCCCCGTGGTTTAGCCAGAGGAACAATAACGTGCGTAGGAGTTTTCTTTGTCCTATTTATAGATAGCCTCTACTTAGCTCCGTTGATTCACTTTAAATGCGGGACACTACTGGATGCAGATAAAGAAGATTAACTGATGAACTGTAAATCAAATTTAAGTTTCGAGAAACATTTTTTAATTCGATGATTCTCCAAAAGGATCTTTTGTCGGTTAAAAGCTTCTGTTACTGCTAATCTCGAATAATCTAACGTGTTACAACACGTCTCCGGCATTTGTCAACAAAAACGCCGAGAAGAGATATTCTTACAAAAGAAACTTACACTCTCTCTTCCGACATTTGGCAATGTATTTAACTAACAATAACAGTTAAGATCATTTAAAGGCCAGATACATTATTTTTGGTTTATTGGTCTAAAGAAATCTATATTCTAAGATTTACTGGTGGATTTGCTTATGAACAGAGTAATGTAAATGCTACGAATATTTTCTGAGAGAAGTAGGAACTCGAAGGCAAACAAGGTTACAGCGATTTCTGCACTCTCTGGGGAGGTAGGAAGTTAGTAGAAATTATTTGATGAGACTGCAGGCACCTGTCACAAATGCAGGTTATTTTCAAACACGCCCTAGAGAGAGAGAGCAGCCAGGTAAACCGAAGTAAACAGCTTGAAGATGTCAGAGATGTCGGAGATATCGAGCATGAATCTCAAATGTCTCACAACTTCCAAATGCCTGGCCTTATATGGTCCACTAAAAAATTGGAGATGTTTGATCTCAAGTCTTACTTTTTTACTTGGAAAAGAATTAAATTGATCGGCGATATTTGATCAGCGAAAGGTTTTTAAGATTCAATTTCAGTTTATAACAAAGAGATAGTAGAAGCTCCAGTGCTGGAATAAAATTATTGAGTAAACTTCTCTTTTATTCGATGGCAGTCCATAGCATATTTTTACTTTATTTTTTTAGTTTTACCTATTTTTAGGGCTGCCATGCCGGTCCTGAAGCATACTGCAAAAAAGCATTGATGACAGCCAGACTGATTTCTTCTTGTATGTGGTTCCCTCATAATAGTTGTTTGGATGACTGCTGTGGAGCAGCCATAAAGTCAGTCGGCATGTTTTTAAAATTATTCGATAGAAGATATTTTGGCTAAGATTTATATATCTAGAGTAGCGTCGCCAATTATGGCCGGTCGCCCATTATGGCCCACTAGCGAGAGAAATTAAATTTCAGGGGACTGACCACCAGTAATAAAATTGAAATTGCGCGAACATGGACAATCTTCGCTGACATTTGTTTTATCATGATTTGACCTTCACAGAAGTTTCAGTTCATTTGCATTGAAACCCGACGAGATGGTTTGTGCATATCTCTAATTGATTCTTTCAAGTATTTGCAAATTTCTTGATTCTATTTACATTCCTTGGTTCTTTTTCGTTCGTTCAGCATCTTGCGGTTTCAAATTTTTGAAATGTGCTTTGATTTTTCAGAAGTCCTGTCTCTTGAGAGGAAATTTGCAATGAAACCAGTGCAAAGTGATTTCTGATTCACATTTAAGGCTATGAAGTCTGACTGCTGCTAATTGCTATTTTTGTCGTCCATTATGCCCATTAGTTTACCAGAGAAGTTTCCAGTCGCTTCAAAATATCAAAATGCAAAATGTATTTAAAGAAACACCAATTGGGGTTAAAATCTTACTTACTGACTTGGAAAATCATTGAAACCCAAAAAATGCAGCATTATATTAAGTCTATTTGCATTTTAGAAACTTATGCCAAAACTCATCCATCCATGCACTAGAGATAAGGCAGGATTTAGAATACCCTGGGTACCAGAGCCATATTAAAAAGTTGGGGGACGAAAAGAAAAAAAAAGAAAAGGAAGGAAAGAAGAAGAAGAAGAACTCTTCTTCTTTCCTTCCATTTCTTTCTTTTTCTTTTCGTCCCCCAACTTTTTAGTAAGGCTCTGGTACCCAGGGTAGATTTAGAACAACTCGAAGCATGTATTTCAGTTGCCAAAACTCGAAGTTTAGGTTAATTCTTATTGATATTTTTGTGTTTTAAGTACCCAATGATAAACAAATAACAGTAATTAAAACTGTTTTTTCTTATTAAAAATTTACTTGTTTGTCCTGCGGCCATAATGGGCGACGCTCGAAGAAAACGATGTTTTTACCCCCTTCTTTAAAATCCACAAAAATTAGTATAATGATTTTACGTAAAAAGTCAATACTCATTGATCTTTTTCTCTATTAGTTGGTGATATAATCTGGCTACTTGGTTTATTCATTAATGGCTCTTTTATGATCTAACTCAAAACTTCGCGACGACATGGGCATAATGGGCGACACTACTCCAGTCTGTGTAAAGCAATTTTCCTATATTTCTACCTACCATCCAAAGGTAGTTTCAGGAAGCGAGACGAATGCAGTTTAGCGGGCGGCACTAAATGTCATATTCCTTTTGCAAACATTGAACTAAACAGACCCTTAACCCTAATTTACCCCCAGCTAACCCTAACTCACCCTTACTGACCCTAACTAACATTGAGAACTCTTTGCTGAAACTAACCCTAACCCTTACCATATGATATACAACAACGCAGCATTCGAATGCCGCCCCTGCATTCTAGCTTGGAATCACAGAGAGTAGGCGACTCTCCTCACTCTACGTAGTAGGCTCGGCAGGGCATGGATTGGAACCACCAGCCTTCAGATTGGTAGTCAAGCGTGCGACCAGTGAGCCATCCCCGCTCCAACACATCCCGCTGAATAAATCTGATAAGTAGTTACTGACTTATGTGGCAAGGAAGTCAAAATTGCTTGTTGTTTCAAAATTAGAGGTCTAAGTCCTTTAAGTCCTTTAAGGTAAACAATGTTGCTTTCCATACATTCCATGGTAAACTTTCTTCCCTTCCTGATGTGATCTTTGATTAATCTCAAATTTATATCCTGATACAAATGGAAAGCAGACGTCCATAATCTTACTAACTACAGGCCAAATCATGTTACTTTCTGCACAAACAATCTCAAGTTCTTAGGACCACAGATTTGGAACTGCTTACCAGAAGAGCTAAAATCGGCGGACAACCTTAATACTTTCAAAAGCTTAATCTCTCAATGGAAAGGCCCCACGTGCAACTGCAATGCCTGTCATTTTATTGTAAATATTTGTATAAATCATGTAAAAAAAATGTGTTTGCTTTATTTTGATTAATTAATGTATCCATCGATCTTGATTAGTTTACTTGTACATTTGTATATTGTAGACTAGATTATTTATAATCAACGTAAAAAAAATCTACAACAACAACAATAACAACAACAACAACATCCTTACTCTGTAGCTGCAAGAAGGACTTGCAATGCTTCACATTTAAGCTCTTTTCCCATAACCTATCTCATCTGGAAGAGCCTCTAAGGCTCAATATTCCCTCATTCTAATTACTCTTAAGGCTAATTTCCAGTCAGTAGAATTTTCCGAGCGGGCGGAATTTTAGACAATAAAAGGTCGCTCAGCCGTAACTTTCTATTCAATTCCAGAGCGACTTTTTCTCGCGCATACAATAGAAATTCCGCCCGCTCGGAAAATTCCACTGACTGGAAATCAGCCTTAAAGGCTGAAAGCGATCTATCTATCGTTATGATTTTTTCTTTTTTCTGCTAGGTCTCCTCTTCTCCCAGTGACTAGAGAACGTGCACAATTAGTGGCAAGACCTCTCCTTATAAAAAAATTTCTTCTTACCTTGTTTTCCATGAAAGTCATTTAGTTCTTCGGAACCACCACTCTCTTATTTCCCAGCAATCATCGATTACTCTTGCATTTTAGGGAACGGTCATTAAGTATCTGCTTGGGTGAGCCGGAGGGAATATGGATGGGCAACAAAATAAATTCCAAAAAATTGGGTGGGCTGCCAAATACTTTTTCCAGTTTTGGGTGGGCCATGGAACAAATATAGTGATGTATACTGCAAAATTCATCACAACATGATTTTCTCAAGAATCATGCAAGATCTGTTTGGCAACAAAGTTTAAAAAACAGTCCATGTCCTTTGTAACTTGCCCTCTTGAGATTCTGAACTGGAACAGGAACTTGTTGAATCCACAAGCATGTGTACAATTATGAATTGCTTTGTTGGTTTAATGGCTTTTCTCTCCTTGTTTTTCTTTTCTCTCTAGGCCATGAAATTTTCTAGATGGGACATGAAAAGTCGAATTGAACAATTCCATGGCCCATGCAAAGGATGGGCGATAAAAAAATTTCCTACATGTCAGTGGGCCACGAACATTGTTTGTTTATTTTAAGGCTGGGCCACCATTTTTTTGGAGAGAATCTCAATTTCCCCTCCTGCCCACCCTAGCAGATACATAATGACTGGCCCCTTACTGGTCATACCGGTTTTATGATCGCTTTTCTCTCCTTTTGCACACTGTGTACCTCTATTTGGCAATTTTGCCCTTTTTGGGGCTATTCCCAGGTCCCATTAGATGCATCTCCATGTGGTATTTAATCGCAACTCCATCTAGTTTACTCTCTAAGAATGGACCTAGGAAGGTTCGAAACGTTCTAATCTTATTATGGCTTAGCCACTCGCTTTGTGTCATTTGGACTTCTCAAGATCTACTAATCTAATTATGGCAATACGTAAATTTTCTTGGACTTCTCGAATATTATGATGAAGGTAACATGAGTCAACCAGCATGATGGTTTTCGTCGTCATCCTTGTTTTAAGATTCCTTGTCAAGCTGCCATTTCAGACTGATCTTCTAATCAAAAATAAATGAAAAGATACATACCTTTGATCCTCTAGAGGTAGGACCATATCTCATCATTACTATCTTTCCTTTCACGTCTATTCCTGCCTTTTTCAGTGCAACAAAATCTGAGTATCGGCCATAGTTTGCATAAACCAGTTCTCCCTTTGGAAGGAAAGATTATTTGTGAAAGAAAAGAAACATTTTTTACAACGTTGGTGTTTAACAAAATGTTTGAAATTTTCTACAATAATTTGAGATAATCCAAGCTTCTACAGCTTGTCCCAAAAAATTGTTCAACATTTGATTAAATATTAAAAAATAACGAAACAAAGAACAGATTCCATTGTAAAATAATCATATTACTGAGGTTTCAACTTAATTTTAGACACTAGAAGCTAGCAAAACAGCTAAATATTCATTGAGCTACGAGCTTTTGAATTTCAGGATTTTGCGAAAGCTATCTTGTTTATTCAAACCAAATCAAATGGAATCTAGAAAGCACTTTCGATAAATTAGCTTTCTCTAACATTGAATCAAAGGTATGGATACTTGGAGGATTCCTGTTGTGTACAATTTGGAATGGCCCAGTCTCTCGTCAATTAAGTTTTCATTCCATGTTTTTGGATCCTTGCATTCTTAAAGAATTTTGTCAACAGTTTCAAGAACTAAATTACTTTTGAAGTCCTATGTGATTTGCTCTGATATCCGTAAGAGGCTAGACATTGGACAGTCTCCTTTACCTCGATTTTGGGAAGTCTTTTTGAAAACAATTCAGTTATGGGTGTCTGGTTTCAGTTTTCGCACAAACTTGAACTTCAAAAGTTTGTAACTCCGTGAATTCTTGGTGGATTCGCAAGATTAGGTGCCAAGAATCAATTTACAATCTTAGGAACAGGGTTGTCTAACCAAAAACCTGTACTTTTTATCATTAACTTTTAACATTTAATCAAACGTCGACCAATTTTTCTGGGACACTCTGTATGGTAAATTCGTTTGATTACCTCCACTGTCCCAGCAGAAGAATATGCATTGAATGGTAAAACAATGTTGCTCATATTTTCTTCCTTTGTTACTGCCGGCTCTACTACTTTAAATTCATTGTCATTCATCTTACTTCCTCTCAGGTTTGTATCTAAACTAACATGTTAGCTTTACGGTGATTTGCTTGCCTCTACTGTCCCAGCAGGAGAATATGAGAGAGTAAAACAATGTTGCTCATATTTTCTTCCTTTGTTACTGCCGGCTCTACTACATTAAATTCATTGTCATTCATCTTACTTCCTATCAGGTTTGTATCTAAACTAACATGTTAGCTTTACGGTCATTTGCTTACCTCTACTGTCCCAGCAGGAGAATATGCATTGAATGGTAAAACAATGCTGCTCATATTTTCTTCCTTTGTTACTGCCGGCTCCACTACTTTAAATTCGTGCAACTTCGTTCCATTTTTATCACTCAAACTGACCTCCCCCGGTTTCATTGGATATGACAGCAATATTGTGTACATGTCAGTTTTCACTTGATCAAAGCCGTTTTCGCGCCATTTCTGAGCCACATAGTCTGCTTGCTCCTTTGATTCAATTGTGCCAGCAAGGTGAGGCTTCAATGTCAGATACCTAATATTGACAAAAATTGATTGACGAAGATTATGGAAGGTCTGAGACGGTCGTTCTTGCTACACTATCGTGAACAAAAAGTATACTTTGTTAAAAATTACCAAAATGTTAAAAGAATTAGTTAATAATGAAACTTTATCTTTCCATATCTCTGTCGAGAATCAAACTAATATTGAGTTATATCAGTTGCATGACTTATATTTTTTGTCAATCGATAGCAGGGATGCTCCTTCGCTGTTGGGGTTAGAGATTAACTTGCACCTTAGCATGAATCAGAATGAATCAACTAACACTAAAACTATAATGGTAAAAGCTAGGCATTTTCCGAGATGTCTAACCAAGTGCTGTTCATGTACAGTCCCAAAAAAGTGTACCCCGTTTGCCTGAAGGTTGTGACAAAACGGCAGAATATTTTCGCCAAACTTTTGCATGATGTTGCTCTTCAGATATTCAATTAAATGTTGATACCAGCCCCATAAAAATCCGTTGACAAATGATGGAGCTATGACCTTCAGGAGACCAAATTTGCCCGATGACTGAAAACAGCGGTCGGCCATCTTGTCTTACTATTTTGCAGTGATACATAGCTTCATGGATGGAAAATGAAACAGCAGCCTCCAATGTCATAGCTCTCGTGAAAATTCCGATAATCTTCAGAGAGTTCCACTATTTCTGATCTCACAGAAATTATTTCTTACCTCAAGTGAAGCTACTTGTCACTGCAAAATAGTAAGACCGACCGCTGGTTTCTGTCATCAGGCAAATGTGGTCTTCTGAAGGTCATAGGCTCATAGCTCCATCATTTTTCAACGGATCTTTATGGGGATGGTGGCAAACTTTAATTGAAGATCTGAAGAGCAACATCATGCAAAAGTTTGACGAGAATCTTTTGCCGTTTTGTCACAATCTTCAGGCAAACGGGGCACAATTCTGTGGGACACTCTGTAGGATATGTTTAGTCTGTTTAGACATCATTGCAGGAAGATAAAGCGATTTCAGCTTGCACAGTTTTGCAAAATAGCATCACCATTGTTACATATGGAGCATAAAAGAAGCAGAAAAATCTAGGATTCTAGACTGTTTGAGAAACTGTCAAGTCTACAATAATTCAGAACAAATGCCACTCAAACTGTATGAAATACCCTATGTAAGAGATTCACTTAGCCCCCTCTCTAGTATTCAATGCAGGTGATTACTAAAGGCTTTTGTCAACAAAAGGTCTAAAACTACCAATATACCGTCGCTGACTGTTGATGGAAACTCAGTCACTGATTCTGTCGGTATTGCTAACTCAATGAATGAATTTTTCTGTAATGTCGGCAATGAATTATGTAAAGATATCCCCGATACAGAGAACGGTCTCTTGAAAGGTGAATTTACCATCAACCCTACCAATGCCACCTTTATTTTTTCGCCTGTGGTATCCGAACAAGTGATCCTAGCAATGAACAAATTTAAGACCTCCAATGGGTTTGGCCTTGATGACATTTCCAGTTTTTTCCTAAAGGCTGGAATATCCATCCTGGCTGAACCACTGAGTCAGCTCTTTAATTTGTCATTGTCGGCTGGAATTTTCCCTGATCAATGGAAAATTGCTAGGATTGCTCCTATTTACAAAGATGGTAAGAGCGATAACAGATCAAATTATCGCCCAATCTCTGTTTTGCCTGTAATGTCTAGGTTATTTGAGAAGCTTGTTTATGACCAGTATTATAACTTTTTGGTGTCAAATCGTCTTTTGTACTCACAACAATCTAGCTTTAGATTGTTACATTCAGTCTTGACATGCCTATTAAAGTGTACAAACGAATTGAATATTGAAAACGGAACATATACCTCGGTCACATTTATAGACCTGAAGAAAGCTTTCGACACGGTGAACCACGAAATCCTAATAAATAAGCTACAAATCTATGGAGTTGCAGGCAAAGAACTACGCTGGTTTCAATCATACCTTTCAAACAGGAAGCAATGCTGTAAGGTAAACGGGAAGATTTCCGATCTGGGAGAAGTAATTGTGGAGTCCCGCAGGGATCATGCTTAGGGCCTCTACTTTTCATCATCTATATAAATGATCTCCCCCTATTCATTAAGCACTCACAAGTTAATATGTATGCCGATGACACCAGCTTATCCTTCTCCTCGAATAGTATTCCCACAATAAATGAAAAGGTTAATGAGGACCTTGAATGTCTAAACACATGGCTAGCTGGAAATAAGCTATCACTTAACGTTGCAAAAACAAACAGCATGGTGATTGGAAGTCGCAAAAAGGTTAAGGATATTCAACAAACATCAGCTATAAAGCCGGTGTAATATGCGTTTGCGTACCCTTATGCAAAAGGGTCCGGGTACACAAACGCATAGCAGAATTTGACTATGCGAAAGTGTCCCCCCATTGTTTTAGGAAGGGTACACAAACGCATGGCCAATTTTCGTATGCAAAAGGGTCCGGGTACACAAACGCATAGCAAAATTTGACTATGCGAAAGTGTCCCCCATTGTTTTAGGAAGGGTACACAAACGCATGGCCAATTTTCGTATGCAAAAGGGTCCGGGTACACAAACGCATAGCAAAATTTGACTATGCGAAAGTGTCCCCCCATTGTTTTAGGAAGGGTACACAAACGCATGGCCAATTTTCGTATGCAAAAGGGTCCGGGTACACAAACGCATAGCAAAATTTGACTATGCGAAAGTGTCCCCCATTGTTTTAGGAAGGGTACACAAACGCATGGCCAATTTTCGTATGCAAAAGGGTCCGGGTACACAAACGCATAGCAAAATTTGACTATGCGAAAGTGTCCCCCCATTGTTTTAGGAAGGGTACACAAACGCATGGCCAATTTTCGTATGCAAAAGGGTCCGGGTACACAAACGCATAGCAAAATTTGACTATGCGAAAGTGTCCCCCCATTGTTTTAGGAAGGGTACACAAACGCATGGCCAATTTTCGTATGCAAAAGGGTCCGGGTACACAAACGCATAGCAAAATTTGACTATGCGAAAGTGTCCCCCCATTGTTTTAGGAAGGGTACACAAACGCATGGCCAATTTTCGTATGCAAAATGGTCCGGGTACACAAACGCATAGCAAAATTTGACTATGCGAAAATGTCCCCCATTGTTTTAGGAAGGGTACGCAAATGCATGGCCAATTTTCGTATGCAAAAGGGTCCGGGTACACAAACGCATTGCAAAATTTTACTATGCGAAAGTGTCCTCCCATTGTTTTAGGAAGGGTACGCAAACGCATGGTCAATTTTCGTATGCAAAAGGGTCCGGGTACACAAACGCATAGCAAAATTTGACTATGAGAAAGTGTCCCCCCATTGTTTTAGGAAGGGTACGCAAACGCATGGCCAATTTTCGTATGCAAAAGGGTCCGGGTACACAAACGCATCCTTTGCTTATCGTGGGGCCAGTCTCTGGAACAGTCTTGATTTGGATACAAAGATGGCTCCCTCAATCAATGCCTTCAAGTCCAAAATCAATGAAAAATAAACCTTTTATATATGGAGGTGTATCGCTGTAAATTTATATATCTTTAATTTTGACGTATTCCGCTCTTTTTATTGTAAATTTTGTAGTATATAATTTTTTAATTTTGTAAGTAATTTTTTGCAGGGCCAATTGTAAAACAGTGTTTATACTGAATTTGTACCCTGGGTAAAAAATTTTAAAATGAAAAATGAAATGAAAACATAGCGAAATTTGACTATGAGAAAGTGTCCCCCATTGTTTTAGGAAGGGTACGCAAACGCATGGCCAATTTTCGTATACAAAAGGGTCCGGGTACACAAACGCATTGCAAAATTTTACTATGCGAAAGTGTCCTCCCATTGTTTTAGGAAGGGTACGCAAACGCATGGTCAATTTTCGTATGCAAAAGGGTCCGGGTACACAAACGCATAGCAAAATCTTACTATGCGAAAGTGTCCCCCCATTGTTTTAGGAAGGGTACTTGATATAAAAGCCGCCATAGCTTCATTCCCTTATCAGAAACGCACCAGTAACGAAAAATGACTGGCAATTGCAACTTCAAAATAAGCAACATGCGATTTTATACGATTCGGAATGAGGACTTATGGAGAAATAGCCGAACAATTTCGTGAAAGAACATGATTAATGTTCGTTAAAACATTTTTGATAGCATTTTAAGCCAATCTAAAGGGCGTGGCCACAAAAATTTATATTTCAAACAATGAAAAGTGAGTAACAATATGAAATATGACTAATCGCCAGCCTAGCGCCGCAGGATGATCATCCATGTAAAGTTTGTTTGCAGGAAACGTTTTACTGTCTCTACATGCATTTAGAGACGTAGTGTAGTGTTTGAAGTATACTAATTTAACCCACCAGCATGGCGGAGGCGTACGAGTCATCAAGCCAACAAACTGCGAACCAGCGTTTCGGATGCATTTTACAGTCGGGCTATGTATATATCTTTGTCAGTTTTTCAACTGTTTTCACAGGGAAAAGTAATCTCTTCCCGGTTTTATTTTTATGTTTTCAATATGAGAGTGTGTGAATTGTTGTGGATAACAGATCAATCATGCAGTCCATACGATCCCATTGGAGATCCCGCTTTCGTCATAGAGTCAAGTTTATATTTCATTTCATTTTAATTCATTTTAAATTCTTTATACACGGTGGCCCCATCAACCAAGAGTGGCTGCTTTTCAGGGGGCCGTGGCTAAAACCTACTTACAATACTACCAAAATTAAAAATAAAAAGAATATTTACAATGTTAAATTAGAATAAATGAAAAATTAAAAGCTATTTACATTTCAGTCTACATTTAAAAGTAGACAGAGAGGGGGCTAGCTTGACTTCATGCTCCAACTCATTCCAAAGCTTTGATCCACGGAACGAAAATGCTTTTTGGCCATTGCTTGTTTTCATTCGTGGAGCAAGCAAGTCAGTCTCAGAATTTCTCAAATTTACAATCTCCCTTGTCGAGTTTCTCGTGAATAGAGTAGAGAGGTAAGTGGGCGCGAGACCACTTATTGATTTGAAAACAATGGTAGCCGTCTCTTGTTTGATCATGTCGTGGACTGTCGGCCATTTGAGCTCTTTTATCAAGTTTGCTGCTGGTGCATCATAGCTACTGTTGGTAACTATTCTCGCAGCACGATTTTGTAACTTTTGTAGCGCCATCAGGCGAGAGTCTCCACAGCTACCCCACACAGAGCAACAGTAGCGAAAATGGGGCTCAACGATACCTCTATACATTTGACTAAGGGTATGCTTTGGAAGCAATTTCTTAGCATATTTTAGGAAACCTAAAGAGCAAGATATCTTTGAACGTATAAGCCTTGGTATGCTCATCCCACACAAGATGTTCATCAAGTTGTACTCCCAAGTATTTCGCATTATCTACAACATCAATATGCGAATTGCCAATGGCGAAAGATGGGGTCGGTACTGATTTCAAACAATAAAAAGTGAGTAACAATATGAAATATGACTAATCGCCAGCCTAGCGCCGCAGGATGATCATCCATGTAAAGTTTGTTTGCAGGAAACGTTTTACTGTCTCTACATGCATTTAGAGACGTAGTGTAGTGTTTGAAGTATACTAATTTAACCAACCAGCATGGCGGAGGCGTACGAGTCATCAAGCCAACAAACTGCGAACCAGCGTTTCGGATGCATTTTACAGTCGGGACGCTATAAGGTTCACAGAGCATCCAGTAACCTTGTTTCCAAAGTTACTCTCTGCCCCTCCTTGCCGAGGTGCATAACCCTCCCCTCTCTAACGAGCCCCCTCTCGGGTTTCCAAAATTACACAAGCCTCCCGGGTATTCTTTGCAAGAGCTTTTACGGTATTCTTCGTAAAGGAAAACAATTTTGGTGGAAACATATGAAAGGTACATTTCTTGTTCGCTGTTTAGGGAACCGTCAAGCAAGATATGATATCAGACCAGAGCTGGATGGATTGGCACTTCTTTTAGGTAGAAGTTTTGAAAGAAAGCAGCAGTATTCATCAAACAAAGTGATGAAAGATATATTTAGGAGACTGAAAGAATATGAAAATGGCATTGACTTGTCTCTCCTTCCACCATACCAGACAGCAAACTTTGTTACAAAATGTGGTGAAATGCATCAAATCCTGATCGCTGGGTTATCCTGGCCAATCAGGCTGATTACCAGATATAATGATAACATTGGACAGAGGAAGTGTATTGGCATAGAGTCGGGTGGCTGGGTTGTGCTGCATAGCCCCTCTAATCAGGCAAAAGCTATTTCACTTCAGGCGCGATTCAAGCACTATTAAAGCAACGAAGCCATCATATTGGGCACTATCCATAAAATAAGCCCATCTAAACATTAGGCTGCACCTAAGTCCAGGAAAGGATAGCAGAGTTGCTGATCAATGCCAGCAATGGAAGAGATGGTCGAGAATAATGACAATATCTTAAGTTCTGATTTGTTAGCCCATTGCTAGTTCCTTTGGATTTAGGATTTTGCATCCGAATCGTTTGCTCACCGATCGGCAGGCAATTGCATCCGAATTTGACATGTAAGGAAGGATTCCAAACGGAAAAGTCTCAACGAAAGATGCAAATCACAATAATGCAGCCGAAAGTGCAAACGGGCACACTACCATCGTTATTCTTTACAAGAGAGCATCATGAATAGATTCACGTAATTTCATTGGATGACTTAATGGTAAGCCATCGTCCTGACGTCTTTGAAGTGTGGATTTGGATGCGAATTCGAAGTCCAAGGGAACTGGAAATTGGCCATAAATGTAAAAAATAGAGTAACATGAACTTGTGGTAATTACAGAATTTGTTTATTACTGAACTGGTCTATTAACGATCCATTCAACATGTTGCAACAGAGCCTTTTTATAGGATCATGGCTGAGGGCACTATCCAACGTTTCCCTTGATTGAAAAGAACCATAGGTAAGTATGAAGTTTGAGCCGTAAACACAGTAGACCAAACAAGGCTCTCTGTTGCAATGTTACTGTCAGAAATTGATAGGATGAGGCACTTCGACCATGAAGTGGACACAGATAATCTCTCTCGTTGCCCCCAAATTCGGGGCAACATTTTGGGGTTAGAAGAAGGTAACAACCTGAAAAAATAGATTAAGCTATTGCTATTCATGAATTTTTTGATCCCAAATTCCATTTCCTTTAGCTGAAGATCAAGATGTTTATGCTTTGAGTGAGCCGTTTGACAACAGCAAACTTTACCCCATTTTTAAGGCATTCGCCGCTATATCTCAAAAGCTCCTTTTTCCTGTTAAAATAACATCTTTCTATGAGAATCATTACAAGATTTGAAATGACAAGCACCAAAGGTTACCAAAAGAGTTTGACCTTTGACCCCTACTTGGGGGCATTTGCCCCTATACTTCATAAACTGTTCCTCTCCCATCAAAATAACATCGAAATTCGGGTTCTACACCCCTGAATTGATATGGTCAGGTACTTTTAGTGAATTTTGAATCATCTTGCTTTGTTGCCCACATTTGGGGGCAGGGTTACCCCAGAATGATCCGAAACCTCAACAGTACCTTTTATGAGCTAGATGGGGCCATTATGAATGTTCTAAAGCTAAAAATGAACTTTTAAAGGGGTACATCAAGAGTCTTAACAGTAACACATTTTCCTTCAATTTTAGGGGCATTTACCCCCGTATCTCAAAAACGGCCCTTCTCCCATAAAAAGAACAACGATATTCGAATTCTACGCCCCAAAATTGACCAAAATCACTTGGTCTCACAATTACCTCGTTTGGTGGTACTACCCCCCCCCCCCACCCTTCTGCTACCGGACTAGTGGGTGTACATTCGTCACTTTCCTAGACCCAGTTTATGTTAAATGTTTATTTTTATCATTAGAGCATTCCCTGGCAAAAATGGTAATTACAAATTGAAACCTTAAACCTGAAACCCGAAACCTTAAACCCGAAACCTTGAACCCGAAACCTTGACCCCAAGACCTAAACCCGAAACCCAGAAAAAAGTTCGTCCGGGTATATTTGAAGTTTGAAGCGAAAGTGACTAAAAGTGTGTTAAATAATATTTCAATTTCAAAGTATTTGCTCTAACTTATTTTCATTTGTTTTGTTTCCCAACCCTTCCCCCAATTGCCCCCCCGATTGAAGACCACCCCCCTTATTTTGCAATACCGAGTAGTAGATCTTGCTCCCAAACCCATTCATGAGTCAGTCCTTCTAATGGCTTTTGTGCATGGTCACTAAACGCTAATGCGTTTCAGTTCCTGGCTATTGTCTTTACAGTCATGAAACGCATACCGTTGAGGTCACACAAAATAGAGTCACGAAACGCATTGCGTTTCAGGTGGGTACACTTCCGCATAGGGGACACTTTAGCATACTACACCGGCACTTGTTATTCGCGATGATGACATTTCAATGATAGAGCACACAAAATACTTAGGGGTACATGTGGACCAATATCTGAGTTGGGATGTTCACACAGCCGAAATGATAAAAAAGATATCAAGGGCATTAGGTATGATCCCTTTAAGCATACTGCAGACCATGTACAAAAGTATGGTTGAGCCTTACTTCCGTTTCTGTTGCCCAGTCTGGGAGTTTGCGGCAACACAGCACTCAACAAGCTTCAGAAGCTCCAAAATCGTGCAGCTGGGATCGTGACAAACAGCCCCTATAGATCGTCTGCAGCACCTATCATCAGGCAATTAGGGTGGCCAACGGTCAACGATCTCATTGAAACAGAAACCTTGAAAATGGTTTATAGGTCTATAAACCATGAAGCTCCTGATTATCTTACAGGACTGTTCCAAAGGTTATCAGAAACCAGTACTAGACAGCTTCGTAATACCTGCACAGACCTTTATGTACCATTGCTAAAAACCGCATGTGGCCAAAAATGCTTCTCATATAGAGGGGCCAAACTTTGGAACAAACTAAAAAGAGAAAATAAGATGGCCAGTACTTTCTCACAATTCAAATCGTCATTGAAAAATGCCAGATCCTGTACATAATCACACTTTTCCTTTTGACTTTTAATACCTATATATTAGTTTTTATCTTGATATTGTAAGTTGTTTCTTTCTTTTAACAGGGCAGTTTGTAAATCAATTTTTGTATTATACGTTGAATACTTACCCTGTATAAATATTATGAAATGAAATGAATGAAAGGCTTTTAGAGTTAGAGTGTTTGGAAGTAATGTTAGAAAAAATACTTCGAGAGTCACCTTTAATCGATTTTGGATTAAAGCTATGCCAAAATGTGTGTATTTGACTATGCAGATTCTAAAGACAAAAGCCTCGAAGAGCCATCATCAGCCACCATCATTGACTTTTATAAGGACTTTATGAATGGGAGAATGCCCTCTCACCCTCTAATAAGCCAATAACTTTCCGGTCTTTTATGCTTCATCTAGAGTCACTCATACTGAATAAGCCCTTAATAGAGCTTTCTTTCACGGTCAAGTGACTTCCTTAACTTCATTTTCAATTCATATTCGATCTTAATTTATACAGAATTACGAGTTGCATTTACATATTTTAAAATTGTTAGATCAAGAACATAACTAGTTAAAATGCCTAATCCACAATATCATACAAAGTCCATGAAAATAACGCAAAAACAAATTAAATTCTACCACCCCCGTCTTTGGTGTTCTGAATGATCTCGATGTACTCAAAGAGAGTGCCAGGCCAGTTAGTCCCGCTTATTATATTCCACAGCTTTGTTCCTCAATAAGGAAAGCCTTTGGCCATTGATCGTTCTTGACCCCATCTCACATGTGGATTCCAGAGCCCAAACACAACTTGAACAAGGGCATCTTTTAACATTGTAACTGGTGGGCCATTGGCCCAGTAGGCCCTCTTCCTGGTCCAGTGGTGAAGCAAATATTCCCCTTTTTGGCCCACTAGTTTAGGCCTTTTTCGTTCAACTTATTTCATCGTTTTACACCTTTAGTGCAATTGAGAGACATAGTCGCTCAGCCTGAGATGCACCTTTCTGTTTGAACATTCTAGACGTATCAGATATACCTTGCTGTATAATTTATAGAGGGGTCATCCATCAGCCTTCCATTTTCCAACACTGGCAGAAGGTGCTGTGGTGCAGTGGTGCAGTCAGAACATTCAGGCGGACAGGGCTCCATCCCACGTAGGGCCCCACCACTTGAACGTCATGACATGGAGGGGTTGCATATTCGATTAGTTCTTCTTGTTTCTACAATCCCAGAGTTTGCCTTGGTGCTAAAAACCATAACTTCACCTTGTAACTACTCAGTTCTCAGCTGTTCTAAATAACGAAATGGGAAGTTCTAAAATCTCAGCTTTGGGATATTTTACTCGAAAGTCTGCTGTCCTCAAAAAACTCCCGAAAATTCTGCAATGCTTGTTTGAGAAAATTTCGCACCATGAACCAAATCTTTTTCTCTGAATGCTGATAATACAATGCTAATGGTATTTCATTCAGTGCGGCGCCCATTCGAGAGTGGGCAAGGAACCCCTCTTCTCAGGTCGCACAAAGATAGCGTTTGAATTCTACAAAATCCTTTGAGAAACTAGCACAGGGGCAATAAGCAATTGCAAACTTCTCTTTAATTTTTGCTCGCTTCACTCGCATTTTAACAAAGTTTTCCGTTTTCTATCGAGCTTCACATTTATTGGATCACTTATATCTCTAAAGTTATTGAAAAAATTGTCCATGAACAGATACAAGAGTACCTAGATAAAAACAAAATTCTTTATCGGTACCAGTCTGGCTTTCGTCCTTTCCACTCAACAGACACATGTTTATCATATCTTAGTGACAAAATCATACAGGGGCTGGAAAATAGTATGTCTACGGGCATGATATTGATCGATCTTCAAAAAGCGTTTGACACAATTGACCATGAAATTTTCCTCGAAAAAATGAAATGTCTTGGCTTTGCTGACTTAGTCATATTCTGGTTTAAATCATACCTAACCAAACGAACTTTCTACGTAAACATAGGCAAAGATTCCTCATCACACGGAGAATTATCGTTTGGTGTTCCACAAGGCTCTATTCTAGGCCCACTTATCTTTCTCTTATATGTAAATGACATGCCACAGGCAGTGGAATGTGACTTACTCTTGTCTGCAGACGAGTTCTGTCTTGTATTTGGAGACAATGACGTCAATGAAATAGAAAAACAGCTAAACAGAAATTTTAATTCTCTATGTGATTGGTTTGTTGATAATAAACAAAGCATTCATTTTGGGGAGGATAAAACAAAATCGATACTTTTTGGTAGAAAAAATTAACGAACCAGCAGTAAAAAACTGGACATTAGAAGAGGTGACATTAAGATCAAACAACACACGTCAGTCACATACCTGGGCTGTGTCCTGGACGAGGGCTTGTCTGATGCGTCAATGGCTAACAGGACCCTTGGTAAAATCAATGGCAGGCTCAGATTCCTTTACAGAAACCAAAATTTTCTTGACTTTTCCCTTCGAAGATTGCTGGCAAATGCACTAATTCAACCCCACTTTGACTTTGCATGCAGAGCTTGGCTTCCAATGTTGAATAAACGATTAACCAAAAAATTCAGACGGCTCAAAATAAATGTATCAGATCCTGCTTGAATCTGAGTAACAGAGCACATATAGGAGTAGACGAATTTAAAACTGTAAACTGGCTCCCCACTAAAGAAAGGTTTGAACAATGCACTGCTGCAAAGGTTTTCAAATTTTTTCATAATGCAGCCCCATCATATATGTCGCAAATGTTCTTACCAGTTGGCCAGAGCCGAGTAACTCGAAGATCTAAAAACAAACTAATTCAACCTTTCCGAAAAAGCAACAGAGGACAAAATGGTCTCTCATATTTAGGACCTAAAATATGGAACAGCCTACCCTCAGAACTAAAATCTGCAACAAACATAAAAAAATTCCAAACATAAGATCAAAGACCAATTCTTTAAAAATCTCCAAAGTCTTAATGATAGTCCCTACATATATTATTAGAAATCTAAAACAACCAATAACAATGCTTATTCGTCATTAAAATCAAAGATTTTATTTCCGGTCTAGACAAAATTCTATTTTCCATGAAAACTTTTTATTTCTTTTCTCGAAAACTTGTCTTTCTTTTTTCCTTTGGAATAGCACTCCTTGAGGGACCATTATGGAAACAAGGTCGCATTGACCTTTTAATGCTATCCCTGCCATCTTAAACCATGGGGTGTTTTTAAATTAGATTATTAAATTAGATATGTAGTTTTTGCCTGTAATTATTTTATAGATATTGTAATTAGATTTATTTTCTTTTATGACTAGATATATTTTAGTTTGATGGCAAAATATTACATACATACATACATATGAAAGATGTTTGGGGAAATCTTCGTCAAGAATTTATAAATAAAATGAAATTGGGCAGTTCTAAATTGTCCGTAGGATGATCCCTGAATAGCACATGGTCACGCTGTATGCTGCATTTGTATATTTGCACCATCTTTTTTGCCGCAGGAAATGGGCCCTTGTTGTTAGTTTGGCCAACTAGTCAAATATCCCGGAAAGATGCCTTGACTTGAACGTAATATATATACTGTATCAAATAACGAAAATCTTAAGATTCTAAATATAGCACCGTAACCATGACAACCAATGTTTTACTGAGTAGTCAAAGAAACTGTGCAGTCTACAAAAATTGCATACTGATAACGAAATTTTTACAGATCTCTCATATACATGAGATTAGTACTAGCAAACTCAATTTGATACACAAATTGGAAATTAGTGCCTCATTTCATTGTTATAATCATGATAGTCCATATGCTGGGGTCGATCCCGTAGAACTATTTTGTGCCCAAGATCCACCTCCATGGTTGCTAAACGCTTTGGGTTAACAATATCGTTCAAAAAGACCAAGACACAAGTATTTCACAACAATGAACTCACTGAAAGTAAATCTCTGTTTAGTATCGATGGTACGGCAATCGAGAACGTGCAGCAGTTCACCTACCTGGGACAGGTTATCAGCAACAACAAAGAAGTATGTTTCACTGTCCATCGCACTGACCGGGCTATTGCTAAGTTCAATGAGTTACGCAATATCCTAACTGATTACAGAGTGAACATACGAACCAGGAGGAAATTAATGGAGAGTTGCGTGAGATCTCGACTAACGTATGGAACCCAAGCATGGTATCCAAACGAACAGGAAATGAAAAACCTGGAAGTATGCTGGATACAATGTCTGAGAGGGATGGTACGGAGTGGTTGGAGACGGAAAGGAAACAATAATGAGAATGAAGAAGATTTCAGCCTTGTATACACAAATGATCGAATACAACAGATTGTAGGAGCACAACCACTCAAAAACCACATTAACAGACAGTACCTAAATTACATTGGACATATCTGCAGAGGTGAGAACACTGCGTTGACAAAGAAAATGATGTCTGCAAAGGCAACCAAAGGATATTCCAGAGACCCATGGATAAAAATATCATCCCTACTAGGCGTGTCAGTTGAACAGGCAAAGTGAGCCACACAGTCGAGGAAAGAGTTTGCCGAGTTAGTGCAGAGATGCACTACCTCGTCTCCGTGATGGTGAATACCAAGAAGGAGGAATCTACAGGTAC
Source organism: Aurelia coerulea (assembly GCA_039566865.1). Classification (NCBI taxonomy): domain Eukaryota; kingdom Metazoa; phylum Cnidaria; class Scyphozoa; order Semaeostomeae; family Ulmaridae; genus Aurelia; species Aurelia coerulea. Next base: position 9,633,387 of record CM076954.1, read on the forward strand.
AGGTAACTACATCTTTAGGAAATTCAGTAAAATGATGTGGTAGGATTTCTGGAAATCATGTCGCAAAATGGACCCTGTTTTCGTCCTTTAGTGAGAATTGCTCATGATTTTCATCGCAAGCAAGCATTGGAATAATTAAGTGCCTCTTGGATGAAAAGTTTCAATAAAATCTATTTTGTGACTTTTTGTGATAAAAACGTCTTGCTTTTGCTCTTGCTGCATGCCTCATTTGAAATTGGACATACTGGACATATGATATGTAGGGTAAGACGGGGTAAAGTGGACTATTTTGAAGGTTTTTCAAGGATATCCTAAAGATATTGTAGCTGAGGGCAAACTTTTTAACGTTGTTTTGACATTATGTCTTTGGGTCAGTTTATCAAGCAAAAATATTTTTCAAATCTTTTTCCATTGTCTCACAAAAGAGCTTTCTTTGGCGGCCACTCTGCCTACTTCACTTTACCCCAGGCCGGGGTAAAGTGAACTACTTAGCAATTGTTCGATAAAACCAAAATGATGCTCGTAAAACCCGAAAACATGATTTGTTTTGCAACTCTAAGGAGTTCTTCGCATGCAAAAACGAAAGAAACCCAAAAAATTTCACAAAAGTGATATTTAAAAAAATTAAACGGTGACCTACGTTGAGAACGATCTTTGCAGATGAAATATTAACCTAAAACTATTGTTAAAGTCATAAATTCGAGTCAGATTGCAAGACCTGAATACAATTCGATGAACAATAATGGGAATATACTTGGAAAATACTACATTACATATAAATACCAATTCACCACAAAGAGAAACACTATTTTCAAAGTAGTTCACTTTGCCCTGAAACCTTCACCCAAAAATAAAACCAAAAATAGTTATAAATCTATGACAATTATCAATATTCTAATTTCACAGTGATGGCCATTTATCCTTTCTATGTCGATAGGTATACTTGCTTCATCAAATGCCAATGAATCAAATTCTTAGATCAGTAACCGCATTTTTGAATGAAGGTCAAACTTAGGCTGTCAAATGTTTGGAGTTTTTTCAGGGAGCTGGTATCAGAATATATTTCTGTGTCATCAGAGCGAAAAATTGTCCTGCAACTTATGATTTTCTGAAGGCAGAATTATGAAGCAAATGAGATTAAATAGGTTTTCTTCATCTGACTTAATGTTCATATGAGGAAATTAAAAATCATGGGTAGTTCACTTTACCCCGGTCGAAGCAAAATATTGACCGAACGGTAGATCTTTTAAAATATTATATTAGCTGAGAAAAAAGTCTTTCTTGGCCCTTTCCTTTTGGAAAAAGTAAACACATGTCATGTGCTTCAAATCGATCAAAACAATTATAGAAATGAATTTCGTCTAGGGGTAAAAAATTAAGACCAAAGATAGGAGCCCAAACCTATAAACCATAATTTCCCGAGGTTGTTTCTACTGCCTCGGGTAAAGGGATTTTTTGCAACAACAGGAAGAACTATTTTGCAAAAATGTTTTCATCTTCTGTGAGCACAATGTACCAAAGCATTGGGCATAAATCACGTTTTATCATTGCATGTTTACTTTTGGAGGGAAGCGCGAATGTTCTGAGTAGTTCACTTTACCCCGTAGTTCACTTTACCCCGTCTTACCCTACTTACTTAACCCTAATCCTACCGGGCTTTTTTTATCTAACATAGCCGGGGGGGGTGCTTTCCACCCCCCCCTCTATAAATAGCCGTAGACTAATGGGAAATCATTGAAACTTGGCAAGGGCGTAGTCCTAGCTATTCTTAGCCGATTGGTAGTTTTGGGCGTGGCCACCTCATTAGGTGACGTCACTATGACGTCATAATGCCGGAAAATGTCAAAAAATATGGTTTTCCGGCTTATTTGTTCTAAAAACGGAATAAAGGTAATCTGAATGACTTTTTCCATTATTATTTGGCGTATTATTCATTTCCAATTCAAATATGATGCATATGAGTGTTTTTAGACTGTTATTTTGGAAGAAAATGACAAATATTGATGACGTCATAACTAAAAACTGTGTTTTTCTGCCAAAAATTGATAATAATTAGCTCAAAATGCTTTTAAAGTATTGCATAACGACATTCTATGCATTTTTAACAAAATCTATCCGAAAAAACTTCAAAATTTGACAAAATGACCCAAAATGGCGGCCAGAGTGACGTCATCATTTAAGAATGCTGACGTCAGCAAAATCCATTGTTATTGACAACAATAGAAAGCTAATTGTTTGCTGATTTTTTTAAAGTATAATAGTCAACGTTTGGAACTAATTCTGGGAGTAAAAATATCAAAATCATTAATTTTCTAATACCTTGCTCCAAATATGGTAGTGTCACCTGTCACGTGACACCTATTGTTCAAAAATTTAATTGTCAAAATGTAGCTAATAGATAATTAGTAATTGTCAGAGAGTTTGAGGGTCATAGCTTTTGTCGTTAAAGAATGATCTGCAAAAAACCGACAGGGGGGTGGAAAACACCCCCCCCCCGGTAGGATTAGGGTTAAACGTTAATTATCCAATAAATAATTGATCGTACATTCAAACGTATATCATTGAAAATAACATAGATTGTGCTTTCCAACGGTTATGCATTACTACTGTTCAATGCACTACTGGCCAATATTATCCTGCCACCCTGCATACATCTTCTAAAATGCAGTGGCGTGGTGGCCGGGGGGGGGGGCAGTGGTACGAGAAGGAGGGGGCCCGAGGCGCCCAACGTTCTTAGAGGGCGCCAAATGCCTGAAAGCTTGGTTCACACTAAATCAAGTTGGATATATAAATGCGACAGAAAAAGGGTGGGAGATATTTTTTATTCATTTTTGAAATTTTTAGGCTCCTTCGAAGCTTTTATTGGATGTGGAATCGATAACTCACTACAAACGCATTTAAAGTGTCTAGAGATCGTGCTATCCCAATTCAAAGGAAGTTTTAATCAAGTCCCCGCGGGGGGGAGGGGGGTACTACATTGTGAACATGATTCGACCTGAATCTGGACTTTGGGAAAAGGACCCATTCGTATGAAGGATTACTTGAAAATTCCAAACCCATTTGCGTGACTATCACGAAATTTCTGACCTATGTGTACGAATTTGTTGATTTGAAACAAAAGCAAATCTCAGTTGTTTGGTGTGGATTATCATTATGGGGCCCATTTTTAAAAAAAAATTATAAAAATAACTACCCATCTACTAGTATTATGGTTAAAACAGACCCCTATGTAGGGAATTTCGGATGAAGAAACCCACCCATATGAGCGGCACGTTCAGCATCACTTAACAATGAAGTACCCTCCCCCTGGACTCAAGTGTAAACCAATCCTTAAATCCAGAAAAATTTGTCGCAATAAAATGGAAGGTGCAGTGGACTTCAGTGTTTAGGAAGGGGTTCAAGACTTCGAGATCATTTATACCTTAGTTGCCTCTCTTGAGCTATGTTAGTGCGTCAGTCATGTTCTTCGGGCTCTAGAAATATCACTGTGGTGTGGAGTTGCACTCTCTTGGGATTCAGAATCGCCAATTCTATTAGTTTGACTGAAAAGTAGGGTAGGGTGGGGTAATGTGGGCCTACGGGGTAAAGTGGGTCTACTGAGCTTTTCGCTAGAAATATCCTTTCTCGTTAAATAGAAGAAAGGCTAGCTATTTTTCTTTAAATGTCTGCATAATAAACTGCCTTTTTACATAAAATATTCGTCTTAAATGTATCCCCGCTCGTTTTATAAAATAACTTTACTGAACGGCCTATTGTGCAAGAATTTCAAAAGCCAAGAAAACTTTCTCCTGCCACTGTTGTTTTGCTTTTCTGATCCATTTAATGGCCATGAGGTGAGAGTTTGGTCTTTTACAAATGAAATAACGTTTAGTTCAAAGTCATTGACACGATTATTCTTTTTATTTTTATTTTTTTACCAGGTGGGGTAATGTGGACCTACTGAGAATTCAGCCATAATTCAAATTCAGCGAAGCCTTGAATTGCTTAAAATTTTCGCACTTGTATTCATCTTGCCACGTTGTTTTCTGTCTAAAATGCGAAAACGGGTTTCCTATTACCGCAGTTGCTGTCTTGTAACCACTAAATTGGAGTAAACATACTGCAAACATCTTTATTTGACTGTTATTATCAAATTCGATCACTGACTTGCAAGTCGCAACGATGGTGTATCACAGCATAATGACCGTAGTTTTATTTTCGTCGCGGGAACGGGATTGCTTGCGATAAAAGGCAAAGACTGTGATTTTCTTGAACAGAGAATAGTTGGCCAATACAGAGAATAGTTGGGAAATGTAAGTCCGTTAATTTTTTTAATCATTTAGCCTGTCATATTCCGATTTTGCACAAGTTTTGAAAATAGACCCACTTTTCCCGCTCGTCGGAAAAGGTGGGCCTATTTTAGTTGCCAAAAGAGAAAATTTTTTAAAAATATTTAACTGCCTTTGTCAAACCTGAGATTTTTTCCCAAGAAAGAAGAAGCACTGAATGTCAATTAAACGAAACTTTTGAAATGTTTTGCACTTTAGTCTCGTTTTACCAGCTATCCATTTTGAGATTTTGCTCATTTTAGACCCACGTTACCCCCACCCTACCCTAGAAACAAGCCTTTTCATACAGGAGCACGGGAGTTGGGCGTGAAGAGTTTGGGCGTGAACGTGAATATCAGTTCTTGCCAACTAGGGTAAAACGGGGTAAAATGAACTATTTTGGAGGTTTGTCAAGGATATCCTAAAGAGATTGTAGCTGAGGGCAAACTTTTTAACGTTTTTTTTTACATTATGTATTTGGGTCAGTTTATCCAGCAAAAATTTTTCAAATATTTTTCCATTGTCTCACAAAAGAGCTTTCTTTGGCGACCGCTCTGCCTAGTTCACTTTACCCCAGGCCGGGGTAAAGTGAACTACTCATTAATCAATTGGGTGAAGGCATGGAGCCTACTTTTTTTCTAATTTTAAACTAGACACAACATATCCAGAACGAAAACGAAACGAAGTCCTCATCAAATAGCATATGATGTTTTCTACACGTTTTTTTAAGAGAAACAAGTTTATAATAAACTAGTACTAAGAAACTCTAAGACAAAAAATTTAAGAAGCTCTAGCACTACGTTCAAGAACAATTAAGAAACTCTAATTATTTCCAGAATAAGGGTCGGTAGATAACGGTTCGCGTTTCGCGCGGCACGGCCTGTTTTAACTTTTGACTGCAAAAATTGGTAACTTTTGCCTTACTTTGCATGGCTTATTTGTGATGACAATATCGATGCAAAATGCAAGCCCTTTGTCGATAAGAAGGCTCAACTTCGAACCATAATGCAATGTTAGGCCTCAAAAAATAAGAAATTAATTAAGAAACATTTACTATGAAAGCAACGAAATTTTCATCTGAAATCAAGAAACTTTTAGTACTAACTAAGTGCTGACCCAAATTTCTTATTAAAAACGTGTATTTTTACCATACTACGTTTCTTGTCTATTCCCTTTAAAATTTATGAAACATTCACTACCAAAAGTTGGAAATGAGTTGTTTGTATATCTGTAAAGGGGCAGCCAGACGCAAAACATGGGCGACACAATCTGCATGGCACTATCCCAGTTTGCAAGGGTTTTTTTTTAGAGAAGAGCTATCAAATTACGTAGTAAGATCTCAAAGTCAAAACAAGTGATTGATAACATAATTCGCACTCAAACCATGTGAAAACAGTTGTTATTACAGTATATCAAAAGTTTCTTAGTGTTTTCGATCAGGTAGCATATAGTTTCCATAGTTTCTTGACTTTGTAAAACTTGAGTCGACCGTTTCCTATCCTATAAATAAAAGCTGTTTTCCTGTAAAATAAATGAGTGTACCATCAAATTCTCAGCTATGAAATAGCTGGTATAACTTAACAGCCGCCATAAAATAAAATTTCTTCCCATAAAAGCAGCATTGAAACTATTTGATTCTACCATAGCCCCTATTCTACTCTATGGTTCCGAGGTCTGGGGTCCTTACCTAAACCGAAACCAAAATTTTTGGGATAGTTGTAAAATTGAACGAATACACACACAATTTTTAAAGCGCTTACTGGGAGTAAATAGATCAACCACAAATGCATTAGTACGCGGTGAACTAGGTCGCTACCCCCTCAGCATCCCTTTAAACTGTAGGATTACAACTTCATAAAACATATAATTAATGAATCTGAACCACTCTCTTTGATATCTCAGGCCCTTAAATACGAAAACTCAATAAACCATCGTCAAACAATAACCTCTTACATGAATAACTTGACTGATAACCCTACAGAGGATGGCCTAAATACTGAATCTATTACATTACTCTCAAAACATGCGACAAAAGAAACCCTTATACAAGAGCATCAGATACAATGGAAAAATCACTTGAGTGACTGCCCAAAAGCCTTATCATATAAAACCTACAAATCTCAAATTACGTATGAAAATTATCTCTCCCTAATTACCAACAGATCACATAGACGAATACTATCAAAATTGCGCCTTAGCGACCACTGCCTTGCAATAGAAAAAGGAAGACATTTCAAGCCTCCCTTAGAAAGAGAAAGACGATTTTGCAGATCCTGCCAAAACAAAATTGAAAACGTGACCCACTTCATTCTCTCGTGCCAAACATTTATCTCTGAACGGACAGTGTTCCTAGATAAAACACAAAATCTCTGCCCTAATTTCAAATATATACCAACAGATGAACAGAAACTTATATACTTAATGTCCAACGAAGATGAACTCCTCCTACAGACATTTTCTCAATTTCTTCATGATATATACTCCAAACGCCTCAATTCAGAAAACGGAAATCAATAAAAAGTAAAATCAAACCCAACCTAGAAATTCTTAGGTATTTAGTTGTAACCTCTATTCCGTACTCTTTATTTTGTATTTTAATAATATTTTGTTATCTGTAGCCGTAGTTGACCATGTATCAAATGATATAGCGTCTTGATATTAAAAAAAAAAACTTACCGTAGATTACTTTTGATATTGTCCGCTTTCATTGCATTGAGAATTTGTGAATGTTGTTCAAGCCTCATTTTCTCCTCTTCCTTTGGACTGTATATGTTCTTAGGAGTACTTGCTGAATTTTTCTGCGAGCTGCATCCAGACGATGATGCAACCGACTGAATTCCAACCCCGATAAGAGCCGAGAGTACAACCAACACAACGAGAGCCATGACGAAAAGAACAAGTCTTTTTCCACGAAGGTCCAATTTGATATCCATGATGTCTGTTGTGGTTGATTTATGGTGTGTTTCCCTTAGGATCTTTGAAGGTGTCCCTTCACGTCGCTAAAATAGTTAAGGATTAGTTTCGTGGGTACTGTGCGATCAGCTCTCTTGCATAACTTGCACGGGGGTTCTGTAGTTCCTGGATTGCGTTGTAATTCTTTTTAATTCACTATTTCCCAATGAGAATGTCAACAGATCTATAAATACCCATTTTCACTTTCAAAGTGAACACATCCGGTCAAGTTTTGAAAGTCTTCGTCAGCCAACGTTTCTGCCCTCCATGCGTTATTATTGTTGCGGTGGAATTTCAAAGGAGGGTGTCAAATACGCTTCGCACGTATTGATAACTGCCCGCATTGATAACTGTGTTTCTTCAGGAAATCTGAGACGCGATATGCATTGTAGAGAGCCACATCGTAGAGAGGTGCCGACTCTCTAGATCCCTCATTTTAGGAAACAGGTTGTGGGAAGAAAGTTCCAAAGGTAAATACTGTTAATCACGGAAACGGTCTCATACAGAGGGCAGCGTATTTGGCAGTCCCTTCCACAGGAAATCAAAGATGCAAATTCTGTGCAACAATTCAAGAATGAAAAACATTGTTTTCAACCCTATCCAGACTGGGGGGCTCATTCAGCCCCCCCCCCACATACTTAACAGAGCACTGCTCCAAATTGGTTCAACGAACCTGGAAATGGTTTTTTGACTTTTAGTTTCTATCCTTTTGAAGTGTGATTTTGTGTGAAATATCAAAAAAAAATTAAGGGGGTGGGGGTGGCTGTTTTTCAGAGTGGTAGGGGCAAACTTTTAGGTAAGCTGCTTATGGATGTAACTCCAGCTCACCTCGTAATCCTTTGATAGTATCCTTTTTACTTTCTATACTTATAATTTGTAAGGTTTCTTAAAAGTTTTCCAGGAACAATAGACCGATTATGTGTCACGCAACCTCATCAATGACGTCATCATTAAGAAAATGGCAAAAATTAGTTAGCAGTCTTTCTGCAAGGATATTTCGACCCCAAATGTTTTACAGCGGCAATAAATAGATTAAAGCTGATCAATAGGGTTGTTTCCACCTAATCTGTGTAATTTTGTTTGAATTTTGAGCACCATTGGTCGCAAACGGTATAAGATTCCCCGGGGGTATCCTCACATAGTACTACTAACGATCAGTTTTCATGCATATCTTGAGAATTTGTTTGACAGTGAGAATTTTTTGACTTGAAAGTGTTTAGTTTGTCAAGATATTATCTAAATTACACCAAATTACTATCCTCAACCCCCTATTTCCTCCTTCCTTCCAACTCATTTGCTCCCTACTAGGCAAAAATGCTGATGTCAGCATGTTTTGCATTAATCAAAACAAAAGTTTCAAAAGGAAAAATGAAGTATGCAACGATCACTTATCATTGAAGTAGTTTTCATTGTAATATATGGAGAAATTTTCTATTATGGCTGCATTTTTCATTTTTCATAAAAATAAGATTTTTAATCTCTCTCTCCGCCATCTTGGATTTGCTAAAATCAAATTTTTCACTTTATAAGTATATTTTAACTTTCTAAAAATGCTTTGATTGGCATAATGTGGTTTCATGAATCAATCTTGGAAAATTATAAAGATTTAAAAAAAGTTGATTTTCTCATTTTTTCGTGCACACGTGCCAGTTGGTCTTGAATAATTATGACGTCATATCTATTTTTAGAATTATTTTTTTATATACCTATAGATTTTATGAATTTTGTAATTTCATTGACTAGGTATTTACCTGTATATATTTTTCTGTATCATTGTAATTAATTTGTTGGATTGAATTAGCGTTTTTGATATTGACCATATTTAGCTATATAAGTTGCCAACTTCAAATAAAATGATGATAATAAACAAGGACTAGCAGATCAGTACCCAAGGGGGATATTTCACTATGAATTCACAAAAGGGTGTGCTTCACCAGGATGTCTGTTATGACTCAATCCCAGATATTTGCACCCTATCTCAGAATTTTGAAGAGGTAACGAAAACAATTCAACGGGGCATTCAATTTCAGGGCGAAAGAAAGGATATCCTCTCAGATCTGGTCGCAAGCAGAACGAATCTGTTCTTGATCAATGGGGACATTCAACCTTCCATTTCTATGCATTCAACACCCATTACCACACTTTTTAGTGTAATAGTGTAACAGTCAATCCCAATCCCAGAAAATTCAAAATGAAAAGTATACTCCAATGACAAGAAAGTGTCCAGTAAAATTACATCCCAATCCCAGAGTTTTCAGGCCAAAAACTACCAAAAACTGGCGCATGCGCATATCCCCGTCTGATCCCATAGTGGAGTACCCCCCCCCCCTCCCTGGGATCGGTAGGTCGCCAAGCAACGCCTATAGGTAAATAGATTGAGTAAAAATTGCTACAGGTTGAATATGGAACTGACAGTCTAAAACGACATTATTGGACAGGAATAACAGAGTTGTGTTGCAAGTTATCCTTATGTCATATCCATGCAACTTTAATATCAGAAATCTTTGTGTGTCTTCTTTTGTCTGCATAGCTTTCATCTTCTCTTTCCCAACTGCATCATTTTCCTGAGCTTCTCTGTGTCTTTTAGATTTACTTTTCTTGATTAAACATGGCGGTTTTCCACTAATGACCCTATTGTATAACAGTTCTGCAGGTGCAACATTTGTGCAATATTTCTATATCGATGGATTTGTCAAAAGCGTTTGACTGCTTGCCTCATGATCTTCTAATTGCTACGCTTGAGGCCTATGGATTCAGTGTAAATAGCCTGTGCTTGATATATAGCTATCTAAAAAATAGGATGCAAAAGGTTAAAATTGGATCGGTAAAGAGCTCACAACAAATCGATAAAGCGGGAATCCCACAGGGTTCTGTTTTGGGACCAGTATTATTTAATATATTCATCAATGACATCTTTCTCTTAAAATTAGACTCAGACTTGTGCAATTTTGCAGATGATACCACATTCTATGCGTGTGGCTGTTGTCTGGACGAAATTGTCCCAAGGCTGGAAAATGACCTTTGCGCACTTATAAAATGGTTTTTTGAAAATGGAATGGTAGCAAACCCTGGCAAATTTCAAGTGATGTTTCTTGGATTGAAAGAAAAAATACCTTGCGTCTCAATATCAATGATAACAAAATGCTAACTACGAATAAGGTTAAATTGTTGGGCATAGAGATTGACAACGCGTTGACTTTCATTGCCCATATACAAAATTTGTGCTCCAAGGTAAATAGAAAGATAAATGCCTTCTCAAGGCTAAATACTTATATCTCAAGACCACAGGCCATGTTGATATGTAATGCCGTAATCAGGGGCGAAGCTAAAGAAAATTGTTGGGGGGGGGTGCAGACACCCCAATTTGCCGACAAAAAACGAAAATACCATTATATATCATCAAAGTTTGAAATGTATAAGCAATGGATGATTAAATTCAAAATGTAGACATTTGGCATATTATTTCAGGGGCATACGCAGCACTTGATGAGTGGGGGGGGGGGTTTATGGGGCGTGGGCTAGAAAATTTTTTGTGACCACGCCCTTCAGACGCTCGGAAAATGAGGGAAACGCCCATTTAAGTTTTATTTTGCATCGTAAAAATGGCTGCAATGAACACAAAATGGGCAGGATGTTTTATTGAATTTGCATTGAGAATTTATACCCATCTTAGCAAGTTAATCTAGGAAAGTAAACGAACATGTCAGAGTACAGCTAGCTCTTCAAATTATTTTGATGAAATTGCTTGAAGGAGCAGTAGCAAATAGGGAACCCTATAACCAATGACACGCACAGGTTAAGACAAATGGGATCTTGAAATAAATAGGTCTGGGGGCAAAGCCACCAGGAAAATTTTGAGAGTATGCATTCTACTTTGGCTTAGAATGCCTTTCCCAAGATCGTTCAGTCATTCAATTCAAAGAAATCGGTCACTGACTTTCACACCAACCTTTTGAAAGATTTGGAAACTGTATTCGCCGACAGACACTCAGTAGTACCAGTACCAAGGAAACGTTTTTGATTTGCCGACAGATATTATCAATTTGCCGACAAACTGAATGTTGGGGGGGTGCGGCACCCCCCCCCCCCCGCACCCCCCTTTGGCTACGCCCCTGGCCGTAATACTGTCCAATTTCAACTATTGCCCGTTGATCTGGCTTTTTTCTACGAAAGCTGCTAATAACGAAATAAACCGCACACACAAACGTGCACTAAGGATCCTCTTCAAGGACTATGACTCTTCCTTTGATGAGTTACTGGAGAAAAGCGAAAGCGTGAAAATACATGTTCAAAATCTCCAGAAACTAATGATCGAAATTTACAAAACAATGAACAACTTGAACCCCTCATATATTTGGGAATTTCATGAAGAAAAGGTTGTGAAATACGACCTACGAACAAAAAATTTATGTCGATTGCCAAAAACACGAACAACAAAATTTGGAATAGAGTCATTATCCTTTAGAGGAAGCCTCCTTTGGAACACCCTTAGTGACCAGACAAAAGCACTTCCAAAAGTTGCAGCTTTCAAAAGAGCGATCAAGCACTGGCTTGGCGATAAGTGTAATTGCCGGATTTGTAAATAGCCAGAATTGTAAATTTGTATATTTTCTATTAAAGTTGTTTTTGTAAATAGTTGGTATAAATTAGTGATTATATTACTATTGTAAATAGACAACCTTTAAATAAGATTATTATCATTATCATTATCATGGTTGCATGTGGCGTGGATCTACCACTCAGTAAAAATCTTTGAAGTTCTTGTCTTCAATTTCTATTCTCTATAAATGCAGCTCTAATTGCTTTTCCTAGAGGTTGATTAAATCTCTCTACCCTTTCCTTGGGGCCATAATTGTGTAGAAGGGTCAAACTTTGTTCCAAGAGTCATTAAGTATCTTTCAAAATCATTGCTATTAAATGGTGGACCATTTAACTTCCAAGAACTTCCAAGAACTTGTAAAGGTTTACTAGATGATTCATATCAGGAGCTAGATCATATCAGGATCTATCTGTCATAAATCAAGTCTCAGACAGCGTAACGATCTTGTGGATGGAAAATACACTGCTAAAACAACACATAGGTTGTGTCAGTTTGTTGTGAGAAAGTTTTCTGAGAAAGATTCTACATCGTCTTGCTGATTAAAGTGAATTGAAATTACTCCTTGATTGGCCTAGCATATTTGGCCTAGCATATTTGGCCTAGCCATTAGGCCTAGCCATTCTAGACCTGACATATTTCTCCTCCGCAGTGGGAGACCGGAAATGGATGACATTGAAACCTACCGAGCCAATATTGGTATTCATCACGGTGGCAGAAGCGCAATGTATGGGAAAAGGACCAGAATTAAGGAACATGAAAGAAAAAACATTGCTCCATCTACAGACAAATTCAAGAAACCATCAATTTTATTTCTGCTACTGGTTCTATTCTTTGCTGGGTTTGTGATTGTCCAGCTACACCCAAAGGCTCCAACATCCAGTTTTCTCGCGAGGGGCACTCGAAACATTACATTGCTAAACTTGACAATGGAAATTCAGCACCTAAATGTCAGAACAATTAGACAACTTGTTTTCCAAGGTTGAGCTCAATTTGCTATGGACAAACATGTTTACCGGAAATCAAGGGGCACATCTGATGTATGGAAATATTGAAACGTTTACAATGAATCTTTGCAAGGAACTCCCTAAGGGACTCAAGATTGCTCAATTGAACGTGCAATGCATTACAAATAAGATAGACCAACTGAAAACTTCAGAGATATTACGATGTCCTGGGACTCAAATTGATATCTTAGGATTCAGTGAAACATGGCTAAACTCGAAATATACGGAGGGATTTGCTCAGATTGAAGGATGGAGCATTTTCCGCCGAGACAGGTCACGCAAGGAACATGGTGGGCTGCTCTTGTTCGTTAACAACAAAATTCAGCAGTTCAGAAGAAACGACCTTGAAAATGATGACATAGAAGCTATATGGACAGAAATTACATTTCCTAACACAAGGCCTATACTCCTTTGCCATTGCTATAGACAAGAATGGGTGACTGTTCGTGATTGGTCTGAGAGAATTGAAGCAAGCTTAGAGAGGGTATTTGCGGAAAACAAAGAAGTTATTACTATGGGTGACTTGAATATTGATTGGAAGGACATTGATAAAAACGAATACCAGCCTTGGAAAGAGCTAATAACTGGCTTTCAGTTAGAGCAGATGATTTCAGAACCGACAAGAGTCACTGAGACAACCAGTACTCTCATAGATAATATCTACGTATCAAGAAAAGAGTGTATCAGGGCGACAAAAGTACCAAAAATAGCTATAAGCGATCATTATCCTACGTGTGCTGTCTGGAATCTGAAGTTTTCCCAAAAGCAACAGCACACCCATATGAAATATAGATCTATGAAGAATTTCAACGAAGAGAAATTTAGAGAAGATTTAGAAAAGGTGCCTTGGCATGTACTGGATATATTCGATGACCCAAATGATGCACTAAATGCTTGGAGCAGCCTTTTCATGGATATTGTTGAAAGTCATGCACCAATGCGCAGTAGAAGAGTTAAACACCCAGAACCCGGCGCCAGCGCTCCTATATGCATGTGGACACCATGCTTGTCCGTGAAATTCATTTTGTACCCCTTATCTCTGACAAAATGTTGTAAATTTTACCCCTTTCTCTGACTTTTTTCCCAAACTAATACCCCTTTTTTCCAAAATCACTGACAAGGTGACATAACATATAATTTGTATGCGCACAAAAATTATCCACTCTTTGGCATAACATGTCAACTTGCATACAAAGAACACCTTGCTTTCACATAATATCAAAATAATATTTTGGGGGACCTATTTAGATCTCAGATCTGCTACCAGGGGAAATGGCTGAAGATGATAAAATAATATATCTCTACATATATTAATGTACAAGATAAAAGTTGCCAGAATTTGCCAAGGAAGGAAACCACATCTGCTGAGCATAAATTTGCAAAACTCCACTTTGCAACGGTAATATGAGTGATATCAGTGTCATATGCTATGTTATGTGAGAATGATTTGGTTCATTGATGAGTAGCTTCAGCAACAAGTCAGGAACAACGCCAACGGCTAAAAGGAAAATAAAAGAAAATAACATAACAGACAATAGTCTACTTAAAACACTCTTTTTTGGCACTAATATGAAGAAAATTTAATTAGACCTTTAGTTTGGCCACACAGACTCTCTCCCCGATTCTATCCTTTAGAAAGCCATCATTATTTGCTTATTATGATCACTCACTGAGGTAGCTACTGGTGAATGGTGGTAGTAAAACAAGTAGGTAGGCCTATCTTATATAGAATATCCAAGAAACAAATGGCTGAATTGATGGTACAATTTTGCCTTCAGTGTATCTAGCAACGCTACCAGTACTCTTAACACCACACTTGCCATCACAAGCGAAACATTTTTCTCTCTCTATCTTTTTCCCGCCAACCATGGCTAGGCCACTTAGCCTCGTTTTCGTCTCGATTTTTCATTCAATACAAGGCCCAAGGCTTAATTCAATTCCAAGAAATGTCAACGAGAAATTGAAGTAAAGAAAGTCTAAAGATACAAGAAAGTGATTTTTTTGACATTATTTCGTCGACAAGCTATGTCTACGAGGAAATTTGAAGATGGTAGGTGTTACGTGCTGATAAAATATATTTCTAACATTGTCTGAAATGATGGACGGGCTAGTACTAATAACCAATCAGTCATCACTGGAAAATCTGTGAAGAAATCTTATCTAGCTAGCATTTAAAAAAAAGGCTTCTCAGAAGTACCATCCATCAATAACAACTATTTTCAAATCTACATTTAAGAGCATGTATACCTTTAATTCAAATATAACAATGAAATAGTCAAGTCTACAGTTGTTTTGTTGAAAATTGGAAGAAGAGTCTCATGATTTCTTGCAGGAGGAGCTAGCTAATGCATGGAATAAGTAAATAGAATCTGGATTGTGAAGTAGTCTCTCAATGTGACCTGAGATGGTAGTTTAAGGAATTATGCTTGATGTTTTATAAACATTCCACGAAGACCCCCTAGCAGTTTTATATAAACATAAGTTACAAAATGGGGGTTTATCTGTCCATCAAGTTCATATTTTGAACTATTTATTCACATCCTATGCATTTCAATACATTTTAGAGCAATTTTAAAAGAGACATCAACCAGAGAGAGTGGAAAGAGTACCCATTTGGACATCAGGATATATTAAATCACCCTCTCTTCAACATCACTGATTTTGTCAGTAAAAAACACCCATTTTTTAACAATTCTATGTCCTTGATAGTGGTCATCATCAGACCCCTTTCTCAGAGATTCTGCGGACAAGCATGGTGTCCATATGCATATAGAAGCGCTGGCGCCGGGACCCAGAACAACCTGAATGGATGACTCCTGATATCCTTCAAGCTATTAATGAACGTGACCGACTAAAAGCAGCTGGTTTTCATAACGAGGCTAGAATATTGCGCAATGAAGTTGTTGGACTTATAAAAGAAGCGAAGAAGGTGTACTTCCATACAATGATTGAAAATCAGCAGAAAAACAGCAAAGCCTTATGGTCCTACCTTAAGGAGTTAACACCGAAAGACAAATCGCAAGAGCCGATATTTATGAGTAGCGATGGAAAGCATATAACTGACAGCGCTCGGATCTCCAAACTTTTCAATAAGTATTTTATAGACATTGTTGAAAAGTACATACCAGCAGTTCCAGGAAAGCTTGTGCCAAACTTTAAGAGGCTAAAATCATTTATCGAATCGAAAATTAACAGATCTACTAAATTCACGATACCATTAATAACAGAGGAACACGTATTAAAGGAAATAAATGCCATGCCTACGAAAAAAGCTGTTGGACTTGACGGGATAAGTTGTAGATTATTAAAAGCAGCAGCTCCCGAGATTGTTCAATCTGTTACCAAGATCATAAACAAAAGTTTTACATCTGGTATTTTTCCAGACGTTTGGAAAACTGCCAAAGTCACTCCAGTACACAAGTTTGGCCCCCTCCATGATTTCGGTAACTTTCGACCAATTTCAGTCCTTCCACGGCTAAGCAAAATAATTTAGAAACATGTGCACAGACATTTCTACTCATACCTGGACATACATGGACTCCTTTACGCAGCTCAGTCAGGCTTCAGAGCAATGCACTCATGTGAAACTGCTCTTCTCAACCTAACAACCCGATGGTTGAAGTCTATGAATGATGGCCTCATGACAGGCGTTATTCTGCTTGACTTGAGAAAAGCGTTCGATCTTGTCAACCATGAATTATTATTGGAAAAGTTAAAGTTATATCAGTGCTGCGGTAAAACACTTGAATGGTTCACTTCGTATTTGAACGAACGTAAGCAAATGGTTAATTTTAAAAATAACATCTCAGATCCTGAGGTTGTGAAGTCAGGGGTCCCACAAGGTTCAATCTTAGGACCATTATTATTCATCTTGTCCATGAATGACATACCATTAGAGATAAAAGAAGGTGCACTAGAAATGTATGCAGATGATAGCACCGTGTCAATTTCTGGCAAAACTATCCAAGAGATTGAAACAAAGTTGAACACATCTGCTAGACAAATCGCAACGTGGTGCAGTGAAAACAAGATGGCTGTCAATGTAGCAAAAACTAAGACTCTCCTAGTCACGACACAGCAAAAACGTTCCAAGCTGAAAAGAAACCAACAAGATCAGACAATTTATGTGAAGATGAAGGAACAGCCATTATTTCAGATTCAGCAAGAAAAGCTTCTAGGAGTTGTTATTGACCAAGATCTCACATGGAACGATCACGTCAAACGCGTATGTAATACTGTAAGCCGCAACCTTGCTTTATTTCGTAGGATCAAGTCCAACCTGCCATTTAATACAAGAAAATTGTTCTATCAAAACTTTATACAAGTCTATTTTGATTACTGCAGTGTGGTTTGGGGGTCTTCTACAAAGATATCCTAGCTATTGAAGCTTCAAAAGAGAGCGCAGCTAGGTTGATCTGTGACCTTCCAGGCCGTGAACATTCAGGACCGCTGTTTAAGAAGCTTAAGTGGCTGCCCGTTCAACAAAGAATAAACTTCAAAACAGCTATAGTAGTCTACAAGGCTCTAAATGGACTAGCTCCAAAATATATGACTGATTTGTTCACTCACCAAAATCAGATTAAGCAACGATTGACGAGAAGTTCATCACACAACAACTTGTATGTGCCCAGATCAAAACTGAAAAAGGCTGATCAGTCAGTATCGATAAAAGGAAGTAAAGTAAGGAATGAACTTCCACTTAACATTAGACAGTCAACATCATTGGAAATTTTCAAGAGAAAAGTATATCAGTACTATCTTGACTGTCAGATTTAAATACTTAAACTTTAAAACTTTACTTTAAATGAAAAATATTACTAAGCTTCTTAAAACTTAAAGGACAATTTTTTGTGTATCATATTCTTATTTCGTAGAGAGGTCCCAGGGGAAGATTAGTTGTTAGGCTAACCTGGTTTATCCTCTTTAAATAAAGTTTATCTATCTATCTATCTATCTGTCTCTTGCTATTTCTACAGGAAATCCATGCATTGCAAAAACTTGATCTAATTTTAGAATAATGGTTGGAGTAGCAGTAAATCTTACAATTTCTGTTATGGGAAATCTAGAATAAGCATCTACAATAACAAGTATATACTCACTACTTGGAAGTGGTTCATAAAAGTCAATATGTAGTTTTTTCCAAGGTCCAGATGGATAGGTCTCATTCGCAATGGTTCTGGTTCATTTTGTGTTCCTACTGCTTGACAAGGTAAAAGCTACTAATCTCTTCCGTTACCAATTTTTCAATAGATGGAAACCAAACCTTTTCACTGATCAGGGCTTTAGTCTTAGCAAGGCCCTGGTGATCTTCGCGTGCTAGAGTAGCGTCGCCCATTATGGCCGGTCGCCCATTACGGCCGGCTAGCAAGAGAAATTAAATTTCAGGGGACTGACGACTAGTAATAAAATTGCTATTGCGCGGAAAATCTTCGCTGAAACCTGTTTTATCATGATTTGACCTTCACTGAAGTTTCATTTCATTTGCATTGAAACCCGACGAGATGGTTTGAGCATATCTCTAATTGATTCTTTCAAGTATTGCAAATTTCATGATTCTATTTACATTCCTTCCTTCTTTTTCTTTCGCTCGGCACCTTGCGGTTTGAAATTTTTCAAATATGCTTTGATTTTTCAGAAGTCCTGTCTCTAGAGAGGAAATCTACAATGAAACCAAAGCAAAGTGACTTCTGATTCAGATTTCAGGTTATGAAGTCTCAGTGCTGCTAATTGCTATTTTTGTCGTACATTATGCCCATTAGTTTACCAGAGAAGTTTCCAGTCACTTCAAAATATTATAATCTGAAAAATTTATTTTAGAAAACACCAATTTGGATTAAAATCTTACTTACTGACTTGGAAAATCATCGAAACCCAAAAAATGCGGCATTTTATTAAGTATATTTGCATTTTAGAAACTTATGCCAAAAACTCATTCGTCCATGCACAAGAGATAAGGCAGGATTTAGAACAATTCGAAGCATGTATTTAAATTGCCAAAACCCGAAGTTTAGGCTAATTCTTATTGATATTTTTGTGTTTAAAATGATAAACATAAGATTTGAAATGATATGATAAACAAACCCAACCCAAATGATAAACAAAGAACAATAATTAAAACTGTTTTTCTAATTAAAACTGTTTTACGGGAGTGCAGAGAGGCTTCGCCCTAAATGGTTGGGTTTCGCAACAACATCGACTTGAAAATAAGGAAACGCCCTAAGACTGGGAAAATCACGATAAACATGTTCATTAACTCTTTCTGAAAGCTAATCTTAAGTATAGCGACTAGATTCTTGTTTGTCTTGGTAAATTTTCAGTTCAAACGCAAGCCGGTCTGAACGGCTTCTTTGGCATGGCGTCTAATTTGGACGTACCCTTAATTCATAACGATGCCTTCGCAGTTACCTGGTTGAACTTATCTCGTCGCAGCAAACCTAAGCAGGATTATTAAACTGTGAGTGCTGGGGGAAGGAATAAGAAGGTCTTCGGGATATTTTTGAAAATGAAGCAAAAGGAGGAGGGGTTTGCGAGAAGCATGAATTGATATGGTTACATTTCAAATTATTGATAGATAAAATAATAAAATTGACTACAACGGGAAGCTAGTTGTGAATGAAACCTTACACAAATGAAATCAACAAGGCAGTAATTGACAAAAAATTAAGATTTATAATTTTACCATTATCTTGAGGATTATGACTTTAACCTTATGACTTATAACAGTTTGGTTGACAGGGGGGTCAGTAAGGGAAGTCAGAATCCACAGACCAACCAATAGGGGCGCAGGTAGGCCAGTCTGACCACAGCCGAAATAAAGCCCCGGCTTTTACATTCAATGCAAATTTCTGAGATTTTTCTTCAAAAATAACCTTTGGAGGGTTGGATTTGCCTGAAAACAAACTTTAGTTGTACTTTATACAAAATCCTGAGGCAACGCGAAGAAAACAAATATTGTGCTTGGAAAACAAGGACATAACGTACTCTTACGTTTATACATATCAGGTAAGTGTTTCAAAAACATCTATGTTACCTTTTTCTCCATTGGTTGGTGATATAATCTGGCTATTTGGTTTTTTCATTAATTGCTTTTTTTGGATCTAACTCAGAACTTCGTGACGATATGGGCATAATGGGCGACACCACTCTAGTTTTACTGATCTTTTCCATAATGATTTGGACATGACAATTTGGTTTCCCCGCAAAATAATTCCATTTGCATGATGCATGATTCAATGAATCTTTGGCTAGCTTGTAAGGTACTAAAGACTGGTTACTCCAATCTCCTGTTTCAGTTGTATTTATGACTGCTTGGAGTATCTCATCTTTTTCTGTTTCTCTATATACTTTTCTTCTATGGTCATGGCTTTTGGTATCGCATTTATTGTTATATATCTTACATACTCATCTGCCATGTTTTCTTTGACACTGACTCTTGTAGGATGTCTTGACATAAAGTCAGCCGAATTATCTTTTCCAGGCTTGTAAATAACTTTGAAACAATGTAGCTGTAAGTGGATCACCCATTTTTCAATGCGTAATGATGGTTTTGATTTAGGGTTCCATAAATCACCTCCAAAGGTTTGTGATCTGTTATCAGGTTGAAACTTTTTCCATAAAGATACATATGAAAATGTTCAGTACCCCACACAATACTAAGTGCTTCTTTCTCAGTTTGTGAGTATCGACGATCCACGGGGGTAAGTGCTCTACTGGCATATGCAATCACTTTTTGTGGATCATCTTTGTTTGATTGCGTAAGAATAGCAGAAATACCAGTGGGACTGGCATCTACAATCAGGTAAGTATCTATTTCAATATCAAAATATGTCATAACTGGGCTGTCTGTCAAAACATCTATGAGTTTCTTAAATGCTTGTGAGTGCTCTTTCTCCCATTTGAATACAATGTTTTTGTGAGTTAATCTTCTCAGTGGTTCTGTTATACCTGCAAAATTTGGTATGAACTTTACACTAATATTTGCCATTCCTAATGAACTTCTCACTTCTGATGCATTGTTTAGTATAGGATCTACTGAATCTGCAATCTTCTTTTGATCTGGTTTTACACCATCTTCTGAAAATACCATACCAAAGAATGAAAGTTCTGGTTGTAAAAATTTACATTTTTCTCTGTTTACTGTGAGCTTTCTTGCCTTTAATCTTGCAAGACATTCATTCAATGCTTTATCATGCTCTGCTCTGGTTTTGCCAAAAATGATAATATCATTTGCTAAGTTTCTGACATTATCTATACCTTTTAGAGCTTCTTATAATGTATGTTGAAATAACTCAGCAGCCGCATTTGTGCCATAGTTTAATCTTTTGTACTGGAATAAACCAATGTGTGTGCTGAACGTAGTGTTATATCTGCTATCTTCGTGCAACTCTAACTGATGGTATGCTTGACTAAGGTCTATCTTTGAAAAGAATTTAGCTCCATTTAATTGTACCATAATTTCATCAACTGTGGGCATGACATGTCTAACTCTTTTTATGGCTGCGCTTGCTGAACGCATATCAACACAAATTCTAATTGACTTATTGTCCTTCTTTGGTACTGCTACTATCTGAGATATCCAAGGGATTGCTTGCCCCTCTGGCACCCTCTCTATTACTCCTTGTGCTTCTAGACCTAGCAATTCTTCTTCTACTTGCTTTCTGATGTGAATGGTATGCATCTGGTATTTTGAACAGCTGGAGTTACATTTTCATCAATATTCAATTTAATTTGAACTCCATATAGCTTTCCTATTCCTCTAAAAATTTCTTTATTTGCAAGTAAAGCAGCATCAACTGATTTATCATGGGTAGATCTGATCGGAACCCATGAACAGGTGGAAGCAATTTGTGATTACACATTTTTATCTTTCACTTTTGAAACCATTGGATTGATGTGAAATGTAACAAGACCAAGTTCTTGGGATGTCTCTGAACCTAATAATGAACTAGAGTTCCCTTCTGTGACATAAAATGTGGCTACAGAAATGGGCTTTTTGGTCTCCACAGTGGCTTGGAATTTTCCTAACAGTTTCACAGGGCTGTTGCTGTTGTATCGGTACACTTTAACTGATGTTTTATCTAATTTTGGATCTGTTGGTATCTGACTGAATGTTTCTTCATCAAGACTATTTACTGAGGTTCCTGTATTCACAAGAAAATCACATTTGTAATGTAATCATTGATTTTGGCAGTAACAGTGTTACCAGGTTTTTCCTTCTGTTTCACAGCATAGATGTAATCAAATTTTGAATCAGAGTCACTTTGTTCTTTATTCACTGATTTTGTTGTAATTGGCTTAACATGTCTTTTGAAAGGCTGTATTTTCCTTGGCTCTTGTTGAGTTTTGCTCGTACAATACTTTGCAAAGTGGTTCTTTTTCCCACATTTATGACATATCTTACCAGCAGCTGGACAGGTCTGGTTTTTATGAGGGTAAGATCCTCCACACTGATGACATTTCTTTGTATGCACATTTCCTTTCTTGTGCTGACTGTGTATTACACGATGCACTTCTTGCTTTGTTTCAGTGTTACCTTCAATGTTACCACTGCAAAATTCAGAATGCTTATTTTGAGAAAAAAAAACTTGTTTTGAGAAACAAATTCTCGTTTCAAGAAAAATCATCTACTCCCGTCTGTAAGAAAATTTTTCTTGCATAGATATCTTAACAAGAAAATTTTTCTTGTTTCAAGACAAACTTTCTTGATTTTAGAAAAAGTTTCTTCAATTCATCAGAAAATATTTATTAAATTCAGATTTTTTTTCTTGTTTTAAGACTAAACATTCTTGATTTTAGAAAAAGTTTCTTGAATTCATCAGAAAATATTTCTTAAATTCGGATTTTGTTTCTTGTTTTTAGAAAATATTTCTTAATTTCAATTTTGCTCGATTGTCTAAATCAGAAATGTTTTCTTATTTTAAGACAAACTTTCTTGATTTTAGAAAAAAGTTTCTTCAATTCATCAGAAAATATTTCTTAAATTCAGATTTTCTTTCTTGTTTTTAGAAAATGTTTCTTAATTTTTATTTGCTCGATTGTCTAAATCAGAAATATTTTCTTGTTTTAAGAGTAACTTTTTTGATTTTAGAAAGGACTTCTTCAATTTACAAGAAAATTTTTCTTGATTTCAGATTACAGTTCTTGATTTTAGAAAACATTTCTTAAGTTTGATTTTGCTGGATTGTTCATGTCAGAAACATTTTCTCGTTTTGAGATGATCATTCCTATTATAAGACAACTTATCTTGAGATTTCTCATTGTTACATAGTTTTTGAGGGATTTTGTTTCTTGTTTCGAGACGATTTGACTCAGAACGAATAAATCTATCAAATTGAAAAGTTTCGGATGAAACAAGTAAACTGAAGAGAAGCATTTACGTCATCACAAAAGTTTAAACTCTAACTGTTTTCAAAATCAAACTTAAATTACAACGAGCTGATCTATGTTTCTCATCAAATCGTATAACTTAAAGACAGGACCGAAGCCAGTGGGGGGGGGGGTGGGGGGCGGAGTGCCCCCCAGGAGGCTCTTTGTCGGAAATGTCACACGACCTGTCGGATTTTTTGTGGTTACAGGCCCACATTTAGACGATTTAATTGGGAGAATGATGCATAGAACATGAATTTATTGATTTCGAGCATAAATTCTGGCATGAATTTTGAATCTACAGCATATTTTTGCTTTATATTCACTAATTTTGAAGGCTCCAACGTTGAAAATGGAAAATAATTTCAAAATCTAGTCATTAATGGAGCACATCAGTCTTTTCGTGCATGTTTCCGAAAATTGGGGTTGTTGTTGTTGATTTTGGTGTCAGAAAATTGTAGTTCCTAGCCCCCCCCCCCCTATGAATTCATGGCTGGTGTTGGGCCTGCTTAAAGAGGTACGTTGACTATTCAGAAAAGTGGCTTTTTGTTGCATTTCACCAGTGAAGTCCGATTTCAATCAGACTTTTGTACACTTAAAGTTTTGAACACTCAAAGTTTTGTTATTTTCATGATCAAACATTGTAATTATTGACAAAATGTGAATTGATATGATAGTCACAAGATAAGATTTTCATATAGGTCAAAGTGAAGCCAATAACCAATTTGGAATAAACAAGGAAAACAAAGACAGTTAGTTTCTAGGGCCTTTTCCTAAGAATTTTGGAAGGTTTTCAAATTATTGACTGCAAGACTTCTTCAAATTTGTTGAAAATTCTTTTCATGTTAAAGGGCACATGGCTTATGCTGTTGTGGCAGACAATAAGTGTTGTGTTTGATTGTGAAAAATAACTCTATTTACTGTATATATCAAAAATTTAAGGCATCTATCATTTTCTTGATTGACTTTCAACCCCTCCCAAACTGAGAACATTCAGCCAAAGCAAATTCCACTTAAAATGGATATCACTTTCAGCATCATGTGGTTCAGTTCAAAACCCTCTATTAATTTTTGGTATCTAAATCAATCAAGGAGTTATTTTCATAATCAAACATTGTAAGGGAGTGGTCATTAAGTATGTGCTATACTGGGGCGGTGGGTATTTACAGAATCTTTATAAAAATTGCTAGCCCCTCCTAACTTTTTACTAAAAATTTTCATACCCCTTCAAAATTTTTGAAAATTGTTTCATACCCCATCTCGGCTCCAACTGATGAAATTCAACGATTCCATTAAAACAGTCCACTGCTTGCATGTTGCTACGCCACACCAAAATAATCTGATAGGACAGGACGACTCTGCCAGCCTCAATATCATTTTATGTGCACTGTGCCATCTCAAATAAACTCCTTTGCTCTGTAGTTAGTTGCAACCCTTCCTTCCCGTGTTGTTGTAAAAATCGACTCCACAGTTCTCTTTTCACCCATCTCATTGTCACTGCTGTTAAAAAACTCTTCCATATCTGTCGAAGAATCTAAGCTTGATATGGCCTGATGCAACTGTTTTTCCAAAACAAGGTCCTCTGCAACCTCTGCAATCACTATCGTCAGAATCAATCAAAGAATCTTCATCAGATTCCGAATAATTTTGGTCCACTATTTCCTTCTGTCAAACTTTTTGAGGCTATATGTGCCTTACGACAATAACTTTCTCCCTTTCTTCAGCTTGAGAGACTTACACAGTTTGTGGTAGTGGAGATACTTGTCCAATTCATTTACTTTTAACTTGTCTAAAGATCCATCATTGAAAAGCGTGATCTCCACCCGGCGGGTCCACTCCTATGAAAGAATTGTAACCATGACAGTCTGGCACTTTTTGAGATGAACCCTAATCTCTGATTCTTGTTCTTTGAGAACAGCCCTTTTCCGGCATTTTCTCTGATAGGGAACCGGGAATTACTACCCTAATTCTGTGATTTCTAGGAGGTTCCTAAAAACAAATGTTTACAAAGAGAATGATTCAGTTTGAAAAGTATCGCACACCTTAATTCACTGATATTCATACCTAAGACATTTAATTCAAAGTTGTTGATTTATCATTATTTCTTGGGACTGACAAAAATAAATTATTCTCTTCAAGACACGTAATCAAGAACTTCCCATTCCATTTTAACATTAATAGACATTATCCTTTTCAAAATGTAGCTCGTCTTATCCAACTCATGTTATACTTTCCTCTTACTGTGCAGTAATTAGACTTCAAATCTAACAAAACATCCTAAACAACAAATAACTGTTACTTCAGCTGCAAATAAAGGACAAATAACTACATAGCTCAGGTGATATGTTGTGATAATTTGGGGTTATTTTGTTTTTTAAAATCTAAACTAAACACCTAAAAAGATGTCAATTGAACTCTGTCATCAACCATTTGCATGGCTTTTATGCCATTTGATTTGGGAAGGTTTTCATAATATGACAAAGTCAAATGCAGAACACTTCTCCTCCTGCAACACACACTACACCTACAGTAGCTGTGTGTGAAGGGCAGGGATAGCAGTCTAAAACATAAGTGTTTCTTACCATAGTAGTACCACAGCCACTTCTCATCAGATAATAGATCTTTTTAGACATTACAATGCCTTGATTTGATCCAGGATCATTATTCTCGGTTTCAGCAAAAACTTTTTCCCGCCAAATAGCCCAGAGGAGGCCAGCCTCTTATTGAAAATTTGCCTTCTGAAATCTAAAAAAACCCTCCTAATCCGACCTAATCTACAGATGGTGTTGAAAAGTTTATATTTTCATATGGAAACAAAGCAGAAGGTCGAGACTTTGGTAGAAAACAAACAATAAAAATTTTTTTGGAATAAATGAAATATTGCTGACATGATTTGTTGTCGAAGAGACAATTTTGTTGTTGTTGTTGTTGTTGTTGGTCATGGTTGTTGTTGCTTGTGTTTTGTGTTCACAATTCATAATCAACTCATCTACTTGGCAAATCGACATGCACCTTGGATGAAGCAGAAATGGTAAGCCCTTTCTTTCTCAGCCTTCTTGGAAATGATAAGAAAATTTAAGTTGAAGAATTGAAGAAAATATAAGTTTACAGGTAGCAGGCCATGGCCAGCCAACAGCATATTCGCCAAGAATAATGAAAGTCTTCTTGTTCCGCCTACATTCATTTAATTTAAGCATTTAGGCCTTTCTTTGTGTCAGATTTAGTCAGAAGCTATATTTTTACCATATTCATGTCTAAGTTTTGTATCTGAAGCAAATTGCAACACTGATAATAATTTCTAATTCCTTCAGGCCAAAAGTCCAAAGCAAGAGTTGCATACCACAGGGAAATATAGACAAACTGATCATTGAAGTTGTAAACAAATACAATAGACTTATATGGCAATTGTGTTCTGTATTAAATACAGAAGATTACATGTTTGTTACCAATAATGAAATGAGCTTGTTGCTTTATCTCAACCTTTTAACTTTCTTGGAAAATAGATATATGCAATGGGAGATGAATTGGTTTTGGAGCGTGAGTTATGGCTTTTGAATGTGAAAGAATAAAGTACCAGAAAACTTCTTGCCAGATCTTCAAGCTGTCTTCACATAATCACATGTAGTTTTTGCAGACATTAAGAACCAATGAATCTATCTCCCATTGCGTATATCTTCCGAGAAAGTCACAAGTTTGAAATATTACACCAAAAAAAACTGGACCCTCTTGTTTAACTCCATCAGTTGATTTTTGATCAACTGATAAATGTTATTGTTGAGTGTGTGCAGTGCAAGGAATCTATTATAGTCATGTTGATGAGTGCTCTTGGCTCATTTGGGTGCATCTTTTCACAAATTTACCACATTTGATATCAATAGATTTTAATATATTGATATTTGACCCTTTTTACAAAACTCTAGGAAATATTTTTAAAAAAGGACCCTTTTTTCTAGATTCTATGTCCTAGATTTTTCACAAATTCCAGACCCTTTCTCCTAGATTTCGTAGACTCTCATGGTTACAATTCTTACATAGGAGTGGACCCGCCGGGGATCTCCATAATTTGCAAATGTTCCATTCTGACAGCTGAACATTTGAATAACGACTGGAACATTTGAATAACTACTTGGGGCATCTAAATAACAACTTGGGGCATTTAAGCAACTACTTCCAACGTTGAATAGATATTATACACAACACTATGAAAAGATTGTTTTAGAAACTGCGACTCTGATTTCATACCCCCTCAAAAATGTCAATATTTATTTCATACCCCACCTTAAAGTACCGAAAAAATCCTGTACCCCTCCTGAATGCCCTCCGCCCCAGCATAGCACAAACTTAATGATCACTCCCTAATTATTGACATTGTGAATTGATATTGACACAAGATATGATTTTTATATACATCAAAGGGAAGCCAATAATCAATTTGGAAAAACAAGGAAAACAAAGACAGTTGTTTCTTAAACATAATGAATGAATGACAGACAGACAAGACTATCTTCAGTATAGCTTTAAACATGTTTGTAAACCTAAGGCTTTCCACTTCTGTGCTCATTATGATGTACAGAAACAGGAGCAAATGCTTTATGGTTAATGACCATTTGTGATCAAATATGTTCATTCTTGCCTCATGTTGCTTTACTGGGATCTTCCAATATCCCTTCTGTGTTACGCCAGTTCACAGTTCTGGGAAAATGAGCCGCATGCATTATTGATTTTAAGTGTGTGAAAGCAATTTTGGGAGGAAAATTAAGTAATCTTTTCTTGCAATTAATACCATACTAGTTTCCTCCCCAAAAAGCTGTGTGCACGCAGCACGGGGGGGTTCTTGGCCAAATTTTGGGTAGGGGTCTGCCGCGAGAATATCCAAAATGGTACCGTATCCAAAATGGTACCGTTGGCTACACTAACTTTTAAGAAAATTGTACCCTTGGCTAGACCAATTTGACCATTCTCTGGACCAATTTTTACGAAAATGGTACCCTTGGCTAGACCAATTTTGACTATTTCCTGGGCCAATATTGTCAAATTTGTACCAAATATCATATCATGACCGTTCGCTAGACCAATATTATCAAAATGATACTCTTGGCTAGACCGTTGCTGGCCAAAACTGCAAAAAGTATACCCTTGGCTAGACTAGAACCCCGACTAGAACTAGAAGTCCGAAAAAGTATAACCCTTCGTCACGGTACATCCCCAGGTACCTTTACTATGGAAGAACCCGTGGTGCGCAGATAACTTTGGAGACTGTGAACTGGTGCAATAGGTGAAAACATTTTCTCAATTACAGCGCAAAAGCAACATTGGCGAAGAGAACAATAAATGACTTCTAAATGCAATAGCTTACCCTGGAGAGTATAAAATGCTTCGGGCTCATCTTCTTTGATTTTTTCAATAGCATCCAATGACCTCATGTTCATAGAATAATTTAAACTGCTTTCACAATCTATCAATGAAAAGAGACACAATGATGTGTAATTTTATGCTGTCCAGCTGAGTAAGGGCGCTATATCTATGCCCGGGGGGGGGGGGAGGGGGGTACTGCATATATTTTGGGTATCGATTTTCGCAATTTTGGTATAAGGAACGGTTTCGATTTTTGCGATTTTGGTATAAGTACAAGGTCGGGTGTACTTTTTCGGAAAATTGGTGTAAGGTCGGGTATACTTTTTTGGAAAATTGGTAAAGGTACGGGTATGTGTTTGAAGCTTTGATGGCACGTCTCCAACCAAAACCTGGTCAAGTACCCCCCCCCCCCCCGGTACCTATGCTGTATCATCTGTATGGGTCACTTTGATACATCAAGTGTAACTCAGAAAACAGTCAGTAGTCAAATAAATAGATATCACCTTGCTCAGCATCAAATAATCCCTTAATTCAAGATCCTTTTTGTAATGTAAGTAAACAGATATCAAAAATTGAAATAAATTTGTTTTGCGACGAGCATGATGAACTTTAAACTTTTATCCTTTGAACTTTTTGGCGCGCAAACTTTGCTGGAAAGCAACAAGCCAACAATAAATAAGTTTACACTCAAATATATCTAAAATTTACAAGATTTACCAACTTGCGAAACGTGCAAACTTATGTTACAACGTAAATGTAGCTTCCATGAGTTTTCCACATGATTTTCGCTCGGGGCTTCACTTGTAACACAGTCGTCACACCGTTCACAGAGCAGGCCTTTGTAATGGTTTCACATATTTCTGGAAGTGGCATCGATAAAATTTAGTTTTCTCAACTCAAAAACTTCCGATTCCTATGAAAGTATACATATTCTGAATCACCATAAAATTTTCTATGCAATGATATCATTTTCTTGAATGTAGAGCCTACAAAACATTTTTGATGAAGCGAAAAAGAAGAAATTTCAGAAAGGAGCTCAAAATCTGAGCTGAAATGTGGCAAATCGAAGAACGGTCATTCGTAATAAAACTGATTCTTATGCTGTTCAGCAAAAGTGATTAGTAATAAATCAGATATATTCTGAATCGCCATTAAATTTTCTATTCAATAATACCAATTTCTTGAATTTAGAGCGTATGAAACATTTTTGATGAAGCGGAAAGGAAGAAACTTCAGGATGGAGCTCAAAATCTGAGCTGAAATGTGGCAAATCGAAGAACGGTCATTCGTAATAAAACTGATTCTTGTGTTGTTCAGCAAAAGTGATTAGTAATAAATCAGATATATTCTGAATCGCCATTAAATTTTCTATTCAATAATACCAATTTCTTGAATTTAGAGCGTATAGAACATTTTTGATGAAGCGAAAAGGAAGAAACTTCAGGAAGGAGCTCGAAATCTGAGCTGAAATGTGGCAAATCGAAGAACGGTCATTCGTAATAAAACTGATTCTTGTGTTGTTCAGCAAAAGTCATTAGTAATAAATCAGATATATTCTGAATTGCCATTAAATTTTCTATTCAATAATACCAATTTCTTGAATTTAGAGCGTATAAAACATTTTTGATGAAGCGGAAAGGAAGAAACTTCAGGAAGGAGCTCGAAATCTGAGCTGAAATGTGGCAAATCGAAGAACGGTCATGCGTAATAAAATTAATTCTTGTGTTGTTCAGCAAAAGTGATTACTAATAAATCAGATACATTCTGAATCGCCATCAAATTTTCTATTCAATGATACCAATTTCTTGAATTTAGAGCGTATGAAACATTTCTAATGAACCGAAAAGCACGCATGATCAGCCAAAGAATCTAAACTAAAACGTTCCCGGCAAATCGGAAGACTGGACCTACTCTATGCTCCGACACATAGCTACGTTATCTACCTAACCTACCTACTGTAAAACTCACTGATGATCTAGGTCTCTTAGCCGCAAAACATACACTAACCGAAAGGGAGAAACTGAAGCCCTTTCCTGGGAAGACTGGACCTACTCTATATGCTGCGACTCATAGTCATAGCTACGTTATCTACCTAACCTAGTAAAACTCAATAATGATCTAGGTCTCTTAGCCGCAAAACATACACTAACCGAAAAGGAGAAACTGAAGCCCTTTCCTGGGAAAACTGGACCTACTCTTTGCTCCGACACAAAGCTACGTTATCTACGTAGCACAGATAATCTACAATCTCTTACAAAAGTGTTGGACCCCTATTGAAAAATTCGAATTTTTGTCCCCCCTCCCCCCGTTTCAATGTTGATTGCCTGGAAAAGAGGTGTTTTTCATGCAGATCCACCAAAAGAATGATTCACCAATGCAAGCAACATTGAAATGGGGGGAGGGGGGACAATATTTCCGAAAAACGTAGATTTTCGTAGGGGTCCAACACTTTTGCAAGAGATTGTCTGAAGGACAGCTTTATAGGTGAACGTAGTAGACCTGCTGCCATTGCACCAATAACAAATCTATACGTCAACAGTAGTTTTTATCTTGAAGATAAGATGTCTCTCTATAGAATTAGTGCTCATAAGGAAATATACAACGTTTTCTGTCACTATACATAAACCTTACAGGAGTGAGCTTTACTGCTGAGTACTGTCAACAGTACTCACTACAGTACTCGGTGTCTGTTGTTGTTGTTGCTGTATTGGCAATTTAGACTTTACATGTCTCCTGTGTACTTTTACGGTAAATAAACAACTCAAACGACACATTCTTAATAAAAATGACCTCAGTGGCTGCAAAAAATTGAATTTAAAGAGGGTGTGTCACAATTTAAAAGGGCGTGGCCCCTTTGTAAAGAGCTTGCTCTTGCGGTAAAAGTGCAGTTTTGTGCAAGATCTACACGTTCAAGTATGCATTTTATTAAAGTCATCAATCTTATGCTAAAACCTAGGTCATTTATGAAGAACTTATACAAATAACCGCACGGCTGCACTAAAAGAAAGAAAGAGAAAAATTTTGTTTGGGCCTGCAGTAAGGCTGAATTCACCTTCTGCTTGTATTTTCAAGCACAAATTCTCTTGAAATGGCAATTTTCTCGCTTTATCTCATATGATAATGCACAATCGAGAGTACCCTTCTTTCCTATCTATGAGAACCTGTGCCATGGATAGTTAGAACAAAGTAGTTATGGCTGTTGGATCAATTACCCGAGAGGAATATACTAAGGACCAATTTTGCCATTTTCGCATATCATGACAGAGTTAAGAGTCAATAAAATCAACACTAAAATACTTTCAAAATCGGTCTTAATCATTGAATGTGAAGTCTTTTAACATTCTGAAATTTTAAATTTAATCAGTGAATGCAGATGAAATATAGAAATAAAGTGTTTTCACACATCATCTAGTTTTGTGATAGTTGAAAATTATCGTAGCAAATGGCATGAAATATGCGATTTTTGGCCATTTTTAATGCAGTATCGTGGAAGAAGTAAGAGAGCGAAGACAATGTATTCTATACCAGTCGAAATATGTTGGCCTTTAAAAGATCTCTGCCAATTTTCAAATAGCTACTAGTTACACAACGCCCTTAAAATAATTTTTGAAAAACTCAACTTTCAGACAATCTCTTACAAAAGTGTTGGACCCCTATTGAAAAATTCGAATTTTTGTCCCCCCTCCCCCGTTTCAATGTTGATTGCCTGGAAAAGAGGTGTTTTTCATGCAGATCCACCAAAAGAATGATTCACCAATGCAAGCAATGTTGATTGCCTGGAAAAGAGGTGTTTTTCATGCAGATCCACCAAAAGAATGATTCACCAATGCAAGCAATGTTGATTGCCTGGAAAAGAGGTGTTTTTCATGCAGATCCACCAAAAGAATGATTCACCAATGCAAGCAATGTTGATTGCCTGGAAAAGAGGTGTTTTTCATGCAGATCCACCAAAAGAATGATTCACCAATGCAAGCAACATTGAAATGGGGGGAGGGGGGGACAATATTTCCGAAAAACGTAGATTTTCGTAGGGGTCCAACACTTTTGCAAGAGATTGTCTGAAGGACAGCTTTATAGGTGAACATAGTAGACCTGCTGCCATTGCACCAATAACAAATCTATACGTCAACAGTAGTTTTTATCTTGAAGATAAGATGTCTCTCTATAGAATTAGTGCTCATAAGGAAATATACAACGTTTTCTGTCACTATACATAAAACTTACAGGAGTGAGCTTTACTGCTGAGTACTGTCAACAGTACTCACCACAGTACTCACTAGCGTTTCAGTCCATATTTCTCTATTTTGACAGTGGATAGTGACAATATGCCCATAGATGTATTCAGCGCATCAAAAGCTTTATATTCATGTATCACTTTCATATTTCATGTCCAGTTAAAGTGAAAATGCGAACAGTACTCACTTTTTCTGTTAATAAAGAATATAATACTGTTCTTTTTAAGGGAAAATGGTGAGTACTGATGAGAATTTTGAAAATCCTGCTTTGAAACTGTTTGTATGAACAACATTAATGAATATAGCTCGTTCATATGAGTATTTGACATGATTAAAGCTCATTTATTGGCAGCTCCTAAGGTATCTGACAATTTTGAGAGCCTTTTTCAAAGTGAGTACTGTGGTGAGTACTGTCAACAGTACTCACTACAGTACTCGGTGTCTGTTGTTGTTGTTGCTGTATTGGCAATTTAGACTTTACATGTCTCCTGTGTACTTTTACGGTAAATAAACAACTCAAACGACACATTCTTAATAAAAATGACCTCAGTGGCTGCAAAAAATTGAATTTAAAGAGGGTGTGTCACAATTTAAAAGGGCGTGGCCCCTTTGTAAAGAGCTTGCTCTTGCGGTAAAAGTGCAGTTTTGTGCAAGATCTACACGTTCAAGTATGCATTTTATTAAAGTCATCAATCTTATGCTAAAACCTAGGTCATTTATGAAGAACTTATACAAATAACCGCACGGCTGCACTAAAAGAAAGAAAGAGAAAAATTTTGTTTGGGCCTGCAGTAAGGCTGAATTCACCTTCTGCTTGTATTTTCAAGCACAAATTCTCTTGAAATGGCAATTTTCTCGCTTTATCTCATATGATAATGCACAATCGAGAGTACCCTTCTTTCCTATCTATGAGAACCTGTGCCATGGATAGTTAGAACAAAGTAGTTATGGCTGTTGGATCAATTACCCGAGAGGAATATACTAAGGACCAATTTTGCCATTTTCGCATATCATGACAGAGTTAAGAGTCAATAAAATCAACACTAAAATACTTTCAAAATCGGTCTTAATCATTGAATGTGAAGTCTTTTAACATTCTGAAATTTTAAATTTAATCAGTGAATGCAGATGAAATATAGAAATAAAGTGTTTTCACACATCATCTAGTTTTGTGATAGTTGAAAATTATCGTAGCAAATAGCATGAAATATGCGATTTTTGGCCATTTTCAATGCAGTATCGTGGAAGAAGTAAGAGAGCGAAGACAATGTATTCTATACCAGTCGAAACATGTTGGCCTTCAAAAGATCTCTGCCAATTTTCAAATAGCTACTAGTTACACAACGCCCTTAAAATAGTTTTTGAAAAACTCAACTTTCAGACAATCTCTTACAAAAGTGTTGGACCCCTATTGAAAAATTCGAATTTTTGTCCCCCCTCCCCCCGTTTCAATGTTGATCGCCTGGAAAAGAGGTGTTTTTCATGCAGATCCACCAAAAGAATGATTCACCAATGCAAGCAATGTTGATTGCCTGGAAAAGAGGTGTTTTTCATGCAGATCCACCAAAAGAATGATTCACCAATGCAAGCAATGTTGATTGCCTGGAAAAGAGGTGTTTTTCATGCAGATCCACCAAAAGAATGATTCACCAATGCAAGCAATGTTGATTGCCTGGAAAAGAGGTGTTTTTCATGCAGATCCACCAAAAGAATGATTCACCAATGCAAGCAATGTTGATTGCCTGGAAAAGAGGTGTTTTTCATGCAGATCCACCAAAAGAATGATTCACCAATGCAAGCAATGTTGATTGCCTGGAAAAGAGGTGTTTTTCATGCAGATCCACCAAAAGAATGATTCACCAATGCAAGCAATGTTGATTGCCTGGAAAAGAGGTGTTTTTCATGCAGATCCACCAAAAGAATGATTCACCAATGCAAGCAACATTGAAATGGGGGGAGGGGGGACAATATTTCCGAAAAACGTAGATTTTCGTAGGGGTCCAACACTTTTGCAAGAGATTGTCTGAAGGACAGCTTTATAGGTGAACATAGTAGACCTGCTGCCATTGCACCAATAACAAATCTATACGTCAACAGTAGTTTTTATCTTGAAGATAAGATGTCTCTCTATAGAATTAGTGCTCATAAGGAAATATACAACGTTTTCTGTCACTATACATAAACCTTACAGGAGTGAGCTTTACTGCTGAGTACTGTCAACAGTACTCACTACAGTACTCGGTGTCTGTTGTTGTTGTTGCTGTATTGGCAATTTAGACTTTACATGTCTCCTGTGTACTTTTACGGTAAATAAACAACTCAAACGACACATTCTTAATAAAAATGACCTCAGTGGCTGCAAAAAATTGAATTTAAAGAGGGTGTGTCACAATTTAAAAGGGCGTGGCCCCTTTGTAAAGAGCTTGCTCTTGCGGTAAAAGTGCAGTTTTGTGCAAGATCTACACGTTCAAGTATGCATTTTATTAAAGTCATCAATCTTATGCTAAAACCTAGGTCATTTATGAAGAACTTATACAAATAACCGCACGGCTGCACTAAAAGAAAGAAAGAGAAAAATTTTGTTTGGGCCTGCAGTAAGGCTGAATTCACCTTCTGCTTGTATTTTCAAGCACAAATTCTCTTGAAATGGCAATTTTCTCGCTTTATCTCATATGATAATGCACAATCGAGAGTACCCTTCTTTCCTATCTATGAGAACCTGTGCCATGGATAGTTAGAACAAAGTAGTTATGGCTGTTGGATCAATTACCCGAGAGGAATATACTAAGGACCAATTTTGCCATTTTCGCATATCATGACAGAGTTAAGAGTCAATAAAATCAACACTAAAATACTTTCAAAATCGGTCTTAATCATTGAATGTGAAGTCTTTTAACATTCTGAAATTTTAAATTTAATCAGTGAATGCAGATGAAATATAGAAATAAAGTGTTTTCACACATCATCTAGTTTTGTGATAGTTGAAAATTATCGTAGCAAATGGCATGAAATATGCGATTTTTGGCCATTTTTAATGCAGTATCGTGGAAGAAGTAAGAGAGCGAAGACAATGTATTCTATACCAGTCGAAATATGTTGGCCTTTAAAAGATCTCTGCCAATTTTCAAATAGCTACTAGTTACACAACGCCCTTAAAATAATTTTTGAAAAACTCAACTTTCAGACAATCTCTTACAAAAGTGTTGGACCCCTATTGAAAAATTCGAATTTTTGTCCCCCCTGCCCCCGTTTCAATGTTGATTGCCTGGAAAAGAGGTGTTTTTCATGCAGATCCACCAAAAGAATGATTCACCAATGCAAGCAATGTTGATTGCCTGGAAAAGAGGTGTTTTTCATGCAGATCCACCAAAAGAATGATTCACCAATGCAAGCAATGTTGATTGCCTGGAAAAGAGGTGTTTTTCATGCAGATCCACCAAAAGAATGATTCACCAATGCAAGCAATGTTGATTGCCTGGAAAAGAGGTGTTTTTCATGCAGATCCACCAAAAGAATGATTCACCAATGCAAGCAACATTGAAATGGGGGGAGGGGGGGACAATATTTCCGAAAAACGTAGATTTTCGTAGGGGTCCA
The DNA here is from genome assembly GCA_039566865.1 of Aurelia coerulea. Taxonomy (NCBI): domain Eukaryota; kingdom Metazoa; phylum Cnidaria; class Scyphozoa; order Semaeostomeae; family Ulmaridae; genus Aurelia; species Aurelia coerulea. The sequence continues at coordinate 9,669,802 of CM076954.1, forward strand.
ACACTTTTGCAAGAGATTGTCTGAAGGACAGCTTTATAGGTGAACATAGTAGACCTGCTGCCATTGCACCAATAACAAATCTATACGTCAACAGTAGTTTTTATCTTGAAGATAAGATGTCTCTCTATAGAATTAGTGCTCATAAGGAAATATACAACGTTTTCTGTCACTATACATAAAACTTACAGGAGTGAGCTTTACTGCTGAGTACTGTCAACAGTACTCACCACAGTACTCACTAGCGTTTCAGTCCATATTTCTCTATTTTGACAGTGGATAGTGACAATATGCCCATAGATGTATTCAGCGCATCAAAAGCTTTATATTCATGTATCACTTTCATATTTCATGTCCAGTTAAAGTGAAAATGCGAACAGTACTCACTTTTTCTGTTAATAAAGAATATAATACTGTTCTTTTTAAGGGAAAATGGTGAGTACTGATGAGAATTTTGAAAATCCTGCTTTGAAACTGTTTGTATGAACAACATTAATGAATATAGCTCGTTCATATGAGTATTTGACATGATTAAAGCTCATTTATTGGCAGCTCCTAAGGTATCTGACAATTTTGAGAGCCTTTTTCAAAGTGAGTACTGTGGTGAGTACTGTCAACAGTACTCACTACAGTACTCGGTGTCTGTTGTTGTTGTTGCTGTATTGGCAATTTAGACTTTACATGTCTCCTGTGTACTTTTACGGTAAATAAATAACTCAAACGACACATTCTTAATAAAAATGACCTCAGTGGCTGCAAAAAATTGAATTTAAAGAGGGTGTGTCACAATTTAAAAGGGCGTGGCCCCTTTGTAAAGAGCTTGCTCTTGCGGTAAAAGTGCAGTTTTGTGCAAGATCTACACGTTCAAGTATGCATTTTATTAAAGTCATCAATCTTATGCTAAAACCTAGGTCATTTATGAAGAACTTATACAAATAACCGCACGGCTGCACTAAAAGAAAGAAAGAGAAAAATTTTGTTTGGGCCTGCAGTAAGGCTGAATTCACCTTCTGCTTGTATTTTCAAGCACAAATTCTCTTGAAATGGCAATTTTCTCGCTTTATCTCATATGATAATGCACAATCGAGAGTACCCTTCTTTCCTATCTATGAGAACCTGTGCCATGGATAGTTAGAACAAAGTAGTTATGGCTGTTGGATCAATTACCCGAGAGGAATATACTAAGGACCAATTTTGCCATTTTCGCATATCATGACAGAGTTAAGAGTCAATAAAATCAACACTAAAATACTTTCAAAATCGGTCTTAATCATTGAATGTGAAGTCTTTTAACATTCTGAAATTTTAAATTTAATCAGTGAATGCAGATGAAATATAGAAATAAAGTGTTTTCACACATCATCTAGTTTTGTGATAGTTGAAAATTATCGTAGCAAATAGCATGAAATATGCGATTTTTGGCCATTTTCAATGCAGTATCGTGGAAGAAGTAAGAGAGCGAAGACAATGTATTCTATACCAGTCGAAACATGTTGGCCTTCAAAAGATCTCTGCCAATTTTCAAATAGCTACTAGTTACACAACGCCCTTAAAATAGTTTTTGAAAAACTCAACTTTCAGACAATCTCTTACAAAAGTGTTGGACCCCTATTGAAAAATTCGAATTTTTGTCCCCCCTCCCCCCGTTTCAATGTTGATCGCCTGGAAAAGAGGTGTTTTTCATGCAGATCCACCAAAAGAATGATTCACCAATGCAAGCAATGTTGATTGCCTGGAAAAGAGGTGTTTTTCATGCAGATCCACCAAAAGAATGATTCACCAATGCAAGCAATGTTGATTGCCTGGAAAAGAGGTGTTTTTCATGCAGATCCACCAAAAGAATGATTCACCAATGCAAGCAATGTTGATTGCCTGGAAAAGAGGTGTTTTTCATGCAGATCCACCAAAAGAATGATTCACCAATGCAAGCAATGTTGATTGCCTTGAAAAGAGGTGTTTTTCATGCAGATCCACCAAAAGAATGATTCACCAATGCAAGCAATGTTGATTGCCTGGAAAAGAGGTGTTTTTCATGCAGATCCACCAAAAGAATGATTCACCAATGCAAGCAATGTTGATTGCCTGGAAAAGAGGTGTTTTTCATGCAGATCCACCAAAAGAATGATTCACCAATGCAAGCAACATTGAAATGGGGGGAGGGGGGACAATATTTCCGAAAAACGTAGATTTTCGTAGGGGTCCAACACTTTTGCAAGAGATTGTCTGAAGGACAGCTTTATAGGTGAACATAGTAGACCTGCTGCCATTGCACCAATAACAAATCTATACGTCAACAGTAGTTTTTATCTTGAAGATAAGATGTCTCTCTATAGAATTAGTGCTCATAAGGAAATATACAACGTTTTCTGTCACTATACATAAACCTTACAGGAGTGAGCTTTACTGCTGAGTACTGTCAACAGTACTCACCACAGTACTCACTAGCGTTTCAGTCCATATTTCTCTATTTTGACAGTGGATAGTGACAATATGCCCATAGATGTATTCAGCGCATCAAAAGCTTTATATTCATGTATCACTTTCATATTTCATGTCCAGTTAAAGTGAAAATGCGAACAGTACTCACTTTTTCTGTTAATAAAGAATATAATACTGTTCTTTTTAAGGGAAAATGGTGAGTACTGTTGAGAATTTTGAAAATCCTGCTTTGAAACTGTTTGTATGAACAACATTAATGAATATAGCTCGTTCATATGAGTATTTGACATGATTAAAGCTCATTTATTGGCAGCTCCTAAGGTATCTGACAATTTTGAGAGCCTTTTTCAAAGTGAGTACTGTGGTGAGTACTGTCAACAGTACTCACTACAGTACTCGGTGTCTGTTGTTGTTGTTGCTGTATTGGCAATTTAGACTTTACATGTCTCCTGTGTACTTTTACGGTAAATAAACAACTCAAACGACACATTCTTAATAAAAATGACCTCAGTGGCTGCAAAAAATTGAATTTAAAGAGGGTGTGTCACAATTTAAAAGGGCGTGGCCCCTTTGTAAAGAGCTTGCTCTTGCGGTAAAAGTGCAGTTTTGTGCAAGATCTACACGTTCAAGTATGCATTTTATTAAAGTCATCAATCTTATGCTAAAACCTAGGTCATTTATGAAGAACTTATACAAATAACCGCACGGCTGCACTAAAAGAAAGAAAGAGGAAAATTTTGTTTGGGCCTGCAGTAAGGCTGAATTCACCTTCTGCTTGTATTTTCAAGCACAAATTCTCTTGAAATGGCAATTTTCTCGCTTTATCTCATATGATAATGCACAATCGAGAGTACCCTTCTTTCCTATCTATGAGAACCTGTGCCATGGATAGTTAGAACAAAGTAGTTATGGCTGTTGGATCAATTACCCGAGAGGAATATACTAAGGACCAATTTTGCCATTTTCGCATATCATGACAGAGTTAAGAGTCAATAAAATCAACACTAAAATACTTTCAAAATCGGTCTTAATCATTGAATGTGAAGTCTTTTAACATTCTGAAATTTTAAATTTAATCAGTGAATGCAGATGAAATATAGAAATAAAGTGTTTTCACACATCATCTAGTTTTGTGATAGTTGAAAATTATCGTAGCAAATAGCATGAAATATGCGATTTTTGGCCATTTTTAATGCAGTATCGTGGAAGAAGTAAGAGAGCGAAGACAATGTATTCTATACCAGTCGAAACATGTTGGCCTTCAAAAGATCTCTGCCAATTTTCAAATAGCTACTAGTTACACAACGCCCTTAAAATAATTTTTGAAAAACTCAACTTTCAGACAATCTCTTACAAAAGTGTTGGACCCCTATTGAAAAATTCGAATTTTTGTCCCCCCTCCCCCCGTTTCAATGTTGATCGCCTGGAAAAGAGGTGTTTTTCATGCAGATCCACCAAAAGAATGATTCACCAATGCAAGCAATGTTGATTGCCTGGAAAAGAGGTGTTTTTCATGCAGATCCACCAAAAGAATGATTCACCAATGCAAGCAATGTTGATTGCCTGGAAAAGAGGTGTTTTTCATGCAGATCCACCAAAAGAATGATTCACCAATGCAAGCAATGTTGATTGCCTGGAAAAGAGGTGTTTTTCATGCAGATCCACCAAAAGAATGATTCACCAATGCAAGCAATGTTGATTGCCTGGAAAAGAGGTGTTTTTCATGCAGATCCACCAAAAGAATGATTCACCAATGCAAGCAATGTTGATTGCCTGGAAAAGAGGTGTTTTTCATGCAGATCCACCAAAAGAATGATTCACCAATGCAAGCAATGTTGATTGCCTGGAAAAGAGGTGTTTTTCATGCAGATCCACCAAAAGAATGATTCACCAATGCAAGCAATGTTGATTGCCTGGAAAAGAGGTGTTTTTCATGCAGATCCACCAAAAGAATGATTCACCAATGCAAGCAATGTTGATTGCCTGGAAAAGAGGTGTTTTTCATGCAGATCCACCAAAAGAATGATTCACCAATGCAAGCAATGTTGATTGCCTGGAAAAGAGGTGTTTTTCATGCAGATCCACCAAAAGAATGATTCACCAATGCAAGCAATGTTGATTGCCTGGAAAAGAGGTGTTTTTCATGCAGATCCACCAAAAGAATGATTCACCAATGCAAGCAATGTTGATTGCCTGGAAAAGAGGTGTTTTTCATGCAGATCCACCAAAAGAATGATTCACCAATGCAAGCAATGTTGATTGCCTGGAAAAGAGGTGTTTTTCATGCAGATCCACCAAAAGAATGATTCACCAATGCAAGCAATGTTGATTGCCTGGAAAAGAGGTGTTTTTCATGCAGATCCACCAAAAGAATGATTCACCAATGCAAGCAATGTTGATTGCCTGGAAAAGAGGTGTTTTTCATGCAGATCCACCAAAAGAATGATTCACCAATGCAAGCAATGTTGATTGCCTGGAAAAGAGGTGTTTTTCATGCAGATCCACCAAAAGAATGATTCACCAATGCAAGCAATGTTGATTGCCTGGAAAAGAGGTGTTTTTCATGCAGATCCACCAAAAGAATGATTCACCAATGCAAGCAATGTTGATTGCCTGGAAAAGAGGTGTTTTTCATGCAGATCCACCAAAAGAATGATTCACCAATGCAAGCAATGTTGATTGCCTGGAAAAGAGGTGTTTTTCATGCAGATCCACCAAAAGAATGATTCACCAATGCAAGCAATGTTGATTGCCTGGAAAAGAGGTGTTTTTCATGCAGATCCACCAAAAGAATGATTCACCAATGCAAGCAATGTTGATTGCCTGGAAAAGAGGTGTTTTTCATGCAGATCCACCAAAAGAATGATTCACCAATGCAAGCAATGTTGATTGCCTGGAAAAGAGGTGTTTTTCATGCAGATCCACCAAAAGAATGATTCACCAATGCAAGCAATGTTGATTGCCTGGAAAAGAGGTGTTTTTCATGCAGATCCACCAAAAGAATGATTCACCAATGCAAGCAATGTTGATTGCCTGGAAAAGAGGTGTTTTTCATGCAGATCCACCAAAAGAATGATTCACCAATGCAAGCAATGTTGATTGCCTGGAAAAGAGGTGTTTTTCATGCAGATCCACCAAAAGAATGATTCACCAATGCAAGCAATGTTGATTGCCTGGAAAAGAGGTGTTTTTCATGCAGATCCACCAAAAGAATGATTCACCAATGCAAGCAATGTTGATCGCCTGGAAAAGAGGTGTTTTTCATGCAGATCCACCAAAAGAATGATTCACCAATGCAAGCAATGTTGATTGCCTGGAAAAGAGGTGTTTTTCATGCAGATCCACCAAAAGAATGATTCACCAATGCAAGCAATGTTGATTGCCTGGAAAAGAGGTGTTTTTCATGCAGATCCACCAAAAGAATGATTCACCAATGCAAGCAATGTTGATTGCCTGGAAAAGAGGTGTTTTTCATGCAGATCCACCAAAAGAATGATTCACCAATGCAAGCAATGTTGATTGCCTGGAAAAGAGGTGTTTTTCATGCAGATCCACCAAAAGAATGATTCACCAATGCAAGCAATGTTGATTGCCTGGAAAAGAGGTGTTTTTCATGCAGATCCACCAAAAGAATGATTCACCAATGCAAGCAATGTTGATTGCCTGGAAAAGAGGTGTTTTTCATGCAGATCCACCAAAAGAATGATTCACCAATGCAAGCAACATTGAAATGGGGGGAGGGGGGACAATATTTCCGAAAAACGTAGATTTTCGTAGGGGTCCAACACTTTTGCAAGAGATTGTCTGAAGGACAGCTTTATAGGTGAACATAGTAGACCTGCTGCCATTGCACCAATAACAAATCTATACGTCAACAGTAGTTTTTATCTTGAAGATAAGATGTCTCTCTATAGAATTAGTGCTCATAAGGAAATATACAACGTTTTCTGTCACTATACATAAACCTTACAGGAGTGAGCTTTACTGCTGAGTACTGTCAACAGTACTCACCACAGTACTCACTAGCGTTTCAGTCCATATTTCTCTATTTTGACAGTGGATAGTGACAATATGCCCATAGATGTATTCAGCGCATCAAAAGCTTTATATTCATGTATCACTTTCATATTTCATGTCCAGTTAAAGTGAAAATGCGAACAGTACTCACTTTTTCTGTTAATAAAGAATATAATACTGTTCTTTTTAAGGGAAAATGGTGAGTACTGTTGAGAATTTTGAAAATCCTGCTTTGAAACTGTTTGTATGAACAACATTAATGAATATAGCTCGTTCATATGAGTATTTGACATGATTAAAGCTCATTTATTGGCAGCTCCTAAGGTATCTGACAATTTTGAGAGCCTTTTTCAAAGTGAGTACTGTGGTGAGTACTGTCAACAGTACTCACTACAGTACTCGGTGTCTGTTGTTGTTGTTGCTGTATTGGCAATTTAGACTTTACATGTCTCCTGTGTACTTTTACGGTAAATAAACAACTCAAACGACACATTCTTAATAAAAATGACCTCAGTGGCTGCAAAAAATTGAATTTAAAGAGGGTGTGTCACAATTTAAAAGGGCGTGGCCCCTTTGTAAAGAGCTTGCTCTTGCGGTAAAAGTGCAGTTTTGTGCAAGATCTACACGTTCAAGTATGCATTTTATTAAAGTCATCAATCTTATGCTAAAACCTAGGTCATTTATGAAGAACTTATACAAATAACCGCACGGCTGCACTAAAAGAAAGAAAGAGGAAAATTTTGTTTGGGCCTGCAGTAAGGCTGAATTCACCTTCTGCTTGTATTTTCAAGCACAAATTCTCTTGAAATGGCAATTTTCTCGCTTTATCTCATATGATAATGCACAATCGAGAGTACCCTTCTTTCCTATCTATGAGAACCTGTGCCATGGATAGTTAGAACAAAGTAGTTATGGCTGTTGGATCAATTACCCGAGAGGAATATACTAAGGACCAATTTTGCCATTTTCGCATATCATGACAGAGTTAAGAGTCAATAAAATCAACACTAAAATACTTTCAAAATCGGTCTTAATCATTGAATGTGAAGTCTTTTAACATTCTGAAATTTTAAATTTAATCAGTGAATGCAGATGAAATATAGAAATAAAGTGTTTTCACACATCATCTAGTTTTGTGATAGTTGAAAATTATCGTAGCAAATAGCATGAAATATGCGATTTTTGGCCATTTTTAATGCAGTATCGTGGAAGAAGTAAGAGAGCGAAGACAATGTATTCTATACCAGTCGAAACATGTTGGCCTTCAAAAGATCTCTGCCAATTTTCAAATAGCTACTAGTTACACAACGCCCTTAAAATAATTTTTGAAAAACTCAACTTTCAGACAATCTCTTACAAAAGTGTTGGACCCCTATTGAAAAATTCGAATTTTTGTCCCCCCTCCCCCCGTTTCAATGTTGATCGCCTGGAAAAGAGGTGTTTTTCATGCAGATCCACCAAAAGAATGATTCACCAATGCAAGCAATGTTGATTGCCTGGAAAAGAGGTGTTTTTCATGCAGATCCACCAAAAGAATGATTCACCAATGCAAGCAATGTTGATTGCCTGGAAAAGAGGTGTTTTTCATGCAGATCCACCAAAAGAATGATTCACCAATGCAAGCAATGTTGATTGCCTGGAAAAGAGGTGTTTTTCATGCAGATCCACCAAAAGAATGATTCACCAATGCAAGCAATGTTGATTGCCTGGAAAAGAGGTGTTTTTCATGCAGATCCACCAAAAGAATGATTCACCAATGCAAGCAATGTTGATTGCCTGGAAAAGAGGTGTTTTTCATGCAGATCCACCAAAAGAATGATTCACCAATGCAAGCAATGTTGATTGCCTGGAAAAGAGGTGTTTTTCATGCAGATCCACCAAAAGAATGATTCACCAATGCAAGCAATGTTGATTGCCTGGAAAAGAGGTGTTTTTCATGCAGATCCACCAAAAGAATGATTCACCAATGCAAGCAATGTTGATTGCCTGGAAAAGAGGTGTTTTTCATGCAGATCCACCAAAAGAATGATTCACCAATGCAAGCAATGTTGATTGCCTGGAAAAGAGGTGTTTTTCATGCAGATCCACCAAAAGAATGATTCACCAATGCAAGCAATGTTGATTGCCTGGAAAAGAGGTGTTTTTCATGCAGATCCACCAAAAGAATGATTCACCAATGCAAGCAATGTTGATTGCCTGGAAAAGAGGTGTTTTTCATGCAGATCCACCAAAAGAATGATTCACCAATGCAAGCAATGTTGATTGCCTGGAAAAGAGGTGTTTTTCATGCAGATCCACCAAAAGAATGATTCACCAATGCAAGCAATGTTGATTGCCTGGAAAAGAGGTGTTTTTCATGCAGATCCACCAAAAGAATGATTCACCAATGCAAGCAATGTTGATTGCCTGGAAAAGAGGTGTTTTTCATGCAGATCCACCAAAAGAATGATTCACCAATGCAAGCAATGTTGATTGCCTGGAAAAGAGGTGTTTTTCATGCAGATCCACCAAAAGAATGATTCACCAATGCAAGCAATGTTGATTGCCTGGAAAAGAGGTGTTTTTCATGCAGATCCACCAAAAGAATGATTCACCAATGCAAGCAATGTTGATTGCCTGGAAAAGAGGTGTTTTTCATGCAGATCCACCAAAAGAATGATTCACCAATGCAAGCAATGTTGATTGCCTGGAAAAGAGGTGTTTTTCATGCAGATCCACCAAAAGAATGATTCACCAATGCAAGCAATGTTGATTGCCTGGAAAAGAGGTGTTTTTCATGCAGATCCACCAAAAGAATGATTCACCAATGCAAGCAATGTTGATTGCCTGGAAAAGAGGTGTTTTTCATGCAGATCCACCAAAAGAATGATTCACCAATGCAAGCAATGTTGATTGCCTGGAAAAGAGGTGTTTTTCATGCAGATCCACCAAAAGAATGATTCACCAATGCAAGCAATGTTGATTGCCTGGAAAAGAGGTGTTTTTCATGCAGATCCACCAAAAGAATGATTCACCAATGCAAGCAATGTTGATTGCCTGGAAAAGAGGTGTTTTTCATGCAGATCCACCAAAAGAATGATTCACCAATGCAAGCAATGTTGATTGCCTGGAAAAGAGGTGTTTTTCATGCAGATCCACCAAAAGAATGATTCACCAATGCAAGCAATGTTGATTGCCTGGAAAAGAGGTGTTTTTCATGCAGATCCACCAAAAGAATGATTCACCAATGCAAGCAATGTTGATTGCCTGGAAAAGAGGTGTTTTTCATGCAGATCCATCAAAAGAATGATTCACCAATGCAAGCAACATTGAAATGGGGGGAGGGGGGACAATATTTCCGAAAAACGTAGATTTTCGTAGGGGTCCAACACTTTTGCAAGAGATTGTCTGAAGGACAGCTTTATAGGTGAACATAGTAGACCTGCTGCCATTGCACCAATAACAAATCTATACGTCAACAGTAGTTTTTATCTTGAAGATAAGATGTCTCTCTATAGAATTAGTGCTCATAAGGAAATATACAACGTTTTCTGTCACTATACATAAAACTTACAGGAGTGAGCTTTACTGCTGAGTACTGTCAACAGTACTCACCACAGTACTCACTAGCGTTTCAGTCCATATTTCTCTATTTTGACAGTGGATAGTGACAATATGCCCATAGATGTATTCAGCGCATCAAAAGCTTTATATTCATGTATCACTTTCATATTTCATGTCCAGTTAAAGTGAAAATGCGAACAGTACTCACTTTTTCTGTTAATAAAGAATATAATACTGTTCTTTTTAAGGGAAAATGGTGAGTACTGATGAGAATTTTGAAAATCCTGCTTTGAAACTGTTTGTATGAACAACATTAATGAATATAGCTCGTTCATATGAGTATTTGACATGATTAAAGCTCATTTATTGGCAGCTCCTAAGGTATCTGACAATTTTGAGAGCCTTTTTCAAAGTGAGTACTGTGGTGAGTACTGTCAACAGTACTCACTACAGTACTCGGTGTCTGTTGTTGTTGTTGCTGTATTGGCAATTTAGACTTTACATGTCTCCTGTGTACTTTTACGGTAAATAAATAACTCAAACGACACATTCTTAATAAAAATGACCTCAGTGGCTGCAAAAAATTGAATTTAAAGAGGGTGTGTCACAATTTAAAAGGGCGTGGCCCCTTTGTAAAGAGCTTGCTCTTGCGGTAAAAGTGCAGTTTTGTGCAAGATCTACACGTTCAAGTATGCATTTTATTAAAGTCATCAATCTTATGCTAAAACCTAGGTCATTTATGAAGAACTTATACAAATAACCGCACGGCTGCACTAAAAGAAAGAAAGAGAAAAATTTTGTTTGGGCCTGCAGTAAGGCTGAATTCACCTTCTGCTTGTATTTTCAAGCACAAATTCTCTTGAAATGGCAATTTTCTCGCTTTATCTCATATGATAATGCACAATCGAGAGTACCCTTCTTTCCTATCTATGAGAACCTGTGCCATGGATAGTTAGAACAAAGTAGTTATGGCTGTTGGATCAATTACCCGAGAGGAATATACTAAGGACCAATTTTGCCATTTTCGCATATCATGACAGAGTTAAGAGTCAATAAAATCAACACTAAAATACTTTCAAAATCGGTCTTAATCATTGAATGTGAAGTCTTTTAACATTCTGAAATTTTAAATTTAATCAGTGAATGCAGATGAAATATAGAAATAAAGTGTTTTCACACATCATCTAGTTTTGTGATAGTTGAAAATTATCGTAGCAAATAGCATGAAATATGCGATTTTTGGCCATTTTCAATGCAGTATCGTGGAAGAAGTAAGAGAGCGAAGACAATGTATTCTATACCAGTCGAAACATGTTGGCCTTCAAAAGATCTCTGCCAATTTTCAAATAGCTACTAGTTACACAACGCCCTTAAATAGTTTTTGAAAAACTCAACTTTCAGACAATCTCTTACAAAAGTGTTGGACCCCTATTGAAAAATTCGAATTTTTGTCCCCCCTCCCCCCGTTTCAATGTTGATCGCCTGGAAAAGAGGTGTTTTTCATGCAGATCCACCAAAAGAATGATTCACCAATGCAAGCAATGTTGATTGCCTGGAAAAGAGGTGTTTTTCATGCAGATCCACCAAAAGAATGATTCACCAATGCAAGCAATGTTGATTGCCTGGAAAAGAGGTGTTTTTCATGCAGATCCACCAAAAGAATGATTCACCAATGCAAGCAATGTTGATTGCCTGGAAAAGAGGTGTTTTTCATGCAGATCCACCAAAAGAATGATTCACCAATGCAAGCAATGTTGATTGCCTGGAAAAGAGGTGTTTTTCATGCAGATCCACCAAAAGAATGATTCACCAATGCAAGCAATGTTGATTGCCTGGAAAAGAGGTGTTTTTCATGCAGATCCACCAAAAGAATGATTCACCAATGCAAGCAATGTTGATTGCCTGGAAAAGAGGTGTTTTTCATGCAGATCCACCAAAAGAATGATTCACCAATGCAAGCAACATTGAAATGGGGGGAGGGGGGACAATATTTCCGAAAAACGTAGATTTTCGTAGGGGTCCAACACTTTTGCAAGAGATTGTAGGTCTCTTAGGAGCAATCCATACACTAAACTGAAGAGGGAGGGGGCGGGCTGGAGCCCTTTTCTGGGAGGACTCGAACTACTTCATGCTAACTACATTTAGGTATGCTTTCTACCTAGCACTGATAATCTAGGTATCTGAGGACCATAACTAACACAAAGGGAAGAAATGAACAAGAGCTTCATTCCATGCTCTCTACCTATCACTGACGATCTAGATAACTTAACGAGCAAAATGACTCAGTCAGTCTCTAACACTCATAAAAGGGGGAGAGGGGAGATTGTCCGACTTTGCAAATCATTTATAACACCTGCAAGTTTCCTTAACCTCAACCTAACTTGTTGAGGATACCAAGGACTGGCCCTTTTTTCTGGGCCTTTTGTTATGCTGGTAAAGTTCAAAGCAGATCAACAGCTGGGAAACCTATCACCATGCGCGAGAATCCCTTTGTTTCTTTGCTAATTCTTGTTTGGATTGTGGCTGGATTATCCGCCCACATCCTTTCCACAAAATCAAGCATGCTTTCTGCGCATGATCACAGGTTTCCTTTTTGGGGGATAACCGTTGCTTTGAATTTTGACGATTCGTATCCCCAACAATAACATTGTTATCTTCAGTTTTACGTCTGAAAAGGATTTGTCTCACACTCTTTAATCTAATTGTGACAATTAGGACAAATCTTTACACCATCAACCGTTCTCTTAAAGAATCTTGATGGCCGACATCGAGCACAAACTCTAGATGTTTGCAATGATTGCGTGAGGTCTGCACTTATTCTTCTCTCTTGAGCACGCATCAACAAAACTAGTTTTGGCTCTTTGACTTGACTGATGCCAGTGTCCTTCCTTCTTGATTAAACGCATTATGCGTTGATTCACTGGCCTGCTCAGCAAACATCCCAACTGACTTCCACCTTTTTACAAATCTAGGAACCTTATGAGTCAAGTTATGCATCTTCCTAGTTATGCTGCTTCCATGAAATTTGACTGGGTATGTCTTCCCGAAAGCGTCACAGAGTTTTAAAATTTCCTCTATTTCTTCGTTACTTAAAATTCTGGGTGCATACAGCAACGGCTTAAGTTGTTTTAAGATACTGAAAATCTCAGTAAAATTTTGGTGCAAGGTCATATCTTCCTTTATCGGCTCAAGTAGAACGGGGTAATCTTGCAAAACTTTATCAACCATGTTGCCCGTAAATGCCCCGCCGTGGTATTGACCTCTATCCACACCTATGCTCTCTAACGCTCTCTCTAACTTCAACACATGCTTCCCTTTCTCCTTTTCAACTACCAACTTCAAATCATCACGTCTCATTTCCAGTGATACCTTCCTTTCCTTACATTTCCCTTCTTTCACGACTACAAGCTCTGCCTTCCTCTCCAAAATTTTTGGTATGCATTTTGCCTCTATTGCTTTGCAAACATAACAAGTATAACTTTCGTTAGAGCTATTTAATGTTCTCTCTTCCATAGGAGTTAGACCATCGCAAATTGAATGGCACCACATATCACAAACATCACACTGAAACCACATTACATCACTATCATATTTTGTAATAAGGCAGTTTTCTATGTTATATTTCCTGTTTCTTGATCGTGTTACTTTGGAAGAGCTCATACGTGACAACTTCTCATTCCCTTCGATATCCCCTATAATCATCGCCACATGCCTAGATATCCTATTCTGTATCTCAACCATTTCTTCTCCATATATCATCAAGTCGGACGAAACATCATCGATCTCCCTCTCAACCTGCAAAAGCTCCCTCTTTTCGCCACCATCTCTCCCATAGCCACCACCGTCTTCACCACCATCTCTCTCGTAAACACCACCGTCTTCACCACCATCTCTCTCGTAAACACCACCGTCTTCACCACTATCTCTCTCGTAAACACCACCGTCTTCACCACCATCTCTCTCGTAAACACCACCGACCTCGCCAACATCTCTATCATAGCCACCACCGTCTTCACCTCCATCTCTCTCGTAAACACCACCGTCTTCACCACCATCTCTCTCATAAACACCACCGTCTTCACCACCATCTCTCTCGTAAACACCACCATCTTCACCACCATCTCTCTCGTAAAAACCACCACCTTCACCACCATCTCTCTCACAGCCACCACCGTCTTCACCACCATCTCTCTCGTAAACACCACCATCTTCACCACCATCTCTCTCGTAAAAACCACCACCTTCACCACCATCTCTCTCACAGCCACCACCGTCTTCACCACCATCTCTCTCGTAAACACCACCGTCTTCACCACCATCTCTCTCGTAAACACCACCGACGTCGCCACCATCTCTATCATAGCCACCACGGTCTTCACCACCATCTCTCTCGTAAACACCACCGACGTCGCCACCATCTCTATCATAGCCACCACCGTCTTCACCACCATCTCTATCGTAAACACCACCGTCTTCACCACCATCTCTCCCGTAAACACCACCGTCTTCACCACCATCTCTCTCGTAAACACCACCATCTTCACCACCATCTCTCTCGTAAACACCACCGTCTTCACCACTATCTCTCTCGTAAACACCACCGTCTTCACCACTATCTCTCTCGTAAACACCACCGTCTTCACCACTATCTCTCTCGTAAACACCACCGCCTTCACCATCATCTCTCTCGTAAACACCACCGTCTTCACCACCATCTCTCTCGTAAACACCACCATCTTCACCACCATCTCTCTCGTAAACACCACCATCTTCACCACCATCTCTCTCGTAAACACCACCGCCTTCACCATCATCTCTCTCGTAAACACCACCGTCTTCACCACTATCTCTCTCGTAAACACCACCGCCTTCACCATCATCTCTCTCGTAAACACCACCGCCTTCACCATCATCTCTCTCGTAAACACCACCATCTTCACCACCATCTCTCTCGTAAACACCACCGTCTTCACCACTATCTCTCTCGTAAACACCACCGTCTTCACCACTATCTCTCTCGTAAACACCACCATCTTCACCACCATCTCTCTCGTAAACACCACCGTCTTCACCACTATCTCTCTCGTAAACACCACCGTCTTCACCACTATCTCTCTCGTAAACACCACCGTCTTCACCACTATCTCTCTCGTAAACACCACCGCCTTCACCATCATCTCTCTCATAAACACCTTCGTCACTCGAATCACCACCATCATTCTCAATACTTGAATCTTCATCATCATCCAAACCATTACAATGTTGAACCAGTATCTGATAAATTTTTTCAACAATACCCATCATCATGTGAAGGACAGGTGGTGCAACGTGATCTAGAGATTTTACTGGGAACAACATACTGTCCACAACACTCAAATGCATCTTACCAGCTTTTGATCTTTCATCAGCTAAGAACTCATTGTATTCACTTATGTAATGCTGTGGTGTTCGCCGTTCAAACTTGCAATGCTCAAGGGTATGGGGCTCTTTTGCGCGATGCTGAAGGTGATTTAACGTCACCAGATCATTCTCATCTGGGAAGCTTGTACTTGATCCCTGTTTGCCAAGGTGCAGGTCAATATTCTTGAGGTCACCTCCAAGAAACAGTTCGATCTTCCTACCATTAATTCTAACGTGATCTAGTTGCAACGCTTTTATTTGTGGTATGAAGGACATATATACTTTCCACATATTTTCGATGTAGTCAGGTCCCTCAAAGGTGCAATAGACGTGAACGCAATTTACTGTTTGGCCACGAACTAGCACTTCATTTATTATCACGGCATAAAACTTGGTGATCGTGCTTCCACGGTCTGATTGAAAGAGTAGAAAATATTTTCCACCCAAAGCCTCGTCGTGAATGATAATTCCCTGTTCTTCCGCGTTGAAAATAATTTCCTCAAGGAATTGCTTCAAATCTTTAATTTTCGCATATGGCTGCCTTTTGATATCATTTTCTGCTTTGGAGTTTTGCAGTGGCATGACACCTTTTTCAATTTTTTCATCTTCCAGTGACATGGATCTTAATTCTTCTACCTTCCTAACTTGGCGTTCTGAGGCAAGCATGTTGCACCCCTTTTTGTTAAGGAAAGTGCGCATCATGCGCAAAGCCGAATTCGAGAACCTTCCACATGCCCGTAGATCTGCGGTATTATTTGAAGTGATCTTACTTGCAATATTTATTCCGGCAGCATCTGCCACTTGCTGCATCAACCTTGGATGCTGTCTGAACCATGTTGCAATTATAGGTATCAAATCGTCGCTTTCTCCATGGTCAGATTCATTTGCAGCAATGAACTCTAGAAGCTCCATTGCTTGGTCAGCTCGTTTTACTTTCTCCGATCGCACAATATTTCTTGTTGGGACTTTCCTAATAGGGATGCGAGAGATGTATTGCTTCGCTTGGGGGCTGCTATCTGTTGCACTGTCCGTTTTCTTAAAAGATGTAAAAGTCTTGCCAACGCTAACAAGTGAGGATCTCGTTGCTGTCTGGATTTCTACCAGCTCCCTATCAACTCCTGCTAGATTCGTTTGCACACCTATTGACCTGCATCTTTTCACTTCATTTTCTTTACCTACATCCTGCAAAGCCTTTGCCTTCCAAAAACCCTTCGCTCGTTGAACACCTCCAACCCGATTCTTTTCTAAACGCTTTTTGTACAAATGCCTCGTAATCTCTATCTCCTTCAATTCAAGTTCCTTCATTTGTTCGTCAGTTATTTCTTCTCGCCTTCTTAGTTCAGCCTCTGAATCGTCACTTCTCCTCCTCATTTCGTCATTGTCTATTCTCATCTGTTCACTTTTCATCACGATTTCGTCGATTTTTGTTTTCATTTCATTTGTTTCCTTTTCAAGGATCTTATTCTTAGCTATTAATTTCTGATTTTTTCCTGGTAAATCCTGCAATGGCCTCTTTCTCGATGCATTCTCGTTTGCTTTCTCTGCATCAACAGAAAATTTAAAAGGATTTTTTTAATAAAACTTCTTTCTCCTCTGCTTTAGATGAACTCCTCCTTATTCGGTCATATCGTTCCTTCAATCGTTTTGCCTTTTTATTGAATTGTTTCAGATTACATTTTTCTAACAAGCTATGTGGCCTTGCAAGCTGTTCGACCCACAAGAAGAGCTGTTCGTTGGAAGCAGCATGGACATTACAGTACGTCTGTAGTTCTAAGATCGCTCCATTAGTTATCTTTTCAATGCCTACCTCAGGAAGTGTAGCATTGTTTCTTTCCAAATGTTTGTCCGTTAATCCTAACTTAGAACAATGGAATCTTAGAGACTGAGTTGTTTCATACCTTCCACGTTTTGAGGAACTTTCAGCTTCTTCGCTTGCTTCTGAATCCATAGTTCCTCGTCAGTTGATCGCCGAAAAGTAATTCGTTACAGCTAACTTCAGTAAAGAAGTAACAATTCGAAAGAACGTAATTCAGGCCTTCTTAATTCGAATGTCTATTCGTTTTGTGTGCATTAAATAACCCGATACAACACATAAGTATGCAGAAAGTATACCCCTTCAATTGGTACCACGCACTGTTGCAACGAGATGATAAGACGTGAAGAGGAACGGAAAGAAGATCGTATTGTTTCTTGGAATGATTTCAACAATGTTGACTTGCATCTTAGCAAATGAGGATCTGTGCAATTTCCCACATGAGAATTATTCACCAAAACCCGAGAAAAGGCGCAACGGGATAGTGGAATCCAGGCCTATTTCATGCGATTCGATTCCTTGATCAGACAGGATTTTCGCGACGTGACCTCCTCGATATAAATCATTTTACCGACATTTCGGTAGTGTTTAAATCACTTGAGTTTCTTAGAATATTAAGCTAAAGCATAGAGCTTTGCTAAAAACCAAGGGCCCCTATTTTCCAGCCTTAGGAAATCAGTAAAAAATTGATTGATTCTAGAGAAAAGTCATAATTTGTGAGAATCACAGCTATTTTGAACAGTAGAACTTTATATTTTGCGCCAAACCCTACAGAGTATGAAGGTAAGGCATTAAACAACATTTTTGGATAAATTCTACTTGAATAGGAAATAAATTATCCTCAAAACCCGAGAAAAGGCGCAACGGTATAGCGGAATCCAGGCCTATTTCATGCGATTCGATTCCTTGATCAGACAGGATTTTCGCGACGTGACCTCCTCGATATAAATCATTTTACCGACATTTCGGTAGTGTTTAAATCACTTGAGTTTCTTAGAATATTAAGCTAAAGCGTAGAGCTTTGCTAAAAACCAAGGGCCCCTATTTTCCAGCCTTAGGAAATCAGTAAAAAATTGATTGATTCTAGAGAAAAGTCATAATTTGTGAGAATCACAGCTATTTTGAACAGTAGAACTTTATATTTTGCGCCAAACCCTACAGAGTATGAAGGTAAGGCATTAAACAACAGTTTTGGATAAATTCTACTTGAATAGGAAATAAATTATCCTCAAAAACCCGAGAAAAGGCGCAACGGTATAGCGGAATCCAGGCCTATTTCATGCGATTCGATTCCTTGATCAGACAGGATTTTCGCGACGTGACCTCCTCGATATAAATCATTTTACCGACATTTCGGTAGTGTTTAAATCGCTTGAGTTTCTTAGAATATTAAGCTAAAGCATAGAGCTTTGCTAAAAACCAAGGGCCCCTATTTTCCAGCCTTAGGAAATCAGTAAAAAATTGATTGATTCTAGAGAAAAGTCATAATTTGTGAGAATCACAGCTATTTTGAACAGTAGAACTTTATATTTTGCGCCAAACCCTACAGAGTATGAAGGTAAGGCATTAAACAACAGTTTTGGATAAATTCTACTTGAATAAGAAATAACTTATCCTCAAAAAACCCGAGAAAAGGCGCAACGGTATAGCGGAATCCAGGCCTATTTCATGCGATTCGATTCCTTGATCAGACAGGACTTTCGCGACGTGACCTCCTCGATATAAATCATTTTACCGACATTTCGGTAGTGTTTAAATCGCTTGAGTTTCTTAGAATATTAAGCTAAAGCATAGAGCTTTGCTAAAAACCAAGGGCCCCTATTTTCCAGCCTTAGGAAATCAGTAAAAAATTGATTGATTCTAGAGAAAAGTCATAATTTGTGAGAATCACAGCTATTTTGAACAGTAGGGTTTTATATTTTGCACCAAACACTGCATAGTATGAAGGTAGGGCATTAAACAACAGTTTTAGATAAATTCTACTTGAATAGGAAATAAATTATCCTCAAAAAATCCGAGAAAAGACGCAACGGTATAGCGGAATCCAGACCTATTTCATGCGATTCGATTCCTTGATCAGACAGGATTTTCGTGACGTGACCTCCTCGATATAAATCATTTTACCGACATTTTGGTTTGTCTAATACAATCTTTTGGAAATGGATTGATTTCTTAGAAGCAAGTAGTTCAAAGATATCGCTGGGCCATTTTGGTTGATTTAGATTATCTCACTAAAAAACAGGTTTTCCGTTCCAAATCGACCAAAATTGCAGATAAATCAGAAAGTTTAAATGAAACTCGACCATTAACAGTTATATTTTCATATGGCCCATCGATAATAAGTTAATTTGACATATTTTCAACATTCTGATGCAAAAAAATCATAAAAATTTGCGCCTAAAATGTCGGTTTTTTCTTTTTTGCTGCAAAATTTAGGACTTTTCTTGGCTTTTGGGCCTAATTTTCTCTTTTCGTGGTGAAAACGCAGATTTGTTGATTTTTCGCAACATTAAATAAATGCTTTATACACAATGTGGTCACTCAGAGAAGCTTTCAGAAGATTCGGCAAGTCTTTGTATCTATTCCCCACTTTCAATAATTAAAATCGGCTGCGTACGAGCTGAGAAAATAACATTTTAAAAACATAAACATCACAGAGAATTTGACGTCAAAGGAGCTCGGTGACTGAAATCGGGGATTCCCCAGTGAACGAAGAAGCCAAATGTGACGACTGTGGTTATAACACTAACAGCCGCTTGTTTAGGCCAAGGCCATGCTAGACTTGCCCCAAGTCTATCTCTTCCTTCCGTCTTCCGTTCCCTTTTTACGGTAGTTCCTGGATCCGCTATTTCATGGATCTACCATTCCAACATTCCGTCAAGAGAGCTCGAGAGATATCTCTCGAGCTCTCTGGACGGAACATTGGAATGGCGGATCCAGGAAATGGCGGATCCAGAAATTACTGTACAGGGAACGGTAGACGGACGGAAGAGATAGACTTGGGGCAAGTCTAAGGCCATGCATGATGGCCAACCATATTTTCAAGCTTAACATGGCATGGCAAAACATTCCAACCGATTCTAACAACAGAAAACAAACTTTGACGACATACACATAGGCGAATAAAATTTACCTTCACGAGCTCTTATCCATTGGACGAATTTCACCTTTAGCTTCAGTTGCAGGCGGCACAGCGACGGTTGACGGTTGAATTCCTCAAGCAGCGATCGAATCGTCTTCGGACAAAAGACTGGAACTTATTTGCATAAAGCGCGCGAAATCCCAAAATGCTCAGTAAGACAAAAATTGACAGAGGGCTTTTCTGGTGAATCTACTCAAAACAGTTTTTCACTCCAATGTTTCTGAAATCCTCCTGAAATCGAATGATGGCGAACAACTTGCGATGCTCGTTATGTTTGGTTTTCTTGGCTTTAACTTTGAACTTTGAAAAGAAAGGGCTGATAAGGCATATCTCTATCATGCATGGAAATCAACCAAATTTTACTGTAGTCTGTAGCGTGAGCAACTGCCCACAGCCTAGGCTACCCAAAGCCGTGTCAGAAAGTGAATTCCTTTCCTTGCGATACCATATTCGCTATCAACAATGGAATGATGTTTCTTATAAAAAATGTATTTCAAAATGTAAATTCCATCCTTAAAGGAAGGCCTCGTTTGATAAGGTATGGTATGTCCATGAGATATAATTTTTCAAAGTTTAGTAACTTTTCTTGAAACAAGGAAATATCCCATGTCTTTTCTCTTGATGAGATATTTAATCTCAAAATAAGGTTTTTTCCTTAAAATAAGATCTGAATCTTACAAAGCTGCTTATGCTTATCTTGGCAAGAAAACATATCTTAAAGCAAGAAAATTAATCTTAAAACAAGAAAATTATTCTGCGAGAGAATTTTCTATTTTCTTGTTCAGAAAAAATATCTTGAAACAAGAAAACGAATCTTAAATAAAGAAAAATTTTCTTGATGAGAATTTTGGAATTTGCAGTGATGCTCTTGTTCCGATCTCAGGAATTTGCCAACTGAGTGTAACTTTTACTTGATTTGCCAACTGGGATTTGGCCAGGGGGGTGCCGCACCCCAGCACCCCCAATGTAGCTACGGCCCTGCACTCTAGCATAGCCCCCTTCCCATACTTCAATGCCCCCTGGCATTAATTCAAACCCTACCTCACGCGCATCCAAAGTCAACGAAACCCCCTGGTGAGGTTTATTTGTTTATTTCCCATATCGCTGGATTCACACGCCAGAAAAAAGTAAACCACGTCTCAACTTGAAGCTCATGAGCAAGACTGAATTATGTTTTTTATGCGCGCGCAGATGATATCCCTCGAAACCGAGGCAATGGGGAAATCAGAATTATTACAAATGCTCCTTTCCTCAATTCTAGAACTGACCACAGCTGAAACCATAACAGCAACAACAACGAGCATAGGTGAAGGTCACATGGAAAGAGCTTAAACTGAAATATCTGAAATACGGAGAAAATCCCAAAACAAAAACAAGACAGTTATACAGACAAGGAACCAGCGGAGTTTTACCCAGTTTATTAATCGCAAGCCAGTGTTGTAAAGAAATCAAACTATTTCATTCTGGGCAATAAAAATCTCTTGCAAAGCCTGGAGTTTCTGCTCTCTCAACTAACCCTTCGATGGACCAAAACTTCCCGCCCGACGTGCGTCACTGCGAGTAACATCGATGAGCGAGTAATATTTTCTGAACGCAGTCATGCTTACCTTGAAGTAAAAATTGTTCTGTAAAATGTAAAAAATTAGCTTTGCTCAACGACCAATTTGCCATAAAGGGAATAAAAACATGAAATCGATGTCACAAGAAATTTGCGATATACTTCAAAACAACGAGAATTTTGGCCCAATCTATCATAAACTGACCCCCTGGTACATCAAACCAAACATCAAGTAATCAATACTAACATAGGCTAAGGACGGGGGTATAATTTTGACTTCACCTTGAGCTGTTGTCGTTGCTCTCCGTTGTTTGCGGCTGCTAGATTGTAAACAAACAAAGATGGCTGGCTGGGAAATCAGCATAAAACCAACACGTAGATATCTAATTTTTACAATGTCATCCCCTATTTTCCCGGCGGTACCGATACGATTTTCTGACAGCCAAATAAAATTTCGATCAATACAAAAAGTTTCCTGAAAAGGCTGCGGCCAGATTTTTTGCAAATTACATAGAAATTCGATCAATTTTTCCTCACTATTTTTGAACCAAAATCTAGTAACCTTGAAATTTCTTGGCTTGTGAGGCTCAGAAGAGTCAAATAGGCTTGCAATTCAATGAAATAAACAACAAAGTATCTACCTCTTCAAAAATAATTTGACTGCTTGTTTATTTCAAGGATTTTGAACCAGGGACGCCGGAGCGATGGTAGGGCAAGGGGGGCGACTAGGAACGTAGGGGCAATCGAGACCGAAGGCGAGCCTAAAAATTAGGGGGTCCGGGGGTACTCCCCCGGGAAAATTTTTGTGACCACGCCCTTTAGATTGGCTTAAAATGCTATCAAAAACGTTTTAACGAACATTAATAATGTTCTTTCACAAAATTTTTCGGCTATTTCTCCACATGTCCTCATTCCGAATCGCATAAAATCGCATACAGTCATTTTTGATTACAAAGTCCTTTGTAATCTAAGAAGGGGCTTCGATGTCAGTCAGAAAGAAAGTAACCCACTTCCGTCACGCTCGTTAAAGCAATTGATTAACGTTTATCTCTGCTAATTGGGACTGAAATAAAGAAAGCGCACAGAAAGCGCACACAAGACAGAAGTTTCTCGCGATCCGATAGAAAAATTTGACGTCGGCATATTTCATCTTAGACAGATTTGACACCATAAGATGGATAAATCACCAAGATGTTTACCCTGACGCAATAACGAATTGAAGCAGAATTGGCACGTTCTTGACTTCATTAGCAGCTTAATTATGTTAAAACAATCGTCTCATAGAACGAACTCATCATTAGCCACTTACTGATAGTATTCATTATGCAAATAAGTCAACTTTAGAGGATGATGTAACCGGCGGCCTGCACAGAGGCTAGCATTCGCAGCGTCACCAAAGGTAGAGGGGCCCCCCTCTACTACAGCCACAGATGCAAACGTCGCAGGTGAAGTTGAGAGGAAAGGTGCAGAATCCCAGCAAACAATGGCGCCATTGACTAGGGGAAGGCACATGATCACACTGAACCAAAACATTTTCATGCATACGATTCTGCACAGAGGTTATCTTCGTGACCGCTTGCCCCAAATTAGACGCCCGCGAATAGCAACAATTGAAACGTTCTGTAGGGTTCTGCATAAGTAATTTTGCGTTATGGTAAATCTCACATGACATCTAATTTGAGACAGATGCACCAATAGTTACATGCGCGAACTAAACAAACTAGGGGTAATGACTTTTGATTTTTTGCGTATCATCCTCGCTTGATATAAAGATCAAAATATTGCTTTTCAGGCGATTCTTATCCTTATACAAGGGGCTTGACTTTCCATTGAAGACGACTTTAGCAGCAACACTCAACTCTCTGACTGTTGCTAAAA
The DNA here is from genome assembly GCA_039566865.1 of Aurelia coerulea. NCBI lineage: Eukaryota > Metazoa > Cnidaria > Scyphozoa > Semaeostomeae > Ulmaridae > Aurelia > Aurelia coerulea. The sequence goes on from CM076954.1 coordinate 9,693,589, forward strand.
ACAGCATCAACGATCTTTTGGAGTTGTGAAGAAATCAATATTCAGATATTCTTATGCTTGCTTAGCTCAGGACAGACTTTGTAATCATCCAAAAGGATCTTATGTTTCGTTACTGGTGTGTTTCTGATAAGAGAATGAAGCTATGGCGGCTTTTCTATCAAGTTTCAAAGTAAATTATTGTTTTTCATTGAAAGGGCACTTTTGCCCCCCTTGCCCCCGTTAGGAAAGGGCAGGAGGGGCGCTTGCCCCCCCGCGCCCCCCCCCTCTCCGGCGTTCCTGTTTTGAACACTAGGAGGGTTTACTTTGGCAGACCAAAATACTTAGGCCGATAACCATGTGAAGATCACCGGTACTTCGATAAAAAATTGAAGTATGATCCCCTATTTTCCCGAATAGCTCACCTGGCTCAAAATGTTGCTCAGATCTTGGAGAAGGATTTCAGAGATGATGGTGAAAAGGCTGCGGCCAGTTTTGGAGTATTTTACAAAACATTAAATCCTTGAATTCTTCGTCTTTTGTGACAATCACCACGATATCTATTCCACGTGTTTGGAGCCCTTTAAAATGTTTGATTAACTTCAGCTCTCGTCCAAGTAATCTTTAACTTCCAACCTGTGCATTTCGCCAAGTACCGAAGACAATAGGCCAATTCCCAGGGGTCAGGAATCTTCGAAAGTCTATTGTTTGTTTTTCCTGGCAACTTTCCAGATTCACAGATTCCAACTAAATGCGGGGGCGCAAGGTCCTGTCGGTCAGCGGCAAAAACATAATTCAGTCTTGAGTATTTCTTCGCACGATTTTTTAATTATAGGACCCATTCCTCTTGTAAACGAACATCCCGAGATTGTACACCAAAGCGCTCACAGGAGTCAGTGATCGGAACAGGGCGATGGGGCTCTAGTCGTGGTCCAACGATTATCATTGGGGTACACAAAGATTTTTTCGCAAGGGTGGTCGATTTTGCCTAAAATCTAGAATAAATCATTTGCGATTATCAACTGAATATATTTTTATGATATTCTACGTTTAATTCTGCGTCGGATGATGCATAAGTTTGTGTGGTATATTTTGACGAATGGCCGTAGTAAACGGAGTTTCTTAATCACCGCCTGAACCGTTACAGTAACCTTAACTGCTTCTAGGCCTGAAATATTTTGATAAAATTTGTTTCGTAATTTTTTACGATGAAATGGGTGTTGAGTTGATGTTACAGCATGCTGCATTTGAAATCAACCATACGTCCTAAAGTATCAATTGAATGATGAATAATTTTCAAATGTATCCAAACTGCCAATAATCAGAAAAAAGAATGATTCTACTGACAGGCGGTATACAGTATATTTATTCAAATCTTATCATTTGTTCATTATTGCCGCAATTATAGTTGGGTTTCCTTTTTTGGAACACCCTGTATATTTACTCTGTTGCGTTTTCGTCGGACATACAGGACCCCGATCATGGATAGAATTTCGATTCTATTTCGTATTATGATTCATATTTCATGTTTTCGTATCTTTGGTTTTATCCATTAACAAGAAGCATCCAAGCAAAGCATGAAGAAAATACACAATGAGCAAAATTCATTTGATGTGCCAAATTATCTCCAAATAAATTTGTTCATATCCATTTCCGTGACGAAATTACGAACAAATGCTGAGGACACCTCCAGAAATAACCTAGTAATTTTTTCATTCCCATTTTCTGTAATTTCTCTTGACGAATATTGACAACCGGTAGAAATGTTTGAAAAATGATCCTTTGACTTACCAGTTAATTTTAAATTCCATAACAAAATAGTCACGGCAAACCAACCAACTCTCTCGAGGTACGTCATCTTCGATTTTAGAATTCTGATTGATCATGCTCAAGATGTTAACTTATTAATAAACTAATATATTTACCAAAAACATCTGCTTAGCAAAAAACCCTGACTAATCAATTTACTAGAAAAATAATTTCCGTTTGCTTTGCCTCGATTTTAGGTCGTTTGCTTAATATTGATCAAAGGACCTTAGAAGTGACTCACGGGCTTAATGATTTTTATTGTGAAATTTTCCAAATTATTCCATGAGAATGCAAAGGAAGATCAGTGCAATTTTATTGCACCTTCCTCGAAATATGAGTAAATATGCTGTAATGTTACGTTACAGAATGCAGTCTGAGGAAGCAACCATCAAAAATTGGCGTGCAGGAAATGTTTAGTCTTTGCTTGAAGATTTTTCAGTGGAGAACAAACAATCTAATTAAACACACGAGCAATCAAATTAATCACAAAATACACGTTTTTTTATTATAAGAAACTTGGATCAGCACTTAGTACTAAAAGTTTCTTAATTTCGCATGAAAATTTCGGTGTTTTAGTAGTAAAAGTTTCTTAATTAGTTTCTTATTTTTTTGGGCCTAAAATTGCGGTATTGTTCGAAGTTGGGCCTTCTTCTCGAGAAAGGGCTTCCATTTTGCATTGACATTGTCCTCAAGAAGAAGCCATACACATCAAGGCAAAAATTTACCAATTTTGCAGTTAAAAGTCAAGAAAAGACGAAGGCACCTTTGTTAGAGAGACATAGAATAAGAGAGACATACAGATATAACGTTTTAGAGTTTCTTAACTGTTCTTGAGCGTAGTACTAGAGTTTCTTAAATTTTTGGTCATCGTAGTACTAGTTTCTTATAAACCAGTTTCTTATAAAAAAAAGGTGTAATCCGTTTTCAGCATGATTAAACAGTGCTAGTGTTAATAAGAAACTCTTTTCAAGAATTCAACTAAGAACTAAACCAGTAAGAACCCCCGGCGGGGTCACTTCTATATGCATATGTATATCATGTGAGTTCCCGAAACCTTAAACATACCCCTATTCTCTGATTTTACATGACAAAGATTGACCCTTTTCTCTGACTTTTATTCAAAAAATGACCCTTTTCTCTGACTTTTATAAAATAAATGACCCTTTTCACTGACATGAACAGAAATTTTACCCTTGATTGTATGCTCATATGTTGAAAGAAAGTGCAAGTTCTACCTGGGCTCTATATTTTCAAACTGACAAATGAAATGTTATCTTTAATTCAGACTCTTGTTTCACAAATACATAAAACTAATGCTACAAGAAAACTGTAAACAAAGGCACTAGAAGAGTAGTGATAGCTGAACTTATAACTCTTTAAAATGTGATTGAAATATGAAAACATGAAACTGCAACTACCTCGGGAACTACCTGTGTTACTCTGGGATTGAAGTGTTCTATCAACTCATATTTGGTTTCAAACAGGAATTAGAAATTAGGAACTGTGCACCAAATACTTGACAATGACAGAATAAAATGCAGTACCTAGCCATAAAATTGAACAATCAAACACTGTTCATTGTTTGAAAACATGTAAGATAATTAATTCTTCCCTTCTTAGTGTTATGGCCAAATGGTTTAAATTCCTTCCAGGTACCAGACAGCTTTGCTGTGCTCCCTATTTTTTATCAAATCTTGATCAAGGAAAGGAGCCACTGTAAAAAGGCACAGATACTACTACTACTACTACTACTGGGCTGTGGTGCATTTTTCCCCATTTTCCCAAGATGAGATCTCAAAGTGTGCAAAACCAACCTTATCTTGTTTTTCATTTTCATGGAACACTTACTTACTTGCCAAGCAATAGTTTGTTTTCTCTAGAGAGGGTATATTATACTCATGCATAGACTATGCCGCCGCAGGAGGGGATGGGCCCTCCATTCCTGGTTAGGCCTAATACCATAATAGAAATGGCCTAAGTAAGCTATCTACCTTGTTAGTTGGACATCCTTACCGTTTCGAGTTTGAACAATGTCCCCTGATCACAATGAGTTACAATTCAGCTATCACTACTCTTCTACGGTCTCTGACTGATCTTCGCACACCATCTTGTACTCCTCTATTTCTCTCACTTGCTGTCTCCAAATACACGAATCTGTCACCGTGGTCTCCAGTTGATCCTGTTGTTTTGTTTTGTTGCTGTTGTTGTTGTATCTGTTTGCGTTGGTGCTTTGCTCTGTTCGTGTTCACATTGTGCAAAAACTCCATCAGTTTTTCGTTGTCGTGCGAATTCAGGAGATAACTGCCATCATCCTGGTAACTTAGATTAACTTTCGCAATAATATTACTGAACAAGTATTCTTTATGTGCGACTCCTTGTTTATAAGAAGCACTTTCTTCTTTAGAATCATAGGGTCGTACAAGAACACGTAGCTTCCCGAACTTCTCAATTTTGTTCAGACTTACTGGCTGCTTGTACTCAACTTTAGATTTTGTGCAATTCCTGATTCTTATTATTTTCCCAAGAATAAAAGTGGCTTTATTCCCCTTATTTTTTATGTAAAATGCTGCATCATCAAATAACGCGATTTCATTTCCATCGATGTTTTCTGAGACCGATAATGCTACTCTAGATTTAACTCTTTTCAGCCTGTCTGTCGAAATATTTGTCGGATTATTATTCAGCATTCCAACTAAGGTAGATTTGTGGACTTCTCCTACACCAGGAACATTTACAGTCAACTTAACCGGATCAGCCTGTGATGTCTGGTCACCTGTGTCTTCTTCAAGCTGGTCAGCCAAGGATCTAAAGTGCAGACCTAGTTCAGAGAAATTGTCCATGCTAATTGAATCTTCATGGTGACTGAGGTCAGAAGGGTCAGAATCTTCATTTTCCACTTCAGTTTCCTCTTCGTGCATTAAATCATTGATCTCTTTTTCAGCTTTCTTATCAATTGTGTGGGGGGAGTAAAACCAAGCGTTCTGCCTGTCATTTTCATCTGTATTTGCTGGCCCAACTCCGCATGATATCAACTCTTGTTGGCTCATTCTTATACCTTCTTCCCATGCTCTAACCATATCATCGTTTGTTGGATATTGGTTCAAATCTGGTTTCCTATCTTTATCGACTTTATGTCCCTTGTGCCAAATGTTCTCGCCCTTCCTATGTTTCTTTGGATTCTCTGGTCCTTCATCGTCTGCAAACAATCGTTGTAGGTAATTCATGTTACTCAGATTCTTGAACATGTCCATAATTGTGTAATTGTGCTTGTTGATGACAAAAGAGCCATTGCTTGAAAAATACTCCTCGCAGCAATCTGTGCCTAACTTTTGCAAGCAAGCTGGGTGGTTAGGGGCAAAGTCTCTTGAAGCCATAACAATCAAGACAACATGGTGGCATGATATGATAATGTCCTGATATGTTTCTCGGGACAAGAAATTTTCTCTGAGTGTTTTATCTTCAGACAGATGTATCCAGCCTCTCCAGATTCTTAGAAAATTTGCAACATATGAGTCAAATTTGACTCGTTCAAGTAATGATGCTTCAAGTGAATAAAATAATTCCACATAATGCCACACAAGTCTTAGGTACACAATTGTTCCATTCACATTTTCTTGTGGTCGCACTTCACCATCATTAATTTTTTTCAATGCGGCTCTTACTTTTGGGAATAACACTCTCTGGGCACTTTCCCAATTCATTCTATCCTGTCTATCAATATCTTGCTGCTGTAGACCATATTCTATTCTATTTATTTCATTGTTTTGATAAAGCAGCTGGAGATGGTTCATATGACACAAATTTTCCCCAATATAAAGCAGTCTTGATGCATGTTTTAGATGATTAACCAGTTTCTTTCCATTGTGTATGTAATCTTGATCAGAGAGGTTTTCGATTGTGCTCTTCCCTTCAACTTGAACAATTTTCCCACTCATTGTGAAATTTTCATGAGGAAGTTGATACCTCTGGCTATCTTTGTTTGCGTCTAGAGCATTGAGTAAATGTAGTTTCCTTCGTCGTGAGTCTCCATCAGATCCATAACCGACTAAGGGCCCAAGCACACCAAGGAGGTATCGATCGTACATGAGCTTGATTCTTTCCCATTGATGCTTTACCATATTATGATCAAATTTGTTGCAGGTTGCTTGCAGCAAGATGACCATCGATGGTAAATCTTTATGAAGGGGGTTTAGCATGACAACTCTTGCTAAACCGGCTGCTCTGTTGCATTGAAATGCAGCCTGGAGTCGGTCGTACGCATCTGCATCTGCTCCAACCTTGTGTACAAAGGAGGGATCGCATCTGTGATTTTCTTCCTCTTTTCCACACCAACCCCACACTTCATCAAATTTGATGCTCCATTCATTTTTATTTATAATGCTCGTTTCATCCTCTGCCGTTTGCACAAGCACATCCCCTTCTATTTGGAATTTGTCTTTCAAAGCTCTGTAGACTTCTGCTGCAGACTGAAATATGTTTTCTGAAAGACCTTCAGGGCGATACTGAGTAACGAAGTGTTTTCTGGACCTTCTTTGTGTTTCATCTGATGGGCCCATCAGATTGCTTGCAATGAGTCTTGAGGTCCTAGGTCCACCAACAATCCTTACTGCATCATAAAATTTCTTTGTAATTTCACAATATCTTGGCGATTTCCTGTTAAAGTTTTGAGCAATGTTTTTCATGAACTTTAAGATCTTACTTTTCGATGACGTTAGACCTTTCTCGTATGCCTGATTTAAATAATAGCAAATTGCACCCACATCACCTCGCTTAGTGTTCTCTGCTATTTTTGATGAGAGTTTTTGCTTAGAAGCTTTTATTCTTGCGACTTGTTTGCTGAGGTTTAATATTTTCAGTCGCTGCTCCTTCATCATTACCCGGTAGCTATTTAACTTTTTTAACTTTTGCTGCAAAGTTAAATTACCGTTTCTAACTTTCGAGAGATCAGGGAATATTTGAGTAGTTTTGACTTTGTTTACCTTAGCTGCATTAGATCTTTTAACTTTCAGGATGAAGGCTTTTTCTGATTTCAAAGCATCACATTTGCAACAAGTTCCATTTTTGCTACCATACAGAATATGCTTGCAACTGACAGACCTTAATGTCCCATTGATGGAAGACTCTTTAAAATTATTCTGATAGTAAGGTTCAGCATACCATACAACTTCTCCATTAATAGTTCTTCCAACTTCATTTGACCTTTTTATAACTCTTAGATCATACGACTTATCCCCTATGTTCATTTCATTTTGCCATAGACCATGACACGCTGAAGCATCATCTGCTGTTGATAGTCATAACTTAGGCTGTTTCTTCACAATGAAGCTCTCAATAGAAGCTTGCTTTCTTTTCTTGGGCGATTAAGTTTTGCTGTGTTGCTTTAAATGGGCGTCCAAGTTGTTGATCAAGCTTCCTCTTTGTGGAAACAAGAGAAACACCTGGTTGCAGATAGTGCATCGAACCTTTTCATCACCTTGCTTGAAATTGGACAGTCCAAGCAATTCAAATCTTCCCTGATACTTCAAGTTGACCTCGTTAACCTTATATTCCACCTCACTCTTATGTGATTCCACTGTGATAGCTGCCTTTTTCTGGATGCCTTCAAGATAAGCTACAACATTCTTAGAGTGGAAGGGCGTTTTCAGATGTGCCTTAACATTTGAAAGTGCCTTTGTCTTGCAGCCTGGGTCAATCAGCTTTGGATTCTTGCCAATCAAGGAGCATGCTGTGCATTTAACCTTCATCTTACCATCAATTACCTGGAGATCCAAAACATCCTTGGGCACCAATTTCCCTTTCACCATCTTTTCAATGGTAGCAGCAAAGTAGCATTTGCTCTGAGCTTCATTTGTCAGTGGCTCAGTTTCTAATTCTAAATCAATTGGTATTACAGTTGAAGTCAAGTCTTCATTTGGTATTGGAGATATTGAGCCAGATAACAGTTGAGTAGTTGATGAAGGATGGGATCCTTGAAAAGAAGAAATTCAACTCAGAATAAGTCCAAATCAGTTTCATGATTTTGAATAATCAAAGCTTCTTGTCCTTTGTTGATGTTGTTTATTTATTTTGATTCAATAGTTACCTTTTCAATCAATCAATCCTTTTCAATCACTTACAGCAAATTGGAAACATAAATTTTTTCTCTGTATTTTACAAGATACAAATAATGTAATAAAGGATTTACATAATAATAACAATAATAATAATGATAATGATAATTCTTAATAATAATAATAATATAAAAACACCACTGTTTATTAGAATACGTTTCGATAAAAATCTTCTTCAGTTCTGACAATAATAAGAATAATAATAATAATGATAATAATAATAGTAATAATAATAATGATAATATTTTCAACAGTTGCGTTTTATTAATAATGATAATAATAATAGTAATAATAACAATAACAACAATAATAACAATAATAGCAATGATAGCAATAGCAATGATGATAATGATTATAATTATCACATCAATGATTAATTGTTACGGTTACATTACAAAATCAAACTCAAACATCATTCTGAAAATATATTCGTAAATTACCTTCAGACTCGACATCAGTATTCTTGCTTGGGGTTTCCTGTCTCGGACTTAACACCTTCAGTTTTTCACCTTGAATTCTGGGAGCTATTTCCTTACTCAAACCATGTGTAAGACTTTGTTCTCTTTCTTCTAATTCATGCAACACTGGGGCACAATTGCAAAATGCACATTTAACGCTACCTTTCTCGGAGATGAATGTCTGGCAATATTGGCAGTTTCTGCATTTTCCACGGCGATATCCAAAGCAGTCTTTGTTGTTGATAAAAGTATGCTCCATTCTGAACGCTTTCTGAGAATCAGAATGTGGTAGAACGTGGTTTACTGAATTCCTAAAATCCCGCCAGAACTTTCCCGCTGAAAAGATTGGCCTCAGTTTGAGTTGGTAGCCTCGTCTCCGCTTACAGCATAAATTCAATTCAATGAGGAATGAGGACTTTTACTGCCATCAATGACTTTGGCCCACTGCTTTGGCCTAAGATTGTTTATGGAGTTTCCTGGAGCATAGAGCTACGAAACCAGAAAAGTAACCCAGCTCTGGAGATTAGAGAGTCAGTCAGGAATAAAAATTGGAAGCTTCATGCCAAATAAACAATGAGCTGGAGCACTGTTATGTTATCTGGCAAGTTATCCTGCTTGACTGACTGAAGTAAAGTGAATCCTGCTTCTACAAAAATGGTAGGCCCTACCTAACACCACACAGGACTCGAATCGAACGTGCCGGACTCTGCAACGACTAAAGCAAGATCTTCTAGACGGGACTGGATATCTGCCATATCCAATCTGTTATGTTATATTCAGTGGCTATATTCAGAAGAAACGGAGATTCTTTATCTAAATTTACATGATTTAGTGTGGTTTGCTTGTGTGATACGGCTGAAACCCAAAGAAAGAAATGACTCAAGAATCAACCAAAAATACTGTTGCCAAATCACTGGAAATGGAATCTTCTTTTGAATGATGATAATATGTCCTCATCTTTTGATTTCATTTTCTCTGGCAAAACTTTGCACTACTGTCTGTATCAAGATTACAACTTTTTGAATTGCTGCATTTCAAATATAATATTATACAGTACATTGCATCATTTATACAAGGAGGCAATTAAAAAAGTGTCAAATGTAGCAGATATTAGACTGCAGTTGTTTTAATTTCTTTACTGTGGATTATATTCATCTAAGAAGTATTAAGCTACCAAAATGTTCCATATTTATATCATGGATTTTATACCCTTATTTTGGAATTCTCTGACTTTCCATGAAAAAACCACCCTATTTTTAGGAATCTATGTCCTAGAAAGCTTAGGTCTAGAATACCCTTTCTCAGAGATTCCGGGAACTCACATGATATACATATGCATATAGAAGTGACCCCGCCGGGTAAGAACCTCGACTGAGAACTTGGATACTGCTCAAGAAACTTGTTTATTTTGTCTGAGGAGGTAATTCGCATACTGGCGCTGTATTCTGGTAAAACTCACGAAATGCTTGGGAAGTTACCTATCAATGAATACAACGAACATGTAAGAAGGATGCGGAGAAACTGCAAAAACCTTTGGTACCCATGATCTGCTAATTTCAACTGTTTACTGAAAGCTAAAAGAGACTTTCAGTACTGGGTGGGAAAATTTATTGGTTTCTTGAAAACTCTTCGATTGTTGTTCTACTTGACTGATCAGCTGCCTAAAAGTTCTTAGAAAACTAACAATAATCTTGAAAAAATGCTAACAAAGAGCTTTTTGTGTACTTGTTTCATCTCTTTGGCTATCTAATAATTCAATGTGCATTTTGGATCTCTAGCTTTCTTTCTTAAAGGACTTGATGATCCATATGTTACTATTTGCAACAATATTTCAAAACTCTTTTCTATCCCCAAAGTCACGACGTGAGGCTAAGTTCTGTAATCAAACATGGAACTGACCTAAAGCCTCATTAGGCTCTTGTCTGGCCTGGCGAAATAAATATGTTTCACGAAGCAAGTTCTTTTGTGGCTCAAAATGCCCGTGAGCTTTTCTAACGCCGTTTTATAGTCACCTCTATTATCTGGGATTGTATTCAGGATATCTGCAACTGGTTCTCCAGCCAAAAAAATTAGCAGGGCTCTTTTTCTTTTATCATCTTTAATATCAGCAGCGACCAGGTACAGCTCGAATCTCGAAATCCAACGTTTCCATGCATTACACGCGTTGGCAGGGTCTGACACTGCATCAAATGGGGGCACAGGTTGTATTGAACCAGCTCCTGTCATTTTCTTTTCTTTTCTAGTTTATTCTCGTCGCCATTGTCGGATATTGAAGGGTGGACGCAGATAGTACGCCATTTTGTTGTCTGCCTCGTGTATCAACTCTAACCTATGATTCCGAGGGGCCTGGGTCTTACATATGTGATAATAATCATAAACATAAAGCATTACAGTGCAAAATGGAAATTTTCAGATAAAATTGCAAAAAATTGGTCGGTTAGGTATTTCATTGTAGAAGGAGAATCTACAAATATACGAATATAACGAATATAGCAACCTGGTGTAGATTCACGAAATAGTCCCAAACAACAACAACATATTTTTTGCTTAAACTGGGACTTGTGGACTTTCATATCAAAAAGTGGGACGAAAAGAAACAAAGGGGGCACCAATTTTTCTACTCACGCCGAAACGAGTTTAGTTCGTAGTCATGGCAACTTTTCGGTTGGAAATTTTTGCTCAGCTGTGGTGAGCGCACAGGAGCTAAGTGCCCTTCTAAATGAGGAAATTCTGATTGAAACTGAAAGGTTTGTTGATTCTGCATTGAGGAAACATTCATCTGGATCCTGGTGGCTTTTGTTCATTGCTAACGTCACTCAAAACTTGGATTTTCAGGCGTTTTATTATCTGAGGATTGAGCCGATAAGTTAGGCCCATCTGCCATTCTCTGGAGCACTCGGCTTTTCATACAGTGTTGCCATGGTTTTCATATCGGAAATGACGTCAAGGGAAACAATTTCGTCCTAATTTTCATGTGAAAGTCCATGAGTCGTAGTTATAGCGTCCATCAGTCTATCAATAGCAATAACTACGAACTTGTAATCAGTCTAAACCTGGTGCATTTGCACACCACTAATAAAATCCATTATGAAAATAACAACAAAAGTGATTAAAAAGTCTTGATAATGAGGGCCGATCAGCTGATGATTACATTTCTCATTTTCAATATTAAGCAAACGACCTAAAATCGAGGCAAAGCAAACGGAAATTATTTTTCTAGTAAATTGATTAGTCAGGGTTTTTTGCTAAGCAGATGTTTTTGGTAAATATATTAGTTTATTAATAAGTTAACATCTTGAGCATGATCAATCAGAATTCTAAAATCGAAGATGATGTACCTCGAGAGAGTTGGTTGGTTTGCCGTGACTATTTTGTTATGGAATTTAAAATTAACTGGTAAGTCAAAGGATCATTTTTCAAACATTTCTACCGGTTGTCAATATTCGTCAAGAGAAATTACAGAAAATGGGAATGAAAAAATTACTAGGTTATTTCTGGAGGTGTCCTCAGCATTTGTTCGTAATTTCGTCACGGAAATGGATATGAACAAATTTATTTGGAGATAATTTGGCACATCAAATGAATTTTGCTCATTGTGTATTTTCTTCATGCTTTGCTTGGATGCTTCTTGTTAATGGATAAAACCAAAGATACGAAAACATGAAATATGAATCATAATGCGAAATAGAATCGAAATTCTATCCATGATCGGGGTCCTGTATGTCCGACGAAAACGCAACAGAGTAAATATACAGGGTGTTCCAAAAAAGGAAACCCAACTATAATTGCGGCAATAATGAACAAATGATAAGATTTGAATAAATATACTGTATACCGCCTGTCAGTAGAATCATTCTTTTTTCTGATTATTGGCAGTTTGGATACATTTGAAAATTATTCATCATTCAATTGATACTTTAGGACGTATGGTCGATTTCAAATGCAGCATGCTGTAACATCAACTCAACACCCATTTCATCGTAAAAAATTACGAAACAAATTTTATCAAAATATTTCAGGCCTAGAAGCAGTTAAGGTTACTGTAACGGTTCAGGCGGTGATTAAGAAACTCCGTTTACTACGGCCATTCGTCAAAATATACCACACAAACTTATGCATCATCCGACGCAGAATTAAACGTAGAATATCATAAAAATATATTCAGTTGATAATCGCAAATGATTTATTCTAGATTTTAGGCAAAATCGACCACCCTTGCGAAAAAATCTTTGTGTACCCCAATGATAATCGTTGGACCACGACTAGAGCCCCATCGCCCTGTTCCGATCACTGACTCCTGTGAGCGCTTTGGTGTACAATCTCGGGATGTTCGTTTACAAGAGGAATGGGTCCTATAATTAAAAAATCGTGCGAAGAAATACTTTGCTGACGCCATGAGCTTCAAGTTGAGACGTGGTTTACTTTTTTCTGGCGTGTGAATCCAGCGATATGGGAAGATGAAAGAGGCCTACCTGTGATGGAATCGCTAGTAGTCGCCATTTTTCACTTCGTGTTTCCTTGTAGCAATTATATTTTCTCTTGTTTCTCTGCTACTGTTTACTAGAAACACAGTCAAAACATTTCAAACTTTACCCCAACTCTTTAAGCGAATATTTACAAAAAAAATTTCGATCATAATATCTTCTGCTTCCCAGCCGGGGGTAAAGTTCAAACTGCAGTCAGATAGGTTACAGATCGCCCTCTTCCGATCACAAGGTTTGGCTGCTTCGAATTCTGGGATTCTCGCTCAATGAAGAGACGGGGTAGAAGGTGAAATAAACAAATAAACCTCACCAGGGGGTTTCGTTGACTTTGGATGCGCGTGAGGTAGGGTTTGAATTAATGCCAGGGGGCATTGAAGTATGGGAAGGGGGCTATGCTAGAGTGCAGGGCCGTAGCTACATTGGGGGTGCTGGGGTGCGGCACCCCCCTGGCCAAATCCCAGTTGGCAAATCAAGTAAAAGTTACACTCAGTTGGCAAATTCCTGAGATCGGAACAAGAGCAGTTCAGCCTTGCCAAGTTACGTTACGTCACAATACAAAGTTCGTTAACGTTAATTTTGCTTAGCAGAATTTCTGCTCGTCGTTTAGATTACGAGAACGAACATTTTTTGTAGCCTTATTGTTTTTATCTAACATTTCTGTGATGCTCTGTCGTTATCACATTTTTTATAACTGTCCAGGCACCAAGGAACAGACATTCCCTTACCAGAGGGTAACCAATATGATTTTCGGGAATCGGGAATCGCCCCTTTTTTTGAATTATGAGCCGGGAATCGTCAGATTTCTCAATTTGGCAACAGCTTTCGGGAAGCAGGATTGGCCCATATTGAAAAACTGGGGCTAGATTCATTGCTTCAGCCTCACGTGATGTGCCTCATTTCGGCAGTTGCGTGGCCACGGATGGGGTTGTCAAAAGATGGTCCTCGAGGTTCTTTCAAAATGAAGAGAAAGTAGTTGTGTATAGGCAGGGAAGGGTAAGACTTTTTCTGGGAAATGCTGGATGTTGACTGGGAGAGTCATTTTAAGTAAAGGTTGGTGTTTGAAAATTATTCCACACGAACTATCATGTAATTGTCAAGGCATCCATTATGGGGGCAGGCAGATGGATTGTTAGAATCGTTCTAGGATAAGGTAAAAATGCGTTTGCACAAAAATTTTCCTGAATGTTGTGATTCATAGATTCATAGATAATTGTTACAAATTGGCATTCTAAGCCAAAGAAAACTGCGTTTGCTCAAAAACTTTTCTGGGGATGTTATAATTTGTAAGATTACCTGTTACAAAATTTCCAAATTTAGCACCACTGATGTTGGATCGCTAGAAGTGTTCTAAGCCAAAGTAGAGGGCGTTTCATCAAAATTTAGCTGGGAGCTTGGCCCCCAGACCCCTTCATTTTAATACCCTCCCCCTTAATTTGCACTTGGCCACGACGCTGCCCATTGCATTTGATCGCACATTAAAGCCCCTCATCATGTTGGAAATAATGTTAAATTACGATAAAAAAAAGACCTACATAATGTTAAACCAAGATGTTATAAAGTTCTTTATGATATCTTGCTTAAACTGAATAATAATTCTAGTCAAAAGCAGAGGGAATGCCTCTCCGCGTAAGATCAAACGTCGTGAAAATGATGAATCTAGGTTTTGATGTACTTTAGGAAAGACAGCGGCAATTCGGTAAACAGTCCTGGCTGGCAGGCCCGTCGGAACCGGGATGGGGGCTGGGGCGCTTCAGCCCCCCCCCCCAATAATTTGCTGCAGTCTGCTAACTTTTTGTACACGAAAAAGGCTGTGAAAGCCAAGCTATATCTATATTCTCGTGATATTGAACTCCTATTTTCAAAATTTTCCTGGAAAGACCCTTATCAGTCACGATCCATTGTTTCTTTAAAAGGCAAATTCTTCTAAAATGGGGTGTTTTCTAACGATCTAAAGGGCGTGGTCATGAAGAGTTTTCCCGGGGGCGAGCCCCCGGACCCCCGTTATTACTTGCTAAGCTCGCATCAAATTCCAGCCCCCCTCCCCGATATGAATATCGTTCCGTGACGGGCCTGACGGGAATCAGGAATTTGGCTGGAAACGTAACAGAAATTCGGGAGCCTATTGGGTACCTTCTTACCAGAACAATATCTAAATCAGTGGCATGGCCACGGGGGGCGGGGGGTATGGGAGGCAATTGCCCCCCCCCCCACTTTTGTCGAAAGATGGTCCTCGAGATTCCTCTAAAACCGAGGTGAAAATAGCTGGGTATAGGTTGGGTAAGAATTTTCCGAGAAATATCAAATCTTCCATTTTACCACTGGCAAGCATGACATTGGGAGATGCATTCTAAGCCAAAGTAAAGGATCCTTCTTCAAAAATTTTCCTCGTGCTCTGATTTATAGCATAATTGTCACAACGATCAAGGTTTCCTTGTCGCTAAAGGCAAGCATGTTATTAGGAGATGAATTCTAAGCCAAAGTAAAGGATATTTCTTCAAAAATTTTCCTCGTGTCTGATTCCTAGGATAACTGTTACAAAACGATCAAGGTTTCTCTGTCGCTAGAGGCAAGCATGATATTGGGAGATGCAGCCAAAGTAAAGGATATTTCTTCAAAAATTTTCCTCGTGCTCTGATTCATAGGATAACTGTCACAAAACGATCAAGGTTTCTCTGTCGCTAGAGGCAAGCATGATATTGGGAGATGCATTCTGAGCCAAAGTAAAGGATATTTCTTCAAAAATTTCCTCGTGCTCTGATTCATAGGATAACTGTTACAAAACGATCAAGGTTTCCTCGTCGCTAAAGGCAAGCATGATATTGGGAGATGCATTCTAAGCCAAAGTAAAGGACGTGGCCCCAAAATTTTCCTTGGGGCTTTGCCCCCAGACCCGCTCATTTACATTCCCCCCCACTTAATTTACCCTGGCCACGCCGCTGATCTAAATTCAGTGTTAGATATCGCCAAAGCTAACGAGAAGTTTCAATTAGTGAAACAAGTTGGCTTCTCGTGTATCATGTTAGAGCCCCTTGTGAAAGGTAAGGGAAAGTAGAAATGAAAGGGTTTCTCAATGGAGAGGAACTTGAGCCTCTCAACAAGAAGTATGTGTATGTGACAAAAAAGTCCACGCTCAAAAGCCACGCCCACCAGTCGGCAAATTGAGAGCTTGCACCCCCCTAGCTTGATATCTCTAACGACGGCCCTGCTAGAGTGTTGCCAGTTATCTTGTAATAGACTGTAAGTTTCAATGGACGATTACGCTAAAGATGGCGGCAAAGAGCTTTTTGCCAAGATGCATTACGTTCTAATTACGAATCGTTCGCGATTCCATAGGAATTCGAATAAAGAACGCAATGCATCTTGGTAAAAAGTTACTTGCCGCAATCTTTAGCGTCATCGTCTATTGTAAATTGCTTATGGTGTCAGTAAACGAATAAAGAGGCAAAATGTTACTTATCAAACGATAACATGAGATAAAGATCTTTTTTTATGTGTATGGCATCCATTTCAATTGGAAACTGCGCTTTCTTGAGCCCTCTGCGGTGGTACGGTCCGAAATTCATGCGCGAGCTTGCGTGATCGGAACAGGGCGATGGAATGAAGATATCGCGTTTTTATCGCTGTGTTTTCCGACAACGATTTTACAGAAGACGGTCGCTAAATGTACAATAACTGGTTTCTATATTTTAAGCTATGAAATAAGGAATAATTCATCAGTATTAACTTTTCCACTAAAATTTACTTAGGCCAAGTAACTCAAGGTTTCTTTTTCAGTGAACGGAACAGGGCGATGGGGCTCTATCTCTTTACCAGAGACTTAAGGCCCTGAACTGTAAAACCGTGTCACGAATTTTTGATAAAAGGTACTGTCAAGAAATTATATCATTTTAAATTAATGTAAATATCTTAAATGTCTTTTTTAACTTTCAGACCTTTGTAAAAATCAGACCAGTGGATCTATCAAAAATCGCTGACAAGGTTTCGTAGTTTGCAATTTCGAAAATCGCAAGAGTTGCCCCTATATTTAAAAGTGGCCAACAGAATGATCGCTCAAATTACAGACCCATATCAGTTCTCCCTTTTTTATCAAGGGTGTTTGAAAAGTTGGTTTACAATCAGCTTTATGAGTATATGGACGGAAATAAGCATCTTTTTTCGCATCAATCCGGTTTTAGGAGTTTGCATTCTGTAGTTACATCCCTTTTAAACAATACAAATGATTGGTACGTCAATATAGATAATGGAAAATACACTGCTATGGTCTTCATCGACCTTAAGAAAGCATTTGACACGGTCAATCATCAAATTCTTCTCGCGAAACTGAAGAAATATGGCATTGACGGCCTCGAATATTTATGGTTCCAATCTTACTTAGAAAACAGATGTCAGTTCTGTAAAGTTAATGGTGCATGTTCTGATTTGCACGATATTGATTGTGGTGTTCCTCAGGGATCGTGCTTAGGACCACTCCTTTTTCTAATCTACATTAATGATCTTCCTTTGGCACTCAATAAATGTAATCTGACAATGTATGCTGACGATACTAGCATCTCATATGCCTCTAAAAACATCGAAGAGCTTAATACGACACTAAATAGGGATCTCGATTGTCTAAACAAATGGTTGCAGGGTAACAAACTGTCGTTAAATGTTGTAAAGACGCAAGCGATGGTTATAGGTTCCCAACCAAACCTGAAGAAGATTGCTGAAAAGAAAGTAGATTCTCCAAATTTTTCTATTGGAGGCTCTGACATAAATCTAGTTAACAATGTGAAATATTTAGGTGTTCAACTTGACAGTAATCTTGACTGGAATCAGCACATGAAAGTCTTATGTGGCAAAGTATCTCGTGCTTTAGGTTTTCTCAAGTATGCTAAGAAATTCGTACCGAAACCTACTCTGATACAAATGTACCGAGGCATTGTCGAGCCACACTTTCGCTACTGTTGCTCTGTATGGGGAAGCTGTGGCGAAGCTAGATTGCAAGCTCTGCAAAAATTGCAAAATCGAGCTGCAAGGATTGTCTCAAATAGCAGTTATGATACATCTGCGACCCTTTTGATTAAGAACCTTAAATGGCTTACTGTCAGTGATATGATTAAAAGTGAAACAGCTACGGTTACGTATAAAGCAATAACTGGCCTTGCACCTAGCTATCTTTCTGATTTGTTCACAAAAAATTCTGACCGAAATATTGATATTAGCTTGCGAAATGCAGCCACTGATCTCTATATCCCAAGGATGACAACCTGCAAAGGACAAAAAGCGATATCTTTTCGTGGCGCTAGAACTTGGAATCAGCTTCCGTTGGATATAAAACAAGCAAATTCGCTTAATTCGTTTAAATGCCAACTAAAAAACCATCTGCAGCCTTCTGCTTGACCATTTGATTGTGATTTTTCGTTCCATTCACCAGTTTTGATTTTACTCTTTTTAATTTTTTTTATCATAAGTATTCTAGTTAGATTTTTTAGATTTTATCACTTGTAATTAGGTTATTTTAGTAAAGTATTGTTAATTTTGTAAGCTTTTTAACACGGCCCCCTGTAAAGCAGTCGTTGATTGATGGGGCCACCGTGTATAAATAATTAAAAATGAAATGAAATGAAATGAAATGTAGTTATATGCATTGTGACTCTGTGTGCCAAGTTTCAAGCGATTCGATTGGCCTGTTGGGTACACGAAGATTTTTCATTACCCACCAGTACTCCGGAATCCTGTTTCGAGAAATCAGGCTTTTATCAAAATGAAGCAAAAATTGCGGGAAATACGATTATGCATGAAAGGTCAAGCAATAAAGCTTAACCCTATCCAGACTAGGGGGGGGCTCATTCAGGCCAGACACATACTTAACTGAGCACTGCTCCAAATTGGTTCAACGAACCAGGGAATGGTTTTTTGACTTTTAGTTTCTATCTTTTTGAAGTGTGATTTTGAGTGAAATTTTGAAAAAAAAGATTCAGGGGGCTGGGGGGTGGCTGTTTTTTTCAGAGTGGTGGGGGCCGAATTTTAGGTAGGCTGCTTATGGATGTAATTCCAGATCACCTCATAATCCTTGGATAGAGTCCTTTTTACTTTCTATACTTATAATTTATAAGGTCTTTCTAATTTTTTCCAGGAACAATAGACCAATTATGTGTCACGTGACCTCATCAATGACGTCATCTTTGAGAAAATGGCAAAAATTAGTTAGTGGTCTTTCTGCAAGGATATTTCGACCCCAAATGCTTTACAGTGGCAATAAATAGATTAAAGCTGATCAACAGGGTTGTTTCGACCTAAGCTGTGTAATATTGTTCGAATTTCGTGCACCATTGGTCGCAAACGGTATTAGATTCCCCGGGGGTATCCTCACATAGTACTACTACGATCAGTTTTCATGCATATCTTGAGAGTTTGTTTTACAGTGAGAATTTTTTGACTGGAAAGTGTTTAATTTGTCAATATATTATCCAAATTTCACCAAATTACTATCCTCAACCCCCTATTTCCCCCTTCCTTTTCCTTCCAACTCATTTGCTTACTACTGGGAAAAAATGCTGATGTCAGCATCTTTTGCAATAATCAAAACGAAAGTTTCAAAAGGAAAAATGAAGTATGCAACGATCACTTATCATTCAAGTAGTTTTCATTGTAATATATGGAGAAATTCTCTATTATGGCTGCATTTGTCATTTTTCATAAAAACAAGATTTTTAATCTCTTCTGTCCGCCATCTTGGATTTGCGAAAATCAAATTTTTCACTTTATAAATATATTTTCACCTTCTAACAATGCTTTGATTGGCATAATTTGGTTTCATGAATCAATCTTAGAAAATTATAAATATTTAAAAAAAATTCAATTTTTTCATTTTTTCGTGAGCACGTGCCAGTTGGTCTTGAATAATTATGACGTCATATCTATTTTTAGAATTATTTTTGTGAAAAATGATAGATCATAGATTGCATTTGAGACGGTTTCTTCACGGTCCGAACGTTTTACTGCATCGCAGTTTTTAAAAATCGTTTCAACCTCAAAGAAAGACATATCTCGCCGCAGTTGGCTGACTGTAGCATGCCTTAAGCACCAATCAGTATATATAAACTGATCTTTTAAACGAAGTATGGAAAGCGACATCTCAAAGCAAGCAAGCACTTGTGAAGGCGTCGTCGAAGCTACGAATTTAGGCCCTTCTGGCCTATCTCATTTAGGTAAAGATGATAACCAAAGCAAATTTTATGATGTAATTCACGCTGACAGTGTCGTTCACTTGTTAACATGGTCAGAAAAATGCATGCAAGACCCTTACAAGAGCGTAAAGAAGTCAGTAAAAGATAAATATATCTTTCAAAACAAAGGAATCCTGATCCTAGATGGAAAGTTAGCAACAAGTGATGGTGTTGCCCAACCAAAAGAGTCATTTGTACCTTCGGATGGCCTAATGATTCTTGCTGAAAACAATTCGATTGAAGAGTTTAAAACCAAGGTTGTATCGTATTTCGGAGCCCATAACTTCACACTCGATTTCAGTTCCATCAGTGGTGGTGAATCGATTTCCATTGAACATGAACCAATTTTGACAGACAGCAAACCATTGCCAGTAAAAGTACATCTGAAGCTCTATTACAAACACAAAAAAATAATGATTCAAGGTAATCCAAGTGCCCTCGACCTATGGTTAAAACATTATTATGCTCTAAATCAAGGGACAAGGAAAGACTCTTTGCCTCAGAATGAGATCACTGTGGTTAACAAAGGTGAATCCAAAATCATTGAAGAAATACAAGAGCCAGAGATGGAGAATAAAGACCCACCCAGCACACCCTCTCACAAATCATCCCTAAACATACATCTCACACCAAGAAGACAGAATATGGTATCTGAACTCAAGGTCTCCGTGTGTAATCTTGAGTCAAGGGTCATTAAAAGTGAGCATGAAATGAGAGGTAGAATTGATTCACTATCAAAAAAGCTACAGTTAGTAGATGAGCTTAGCTTCCTGAAAGACAAAATTAATCAAATAGAGAACATCAGTAAAACTGAAATCAAATATCTGAAGGAGCAAATTCACACCCTTCAATTTACAAATGATTTACTGGAAGGAAAAATTTGTAAACTAGAATCTGAAAATGGCAATCTTAAACAATCCATAAAATCGCTAAACACCAGCATTCCAAAGCAGTTCGATGTTTTTAAGAAGGAAATTGTCTCTACAACAAAACCAAGCTGCAACGATCCACAAGACTCAGGAAGTGAATGTGAGTCAGAGCTAGATTGCAACGGCAACAGCCCTCCTCACCCTATCAACAAATTTGGTCTACTCTCTGGCAACAATTCGTTGATACAAGAGAGTATAGAAGACCCTAGTACCAAAGTAAAAGAGTGTTGTGATGCTGACAAAGCAAGTACTAGCCACCAAAGAAATCAACATGACACATCCTCAGCTGAAAAGTCAGTCTCAATTAGCGTCCCAGAGGAACTCCCAGTCTCTAATCCTTGGATAACAGTGGATTCAAACCGGAGAAACCCACAACAGAAAACTGAAAGGGCACAAATTGACAACCCGGAAACAATTGTTCTGATTGACTCAAATGGGAAATTTATCAGATTGCGAAAACTGTTTCCACGCTCAACATCCATAAAAATTGGCTGCCCCCTAATTCAAAATGCAAAAGACTTCATTTCATCACATTCCCAAAAGATAGCCCCAAAAAACATAATTTGTCACTTTGGCACAAATGACTTGGACCACAGTCATTTCCATACAGTTGCTGACAACTTCCATAACACCGTTTTAGATATTGCCACTAAATTTCCACACTCAAAGATTTACATCTCCCTACTTCTACCAAGAGGAGATCCAGTTGATGCTTCAATCCCAAAGTTGAATGATCTGGTAACAAAGAAATGTTCTCAAATTCCCAATGCCCATTTCATTCACCATCACAATATCAATGATAACAAAGGTCAATACTTAAGGGACAACAAGCACTTGAACAGAGATGGCTTCATGCTTTTCATAGGAAACCTCAAGTCTGCAATGTTTGGTAGATCCACTTACACCAAACCAGGCACCACAGGAGCCAATAGACTGAGCATTCCAAAACATTCCCCCAACTTTCCAAGTAACCAGCCACAGCAGCTTTTCCCAACTTTCAACACCCAGGAAAGGACCCCCCATTATATCCCGCATCAAAATTTGCCATTTCCTCAACCACATGCCATGATGCAAGGAAACCCTTTCCAAATGCCTAGCCCATCTGTGCATCAATTCTATCCAAGACAAAAGAGTTTCCAAGAGATCCCTAATTACATGCCATACCAGAACAATACACCTGGAACCCTGTGTGTTGACCGAAACAATACCAGGATGGACAATGTGCAAAAGCAGGAGCTTTCAGACATGAAAGTAAAAGACCTCAAAGGGAAAGGACCTAATCAAAACTCTCTACAACTTGTGGTGTCAAGAATAGGTTTTGCAAACGTCAGCCGTTGCATTAATTGTAAGTAATACTCTTTAGTCTATGAGTCTGTTTTCAGTCTCATATTGGAACATTGGAGGGCTGAACTCCTCTCTTTTTGGTAATAAACTTAACACTTTAGACTTTATAGATAATGCTAACTCTGACATTAACATAGTTTCTGAGACATGGGGGTGCAACCCAAATTTTGATATATTACCAGGATATACTATGGTTAAGATAGATCCAAACAAGCATGATAATACCTCAAGAGGCCGTGCCTCTGCAGGAATTGCTGTCTTGCACAAATCAAATTTGAAAATTAACATTCTGAAAAAACATACAAACTACTTATGGTTCCAGGTTTTTAACTATCATATTTGTGCTACATATTTTCCCCCCTGTAGCTCAAAGTACTTTGATGAAAATCTCTTTGAAGATCTTGGTAATGATATTGCTAATTTTTCTGGAAGCAATGCCCAAGTTCTCATTATGGGAGATTTTAATGCCAGGACATCTACTCTTGATGATTTTATTCAAAATGCAGACAGTCATTTCACAAATACAGGATTCTTGTCCTCAGAAATCACCACATCACGAAATAATTGTGATGGTGAAGTGAACAGTAGTGGTCACGCTCTCTTGGATTTATGCAAGTCCCACAATTTAAGAATAATAAATGGCAGGAAAATTGGAGATACTTTTGGAAATCTTACCAGCTTTAACATCAGCGGCGGATGTAGTACCGTTGACTATGCTATGATCTCTGACCATTCATTCAACAAAGTTGATTCTTTCATTGTTAAACCACCCAAAGCTATCAGTGATCATAGCCAAATAGTTGTTTGGCTCCCAGCAGAATGTAAGCCACAACACTCCAATTCATCAAAGTATAAATGGAATAAGATTTCAGTAAAATTTAGATGGTTGAGTAACAGTAAAGCGAAATTCACACATGCATTACAGTCAACCGAAATAAAGAAAAAAATTGAGAAGTTCATCTCATCCCCATATGGAACAAGCGACAGAGACATGGAATATGCTAACAATGATTTTACTGACATCCTAATTAGTACAGCAAAGTTATGTCTCCCCCAAACATCTCGTAAAAGAGCAAAGAAAGCATCTAAAAGTTCGAAAAAATGGTTTGATAAAGAATGTACACATAAAAAAGACCTCTTAGATAAAGCTCTCTTGAATAAACAAAAAAACCCTCACTGTAATGTAGCCAAAAACAAAGTGAATTCATATACAAAAACTTTCAGGAACTTGTGCAAGTACAAGAAAAAGCAATTTTGGGCTGACAAAATTGATCAATTAAATAAGACAGAAAACTCAGACTTTTGGGACCTGTGGAGAGAATTTGATGAAAATCACAGGCAAGGGTCTGCTATAAACATACAAGATGGGTCCGTTTGGGAAAACTTTTACAGCAACTTATTTAACGATAATACAACCAAAGATATAACCTATCCCCCTGTTGCTACCCATACTACGAGAAGGAATTTTCCTAACCAAATGCTCAATGAAAAATTTTCACAAAAGGAACTACAAAGAGTAGTAAAGAAGCTAAAAAATGGTAAAGCATCTGGCACGGACAAAATCTCAAACGAAATGATCAAGACCAGCTTCCCATACATGCAACAGGCCTACTTGAAATTATTCAATATGATTTTAAGCGCTCAATGTATTCCTAGTATCTGGTGCAAAAGTATCATAACCCCAATCCACAAAGCAGGGAGCAAAAATGATCCTGAAAATTTCAGACCAATATGCGTAACCAGTTGCCTCTCCAAGTTATTCTGCTTGATACTAAATGAAAGACTTACCCTCTTTATCAACAAATATGAAATCATGAATCTTAACCAAATTGGTTTCAAAGAAAAATGCAGGACGGCCGATCACCTTTTTACATTAAAAACTCTTATTAATAAGCATGTTCATAATACGAGAAACGGAAAAATTTATGCATGCTTCGTTGATTTTAGAAAAGCTTTCGACTCAGTTTGGCACAAGGGTTTGTTCCTCAAGCTCGAAAATCTAAATATAAGCGGAAATTTTTTAGAAATAATCAAAGACATCTATTCCAAAACTACATGTTCCGTTAAGGTAAACGATAAAATGACTCAATTTTTCAGCTACTCAAAGGGCGTCAGACAAGGTTGCCCCTTAAGCCCGACTCTTTTCAACCTTTATATAAATGACATCATCAACGAGGTCGAGGAAATCAACCCTTCCCCCCTACACCTACATCATGATACTAACGTAAGCTGTCTTCTCTATGCTGACGATCTTATTTTGATGTCAAGAACCCAGCAAGGACTCCAAAAAATGCTCGATAGGCTAACCGATTTCTGTGCTACATGGAATCTTTCGGTGAATACGAAGAAAACAAAATGCATTACTTTTCAGAAAAAAAGTAGGCTAAACAGAAAAGATTCTTTTTATGTGAACAAAAATAAGATAGACAACGTCACTCAATACAGTTATTTAGGAATGGCCATAAACGCGGCGGGTTCCTTCCATATTGCCATCGAAACACTTAGTGGAAAAGCCAGGAGAGCCATTTATGCCCTAAACGGCAGGTACCAAATAAAACGACTCCCAATTAAGGCTGCACTTAAATTGTTTGACTCTGTGATATCTCCTATCCTCCTCTATTGCTGTGAGGTTTGGGGAGCATTTCATTATACAGACTACGACAGGTGGGACAACAATATCATAGAAAAAATACACCTATCTTTCTGCAAACATCTACTTGGGGTAAACAGGTCAACTACAAATATTCTGGTTCGTGGTGAATTAGGCCGCTTCCCTTTAAAAAACACGATAGACAGCAGATGTATCTCTTTTCTGCGACACATAGAGCAATCTCCGCAAAATAGTCTGGTGCATCTATCCTTACTTGCAAACAAGGACCTACCCTCTTATCTCAACTTTAAAACTCACATTGATAACATAAAAATTTTTACAAATACACCTAACATTCTTGAAATGAATAAGAATAAGGTTAAAATTAGCCTACAAACGTCATACAAAAAATTATGGAAGTCACAACTTCAGTGCTCCAAAAAGGGGAAATTCCTACGTGATATGGACAAAGAATTTAAATGCGAACCATATCTCCTATTACATGATTATAATTTCAGGCAAGAACGAGTTTTTACAGCAAAATTGCGCACAAGTGACCACGTTCTGGCAGTTGAATCCGGTAGACGAACCACACCAAAGATTAAATTTGAAAATAGATTGTGTAAACTTTGCAGTGCAGGAATTGTTGAAGATGAAATGCACTTTATCTCAGAATGCCCCCTTTACAACCACTCCAGAAGAGATTTCTTAGAAAAGTGTTACAACTTATTCCCAAATATAAGGCTTCTGAACATGAATGACAAGTTTAGATTTCTTTTCTCCATCCCAGAACCGGTTGTCATGAAAGAAATAATTTCCTATTTATATAACCTGTCAAAAATTCGATCGGAAAAGCTAATTGTTGCACCCCCTTTGTAAATTAGTTACCTTTAACAGTATTTGATTTGTTTCTATTATGCTCGTTTTGTTTTGTTACTCTTCTTAAACTTTGTTAGTAGGTTTTTACCTTTATATACATGTATGTTTAGAAGATTTATAAAAAAAAAAAAAAAAAATAAGCACGGCTACCTGCGTGTTGAGTTTCGTCTTCATAAGTGAAGGAATAGCGATTTTAGAGAGGGGGGCTGAATGAGCCCCCCCCCCAGTCTTCTAGTAGCTCAAAAAGCCCAGTCGGGATAGGATTAAGGTAACTCTGCTTTCCACTCTAGTGCACAGCGAAATGCCGTTTCGCAAAACCGCTCTCCTCAGAAAACAGTTAATTTCTCCAATATTATTCGGCCTATCGAAAAGCGGTAAAAAGGATGTTGTTCTGTATAATCTGGGCAATCGAAAGATGTATAAATTGCAATGTTTCCTTCAACCCTGGCTTCGCAAATCTTTCCTCAAATCTTTTTGCTGAGTTCAGAAAAGTGAATTTACCTCCAAAACTACTCGAAAAAGCTTCGATTCTTTTTTTCGCTCGATCTTTAGCTGAGTAGTTGATCTACAACTTTGCCAAGTCTGATTGAAAAAGCTAGGCTAGATTTCCTGCAATCGAATTTTACATTTCTGTTTACTTTTCGACATCGAAGGGGAAAAGCGTTGGTCAACAGTTTAGCCCATGCAGAACGAGTTGAACACCCGTCTTCAACGCTTTTGCAAACTATTTAGTTCTAGATCTAAGACCTACGCTTATTGTGGACTCTTAAAGAAATTGATAATTTGTGAATGCTCAGGAAATTCTCAAAAGACACCCAAAGCATGGTTTCGTGAAGTTGCTGGTAAAAGTCAGTAACTTTTAATCAATTGATGCAAATGATACTTTTACAAGCGCACTAAGGGTGTCTTTTGAGACTTGGGTATGGTATTCCCAACAGATGGTGTCAGGCCATCGCCTGTCCCCTGCTATCTTACACTTTCGTTGCACATATGGCGAGACTAAAAACTTTTTGTGCAGAAACGTTGTTCATGACACTGCTAAAAAAACAATCAGCCCCCCATTTGTATGTTTGTACAATAGCTCAAAATCAGGGGGTAAAGTTGTGGCTTGCATGATGACGTCATCAATATAAGAATTGATGTATAAAATGCCTTAAGGTAACTCTGCTTTCCGCTCTAGTGCACAGCGAAATGCCGTTTCGCAAAACCACTCTCCTCAGAAAACAGTTAATTTCTCCAATATTATTCGGCCAATCGAAAAGCGGTAAACAGGATGTTGTTCTGTATAATCTGGGCAATCTAAAGATGTATAAATGGCAATCTTTCCGTCAACCCTGGCTTCGCAAATCCCAGCTCAAGTCATTTTGCTGATTTCAGAAAAGTGGATTTACCTCCAAAACTACTCGAAAAGTTTGGATTTTTTTCGCTCCATCTTTAGCTAAGTAGATGATCTACAACTTTGCCAAGTCTGATTGAAAAAGCTAGGCTAGATTTCCTGCAATCGAATTTTACATTTCTGTTTACTTTTCGACATCGAAGGGGAAAAGCGTTGGTCAACAGTTTAGCCCATGCAGAACTATTTGAACGCCCGTTCGTAGAATGTTTTTGTAAAAAAATTAGTTCTTGATCATTGTGGACTCTAAAAGAAATTGATAATCTGTGAATGCTTTCGAAAGTCTCGAAAGACACTCAAAGCATGGTTTCGTGAAGTGGCTGGTAAAAATCAGTAATTTTTAATCAATAGATGCAAATGATACTTTACAATCGCACTAAGGATGTCTTTTGAGACCTGCGTATGGTATTCCCAAAAGATGACGTTGATTTGTTTGCCAATGGAAAAATTTCTGAAAGTTATTTCAAGCCTGAGCTTTTGCAAGCGTGCTTCATAGCATGGTGGTAATCTGTTGACCAAGGTTTCTCCATTTTGCTGTTGAAAAGCAAACAGAAATATGAAATTTGATTGCAGGAAATCTAGCCTAGCTTTTTCAATCAGACTTGGCAAAGTTGTAGATCAACAATCTAGCTAAAGATGGAACGAAAAAAATTCGAATATTTTTCGAGTAGTTTTTGTAGATAAATCCACTTTCTGAAATTATAGCAAAAAGATTTGAACTAGGATTTGCGAAACCAGGGTTGACGGAAACATTGCGATTTATACATCTTTCGATTGCCCAGATTATACAGAGCAATATCCTTTTTGCCACTTTTCGATAGGCCGAATAATATTGGAGACATTGACTGTTTTCTGAGGAGAAATTAACAGTTTTCTGTCTGGAAAGCATGGACCCAAATATGTATGCCGATGATACATGTGTGAATATCGCGTCGGAAGACCTGAATGAACTTCTAACAGATTTGAAAAACGAGCTAGAAAATACATCGAACTGGATGAGGATCAATAAACTTAGTTTGAATGCCAGCAAAAGTGAATATATGGTTATAAGCCATAGGCGACAATTGAATAGGGTAGGTGATGATTTGCCAGATCTTGTCCTCAATAATGAAGTTATCAAAAGGGTTGACAAGACAAAATATTTAGGAATCAACATCGATGAAAGCCTTACTTGGAAAGAGCAGTACAAAACTATCAAAAACAAGCTGAAAGGGGGCTTGAGCTCCCTGAGAAAGCTGAAAGACATCCTTCCGCAAAGAAAACTTGACCAGGTCTACAAAGCTCTCTTTGAAAGCCACCTTCGCTATGGCGACATTGTTTGGAGTACTCTTTCCAACACCAAACTATCCCAACTGCAACGATTACAGACAAGGGCAAAGAAGCTAATACTGGATGCCAAGTATAAGGACGGTTGGAACTGTAAATGGCTCAATGTAAAGTCTTTGCTCTCATTTGACAAAGGAGTCATGACATATAAAATTCTGCATGACCTTTGTCCCGAAAATCTTCGCCATAAGTTCACTGAAAGATCCATGATTTCAGAGCATAGAACCAGAAATCATGGAGATCTGCAAATTCCCAAAGTTAGGTTAGAATGTGCAAAGCGAAGTTTCTACTTCTCTGGTGTCAAAAATTGGAATGATATCCCGAACAACATTCAAGAACACGAATCAATCGCTCGTTTTAAAACAGGTTTTCGAAAGTATCTTTTGAACCTACAAGACCCAAACACGATCCCTTGGTAGAGCAGCATATTTAAGTTATTTACAAATTTTTCTTTTAATTTTTTCTTTGAAATAATTTGTTAATACGCTGAAAGGTTTTTCGTGTATAAATATTGATAAAATGAAATGAAATGAGATTGGTTTTGCGAAACAGCATTTCGCTGTGCACTAGATCGGAATGCATAGTTACCTTAATGTTTCATAATTGAAGGAAAACGTATTTCCGACTGTTCTTATTGTCAAATACTGATGTTATACGAAAACTGGAGTATCTTATAGTATTTAAGGGGTTGGGGGCATAGTTTTATCTCTCGTAGCTGCGAAGGAGCATTTGATAACATTGAAGGGATTTGTAGATGTGGAGTTTTTATTCTGAACATTGCAATTAAGTATATCGCTTACGCATTCTTTTATGTGCTAGATATACTGTAAATCCTCGAATTAAGACCAATTACAGAATTTTTTGGGGGCAAAATAAAAGGGGGCTTGTTAGAAACTGTAGAAAGGCAACGGATGAAAATTTAAAAGATGCATCAACAAACACGATTTCTTACTTAAATTGGTTGATGCAAGAAAAATTTAGGGGCTGTGATTTTTTACATTTTCAGCCCTAGAGCGTGAGGCTCATTCAAGGGGGCTTATTAAGGGGGGGGGCTAATTCAACTATTTATATTTTTGAACCGAAGACGGTTATTCATACGTATACAAAGAGGTAATGCAAAAAGTAAGCCAAAAAGGCATGCAGGGTTCAATATTCATCATTAGAAGCACCTTTATCCCCATCTGATGCGTCAATCAACATCATCACTGTCACTTTCAGCTCCGTCTCCAACCACCACTGTATGTGCAAGGCTAAGTTGGCCTATCTAAAAATAACTTTCGATCTAGGCATGCGCAATACGCCGCGCTGAAAGTGATCACATGATGGGCTGCCGGGTTGTGTTGTTTTGAAAAATAGATAGGCCCACACTGTGCCGCTAGGCGCCCTACCCTGTTGCTATTTGTTGCTCTCCTCTTCGCATTTTCTGCTCTATTTCTGTCCCCTCAATTATTGGATAGAAATAGCAAATGATTCCTTGTGCAGAAGTAAAGCATGGAGATCTTTATCATTTGTTATGGCCGTGAAAATAAAATTGTATTGCTTCTCATTGAATTTTCACAATACTATATTTTGAAAGTCTGCAGCTTTGATAGAAGTCTCCATGGGTGGGGACACACTCTGCCTCAAATTACAATAGAAATGTAAGAACTTTGATTTCAAACAAATTAATTCTCTGGGTGGGGCTTTTATAATCCTTTTATAATCCCAGGTCTCTTGGCACATTTCAAAATCTTTCGCGTGAGATTCTCATTGTCCGCCATATTCGTTTCTTCCTTTCCTCGAACTGATCACATGCAAAGTTTCTCGTGACCTGAATACTATGCTGCCATTGGATGATTCGCTTGATCTATTTTTAGATTTTTTTGCTTGTGCAAATGCAGGCTTTTAACCTTGCACAAACCCTTTAAGCAGCAATCGCACCAGCAAAGTTGTGCAAGGCGATCCCTGGTTGTGCATTTTGCAAATTTGCTTTGCGACATGTACACCTGTCCAAGGTGCATCCTTTTACGGGCACACAGCACATTTTCCAGTATTTCATCTGAAGTGGATGAGATGGTAAATTCATCCAGTCTATGGACACATTTTCCCCTTCGTCAACGATCCAGCAATGATCCAGCAACGATCCAGCGATGTTCAGCAACATTTGGGCAGTTCATCACAGGGTTTAAGGGTTACATCCAAATTGCGGCCTGGTGCATTACCCAGCTAATGTTTTTCTTCAACATCAATCTACTTCCGTTTGTTTTCAAAAGTGCAGACGAATTGTTCAAACTCGTTTTTCAGAACAGTGCTTGCACTGAAACTGGGTTGCCATCTGAAACCTTTAAGGGCTTAACTGACTGATCATGAAGGTTTCCCCAAAATCCTTATATTTCTTCGCCTGGGGTTCCGCAAATTTAAATGCTGGATCCTCTCCTGCTTCACTTTACCCTTTCTTTCTTTGCATGAAAAGTTCATGTGCCAATGTACAATTTGGAAGACAATCTATATTATCTATATTATTAAAACGTGAAGCGAATTTTGTGTGGCGTAAAACTCGAGCACCGTTGCACTGATCCTTGCGAAACTCTCCAAATATCTTCATCTTTCCTGTACGGGGTGCAATAGAGATTTTGTTTTCTCAAATTCGCCCCCAAATCAGGGTAAGGGGCGAATTCGGTGACATCAAAGGATTGGCGGAATCCCTTTCAGCTTTCCGTGTACAAGGGAATGACCTTTAGACATATCATAATTGCCGGATCAATGTTACATTGGAGCTGTCCTACTCCCCTTTTTCTTTTGAAAGGGCAAGGGCAGAGTTTCATAGATCGGCCTCTTCTTCCAGCTAAAATATCGTTGGCTCGAGAGGAGAGAACAGGGCAATTTTAATGGGGGCTTCCAATGAGAAAGGGAGATCATGCTACATGCCCGTAGGAAGCGGGGGGGCAGGGGGGCTCAAGCCCCCCCAATAATTTTTCAAAACAATGGTGCTACGTCACATGAATTAATTAGATGTATTGTTCTCTATTGTTTTGAGAACAATTGCCCCCCCCAATCCGAAGCTCCTTCCTACGGCCCTGTCTAAGGTGCAATGGACTGATATTCTAAGGTTCCTATTATTCCACTGCTCCGGATTATACATTTCAGTTGCGAAGCAGCAGTCATATCCTGTTGTTTGTGTGATTAGACCACATTAAAATATTAGGGCCTTTGTCGTAATGTCTTTCAAAACAGTCGAGTCTGTCGTTCATTTAACCATAACATTTGAGCATTGTTAAATGTTGAAGCAATTAGAACAAGTTGATTGAATTTGAATGTAGTCATTATTGTTTTAAGTATAAATTCCACTCGAATGACGCATTGCAGAGCTTTTGTTCTGTCCCAAGACAACATCAGGCCTTTCACAGTTGACATCTGATAAGACTTATCACATCATGGCAGTTATCACTATTGAATTGTTTTGACAGTCTTGCTTTCAGCAAAGGTAACTGGGACTCATTGTAATTAGGCTGCAAACTGCTAGCCAAAAGGAAAAGCTTTTCTGGCATTTATCCCCGGGGGGGGGGGGTACTTCACATATTGTGGGTACGTGTACGTGCCATCGGGAAGGGTATCGATTTTCGCGATTTTGGTATAAGGAACGGTATCGCTTCGCAATTTTGGCTTAAAGAACGATTTTGGTATACTTTTTCGGAAAATTGGTATAAGGTCGGGTATACTTTTACGCAAAATTGTATAAGGAACGGGTATGCTTTTGAAGCTTCGATGGCACGTCCCCGACCAAAACCTGGTCAAGTAACCCCCCCCCCCCGGAATTCATCCCGTCTAAATGGAGCTACGCTTCGCTTCGCGCAGTTACAAAACATAGAACGAATTCAAGGAATTACGCCATAAGTCTAGGCCAAGGCTGTTGAAGGCCTACAAAGAAATCGAGCAGAAAATATCAAGAATTTCTTCCTTACCAAGGAAGGCTTCAGGGGGAGGGGGCTCAAATAGGATCGCACATTTCTTCGCAGGGGCAAAGAGCTAAAAAGAAACGATCTTCTCACATTTGTTTTCAAATTGGTTCCTTTCTCAAGAGATACCGCAGGCGGAGGCAGAGGAGGAGACATAAGGGCAATGAGAGTCATGTCTTTCTCTGAGTTTCTCATTTAATTTCGCCCATCCCAGAGGAGGGGAACAGATATGCTCGCTACCACGGAGTGCTTCGAGGGGGGGGGGGGGGGTCTCGAATGAACGGGAATTTTATTCTAAACAGTTTGTGAATCGAACAAGGAATGTGCTTTAATGGTTGAGGGATGCGATAACGACTGACTCTTTCTTTCTTTCGTTGATTAGTCAAATACTAGAGGGGTATCGTTCTTTTGGAATGCTTGCATAAGGGAAGTAGTTTTTACAATATGAAGGTAACTTTTTGAATACTGTGAGTATGATCCTCTACTCTTCCTCTCTTTTTCCTTTAATCTTGTGGCAAATTTTGATTTCGTCTCGCTATAATATCAATGTTAATGCTGAGAGGTCTGAGCGGCCTACATATAAAAGCCCACTTTTTGGAATGAGGAAAGTTGGTAAAGGAGCCATTCATTGCAATGATATTTTGATATTTGATATTTGATATTTGATTCTTTTAAGGAGGGTTGCCCTTCAGCCGGAGCTGTTTTACAAGGGGCCCTCCACTTAAAAACGCTACTTACAATATAAGATTACTCAGGAATAGATTAAATACACTACCATTAAATACAATAAAAACCATAACTTTAAAACCTAATAACAATTTACAAAGTTTAAGATGAAAGAAAAGAAACACTAACTTCTAAATAGATTGTTTAAAACTATTTAGGGAAGATGCCTGCTTGGTTTCAGCAGGAAGGCCATTCCATATTTTTGCTCCTCGATAAGAAAAGCATTTTTGCCCATTACTTGACTTTTTCTTGGGTAGTCTTAAATCTGTCTCTGTATTACGCAGGACATACAAAGAGCACTTTGAGTTTTGGGTGAAGAGGTCACACAGGTATTGCGGAGCCAGTTCATGCAGGGACTTGAAGACCATTGTTTTAGATTCACCATCTATAAGTTCTTCAATGGTCTTCCAACCCAGCCTGTCAATAAGTGGTCTACTTGGGGTGTCAAAACTGCTATTGGTTATAATTCTAGCAGCTCGGTTTTGAAGTTTTTGCAACTGATTCAGCTCAGTTGATCCGGCACAACCCCAAACAGAGCAACAATATCGAAAGTGTGGCTCGACAATACCTGTGTAAAGAGTCTTCAGAGTTTCCTGCGGTAGGAAAGTTTTGGCATGCTTTAAAAAGCCAATAGCTCTAGAAACTTTAGTAGAAACAGTCAATGAATTGCAATGCTTTCAAGATGCCTGACGAAAACGAGGATCAACCATGCGATATATCTTGAGCTCATGCAACACAAAGTTGCACCATTATTGCGGCTTAGGCCCAAGAGAATGCTCTGATACTCAGGGAACCCGGTGGCAAGATCACTTACGCGACGTCAAGAATTCCTGTTGATTCGTCATCTCACAGGTTGAAAAATCGATGAGCCATCACATTTTAATAAGTGGTGCAACACTTGGGAATCTACTCAAAATGATTGATAGGTAGGAAAGCCATTTATTCTTCCTTGCAAAGATTGAGAAATAGCACTCATACTTCTCCCCGGTAGCTCTGGTTGCCGTTGCTTTTCTTCTCTGAGTTTCATATTTTCTTTCACAGGCCGTAGAGGTTGGACAAGGATATGTCCACTATGAAACTTATTAATAATGCAGAACAACTTCTTCAAGAATTCAGGAGATGCGGTATTGAAACTTTTTTAGTTTAGTGAATGAAAAGTTGTACATAAGAAACTTCCGTGATTGTTATAATTCAAAACTTCGTTTCGAAAGTCGGAGACGGTAAATTTAAGAACAAGAGTAGGTATGGGATCAATTTTAAGAACAAGTCCAATCAAATTGAAAGTGAGAATCTTAGCTAAAGCAAAACCCAATTAAGCTTTACCATAGCTAATAAGAGGGCAACTATTACAACAATGAGACACTTGGAATCACCGTGCAACATGCTATGGAAGAGCCAAGATTGCAATGCTGTTTTTACATTTGGAAATTTAAAGCGCAAGTTTTCTGGTAACCAGTGCATCAAGAAAGATGGAAGTGATGTTTGATAAATCAAAGTGCCAGTAAAGAAGAGAGAAAGACCTCTTTTACGGCTTCAGAATCGGCTCAAGAGTTATCAAAGTGATGTAGGCCCTGCTTAGGCGGCCCATCCCTCCAGAAGAGAAGAGGATTCACGTTTTCTAAGAGCATAGCCCACGCCTAAATCCGTCAGATAAACACACGAAAGATCGTTTCCCTTCATAAACATTGCAGAAACAAGGGTCTAGAGAGAAATCATAAGGTAGAAATCAAGGTAGAAATCATTAAGGTAGAAATCGGTAGAAATTATTAAGGAAGAAATCGGTAGTATTAAGGTAGAAATCAAGATAGATTTGAAACTTAGAAATGAATCACATGTTAAATGATGGATATAAAAAGTTTGCCTACATGTCCTCCCACCCAGATTACTCATCTGTTTGCTTGGTGCGGTTGTAAGGAAGAAAAATGGATTTGCTGGTTGCTGGTTATATTAGGTGTCCCAAAATGATGTATTACTGTTTCATTGCTTACATGTCCATAACCAATGAACCAATTTTCAAAAAATTTGTTTCATTTGATTGCCTAACGGCTGAAATGTATTTTAAGATGTTGGTTGTGGTCTTACCATGGCTGCTCATGTCGGAAAGGAGATCAATAAACCTGCTAAAATTCAAGCCTGAAATGGCATGAGAAAGAAACGGCCTATTTTTCCAGTCAACATTT
The DNA here is from genome assembly GCA_039566865.1 of Aurelia coerulea. NCBI lineage: Eukaryota > Metazoa > Cnidaria > Scyphozoa > Semaeostomeae > Ulmaridae > Aurelia > Aurelia coerulea. The sequence continues at coordinate 9,728,939 of CM076954.1, forward strand.
TAGTTGTGATACAAAAGGCTGAAATCGTATTCGTATTGTCTAAACTCAGTATTAACTGAATTTGTATTCCCTAAACGACATATATTCTCTGAACGACATATAAGTTCAGCCTTTTGCATCACATCTAAAATGCTGACTGGGAAAAAAGGCCGTTTCTTTTTCATGCCATCTAAGGCTTGAATTTGAGCAGATTTATCGATCTTCTTTTCGCATGAAGACATCGGCTTAAACCACAAACAACATCCTCGAATATAATTTAGCCTTTCGGCAATCGAATAAAATATAGCTTTTGAAAATCAGTTCATTGGTTATGGACATATAAGCAATCAAACGATAATACATCATTTTGGGATACCCGGTATGCCACAAAGAGTTTGCCGTGGTAACACTAACATGAACAGGAAATTTGAAGTCAACAAGACTGTTTCATATTGATGTTTGTTGCAGTATTCGGTCGAAGCTTTCAAAGGGCAAGGGATATCTGTTCAGCTATGAAACTGCGTTTCTACAAACAACAATTAATCTAATTGAAGCAGAGAGTAATTCTTCAAAGCTGCAGTATTTTTTAAGCTAATTTTCTCAAGGCTCAGCATTGAAAGTCTTTTGGAAGTGACAAAGTGTTCTCCGCGAATGGATATAAAATCCAATTGCAGGATTATTTGGAATAGAGTTCAAAATCTACTTTTACTGGAAAATATATGTTTCAGTTGGTGTTTATGATGTTATTGCAAAGTTTGATATGAGTGTTGACGCAGTGAAAAAACCCCTTAGAAATTGTGAAGTAGCACAAAAACATTTCACATAAAAACATTGGTTTACTGTGACAGCACCAGAATATACCGGGTGACCCAGAAAAAAGTGACCCAACGCAATCTGTTACAGAAGAAAAAGTAAGTGGCCGATTGAAATATTTCAAGCGTTGTTCTGTCGTTAAAATACTAGCCTATATTATGAGTAATTTTTGCAATTTTTTTGGGCACGGTGAAGTTCCCAAATTAAGGATTTAGAGGAAAAAGGCAGGTTTAAAATCTTCAAAAAGTCGTCAAAAACAGGGGATCGATTTGAAGCCATTTCAGGTCTTCAAAACAACGAGGAGCGTGTTTCATTTTGCCTGAGAATATCTTTAAGTACCTAGGGACTATAAACTTGCTCTGAAGACTTCCGACTGGGTTGCCTATTCCCAGGTTGAAACGAAACACGCTCCTCGTTCTTTTGAAGATCTGAAATAGCTGTAAATCAATCCCCTGTTTTTGTCGACTTTTTGAAGATTTCAGGCATGCCCTTTTCCTCGAAATCCTTAATTTTGGGAGTTTACCGTGCCGAAAAAAATTGCGAAAAATACTTATAGCATAGGCTAGTCTTTTAGCGACACAATAACGTTCGAAATATTTCAATCGGCCACTTAAATCATTTTCTGTAACAGATTGCGTTGGGTCACTTTTTTCTGGGTCACCCGGTAGTTGCAGAAAATAACGAGAAATAAGTCTCAAAAGTTTCAAGAAACAAATTTAGGATTAAAGTGCAGTTCAACAATGACAAGAACAAGATTTTAGAGGCTGAAAGTTTTTGACCTAGCATATTTCAACTATTTGATTACTATGATGAACTTTGAAGTCAATTTCCTGGAAACGCGATTTTCGCGAAATCTGTGTAATGGATATATTTTTAATTTCCAAACCATAAGAGATATTTACATGAAATTTGGTCAAAATGTTCACCGAAGATGGGGCTACAAAATAAACCTCTGCTTTTACAATTGGCTACGCACACGGGGATTAAGACCCTGATGTCTGATTTTTTTCCATCAAAATTTAATCATACAAAATCTGGAAAATCAGTCAATCTCCTTTAAAAGATTTAGGTCCATTTTGACCACCTACAATGTCTGCCAAAAGTCTTGGAACACCTTTGCTATTGTTGCCTTTTTTGCGATTTCCCCCTCTCCACCTCAGAACAATGTTGTTCTGTGATGATAAAATGGGGGTGGCAAGACGATTCGCGACTCTAATGGAATGCTAGGACAATAACCTTGCAAATCAACATTGTTTCGGGGGTGTTTAAAACTAATCGTTATGGTTAGAACTGTGGATTGTCAAGAAATGGCCCAAGTGTTCCAAGGACTTTTGGCAGGCATTGTACATACTTGCATAAAGTCCAGCTAATTTCATTGAGATAACTTTAACCAGTAGAGAATGAAAAATACTTTTGCATGTACCATTTTTTGCAAAATTTCGGCCATTTTTGGTTGTTATGGCAACATGAAAGGTGCCATTTTGAATTTTTCCGTCCAAAAATCTTACATTCATGCCTATGTACCATCTCAACTTGGTTATATACCCATATTCATAGTAGTTCTATGACCGAGAGGAAGCTATCTTAAGCCCCCAGGAGGCTTATTTTATTTTCGACGCTCCAGAGGGAGGCATATTAGAGAGGGACCTTATTATAGAGGGGGGTTTATTCACAAAATCAAATGACAGGGATACAGACGCCAGCTTTTAGATCTTTTACACCGTATTTTGCGGATTCAATACAATTTTATGAGTCAAATACATAAATTCGGCACAGTTTTATCTCAAACCACATCAGAATTAACATGCAAGCTTATCTAGCTCAATAAATGAGAAATCTTTGGTATCCACTAGAATTTGATATAAGAGGGGGGCTTAATACAGAGGGGGCTTATTTAAAATTTTGGCTCAGAGGGGAGGGGCTTATTAGAGAGGAGGGCTTAATAGAGAGGGGGGCTTAATAGAGCTTTTACAGTAAGTATACAGTGAAGTTTTCAGGGTAATAGTTTACAAAGAGTGGAAAGAGCAATGCAAAATGAAAAGAGAAAAGGAGAACATAGATGCCATGTAAAGGGTGTGTACTAAGTTTGCAAAACAGAGAGCACAGCAGCGATATAATTCTAAGAAAAACAACTGTTGTTCATTCTCGCATCGGCTCCCTCTTCCTTTAAACTTTCAAATAAATACAACAGAGCCCCTTGGAGGGTCGAATACGCCACAAACTGACTGCATTGATTCGTAACGCTAAATAGCTCTTCTTAACAAAGTATCAACATTTGGCCTTGGTGTTCAAAGATACTCCCAAATTATACTCATGTCCTTCTTCACCAGTGTTCTTTTGAGAACGATGTATTATGGAAATAAACAAATATGTATATGTATATTTTATCCCTTTGTCACCGGCGCACTGAATTCAACTGTCCATACACCTGAATGACAAATACGACGGCGGCAAGCCTAGTCTTGATTTAAAACTTGAAGACAATCTTGATAATCATCACTGACGATGTTTCCCCCAAAAACCAGTAGTTAGAAAATCGTTGTTCGAAAGCAGGTCTACATTCAAGTGCAAGTGTCCCAAACAAAAAAATATATTCTGAAGGTGGTTGTCCCAAAAACTGGTAGTTGTTTGTCAAAAAGCTCTGTTCGACATTTGGAAGCAGTTTGGTGTTATATCTATTGGAGCTGAAATGTCCCAGAGATGGTAATCTTTGTTACTGGTCTCTTGTAGAGCTGCTTTTCCAAAAAAATCCCATTTTATTCATTTTCTTATATATTTGGCGGACAACGGCTCAACCAGTGAATGGTTAAACTTTAGGATTTTAGTCATGTAGAATTTGAGGACTTTGGTCATTTAGTTGATTGCATCATGGTAGAACAGATCAGATTCCTCAACTTTCATATTTGTCCAAAAACGATGATTGATTTGGGTGGCAATGATCGTTTTGGGCAACAGCAGCAACACAGTGATAAAGGAGAAAAGAGTCAACATTTGACTGATTACAATTCGTCGTAAATTTCGCTCGTTTTTTATATTTTTGATTTTAACCTTTTCGCTCAATCTACGACTCATAAAAAAGCTATGTGAAAACGAGGACAAAACTAATGTACGAGAATTCGACCGAAACTTGGTCGGTCGATTGATTGATTGATTGATTGATTGATTGATTGATTAATGGATGGATGGATTCGATTGGTCGGTCGTGCCGCAGGGAGACTTCCTAGCTGTGATGGAGGTCATGTGACTTTTCCACGCCTTCAAACTTTTTCGGAATGAGTGACCAGACAAACTTGCGTTCCTTTGACAATCAAAACAATAAAGATTTCGTCAAATTCAGCCAGCCAGCGGGATCTAATTTCTTTCAAATGAAACAATAATAAATCTAAAACAAAACAATCATGATTGTTTTGATTGCCAAAGGAACCCAAGGTATATTTCAGAAACTTTTTTGCTGAAGCCTTCTGCAACCTATTGTGAGACTGTTTTACGCAAAAAACCTGCACTAGCTATTTTGTAATAATCTCAATCACTAATATTTCTGCTGTTAATATGGTTAACAAAGCATAAACGTTTCAACAAGTTTCGGTTATTCTTTATCTTAAAATGCGCGAGTTTTCTGGCGTTATCTTCAGGGGAACTTTGCAATGTTTTCTAAAATGTTCTTCGGTCGGGGAAGCTCAAGAAACGAACGCAAAATATTCTCGCAAAGAAAAACACCCAAAAAGGCTTCTCAAAACTATAAATAATTCTTCTACAAAATATATAGTTATCCACAAAACTCTTGTGACACATTTGTTTCGTAAAGGCTGATTTCCAGTCAGTGGAATTTTCCGAGCGGGCGGAATTTCCTTTGTCTGCGTGAGAAAATGTCGACCTGCAATTGAATAGAAAGTTAAGGCTGAGCGACCTTTTATTGTCTGAAATTCCGCCCGCTCGGAAAATTCCACTGACTGGAAATTCGCCTTAAGATTGAAAATAGTTTCTGTTTAAGCAGCTTTGCATTGTAGTCTGTGATTTTAAACTTCAGGAGGAAAGATAAATTGATCGGCACTTTGCAAGAATGAAGAAACGTTTTCAAGGTTCAAGCCTCTTTGACAAATTTACTATAATTTGCACAGAATTTCAAATACGAATACTTCGGCTGTTTATAGAGGAAACTTTCAAGAAATTTCGGGTATCTTTTCCACATCGAATGTGAGTTTTCTCTTAACTTTTTGCCGGGTCGAAGTACTTACCTCAAGCTCTCTTTTTGTTTTGCTCAGGCCAAAAAGGAATCCTGTGTTTCACGATTTAAATTCGCCAAACAGTAAGTCTTCCGGGGTCTTCCTACAGCAAGTTGGCAAACAAACAAATGCATCCTTTCCCTTCAAAACTCTTTCGTACAGTGCCTTTTGAGATCATCTTTTTTCTGTCCGTAGCTGCGATGACAACAGCCTCCATTTTGGCAAAAAGCAACGCGAAGCGACCAAGGGCCCGACAATTCCGAAAACTACCGAAAATTTTACCGAAAACTCAAAAATTTACGCGGGAAATTTAAATGAGCCAATCACAGCCGAGCAGCCCCGAATGCTGCAATCTGATTGTAACGTCAGGAACTTGACGTGAAAACGAGTTTTTGTCCTGATTTTGAGTTAGTTTGATTATGAGTCCCTGTTTGAGAGAGCGATTCCAATCAATTCAATTAGTAATTCTACTCAATAGCGAGCGAAAACTAGGGACGAACTGTAATAAGTCTAAGTCAACATCAAAGTACCAGCCCGCCCCTGGACTCCGCACTGTTACTACTTGATGAGATGTCGATGCATTCTTTCCAAAGGAGACAAGAGGAGTATCAGCAAACTCAAGCAAAGACACTGACTAACGCATCACACGGGGGAAAAGTGATGTTGATGCTGAATATAGAGCTCTATATGCGCCTATGACTTACTCTTACCTCCTTGTGTATATGTAAATAGCTATCTTCGGTTGGAAAAATGCAAATCCTTGAATGAGCCCCCCTTCAACAAGCCCCCCTCAAATTATCCCCATTCTAGAGCTGAAAATATTGATAATCCCAGCCCCTAAATTTTTCTTGCATCAACCAATTTAAGTAAGAAATCGTATTTTTTGATGCATCGTTTGAATTTTCATCCGTTGCCTTTTCAAAGTTTCTAACAAGCCCCCTTTTATTTTGCCCCCAAAAAATTCCGTAATTGGTCTTAATTCGAGGATTTACAGTATATCTAGCACATAAAAGAATGCGTAAGCGATATACTTAATTGCAATGTTCAGAATAAACACTCCACATCTACAACTCCCTTCAATGTTATCAAATGCTCCTTCGCAGCTACGAGAGATAAATCTATGCCCCCCAACCCCTTAAATACTATCAAGATACTCCAGTTTTCATACAACATCAGTATTTGACAATAAGAACGGTCGGAAATACGTTTTCCGTCAATTATGAAACATTAAGCCATTTTATACATCAATTCTTACATTGATGACGTCATCATACGTGCCACAAATTTACCCCCTGATTTTGAGCTATTGTGCAAACATACAAATGGGGGGTTGATTTTTTTTTTAGCAATGTCATGAACAACGTTTCTGCGCAAAAATTGTTTAGTCTCGCCATATGTGCAAAGGAAATTTATTTCTGTGCCAGTTAGAAAGCCACATGCGACGGCCCTGAAAGTTATTTCAAGCCTGAGCTTTTGCAAGCGTGCTTCATGGCATGGTGGTAATCTTTTGACCAAGGTTTCTCCATTTTGCTGTTGAAAAGCAAACAGAAATACGAAATTGGATTGCAGGAAATCTAGCCTGGCTTTTTCAATCAGACTTGGCAAAGTTGTAGATCAACAATCTAGCTAGCATATGAGTCAAATCTTTCAATAGGGCACAGGGAAACCCGCAAATCTTCCAATTTCACGCTTCCAAGCCAATGATATCGTCGTATTCCGATCACATGACTGCAAACAAGGCTTTCGAGAAAAATTTTCGAGTACCTTCACGAAAATAAAAATGGATATTCGACAAATAAAGATACAGAGCTGGTTTTACCACGAATCGATTCGAGAGGCCCCACTCCACATTTGTTTTTCTGCATTTGGTTAAAATCTCGTCAGGGATCGGCGTTACATCGAATTTCATTCCTTCGAAAATTGGCCTATGTTCAAGAATTCTTCGGGAACGCTACAAATAAGATATAGCTTTCTAGATTTCACATGTTACGTGAATTATGTCCAGGAATAATATGAAAGTATTTGTTTGTGTGATTTTCGAAAATCCTAGACGAATTAAAGCTATTTGCTGCGAAGAAAGCTAATGGGCCTACCTTCACTTGCAGCAGAATCCCAATAATCGGCATTAAATCACTCTTTTTCACAATAGTAACCAGTGGATACAGTAACGAATAACTTCACCACAAATTCAACTTCTTTCCAGCATTTTTCATCGCTAATTTCGATAAAATGTGACAAGACTTTACAGCCTCTGCTGCAAACCGTCCAACTACCGTCGATTCAAAGTTTTCTTGTTGAAAACATCAGGAAAGCTTCCATAAAACAAAAGGTTGTGCAAGCCTCAGGTCTCCCATATGACACAGAAAATTGTTACCTTTGATAATAGATTGTACACCTTTGAGAATAGATTGCAGGGGAATTTCTTTACGCAAATTTTGTACTTTTCCGATGTGACAAAGAAATTTGCAATCTTTGAGAAATGTTTTATTTTCTCTTTATTTTGCAACGATAGAATGCCTCCAGGAGTGTGCAATCTATTCTCAAAGGTGTCATTTTGCTGTGTCATATGGGAGACCTAAGTCTTGCAAAACCTTGACAAAAACGAATTAAAGGGGCCCATTAGCCATGTACGAAGAACGCTGGTACAGAACAAAGTTTAAAATAGCTTAGGGTAAATGCGTCCAAATAACCATTGCAGACAGGAAAGAGCACATGGTGACCTTCAGATGGGAGCAATGAGCTTCTTTGAAGCTGCGGCAATTCTGATACTTTTCTTGTTCCATATTTCTATTTTCTACTGGAGGGGGCAGTCCTTCAGCACACAAGGACTAGTTTTTAAGGGATCCTTGCATCCCTTGTTCGACCTAAAAGGAAAACATGTTCCCGTGGATTGATGCTTGCACAGCGGCACAGAGTCAACTCGAGTCAACTGTAACATTTGCCCCAAGAAAGTAAAATTTCAAAACAGACGTTCATTTACCCCATCAAGTTATTGATTGAGGCCTGACGTGAACAGTCCCGTGTCAGGTTTCAAAAGCAGTTACAGCATCTGCGATCTACAACAGAACTTTCTGCTATTCTATAAAAATCTGAATCTACAATATTTCTATAAATTTTCTAGAATTTTGGAATGTGTACGATAGTGAAGCTCTAACCCAACTCAGCCTGCAAGTATCTTCGAGGTCGAACGTGGTGACCTCTGCGGTGGCATATAAAAGCCATGTAGCCATTATGGGATTTGGCTTCGAAGCAGAAGTCCGAGTACCAATGAAGATCTTTATTTCCAGTATCCAAAATTGTTGAATTGAAAATCTCCCAACACTGTTGTAAAGAAAGCAACATGCAATATGTTTAACCCTAACCAGACTGGGCTTTTTGAGCTATTAGAAGACTGGGGGGGCTCATTCAGCCCCCCCCCCCCCCCCCCCCCCCCCCCCCTCTCTAAAATCGCCATTCCTTCACTTAAGAAGACGAAACTCACCATGCAGGTAGCCGTGCTTATGATCTATCATTTCTGACAAAAAAAATTCTAAAAATAGATATGACGTCATAATTATTCAAGACCAACTGGCACATGTCCACGAAAAAAGTGAAAAAAAAAACTTTTTTTTAAATCTTTATAATTTTCTAAGATTGATTCATGAAACCAAATTATGCCAATCAAAGCATTGCTAGAAGGTGAAAATATACTTATAAAGTGAAAAATTTGATTTACGCAAATCCAAGATGGCGGACAAAGAGATTAAAAATCTTGTTTTTCTGAAAAATGACAAATGCTTATGATCTAGAGAATTTCTCCATATATTACGATGAAAACTACTTCAATGATAAGTGATCGTTGCATACTTCATTTTCCTTTTGAAACTTTTGTTTTAATTATTGCAAAAAATGCTGACATCAGCATTTTTTCCCATTTGTAAGCAAATGAGTTGGAAGGAAGAAAGGAAGGTGGAAATAAGGGGTTGAAGATAGTTATTTGGTGAAATTTTGATAATATCTTGACAAACTAAACACTTTCAAGTCAAAAATTCTCACTGTGAAACAAATTCTCAAGATATGGATGAAAACTGATCGTGAGTAGTACTATCTGAGGATACCCCCGGGGAATCTTATACCGTTTGCGACAAATGGTGCACAAAATTCAAACAAAATTACACAGCTTAGGTGGAAACAACCCTGTTGATCAGTTTTAATCTATTTATTGCCACTGTAAAACATTTGGGGTCGAAATATCCTTGCAGAAAGACCGCTAACTAATTTTTGCCATTTTCTTAAGGTGCCTCATAGCTAATTCAAGGCCAAAATTTTCGAATTTTTAACTTCATGCTTTCTAATTCTAAATTTAATATAGAATCTGATTTCTCACTCGAAAAATGTGCCTTGTGGCCCTTTTTGATAAAAATTGAAAATTTGTGCAATGGAGTTGATAAATTTCTGCTTAGCAACCACTTAGCAACCAGAAAAATTTGTTTTACTGCAATACAAATTCTTTGCAATCCCTGTATTTGATCCATATCTTCTTCTTGTCCTCGTTCCCCCTTTTCCAAGACAACATGAGGTTGTCAATGCTAAAACGAGGCTGTTTATACATGGTACATCTACAGTGAAGCCATTGAACTAAAAATTGGCTTACTGCAGTGCAGTTTCGAAATTATTTTGCGATCTTTGATGTTTGTATGATAGTTGCTAGTTCTGAAATGGGAAATAAACACAACAAGAGCAAAAGCTACTGGGAAAAGGAAACTTGGCGGCAATAAATCCATTAGTTGCAGTTGACAGTGTTGGAATTGAAACATCAACAGAACAGTAGAGGAGTCGGGATATTTTCTCCACCATCTTGTCAAGTCGTTAGGCCAGATGAAGGGCCTACAAGTACAAGGGCAGCAAAAGATTGAGACAAGAAAAGATTGAACAACAGCTCGAGAAAGTCAAGTGAGACTGGGAAAATGAGGAGAAAGCAGTTATAAGATCTGCCAGAAAAGGTTAATGAGGAGAAAGAACAAGAGGGTGCCATATATCTTTCTGGTGCCTGCCTGTAATGAGCCAAAACATTGTGATGAACACTGCTTGAACTTTAACGGTGATTTACTCAAAGAGTTGAAAATACGGCATTGGGAAACTTTGAGAAATTCTTAAAATTGAACTATAATGCTGATCAACTCCAAATTTCATAATCATTTTTAGTATGCCATAGTCCATGGGCCCTAGTAAAAAAAATTAAATCTGATGACTAAAAATAGAATGAGGCTGATGAGATCAATGACGCGTAACTATTGAAATCACATTTATCCGTATATCTTGGTAAAAACAAAAGCTATGTCAAATATTTTACTAGGGTCCATGGACATAGAGGCAAGTGTTCTCCATACCAAATTTCACACTTGTAAGACAACCATGGATTTTCTGAGAATTTTTCAAAAATTAAAATTTGACGGGTTGCCACGCCCAAAATCATGCTAATTTTTTATAATATGATGTGATTTTTATTTTTGATAAATCATTGAAAACAACTTCACAAAGTTTCATTTGGCTACATCTCAATGCACCTGCAGAAACTCAAATGAAAATAATTACATATGAAGCTAACTTTTTTATTAAAGGTGGTATGGACCTACTGTTTTGACATTATGCTAAGAAAAGTTTGTTGACACAAAATTTGACAAAAAATTTGCATAAATTTGCATAATTATGACGTAATTTGCATAATAAACGGCAAAAAATGCCAACATTTTCATGTCATATATTTTGGTAATTAGTCAGTCAAAGTCTATGAAACTTGGGAAACATGTTGGAGAGGTTGTGTTCTAGGGACAAGACCATTCATATCATATTATCTCAATATTTGTTAGATTTATGGCTGATTTTCCATTTTCATAACATTCTTACGGATGGTATCATCTGCATAATTTTGAATATTAGGTGCCAGATAATTCCAAAGAGAAAAATAATGGTCTTGTCCCTCAAAGAGGAGTTGCTGATGCTATCTGGAAAGTTTCACAGTATTTCATTGAGGGGTTTTAGAAATATCTGACATCAAAAAGTCAATATTGTGTGAAAACATGTTTTCCGGAAAATGCCATTTAAAGTTTTGTCTTGCTTCCAAACTCTAATGTCCACCAGCAACATATGAATCTCCACCTTCTTTCTCCTTCTCTTTGTCTATGAAACCCTTTTGTATACTTCTTAGCTGCTTTCTCCTTCTTTTTGTTATTGCAGACTGTCTCTTTTCAGTTGCCTTTACCCTCTTCAACAATTTTTCTGCGGACTTTTTTCTGGTCAAATAATACCCAGGTCTGACATTAAAATGTGAAAGCACCTCATAAATTCCCTTTGGTCCATCATTAAATTCTATGGTTGCTGAATTTACTCCAATTTCCAACACATTTCTTTCAAGCACAAAAATATTTTTTGGACATTTTGTCCAAATAATGTTATTGAGGGCCTCGTTGCAGTTTTGAGTTTTGCCATGGAGACACTTTTCAAGGAGCTCATCACTGCTTAAATCCTTGAAGATTGGGACAAGGAGATCATGAATCCACTGAGGCAGATTGATATTCTTCTTGTATTTTTCAGTTCCATTGCTTTGATCTTGCCTCCATTTGCACCATGAGTCTGGATCAGTTGGGCAATATCGATGCCGATAACTTTCATCTTGGAAGTCAGTACAGTGCCAGAGTATTGCACCGATTGCCTTCTTCATTCCATAGAGATTTCCTTGATTTTGCCTTATTGCCAAACCAAAATAATTCTGCATGGCATTTACTATTTTATCAGTTAGCTTTCCTCTACCTGATAGTGGAGTTTTACTGCTCTTGTAATTTGTCCTTAAGGTTCTTAATCTGTTACCCAAACGTTTTTGGACATGACCAATGCATTCAAGTTTGTTTGGTGTGACTGCATATCTCGTATATGGTTTTGCTTGCACGACCTCTTTGAATGATGACGTATCACCATCACCAATGTAATCTTTAAATATGAGATTATGCTTGTCAGCAGATGAGCAAAAGATATCTATTGCCCCTGCAGCTTCCATTGCTCCTGAAGATTTATTGTGATTGATATGACAATCATGATCAACTTTCCATCTTTCATATTCTGGTGTTCCTTTCCTTGACTCTCATCTTTGACATGATTTGCAATGCTTTGAGTAAACTCTGCTATCTATGCATTTGCCATTTGATATTGCGGTTACTACACCATTTAGAGACGAATGTCCTCGCTTTTGCCATGAGCCATCAAGAGAACACTGACAAATGGTTTTCCCTTGAATATTCTCTACCTCAGACTGTCTTATCTCCGAAGCAGCCTTCTTTTGACTGGCTTCTGCTGCATTTTCATATGCATCGTAGAGATCCTCGTATAAATTCAAATATGAGCTTTTTGATATTCCATGCATGTTCATGCATCGAGCAAAATTTTCAATACTATTGTGTCCTTTACCAATTTCCCTAAATGCAGTTACCATACGCCCATTTACTTCATAAAAATTTCTTCCACGTCCCTCCTTGCTTGCACATTCTTCAGACAAATACCACTGTCTCACCCAGGAGCAGGAAGTACAGCAGAATTTTAGCTTATTTGCAAAGCCCATTCTAGAAGAAAGAACGTTGGTAATCTCAATTTTTGCAAAGCAGCCAGGGCATTTTGATACACTGACGAGAATTCCTAAAAGAAGGCCAACGTTTACCAATAGGAAGTAATCATTTTCATCGTCATTTGTGCCATCAGGCTCTGCATCTTTAGTGGACAGCTTTTGCCTCTTAGGGGTCGATTCTTCCCCAGAGGTCGAAGGCAATTCATTGGGCCTAACGTCATTGGGCCTTTCTTCAGCAGTGACAGTAGTTTCTTGGTCCCGATGGTTAGTCTCTTCCTTCGTGAATTGGTTTCCATAGAACATTCTCTTCTTGAAGGCTGACTTGCGAGCTGATTTCCGGGCTTTCTTGGAACCCATATCAAATATAAACTACTGTATCTCTCGTGTTGAGTAAACAGGAAAACTTCACCGGGCAAGACTGGCGTTTAGAATCCATAATCATCATCATCAGCTACACAAGTGAGTGAGGCTATCGTAAATGGAGGAATAAGGACATAGATAGGTGGATGCCAAGGACTTTTTGAGCGAAAATCTGGCAAGAACGTTTGATGATTTAGCCAAAAAATTGGTTGCTATGTGGTTGCTAAGGGTTGAAAACACTGATACTACCACTAAATTCATAATTCTAGGCAAAACTGCATACAGAAATCAATGCAAATGTTATCTAAATGAAAGATTAATAGTGTAGGGATGCATTGGTAGGCAATTTGAAATTTCAGAAATTTGATGGAAAATTGACATTATTTGTAGTGTAACCACCTTAAAGATGACGTCATTGATGAGGTCACGTGACACATAATTGTTCTATTGTTCCTGGAAAAATTAAAGAGACCTTACAAATTATAAGTTCACAACTGAAAAAGGATACTATCAAAGGATTATGAGGTGATCTGGAATTACATCCATAAGCAGCTTACCTCAAAGTTGGCCCCGACCACTCTGAAAAAAACATTCACCCCCCGGCCCCCTGAATTTTTTTTTCAAAATTTCACACAAATTCACACTTCAAAAGGATAGAAATTAAAAGTCAAAAAACCATTTCCTGGTTCGTTGAACCAATTTGGAGCAGTGCTCAGTTAAGTAGGTGGGGGGGCTGAATGAGCCCCCCCCCCCGTCTGGATAGGGTTAATGGGCTCATTTGTGGTCGAATTGGACATGAATCGACTGCGTCACAACGTTTCTTCTAGAATCTTCGTTGATCACATGACATCAAAAATAATTAGTGCAAAGGGTTTGTTTTCCTGGTGCTCTGCCAAAAAAGTCTCAGCAAATGCAGTGATCTGATGGTGCGGAGGCGCAGCAACAATACAGCAGTTGGCAACTGATTGCATTCCTGGCATTCTTAGCTGGTTCGCGGAATGCGTTCTTGGTTCATGAGTTAGTTACTGAGTGCGTTACACAACTCCACTCCTACATGTACTCGTTTTACTTCGTACATAAAAATCGAAAATGTTTCGTCTGAACGATTACAGTAACCTTAAAGTGATGCCCTAAAGTATGATAAAGGGAAATTTATTACGATAAGATGCCTTGATATCAGTGGAAAGACAATAGATTGTGCTTTCAGATAGGATGCGTCAAATTGATCTAAATAGTATCATTTCCTGCAGTATCTCGAATAAACTTGGAACGATTTTTTCTGAAACGCCCTGTAGACTTACTCATATAAATTTGAGTAAATCATAATTAGAGAAAATTTAAGTCTTGAGTAAATAACAGTCAGAACCCTACAATATAGGCCAAAATACTTGGGACATGTCACAAAATTGCACTACTTCGGATCTTTGATCACATTCTTCCAAACTTATGTTTTTACCTCAATGTTTTAGGAAACATCACGAAGACACTGAAAGTTGCCTATGTTCCAGCCTATTTTGGCAAGCATTGTCTGAAAATAGTGTTAAACAAATAACTACTGATAACTTGAGAACCCATTGAGATTTTTGTATGACATTTCACCACCACTATCTCGAACACATGAAGTGAGTTCACAGTTATTTATGTCGAAATTGGCGTTGTTCTCTAAATTCTCTAAGCACTATCTTGGATGTGGCAAAGTGTTGCAAAGTTGCTGCGTTTTACACACACATATAGATTTCCCTACAGGGTGTCCTAAAAAAATTCTGCCCCATTTGCCTGCAGATTGAGACAAAACGGCAAAATTTTCTCGCCAAGCGTTTACATGATGTTGCTCTTCAGATATTTAATTAAAGTTTGCTACCGGGTGCACCAAAATAAACTATGCACGTTTGGCAGGCCACGATAAATCGTAAACAGGACCGAGTTTGAAGATTTGTGACTTAATTGTTAGCAGAAAGCCTGAATTAGATTCTAGGATTTTTTGCAAATTTTTCTGCTTTCAGTTTTTAGAGCTACAAGCGAGTTTCTTAAAATTTTCGTTTTCGAAAACACTGAAAACGATCAAAAAACATCGATCAAGCTTTCTAAAGAATCGATATGAATGGACAAAGAGAAAACTTTTTCGTGGTGATTTGGGATTTAGAAATCGACTAATTGTAAGCTGCTTTATCAGAGTTCGTACTATATTGGGAGAAATGTAATAATATTTTAAGGGTATAAAGGAATGTCTTTTCTTTTGTAATGTCATTGAATTTATGCTTTGGTGCAGGTTGTGTTCCTGTGTCAAAGGGGTTAAAAAGACAAGCGAGGCCAAGTCATGGGGCCAGCAAGCATGGATTCTTGTTACATTTTGATTTTGTGACTGCTTTTGGGGCGGTACTTTATTGTAACTACAACAGAATTTCCCAACAGGCCAATCATTGAAATAACGCTCGTGCAGAAGTTTACAATAATTAATTTCCAAATCTCCAAATCACGCTGAAAATGTTTTCCCTTTGTCCATTCATGTTGATTCTTTAGAAAATTTGATCAACGTTTTTTGATGGTTTTCAGTGTTTTCGAAAACGAAAATTTTAAGAAACTCGCTTGTAGCTCTAAAAAGTGAAAACGGAAAAATTTGCAAAAAATCCTAGAATCCAATTCAGGCTTTCTGCTATAGATTAAGTCATAAATCTTCAAAATTGGTCCAGTGTACGATTTATCGTGGCCTGCCAAAAATGCATAGTTTATTTTGGCGCACCCGGTACCATCCCCGTAAAAGTTCGTTGGAAAATGATGAAGCTATGACCTTCAGAAGGCCAAATTTGCCAGTTCTGTCAAACCTGCGGTCTTACTATTTTGCAGTGATAAGTATCTTCACGTGAGGTAAGAAATCATTTCTGTGAGGTCAGAAATAGTGGAAATCTCTGAAGATTATCGGAATTTTCACGAGAACTATGACATTGGAGGCTGCTGTTTCTATCGCCGTAAAATAGTAAGACAAAATGGCCGACCGCTGGTTTCAGTCATCAGGCAAATTTGGTCTCCTGAAGGCCATAGCTCCATCATTTTTCAACTGATTTTCAAGGGGATTGTAGCAAACTTTAGTTGAACATCTGAAGAGAACCATCATTTAAAAGTTTGGCGAGAATCTTTTGCCTTTTTGTCGCAATCTTCAGACAAACGGGGCACAACTTTTTCACACCCTGTATAAAAAGTGATATTCATAAGGATTCTGAGCTTTCTTCTGCTGTCGTCAGATCGTGTACTCCACTGCTCTTTGAATATGACTTATTCTTGCAAAAAAGGTTTTGAAGTCATTGTTTGAGATCCAGTTTCTCGTCAATTCTTCGATAATCTGAGACGGCGCTCAACAGAGCAAGGCCCATAATTCTAAGATAAGCCGCAGTGGCGGGGTGGCTATAGTTTTACTGGGGTGGCCAAGTCAATTTTGGCGCCCCTCCTATGTAGTATGTTTCCGTAAACGCTCACTCCTTCGGAGAGGTAGCTCTCTTCGCGAGCAATGCTCCTCCGCAGAGGACTTAAGGTAGTAGTATCGAATAAAAATGTCCTACAAAATAAAGGTGTCCGCAATGCTCCATGGTATATGTGATATATTTGCAAATGAAAAGAAGTTTTTGCAACTTAACTTTAAGATCTAATGAATATTTTTTGACTGCAAATGCGAGCAATTAATGGAAAAACTCGTCCCATTTCCCAGTAAAGTCTCAAAGAAACCTAATTGAAATCAACGGCGTGGCCAGGTCAAGTGGGAGGGTAGGAAAACAAGAAAGTCTGGGGGCGAAGCCACCGGGAAATTTTTGAGGACACGCCCTCTACTTTGGCTTAGAACGCTTCTAGCAATCCAATGTTAGTGGTCCTAAAATAGAATTTGAGCAGTTTGTAAAAGTTGTTTATACAATTGAGCATACCCAAGAAAACTTTAGAGCAAACACAAGTTTCTTTGGCTCTTCTTTCTAGGCAAACCTTTGTGCGATCACATTTTCTCTTGTTTTTTGTCGCAGTTCTGAATGATTCTCACAGAACAACTCTGTGATAGTTTGTCTGGGAAAATTTTTTGAAAAGTCAATCTTTGCTTTGGCTTAGAACGACTCTCCCAGTCACTATCCAGTCTTTCTTCTTTACCCTTCCCCACCTACACCCAATTACTTTCTCTTCGTTTTTTGAAGAATCTCAAAAACCATCTTTTGATATAAGTTGAAGCAAATGCCCCCAATCCCTACGTGTGACCAGGTCACTGACTGAAATGATAATAAAGCCTTTCTTCATTCAGATGATCTTGGAAAGACGTCACTGACCCTTTTTTTGTTGAGGAGAGTAAATGTCTTGTGCACAGTCAGCAACAAACAGGCAACATTGGCGCCCCCTGATCTTTATTAGCGCTCCCATTCAGGGGGGCCATGGCCCCCCTGCCCCCCCCTTCCTGCCACCCCGCCACTGATAAGCCGTGCTTTGGGGGCAAATTCATTTGATTCCACACTTGAAATTCAGACTCTTCCTAACCACATAAAAATCGCCTGGAAGTGGAATATCTCACAGCTCTCCATTTTACAAAGCTTAGAATAGATTTGTCCGGAAAAGTTTCTCATAAACTTATTGGAGAGAGAACCGCGAGAAATCATATTTCGCAAACTTAAAAGTGCAAAAACTGACTATTGGCGAATAAAGCTTATTTTGCACATTGTGCGTTAGATGAGTTTTGCAGAAAGCAATGGGAAAATTGTGCCGAATGTAATTACATCATAGTTCTGATGGATGAACCACCATTAACCTCTGAAGCTCTCTGGAGTTTAGCCCACATGTGTGGATATCCGTTCATAGTAAAAGGAATTGTCGGATACAAGTAGATTTGGATTCATAGTACAATAACTGAAGATGCAAAAATTGTGGAGACCTTTAATAATTATTCTGCAAATGTAAGAGAGAGTCTATGAATCTCCGAAGACCAGTCACTATCATCACAAACAAATGGGAGAAATGATCCTGTGGAAAAAGCTATCAAGAAATATGAAAGTCATCCTAGCATCAAGATGATTTGTCGTGAACTGAGCAAATTTGAATTGAAGCCAGTGACTGTCAGTGAGATACTTTTACAGATTCAAAAATTAAATTATACAAAGAAGTCATATTGTTGTGAACATTGAAACGAGACTATGATAAGTCCAAAGGAAACTCCCTCGAGAGACACGATTTAAACATAGTATGGAAAAGAAACTCTCATGAGATATGGTTGTAATAAATTGTAGTATTTTTGGGATTTCCTAGACAAAAGCGTCTAGACTTTGTTTACTGGACTTTGAATGGTTTTTTACTATGAATACAAGGGTAGCAGATTTGTATTTGCTATTCGTTTATTTCGTTTGGTTATCTTTGAGATTAATGGATAAAACTAGAGTCTTCTCTTGGCTATGGACGAGACCTCTGACCAAACACATATTATCCCTTTAACAGCATCCCTGCCAAGATTCTTGAACAAAATGCAGACATGTATTGCCACCCTTCTCCAGAAAATCTTCACTTCTAATTTTTCAGAATGCTATTTTCCAAAGGATTTGAAAGCTGATGAGATCAGCATAGGAATCATTCGTCGTACATAGCCGATTGCTCGTGGCCCATGGTCGAAACCGCCAAAGCCTCATTTTCACGGACCAATCAGACGGCTAAAAAGCGAGGGAGACAAAAGAAACCCGTGAAGATTTTCCTAAATTTTACCTACCTTCATAAAACGCAACCAGGACAAAAAACTGCTTGAGATTTCCCGAATTTTTTAAAGCAATCTGCTCTCCAGATGTTTGGGAGTAAAAGTTTGGATGCCGGTTAAAATATCTTCAGGAATGGTGGAGTTATGGCCACAAACAAACCGACAAGGCACTGAACCTTGAACAATGGAGATTCTGGCCGGGAGACAATAGTAATAACAATAGTGATTGTTGTAAGAACGACCCGAAAACGCCACAATCTGTGTTTTCAATTGTTCTTTCCATTGTCTTTCGCTAAATTTTCTTTTATTGAAGATTCAATGCCCCTACGGTTTCTATGTGAATTGAAAAAGTCTACAAAGGCTTGTTCGCGCATTTCAAGTCATGTGGCAATACTCTAGGGAAGTTTCTGTATTGTACTACTTTTTACATTCATGGCAAAAGTTTGCTCGTTGCGAAATAACTTATAAAATTCAAAAGAGGTTTTATCAAGAGGCTTTATCACCTGACTTGAAGTGGCGTAAACAGGTCTCGACAAGCCTTCGCCGATTTTGTCTATTGGAGAGGCAATAACTCCGCCAATCATGAAGATATTTTTACCGGCATCCAAACTTGTACTCCCAAACATCTGGAGAGTAGATTGCTTTAAAAACGTTCGGGAAATCTCAAGCAGTTTTTTGTCCTGGTTGCGTTTTATGAAAGTAGGTAAAATTTAGGAAAATCTTCACGGGTTTCTTTTGTCTTCTTCGCTTTTTAGCCGTCTGATTGGTCCGTGAAAATGAGGCTTGGCGGTTTCGACCATGGGCCAGGAGCAATCGGCTATGTACGACGAATGATTCCTATGCTGATGAGATCTCGTCTCTTTTCAAAACTCTTGATGCTTTTATCAAGAAAGACTATAGACCTATAATGGCTTTATTCTCGGTTTCCAAATCTACGAAATGGTCTACGGAGTAAAAGAAAATCTCATGCCCTAACCTTTATTTCTCCTTATCTGTGTGGATTTCGAGCGGGCTATGGAACCCAACATGCAGTTGTGTTGTGCAACCAATAGAAACCTATAAAAAATCCTTAGATAAAAGGGGTTTTGCTGGAGCAATATACTCATGGATGTGTATGTATGTATGTAAGCATTTGCTGGGTAGAATAGAAAAATTACAAGAAATAGATAACATTTACAAGTTTTAAAGCTAAAAATAGATAAAATACAATGATAATGCACATTAAATAAATACCGTTAAAAACACCCCTAATTGCATAGCATTAAAATATAGGCAGGGATAGCATTAAAAGGTCATATTGATCTTATTTCCATAATGGTCCCTTTAGCGGTGGTTGCAAAAGAAAAAAGAAAATGATAATAATAAACAACAGATTTTAAAGTGATTTTGGATGAAGCATAATTTATTAAGGCCGAATCATGAATGTGAGAGAGGGTGCGTGGTTTTAGTTGAAGCACATATGCGTTGCTTTCTTCTCTCTGTATATTTTGAAAAAATTGTCCTTGATCTTGTGTTTGAAACAGTTGAAATTTTTTGCAGTTCTTAAATCAGAAGAAAGGCTATTCCATATTTTTGGCCCCAAGTAGGATAGGCATTTTTTTGGCCAGTGTTACTTTTGCGAAATGGGAGGTTTAATTTGATAAACCTCCCAATTTTGTGTCAAAGTTTAATATACCTGGATCTGTCAAATACTTTTGATTTCTTGAATCACGAGCTTCGGATTGCAAAATTAAATGCTTATGGTTTAAGTCCAAGTGCATCGCAGTTGATTCAAAGCTATCTCTTTCTATATTAGACTAAAACCAACAATACTAAAATTACTTGCACTATTCACAACGGGAAAAGACATAACGTCATCGAGTTCCTACTACGAATAGAGTAGCGTCGCCCATTATGGCCGGTCGCCCATTATGGCCGGCTAGCAAGAGAAATTAAATTTCAGGAGACTGACGACTAGTAACCAAATTGCAATTGCGCGAAACATCTTCGCAGACATCTGTTTTATCGTGATTTGACCTTCAATGAAGATTCAGTTCACTTGCATTGAAACCCGACGAGATGGTTTGAGCATATCTCTAATTGATTTTTTCAAGTATTGCAAATTTCATGATTCTATTTACATTCCTTCCTTCTTTTTCGCTCGCTCGGCACCTTGCGGTTTGAAATTTTTCAAATATGCTTTGATTTTTCAGAAGTCCTGTCTCTTGATAGGAAATCTGCAATGAAACCAAAGCAAAGTGACTTCTGATTCAGATTTAAGGTTATGAAGTCTGAGTGCTGCTAATTGCTATTTTCGTCGCCCATTATGCCCATCAGTTTACCAGAGAAGTTTCCAATCACTTCAAAAAATTAAAATGCAACATTTATTAAGAAAAACACCAATTTGGGTTAAAATCTTACTTACTGACTGGGAAAATTATTGAAACGCAGAAAAACGCAGCATTATATCAATTCTATTTTCATTTTAGAAACTATGCCAAAACTCATCCATTCAGGCACAAGAGATAAGGCAGGATTTAGAACAACTCGAAGCATGTATTTCAATTGCCAAAACTCGAAGTTTAGGATAATTCTTATTGATATTTTTGGGTTTAAAGTACCAAGTGATAAACAAAGAACAGTAATTAAAGCTGTTTTTCTTATCAAAACTTTTTACCGGAGAGTAGTGTTCATTGTTTCTCCTGCGGCCATAATGGGCGACGCTAGAAGAAAACCACGTTTTTACCCCCTTCTTTAAAATCTTCTCAAATCAGTATAAAGAGTTAACGTAAAAAATCAATACTCTGTGATCTTTTTCTCCATTAGTTGGTGATATAATCTGGCTATTTGGTTTTATCATTAATTGCTCTTTTTGGATCTAACTCAGAACTTCGCGACGACATGGGCATAATGGGCGACACCACTCTAGTTCTAGCAATTATACAAAATAGACGTATTCTTTTTTGTAAGAAACTGCCCATAAGAAACTCAACTCTCAGATCGCCAAAAAGTTAAGAAATTCCAGTACTGGGAAAATATAACTTAAAGGAATTGAGTCCATATAAATAGCTGAGCGTTAACGCTATCCTGAATTTTGCTGACAAACCGCTGACGGCCCTTTGCTATCGCACAATAGTGCTAAAGTCATTAGCAGTGGAGACTAAAGGCTTCTTAATCCTTGCATTATCCTCAGGAATTTCTTTGGTATAATTTCAATAGTGCTTAAATCACAACTTTTGTTTTATGATTGAAAAGAATTTGATATTGGTCAAGAGAGCGCCATTTATGCCGACTCAGTGCCTTTAAATTACTCGTAAGGTACTACCTAAATATGATACCTATGAGTGATACCTAAACACTAGAAATGCTTGAAAAGACCTCGTTTTCAAATGTTCACGAGGGATTAGGTAGTGAACATGAAGATTGTTATGGAACCTCTAAGAAACTCGTATGAAACTCTGAGTACCGAAAATCCGATAATTTTAAGAAACTTTCAGTACAGGCACAAATTCTTAGTTTCTTATAAAAAATACGTGTGCAACTTTCTTAATCTAAAATAAAGAAAGAAAAATAAAGTAAAGTAAAGTGAAGGAAATAAATGAAGAAAAATGTATGATCGCTGCTGTGTAAGACCCCGTTTACACGGAGCCAGTAAAATATTCGAGGGGCCAAATATTTGCACACTTAGTGCTTCCGTCTACACGGGGTCGCTTTCGACTCATTTTATCCTTTATTTCCCATATTTTCTTGAAACGCACATGCGCACTAGTTGGATATACTTTCTGAAAGAAATTCCTGCAAAATCAATCATTTTCTCAAAGTCTTCTTAAGAAGTCACAATCAAATTTTCTCAGCACAAATGCCTGAAAGCCAGCAGCAAGGCGCCCGGAAAGGTGCGATAAATGAAAGGATTCAAGAAGGAGACTGGAAGGGGGTGGATAAAATTTGTTCGTGGACGGAAAAGTACACGGAAGAAGAAACTGTACTTCTGATGAAAGTTGTGCTGGACTACACTACAAAGCAGCAAAATGCTCCCTTGGCCTAGACAGGGAGACAATCACGAACAGGTACGAGGAGCTGGAAGAAAAATTGCAAGAAAACTATCCCAGTTTCCTCCCCCCCCCCCGTTTTTCCGCGAGAGAGATTTGTAGCAAGTCCACTATCTCATTGACTACTGAAGGCTTCCTATAATATATTCATAATGAAATACGAAGTTATCAAATTTTTTAATGATTTTGCGAGGCTGATTTGGTGCCATAAGCCTTATGGATTTGCCTCATTATCAAAATTGATTCCCTCATTTCTTTATTGGCCATAAATTTGAGTGGGCAAAAGTGTGTATACGGGGCAGTTCAAAATTATGGCCGGCCAAGTTACAATTCGGTCGCTTTCTCAGGCGTTCAAAAATTTGGTCACCTAAGCGTGCAAATTTTTGGTCATTTGGCAATTCCCGAGTAGACGGGAAGGCTAAGTGGCCGAATATTTGGCCGCTCGAATATTTAACCGGCCCCATGTAAGCGGGGTCTAAGTGCCTATGTAGCGAAAACAATGACCCCCCTTTTGCAGCCAGAACGTTCAGGCGGACAGGGTTCGATCCCAAGTAGAGCCACACCACTTGAGCCTCGTGACAAAAAGTCGCGGACTTGATTAGGGTAATTATATCTTCCCTTTTTCTGCAATCCCTGCAGGACGTACTCCCATTTTGGATCAACAAGCAGGAGTCCAGGCAGAGGGCCGCAGCAAAAATAATAAAAAATAACCTCAAATGGTAGTATATCTTTACAGAAGCCCCAAATGGTAGTTCCAGGAGCAAAACTAGGTCATTTGGTAGCATCTCGTAATGAAAATATTCTGTAGGTTTTCATTATTTCCCATTGTAAGAACTGATGAAATAATGCAAGAAAACTTCAAAATTCATTGATGATTATTGTTGCAACGACTAGTTTTCCACGAGAAGGAGCGTACTGAGTTGAAATCGTATGATTTTTTAGAAATTTTAGAATTTTAGGCCAGAAATTTTAGAATGCCCTGAAATGGTAGCATGTCCCTGTCTGTCTCTCCCTCCACATTTCAAGATTTGTCATTTCCTTTGGTACAATTGGTTCATAGTTCTTTTCTTAATATTTTTAGTTTCTTTGCTTTAATTGGGGGGGGGGGGCTCTCTCTCGATTAATTTACCTACTTAGAGAGCTCCTCGCTAATCAATCTACACTATTGTAAATCTACACTCATGTAAAGTCTTGCTTAGTTTGTAGTTTTATATTTAATGTTTTTAATTTAGTATTGTATTTATTTGTCATCTAATTGTGTAAATCTGTATCTAGTGTGGATATTGATGATCATATGAAAACCAAACTGAAGCTGAAACTGAATCCTCCCACCATCACACTTCTGCTTCTCGGTTTTTGCTCTGATAGTAAATATTGGGTCCAAATCGTTGGAGTAGCCATAATAGTAGCAACACTTTTACCATGCAATGCTTGTTTCTTTGTTGGCTACCAAGAACATCTCATCAGCCAATAATATGAAGGTCAATATCCACATCTCATCAAACGATATATCGATGACATTGTTGGTTGCCATGTCTCTGCCATTACGTCAACCGCAAAATATCATTGATTTTGTTTGCAATTTGCACCCAACCCTCAAATCAACTTTTGAAGTCACAAAGACTCAACTGCCCTTCCTCAACATTCTGTCATCCAGATCTGATGATTCCATCTTACTTCTATTTCATTATTAGGATACAGATGCTCAAAGTTTTCTCGACTACTCTTCATTACATCCAATCACGCCAAAAATTATATCCTCTTTTTCTCAGTTTCTCCTTTTCTGGGAGCGCCGTCCTAAGCATCCAGATTTTAGAGAGAAGGCAAAAGGAATGAGCACATCTTTCGTAAGCATATGATTATTGAGCAAAAAGTAATCAATGATCTTCTACTAAAATTTCTAAAGACAAGAAGCCGCGAAAAATCTTCATAAAAATATTATGGTAAAAGTGGCAGTATTCTCAATTTAACACGTTTAATCATTCACTCAAAAACCCCGTGCAAAGACAAAAGGCTGTTACACGTGCCAAATCATATTTGGGTAACTTATCGAAGTCAACAGGAAATACTGATATGTGATTGGCTAGACTGTGAGTGTGACCGAAAA
The DNA here is from genome assembly GCA_039566865.1 of Aurelia coerulea. NCBI lineage: Eukaryota > Metazoa > Cnidaria > Scyphozoa > Semaeostomeae > Ulmaridae > Aurelia > Aurelia coerulea. The sequence continues at coordinate 9,753,744 of CM076954.1, forward strand.
TGGCTTGAGCCACTTTATTATGCTTAAATTCCCTTTAAGATTCAGTCGTTCTTATTTGGCAACAATATTTTCAGCCTGTGGACAGGCAGGCAGGCAGGCAGGCATAAAAAACAAAAACAAAAACAAAATGAGGGGAAGGGAAATCCTTCCTTTCCTCCCTTTCCTTTTTTTATAATTTTTGGAATTTTCTTGGCCTGTCCACAGGCTACAATATTTTGTAGTATGGGGTTATTTTTACAAAATGATGCGAGCAGAGTTCGAAAAAATCCGTGAAGAAAAAACTCTCTTATTGGACATTGAGTTTGGCTAAGTTGCCCTTTTGATAATTAGTAATTTTCTTACGGTGGTTTTGCAACCATCTTTCTTCAAAAATGTAGATATCTGTAAACGCAGCTGATAATGAGCTCATTTTCACTCAGCGGGTATGTTTTATGTTGTACTTAGTGCAATATAAATGTCATCAGAGTTTTGCATAAATTTTTCTGAACTTTTGTGTCTTAGGGATTACTTTTTTGGCCCACCCGATGTGTATTTATTAACTTTTGATTTAGCTATTTATGAAGATTTTGCTGAAAGTATTTATGAATTAAAAGTTTGTAAGGGTAAAGGTCTTGATTAATGTGTCTTGAATGGAAAAAATATGCTTAGTTCTTGTGAAAAACTCTTACTCTTGCCTTTTTGGGATAAAGTGCCAGACGTATGACGTAATCATTTGCATTCATCCCATATTTCAATTTGATATTTCATTTTGAAACCAAACCATTTACTTCCATGCGAACAATCGAGACTCATTTAATCAATCCAATGAAGCACTTGTCTTCATTTGCCAATTCTGCTTTGGCGATATAGTGAGTAGGAGCTTTTCATTTACTGAAGAATCAGCCTATTTCTTTTTATTTCATTTTCATTTTATTTAATTTCTTTTAAGGAGGGTTGCCCTTCAGCAGAAGCTGGTTTTCAAGGGGCCCTGCCCTCCGATAAAACAATAATTACAATCTAAAAAATGTAAATTAAAAAGTTGTTACTCATATTAAACTATAAAACCCTATTTACAATATTCAAAACAAATGTACAATGATATTAAAAGAATTACAATTAAAAGAAAAAACCCCTGTTTTTAAACAGTTTTCTTCAAACTATATAGAGGATGCCTGCTTTGACTCGGCTGAGAGGTTATTCCACAGTTTTGCACCTCTATACGAGAAACATCTCTGGCCATTTGCAGCAGACCTTTTCATCGGTAATCTCAAGAGGGTCCCCGTATTACGAAGGCTATTTTAGGAGCATTGCGAATTGAGTGTGGTCCTAGAGGTATTGTGGAGCCAGCTCATTCAGGGACTTGAAGACCACTGTTTTAGATTCATCAGTAACCAGTTCGCCAACGGTCTCCCATCCCAGCCCTTCGATTAGAGGTCTGCTTGGGGCGTCAAAGCTGCTATTCGTAATAATCCTAGCAGCACGGTTTTGAAGTTTTTGCAAGTGACTAATTCCAATCAAACCGGCGCAGCCCCAAACAGAGCAACAGTATCGAAAATGCGGCTCCACAATACCTCTGTATAGCGTTTGCAAAGTTTCTTTCGGAACAAAAGACTTCGCATGTTTCAAAAAACCAACTGCTCTAGAGACTTTGGTAGAGACTGCTTTGATTTGCTTTTTCCAATCCAAAGGGCAGTAAATAAGGTATTTTGTCTTTTTGCAACTTCGAGCTCATTATCGCGTATTTTCAATGTCAATTCTTTTTTTGACCTTTGAGAATGTTCTGTCTCTGCTTGGTGGAAATAAGCATGGAATGAGTTTTTGCAACATTCAAGGAAAGCTTGTTGCCTTGCAACCAAGTATCCAGTTTCTTGAGATCACTGTTAATAGCGTTAATAGCCTCATTCAGCCTAGTCAAATCATGAGACTTGTAACACAAACTGGTATCATCAGCATACATGGACACGCTAGAATCTTGGAAAACCTGTGGGAGATCATTAATGTAGATGAGGAAGAGAAGAGGGCCAAGACACGAACCTTGTGGCACACCAACTTTTATGTCCCCAGTATTTGAATCAACGCCATTAACCCTACAAAACTGTTTATGGTTGGATAGGTAGGATTAAACCAAGCGAGCTCACGTTGCTGTACACCGTAAAGCTTGACCTTTTTGCAGAGAATTTGTGATCTACAGTATCAAATGCCCTTTTGAGGTCAATGAACACTAGACCCACAAGCTTACCAAGATTCAAACCGCTGTACCAGTCGTCGTAACTTTAAGTAAGCATGTTACTGTTGAATGAAGGCGCAAAAAGCCGGATTGTCCAGATGAAAAATGGCCGTTATCATTCATATACCGGTACAGCTGGTTTGTTGCTAGTTTTTCAAAGAGCCTTGAGATGACGGGCAAGACTGATATTGGTCGGTAGTTAGACTTTTCAATCTTATCTCCATCTTTGAAAATTGGAGTAACTTTAGCTACTTTCCATGAGTCGGGGAAACGACTTGTTTCAATGGATGAATTATACAAGAAAGCAAGCGGCAGCCCAAGCTTCGGAAAGTAGCTAGAGATGTTGTCATTCCCAAAGGTCTTCGTTGTCTTAGCCATGGCAAATGCCAAGGCCAAGGCCTAAGTATGGATTTGGGAGAGAGCCTTATTGTGCCTGTTATTTCTAGGCTCCACACATGTGACAGAAGAAGGTAAAACAGACGAAGAACTGTTAATGGGACATCTGTTTGGAAGCAAAAGGAATTTTCACCTTGTTATGCCAAAACGTAAATTTGATGATGGTCAGCCATTGCAAGTTAGCTTCAATTTTAAAATCAGCAATGTGAATGAAATCGTAAGTATTCTGCCACCTTTTGTTACTCCATATCTAACCTATCTTTATGACTTTCATTCAGTCATAGAATGGAAACTGAAACTGATTTGCACTCCGTTTTACATTGCCTTTTAGGCATAGCTTGTTCTAAAAAGCTGCACAAAGCCAAAACGCTTCTACCAACACAGATAAATAAGGGAATTCTCTTTACTTCATTTGTCTTTCCTCTGTCAATTCGTCTCGATGGCATTACATGAAGTTTGGATGTTAATTTTCGTACAATACCGCATACCGCGCTGTGAACGTTCGATACCGCAATAACGCAAGTTTTTTCCCGTCATTACCGCAATACCGCACAAAATTTACCCCCGATACTGCAATACCGCAAACCCCGAAGTACCTCTCTTTCATTTCATATTTTCATTTCATTTCATTTTAAATTATTTATACACAAAAACCCTTCAGCTTACAAACGCAATACTTAAATAAGAAAATAAATATCCTAATTACATTAATATAATCTATATACAGTTAAAGCAAAATTATGTACAGTAACCTATCTAGTAGCAGCTGCTCTTCCAGGGCGTCGTGTTTTAGTTTGAGTTCAGCTCATATGATAACTTTTCAATTGTTTTTTGAATTTACTAAGTGTAGGGACCTCTCTGATATTGATGGGTATATTGTTCCAAGCTTTTACAGCCGAATAGTGAAAGCCTTTCTTGACATATTCAAGATTATTTCTTGGGATTTGTAGGTCCCTGCAATTCCTTGTTCTGTAGTTGGAATGCTGGGTCCTATGGTGGTATTTACCCCAAAGGCTTTCGGGACATTGCCTGTTGATTATTTTGCATGTCATAACTGATCGATCAAAGTTTATTAGTTGTTCAACGGTCAACCAATTATTAGACCAATTGTCTTTTAGTCTGGCCTTATCAATAATCGAACGGGCTCTGTCCTGCAGACGTTGGAGGGTATTCAATTTTGATTTAGGAAGACTCCCCCAAATAACATTGGCGTATCGCAGATGGCTCTTTACAAGTGCACGGTACACATGGTCCAGCTGGGATTGGGAAATGAGATTTTTCAATTTTTTTAGTGACTTAAGACCGCCACTAACCTTCCCTTTCACTTTGTTGAATTGTTCATCCCAGTTTAGCCCTTCATCCACAATAACCCCCAGTGATTTGGTCTTCACCACACGCTTAATTTCTGAATTGTTAAGATTCAGTGGTTCTGAGATTTCAACCTTATTTGTCCTCCGTGGATGGCCAATGATCATGTATTCAGTTTTTTTCGGGTTGGCACTTAACTTGTTTATCCGCATCCATTCCGAGATGTTTCTTAATTCTTTGTGGGCATTTGTAATTAGATCATCGACGTTACTAGATGTTAATGTAACATGTGTGTCATCTGCATACATACTAGCCCTAGAGAATTCTAAGCATTTTTCAAAGTCATTTAGGTAGATTATAAATAGGAGTGGTCCCAAGCAGGATCCTTGAGGTACACCACATGTTACCAATCTAGCCCCCGACTGTTGTCCATTAACTGAACAGAATTGTTTTCTACCACTTAAGAAGGACGTGAACCATTCTCCTGAACTTGCCCTGATACCGAGTGCACCTAACTTTTTTATCAGTATTGTATGATCTACGGTATCAAACGCCTTTTTTAAATCAAGAAATATGGCCAAATTGAGCTGTTTTTTATCCATATTGTCATACCAGCAATCAGTACCGTTTATCAGGGATGTTACAGTGGAATACAGTTTTCGAAATGCAGATTGATTTGGTGTCAACACTTTGTTAGTTATGAGATAATCAATGAGATGATCGTGAACTACTTTTTCCAACATCCTAGAAAAAACTGAGATGACCGAGATCGGCCTATAATTGTTTCCATCCCTTTTTGAACCTGCTTTAAAAATTGGTGTGACTCTTGCTAATTTCCAGATATCTGGGAAGACACCATACTTCAATGACGAGTTGAAAACCATGGTTAGTGGCTTCCAAATGAAGTCTGCTGCATCTTTAATTAGCATAGTGGAGATCTTGTCTGGGCCTGGTGCTTTGCCATTTTTCAGTTGCTTTATGGCGTTCAGCACATATGTTTCATCAATGGGTTCAAATGTCATTTTGTTCTGCTGAATGTTGATATGCTCGAGAGAATCATCATCAGGCCTAGACTCTAACTTGCTAGCAAGTTTCGGTCCTATGGTGGTAAAATGATGATTAAGTGCTTCAGCTATATCCTTTTCTTTAGTAATTGTTTTCCCCTCAACATCTAAGCTCGAAATTTCTGTTGAAGGAGCTGCTTTGTCTAGTACTTTATTAATAACCTGCCACATTCTTTTTGGATCTCCCTTGTTTTCTTCAATTAACCCAAGATAATGCTTAATGCGATTGTACTGCATCTCGAAATTTTTGTGTTACTTTGTTACGGAGATGCTTATATGTGTTCCACTTTTCAGGAGATGTTTTCGTCGCTTTCTTGGCTGCATCCCTCTCTTTCATTAGTTTCCTAATGTCTGGGGTTATCCAAGGAGTAGAAGTGTTACCTACTCTCCTCTCTTTCAGGGGTGCATGGATATCTTAAGTCGACTCAAAGATCTCCTGAAAAGTGGTAGCCATATTATCAGGATTATCAGCATAAGAGCTTAGGATGGTTTCCCAATCTATCTGCTGCAAGTCGTTGCGAAACGATGCCCTGTCATAATTGCTCAGACTTCGAGTCTTTGAATGCAATAATCATTTCAACAGCTATTTGATCAACTCCAGCAGCTTTTCCTCGTTTCATTCTGCTGATTGCATGCTCGATTTCACTGTGTAGGATTGGTGGTCCGTCCATGTTTTTTCTTATTTCAATCTGCACTCCTCTTTTCTCATCATCATACAATTCACTTATGTATTCCTCCCATCTATGGAGTATTTTGTCTTCATCCATAATGATGTTGCCATCCGTCTATGGAACGCCATTTGCACAAAAATGACATAATATAGGATTATGTTACATAAACCTATATTATGTGCACATAAACTAGGATTATGTTACATAAACCTATATTATGTCGACATAAACTAGGATTATGTACATAAACCTATATTATGTCGACATAATATAGGTTTATGTACATAATCCTAGTTTATGTCGACATAATATAGGTTTATGTAACATAATCCTAGTTTATGTGCACATAATATGGGTTATTGGGACATAAACCTATATTATGTAGTGATAACCTATATTATGTGCACATAATATAGGTTTATGTACATAATCCTAGTTTATGTCGACATAATATAGGTTTATGTACATAATCCTAGTTTATGTCGACATAATATGGGTTAGAGCACATAATGATAGTTAAAGGTGTGACTTTGTTTTGGAACAATACATCTATCACTCTCAGGCGGCCAGGACTATTCAATTGGGGGAGAGAATAGAATTATGACACTGGGACTCGTTATGTGTCCCAAATGGTATATCACAGGAACTGAATGTGCAATTCGGGAGCCTTTCATCTCTTTCCCTTTGGTGAAACTGGCTTTATACACGATGTATGCACATTTCGATTTTTATTACAAAGTGACATGGCTGAGGACGCAGAGAGCTACGACGATTTTGTGCTTCCATCCAATTTTAATGATTTAGTAGCAGCTGCTCGATCAAATGTCGATACACTGAGACATTTGCATTATCCTGCCAAGAACGACAGAAAGCGCAAACGAGGAGGGAAGAAGCCAGGACCAAATGCATGTATCACCTTCCATCTGGTGCCAGCCTTCCAACGAATAGCCTTCCAACGAACTATCCCCCAATTGAATAGTCCTGGCCGCCAGAGAGTGATAGATGTATTGTTCCAAAACAAAGTCACACCTTTAACTATCATTATGTGCTCTAACCTATATTATGCCGACATAAACTAGGATTATGTACATAAACCTTTATTATGTGCACATAAACACATAAACTAGGATTATGTACATAATCCTAGTTTATGTGCACATAATATAGGTTTATGTAACATAATCCTATATTATGTCATTTTGTGCAAATGGCGTTCCATATCCGTCCCTTTAATACATCCGCTAGAAGTGCATTGTTTAGGTTTTGATAAATGTTTTACTTTTTCATGCATGAGCTGCGGGTTCTTCTGTGATAACAATTCTATTCATTCGCATTTCTCATTAAACCATTTCTCTTTTGCTTCTATATACTTTTTCAGTATCACTTGATCTTTTTCTTTATATTTTTGCGGGTCTTGATATTGTTTCGCTACTCTTCTGTCGTCCGCGAGGTCCAAAATTTCTGTTGTCATCCATTTCTGTTTAGATTTTTTTTCTTTTTTAGGAATGATTTCTTTAGCAGATTCTGTTATTATTTCACTAATTTGTTGCTAATGAACATTTAAATCTTCTTCGAATCTGTTCCTAACTACTACACTGTAATTTTCTTGAATCTCTCTGTTGTTAGCTAATATTTCAAATTGATATCTTGGCATCATCTTGCCCTTTTCCAATCTCTTTAATGTCATTTTCATCCAGAGAGCTAAGGGAGAATTATCGCTGCCTCATTTTGCTCCTGGATAACATTTAACCCCCTTGACAGCATTTCTATACCGTTTATTTATCATGACAATCAATTTGATTCTTCACATTTTCTCCTGGGCTCTTCCAGGTCCATAATCGCCTTGGATGCTGCTGAAACCAAGTATTCAATATCATTGTATTACTCTCTCTCTTCGCACCATTCGATCCATTTGTCACCTCTTTCATTCCTCTCACACCCAGCCCATGTGATCCTACAATATCTTCATATTTTCCTTTACGAACCTTAGCATCAAGGTTGTCCATAATAATTACGACTTCCTGTGAATTACATTGTTTTTTCGTTTGGTCTAATTGCTCATAAAAATATTAAATTTCCTGTTCTGAACAGTCTGTTGTTGGTGCATAAATTTGTACGATACATGTATTGAAAGGTCTTCCTTGTATCTTTGCTACTAAAGTTTATCTGATATTGCCCAGTAACCAATTAATGCTGCAGTTACTTTTCTGCTTAAAAGTAAAGGGCATATGTCATGAAGCTGATTGGTTCATGCAATGCAATCCTCTCTATTGTTCATTACAAAGCACAGGATCGAGGCTGAATTTTCATTGCAATAAAAATTCATGAAACAGAAATAAAAAGTCATGGAACAATGGAATTCCACTCCAAACTTGTTTGTTGTATTAACCAATTGCTAACGTGACATTGAGAGGCTTCGCCTAAATGGTCGGATCTTGCAACAACATCGATTTGAAAATAAGGAAACGCCCTAAGACTGGGCAAATCAAGATAAACATGTTCATTAACTCTTTCTGAAAGCTAAAATTAAATATAGCGACTATAGACCAGAGGCTGGAGGGGGAGCATGGTCACCAAGAGAGGGAATTTATGGGACATACTTGTTCTAGATCACATTTTTGTGTAGATTACGAATCCGGGTGTTGATCGGGCGGTTGAGGAGGCTTTTCAGAGATACAGGGGGGCAAAGGCCAAAATAAGCCATAGAGATTAACATCAAGAATATGAAAGTCTAAGAGGAGCAGAGTTCACAGAGTAGCCTTTTTAGATCAAGTTTGTCCATAGATTTTGAATATTAATGCTGGTTGGGTGGTCGAAGTGGTTTTTTCCAAGATTAGGGGGGCCTAAGACCTAAAAGCTACACGGACACTAATATAGATACAAGGGAAATGAAATTGAGTTGGTATTTCATGGGAGCATCTGATTTACATGTGTTCTATGTGTAGATTAAGAATCTAAACCTTGATTAGGAGGTTAGGGGGCTTTTCCGAGATATAGGGGGGAGGGGAAGGCCTAAAAAAATTCCTCATACACTAAATATTTAGACTATGAAAACGCAAGAGTAGGTTTTTTTTCAAAAAGAGAATCTGATTTACACATATTATTCGCATAGATTACGAAACTTACGAAACCCACATAGATTAATCGAGAGGTCAGGGGGCTTTCCGAGATACAGGGAGGTGAAAGTTCAAGGTTTTACTAAGGAAGTTAGTTGAGTGAGTTAGTCCTCTAAGTTAGTTTGAGGTCCAGTTTGGGAAAATGGCCTAAAAGATAACTCTTTATCCTGCAAGAATTAGTACATGTAAGTCAAACTCTGTCTTTGGCTGCAAAAACTTTGCTTTGATTATGCTATTCGATGCATGATGTGCTGCTGAAGTGGCAATATATACAAATTTTATCTATAATACACTTACAGCTTATTGTTCGAATACTCAGTCCATTTCACGTACTCCGGGTCTGAAATTTCATTGCCACTTGAATTGTTCTCTCTATCGATCAAGAGCTCTGCAGCTCTTTCTGAATAAGGTTCAGTAACCCAGTCGACAGGGCAATTTTCATTCCATCCATAATTGCTTGGATCCTCGATTTCCACGATTGGGTATTGTGCTTGTCGCCAAATTCTTGCAACGCTGTTTGCGCAAAGAAGGTGCTTTTCAAGACTTCTCTTGCATGGGGGTAGTAAAGACAAATCAGTGACCTTTTCATTACGCTCGACTCGAAGTTTTTCTAGAACATTCTTTTTGATGCTTCATTTAAATTTTCGAGGTGCTTCTCTCCATATAAACAGCAAACAAGTTCTTCAATACAGAATCAACTAATTGCCGAGACGGACGGTTTCCATCCCCAAATTGCCGAGTAAAGTTAAGAATTCTTCATCATCCTTGACTATGTTGCAAACTTTCTTTCCTTTGCGCTTAAAAGAAGAAACATACTCGTTTCCAGAGAAAGCGTGCAACCCGAGAAGAGCCTCTTTAAAGAAGAGGTCTGGAAAGAAGAAATGCAATCATTTCAAAGAGATTGTGTGGTTTATTTTTCTAGAAAACACTGTACTGCTGCTTTAGAATCACCAGAGAGGAAAGCTTGCAGGAAATGGGATTAGCAACGAATCATGGAGAAGCAGACACCAACATAGGCTAAACTTACAGTTTTTGTCCCATTTCTCGGCTAATGAAAGTCCCAACCTTGACGTTTATATAGCAAGGGCAGATTTTGTAACAATAGAACCTTTGGTTTGTTTACATATGACGCCATCTTGGTTGACTAGCCAATCAGAGAGCTCTATTTCTATGGCGTCACCTGATGATAATGGCGGAAGGAGGGGTTTGCTGTGGAGAAAACCACACCCTCGTTTTTTCCTCGCGACGAAAATATACTTTCGCAAAAACTCAAACTTTTTTGCACACGTATAGAATGATAAATTTCACATACTTTTTTATTGGCACTAAGCTCTGCGTCTTCTGCTCTTCGCGCGATCGTTCGCTGTTGACACCCCTTTTTGCACGCCTTCCACGCCCCTCCGACGGCTATGCCCAAACCCAACAAATCACACTTCTCGATCAAAAACAACAGTGTGACTTCAATCGCGAAGCCAGCAGATGAAAGAAAATTTCAGAAAAGGGTTTCAAAATGTTTGAAAATCAATTTTCAGTCAACTTTCCGAACCGGTGGACATTGCAGCCCCCCTCTCCCCAACCCTGCAACGACTAATCTTTTCAGGGCGAGAGAGCGAGACGAGCCGGGGACGAGAGGGTTCATGTTCTGAATACATGTAAATTACAGACCAAAAATCTTTGAAAATGGTAAAATACCAACCTTCCATAAAACTTACGCTATATGCAAAGTATTAATCCTCCAAAAGTAGGTGACTTCCTGCTCCAATCGTCATGTATCGTCATGAATTGTCACGAATCGTCTTGGTAAGATAAGTTAGTTGAGCATGGAGGACTTCTTCTCAGGCCCGATCTCTCTTCTGTTTGACTAGCTACTGTTTGATATTATCCAGTGTTGAAAGTTTGCAAAACTTGATTAACAAAAATTGTTGCTGTAAATCACACTCAGAAATATACTAATGTAAACTCCATCACTCTATAATCCAGAAATGATTCTCCTTTCCGAAGTTGGAGTCAAAACAAACCTTTACATGGAAACATTTTGTTCGTGCGGTTTACTGAAAGTGACTGCAATCTGCATGTCAAGTGATGAGTGGCCGAAGAGTGGCAGAACCCAAGGGTTTCAATGTCAAAACTGTTTACACGCAGTTTTGATAAAAATTCAAGTCTCAGATCGCCAAAAAATAAAGTAATGAGTAATGAGAAACTAAAACTTGAGAAACCATTCATTCTAGTAAGTACTGAAGGAAATCTTGATCATAATTATGCTATTGTTCACTTGTTTCCGGTATCATATTACTAAAAAGTTACTTGAGCAATGTCTAAACATTGGAAAGGCTTCAAAAAGTTTACTTTTGAAATGTTCACGATGGCAAAAGTAGTGACCTTGAAGTTTGTTATGAAACCTTTACAAAGAATTGAGCATACCACTCGTGCGCTGTTTCTTGACAGGATTATATTTCTGAGGTTCCCAACGATTCGGAAGATTGATGTTGAAAATTGATTTTAAGACATTTTAAAACTCTCTTACAATATTTTTTCATCTGCTGGCTTCGCGATTGAAGTCACACTGTTGTTTTTGATCGAGAAGTGTGATTTGTTGGGTTTGGGCAAAGCCGTCGGAGGGGCGTGGAAGGCGTGCAAAAAGGGGTGCCAACAGCGGACGATCGCGCGAAGAGCAGAAGACGCAGAGCTTAGTGCCAATGAAAAAGAATGTAAAATTTATCGCTCTATACGTGTGCAAAAAAGTCTGAGTTTTTGCGAAAGTATATTTTCGTCGCGACAAAAAAACGAGGGTGTGGTTTTCTCCACAGCAAACCCCTCCTTCCGCCATTATCATCAGGTGACGCCATAGAAATAGAGCTCTCTGATTGGCTAGTCAACCAAGATGGCGTCATATGTAAACAAACCAAAGGTTCTATTGTTACAAAATCTGCCCTTGTTCGTTTATATCGATAATGGCACAGGAAAGAACAGACAAGTTTTGTCCCTACCATCCTGCTAGCTGTCACAAGCCCAGAAAGAGGTTCTTCTCGGGTTGCACGCTTTCTCTGGAAACGACTATGTTTCTTCTTTTATGCGCATAGGAAAGAAAGTTTGGAACATAGTCAAGGATGATGAAGAATTCTTAACTTTACTCGGCAATTTGAGGACGGAAACCGTTCGTCTCAGTAATTAGTTGACTCTGTATTGAAGGACTTATTTGCCGCTTATATGGAGAGAATCACCTCAAATGTGTAAATGAAGCACGAAAAGGAATGATCTACAAAAACTTCCAGCGTGATGGAAAGGTCACTGATTTGTCTCTATGCAAGAGTAGTCTTGAAAAGCACCTTACCTTCTTCGCGCAAACTACGTTGCAAGTATTTGGCGACAAGCAGAATACCCAATCGTGGAAATGGAGGATCCAAGCAATCATGGATGGAATGAAAATTGCCCTGTCGACTGGGTTACTGAACCTTATTCAGAAAGAGCTGCAGAGCTCTTGATCGATAGAGGGAACAATGCAAGTGGCAATAAAATTTCAGACCCGGAGTACGTGAATTGGACTGATTATTCGGACAATATGCTGCAAGTGTATTATAGATAAATTTGGTATATATTGCCAATTCAGCAGCACTTCATGCATCGAATAGCATAATCAATCAAAGCAAAGTTTTGCAGCCAAAGACAGAGTTTGACTTACATACACTAATTCTTGGGCCATTTTCCCAAACTGGACCTCGAATTAACTTAGAGGAGAGTCACTTCCTTAGTAAAACCTAGGAATTCACCTCCCTGTATCTCGGGAAAGTCCCCCTGACCTCTCGATTAATCTACGTGAGCTTCGTAAGTTTTGTAATCTACGCGAATAATATGTGTAAATCAGATGCTCTTTTTGAAAAAAAACTAACTCTTGCGTTTTCATAGTCTCAATATTTAGTGTAGTGTATGAGGAATTTTTTAGGCTTTCGCCCCCCCCCTATATCTCGGAAAAGCCCCCTAACCTCCTAATCAAGGTTTAGATTCTTAATCTACACATAGAACACATGTAAATCAGATGCTCCCATGAAATACCAACTCAATTTCATTTCCCTTGTATCTATATTAGTATCCGCGTAGCGTTTAGGTCTTAGGCCCCCCTAATCTTGGAAAAAACCACTTCGACCACCCAACCAGCATTAATATTCAAAATCTATGGACAAACTTGATCTAAAAAGGCTACTCTGTGAACTCTGCTCCTCTTAGACTTTCATATTCTTGATGTTAATCTATATGGCTTATTTTTGGCCTTTGCCCCCCTGTATCTCTGAAAAGCCCCCTCAACCGCCCGATCAACACCCGGATTCATAATCTACGCAAAAAAGTGATCTAGAAAAACTATGTCCCATAAATTCCCTCTCTTGGTGACCATGCTCCCCCTCCAGCCTCTGGTCTACTACCTTCTTGTTTGTCTTGGTAAATTTTCAGTTCAAACGCAAGCCGGTCTGAACGGCCAAATCTTTGGCATGGCATCTAATTTGGACGTACCCTTAATTCATAACGATGCCTTCCCAGTTACCTGGTTGAACTTATCTCGTCGCAGCAAACCTTAGCAGGATTATCAAACTGTGAGTGCCGGGGGAAGGAATAAGGAGGTCTTCGGGATATTTTTGAAAATGAAGCAAAAGGAGGAGGGGTTTGCGAGAAGCATGAATTGATATGGTTACATTTCAAATTATTGATAGATAAAATAATAAAATTGACTACAACGGCAAGCTAGTTCGTGAATGAAACCTTACACAAATGAAATCAACAAGGCAGCAATTGACAAAAAATTAAGATTTATAATTTTACCATTATCTTGAGGATTATGACTTTAACCTTACGACTTCTAACAGTGTAGTTGAGAGGGGAGTCAGTAAGGGAAGTCAGAGTCCATAGGCCGACCAATAGGGGCGCAGGTAGGCCAGTCTGATCATAACCGAAATAAAGCCCCCGGCTTTTACATTCAATGCAAATTTCTGAGATATTTCTTCAAAAATAACCTTTGGAGGGTTGGAGTTGCTTGAAAACAAACTTTAGTTGTACTTTATACAAAATCCTGAGGCAACGCGAAGAAAACAAATATTGGGCTTGGAAAACAACAAGGACATAACGTACTCTTACGTTTATCCATTTCAGGTAAGTGTTTTAAAAGCATCCTTCAGGACAAGGATAGGCGATACAAAACGAAAACAACAAGGCAAAATCTCAGAACTGGCATCAGCGAATTTATTTTAACGCATTTTCCTGCAAAATCCAGGCCCGAACTCCTTTTGAAGCGAAGTTTTTGCAGCGCGGTCAGATATGATGAAAAATGTTAGCCGACCATTTAGGGCGATGCTCCTCTATGTGCTATAAACCTACATCTCTTTAATGGCTGCCCCTCCAGAGTAAATAAAGGTAGTATCTTCACTGTTGATCTCACCTGCACCTTTCCATCTAACCTCACTTGAAAGAGAGTTCTAACATTCCAAGTTGCTCACTTTAACATTTGTTTGTTGCTAACAGTCGCTGAATGACGATCTGGATCCACTTGTTGCGCATCGTGCACCATACCGGGCGAGGATTCCCTCTCCATCGGAAGGCACCCCCTTAACACCGTTATTGTTTTTCCTTATAAGACTTACCATGATTAATCTTGGTAAAATTAGTGGCGAGGCCCCTTATTCTCTTCCATGGCGGTACCTAGCTTACTCAGATTGTTTTTTATACACATTTAATATTACAATAAATCTTGCATTCTACTATACCTTCCTAATACTGTACAACACTACAGGAACGATACCAAGGGGAGCGAAGGACAATGACTACCCCATGGCAAATAGAAAAGACACGCAACGTTAAACTACATACAATTAGGTACACTACGATTACGAACGATTAAAACCTAATGGATACTATATTAGATTCTGCCTAACATTAGATGTCGGATCAGGTTTGTGATGAAATTTAAAATGTCACGAGCGCAACTCTTTATTGGTTTGAGGTCGCAAAAAATGCCCGGCATCTAATGTGAAACAGAACTTACAAAGAAACGGATCATTTAAGTTAAGGGATTTGGTGGTTGCTTGGTACTGAAGTTACAAAGGATCTTAGTCAAACCGACCAGTTTCGTGAATGAAACGTAACGTCAATTCGAGTATACTTCTGTTCAAGTCATTAGAAAGGTCTTGATCACCATACATTAAAAGTTGCATCAGAGCATCATTTGGAAGATCGGTGATTTGCACAGATGGTCGTAAGTAATACAGCAATTCCAGCGAGAAGATTTGGTCGTTGACCATCAAAAGAAGGGCAGAGCAACAAATAGTGCTCCGTATCCTCAATGCCATCGTTTGTTGGGCACATTGGGTTTATGGTATTCCTAAAATTATGCTTGAATTTGTGGAAATTCAACTTGCTGAGACCAACCCTAAGTTGAGTGAGATAGGATAATCCTTTTGGATCGTGAATTCCAAAGACAGTTTTGCAGGGGGGGCGGATTATTGATAATATCTTTTTCTTAAAAACAGCAACAGAAGGTGCAAGTCTCAATTCAGGCTCAAGCTGGTTCCATTCGGATAAACAGTTAGGATAGAAGCTAGACTTGAATTTTTCTGTCCTTGCCTTTAATCGCCCTATGACATCCTGGTCGCGTAGACGGTACTGCGAATGATGAAGAGGGGGTATTGGAACTACTGTATATTCAGGGCTAAGATCATTTAAAAACTTATAGAACAAGGTAAGCCGTCTACTCCATCTTCGTGAACTTAGTGACTCCCAACCAAGCTCTGTGTACAGCTTCTCTCGGGATGTTCCCCTCCATGTTCCTGTAACAGCCAAAGCGGCAGAATACTTAACAGACTCTAGCTTTTCCATTAAATTTGGTAAAATGATAGTTTGACTGAATTCGCACACTTTAGCAGGAATATGGTACTAAGATTTGTGATCCTTGATGCTGTCAAAAAAGATTGATCATCCGCCAAGCATCTCAGAGTGCTACGAAAATATGTGCCAGCACTTATATCCATCGCCCCGCTCCAAACGACTTCCTCCTGACCCTGATATGGGGAACTAAGGGGTTGCTCACACTTGCTCAAGGCGCTACCCCAGAACCGTGGAGGTGGAGGTGCCATATTGTCTCCTTAATAGCGAAACTCTCTCTTTTTCAAAAAAGAAACCATCCATATCCCACTACCTTCTACTGTTAATTATGGTACTGAAACGCTCCAATATAGGAGGCAGCATATCTGGCGGTCTCTTCCAGAGGAAATCAAAGATGCAAATTCTGTGCAACAATTCAAGAATAAGATAAAATTGGGAAAGATGTAGATTGTGACAGCAAACTTTGCAAACAATACATACCTCGACTCTGCTTTTTTAGATTTCTACATCTTGTTTGTAGGTCTTATATATAGATTTTATGACTTTTGTAATTTTATTGATTATTTACTTGTATATATTTTTCTGTAACATTTTACTTAATTTTTTGGCTTGAATTAGCATTTTTATATATAGATATGTAAGTTGCATTCATTAATTCATTCATTTCATTCATTTTATATTCTTTCAACACGGTAACCTCGTCGACAAAGGTCGCTTTTCAGGGGGCCGTGACAAAAATTTACAATTCAATTTACATGTTAAAATCTACAAACGAAAATAAATAATCTAATTACAAAACTAAAGTGAAATTAAAATTAATACATAATGTTAAAACCGAGATTGATAAAACCAAGGGTGGCAGGACACAATCAGACCGGACCAGAACAGATCAAACCCCATGCCCACCCTGAAATGCCACACTTTCATGTAGCACCTCATGGCAGGCAAAGAGTCTGACAGACACCAGTCCAATCCAACTGCATACCACCACCCATCATCATGCTTTAAAGTCGATGTTTGAAAGCATGTAAAGAGGGCACTTGCTTAACCTCTGGTTCAAGGCTGTTCCACAGATTCACACCACGATATGAGAATGACTTTTGCCCATTACTCGTTTTAAAAAGAGGGACACGTAAGTCAGTCTCAGAGTTTCTCAACTTGACAGTGTCTCGTGTTGAGTTCTTTGAAAAAATATTCGAGAGATAGGTCGGTGCAAGACCATTTAAGGATTTGTAAACAATCGTCGCTGTCTCTCGTTTGATAATTTCAGCGATAGTTGGCCACTTTAACTTTTGTATAAGGGCATCGGCAAGTGCATCATAGCTACTATTTGTCACAATTCTGGCAGCGCGATTTTGTAACTTTTGCAGCGTAAGTCTCCTAGATTCCCCACAGCTCCCCCACACAGAGCAACAGTAGCGGAAATGCGGTTCAACAATACCTCTATAGATTTGGCTAAGAGTTTCCTGGGGTAGTATTTCTTAGCATACTTTAAAAACCCAATAGCACGAGAGACCTTAGCACGCAATAATCTAGTGTGCTCATCCCAAACAAGATGTTGATCTAGTTGAATTCCCAAGTATTTAGTTTTCTCAACAATCTCCACCTGTGAGTCACCTATACCAAAGGAGGGGAACTGGACTTTTCCATCAGAGATCTTTTTAAGATTTGGCCGAGATCCTACAACCATGGCTTGAGTCTTGATGACATTTAAAGACAGTTTATTTCCTTGAAGCCATTGTTTCAGGCAGTTCAAGTCTCTATTTAGGTTTTTGTTGAGATCATCGATGTTTTTGGAAGAATATGATATGGTGGTATCATCCGCATACATGGTAACTTGACTATTCTGCAGAGAAAATGGCAGATCATTAATATAGATCAAAAACAAAAGAGGACCAAGACAAGAGCCTTGCGGCACCCCACAATTTATGTCGTCAAGTTTTGAGGATACCCCATTAACTCTGCAGAATTGCTTTCTGTTATCTAGATAAGATGCAAACCAGGTATTCTCAAGACCTATGATACCATACTTTGTCAATTTTTTAAGTAGAATTTCATGATCAACAGTGTCGAAAGCTTTTTTGAGGTCTATAAATACCATCGCTGTGTACCCACCTTTATCCATGTTAAGATACCAGTCATTTGTACAATTAAGCAGACAAGTAACAACAGAGTGCAGCGATCTAAACCCAGACTGTTTGGAAAAAAGAAGCTTGTTTTTGTCAAGGTATTCGTAAAGTTGGTTGTAAATCAACTTTTCGAAAACCCTGGACAGAAACGGAAGCACTGAGATCGGTCTATAATTCGAACGATCATTTCATTGACCACTTTTGAAAATAGGGACCACTCTTGCAAATTTCCAACTATCTGGGAATACACCAGTTGCAATCGAAAGATTAAAAATGTCACAGAGTGACTCAGCGATAACGGGTAGGCCTATCTTCAGAAAATAGCTAGCAATACCATCAGCACCAGATCCCTTGGATGTTTTGAATTTGCCGAATACTCCCTCTAACTGAGACACAGTGATAGCCTCGAATTCGAAGCGTAGATTTTGTGGGTTTACCGAGTACTCATTCTCCAGAAGTGGATTTAATGTTTCAGGTATCTTGCCGCTAAGGGTATTGCCAATACTACAAAAAAATTTATTCATTGATTCTGCAATACTATTATTATCACAAATCTGCCTCCCATCAACATCAAGTGCTGCGATCTGGGTGGTTTTCGATTTCTTGTTAAGGACTGAATTGATAGTCTTCCACGTGTTTTTTAAATCACCATTGTGCGAGGCAATTTTATTAGTGAAAAACTCTCGCTTTAAATCTGTATTCAGCTTGTTGACTTAGCGCACGGCTTGTTTCTTCAACCTGTCTCTGGTAGCAGACAATTGCTTAAAATCTTTTGTCAACCAGGGACTAAACTTTTCAGAAACACGCCTATTACGTACTGGTGCATGTTTTTCAAGTATCAGTGAAAACATATTGGTCCACTGTTCAACGATGAGGTTAATATCATCGCCATTCGATACAATACCCTTCCAGTCAACAAGGAGTAAATCATTTATAAATTCGGCATGATCAAAGCGTTTTAGTTGTCTTGTGGTAATATTTTTGTGCTGTTTTTTCGAAGCCCCACGGAACTTTCTTACACAGTATACCATGTAGTGATCACTGACACTTGTTTCATGCACACCAGATGTTACTATGTTCGACTTGTTAGTTGTGGCAATGTGATCTATTAAGGTGATAGATTCCAAGGTTTCCCGGGTCCCCTTTTTGATTAGCTGCTTAAAACCAAAAAGGTCATAAAATTCCAGAATACGCAACGAGTGAGTTGGAAGTTCTCTGTTCAAACTATCCCCATCCGAATAATTAGGCAAGATATCACAGTTAGTATCTCCCAAGAGGATGATTTCTTTGTTTTCTCTATCTAGAACATGCATACTCTCCTCTAGCTGACGAAAGATATCAGCACACTCATTAGGGGGACGATACCAAGCAAAAACAAGGAAGGGGGCAGCTCGAACAGGTTTAACTTCCAAGCATAAAGACTCTAAGGACGATTCTGGAAGGTCTTCAGGAACAGAGCATTTATCGAAAATCGAATCTTTAATATACAGTGCAACGCCACCACCACTACGATTACGATCACGTCTCTTAATGGAATAGCCATCAATACTAACGAGAGCATCATCGATGTTACCATCAAGTTTAGTTTCGTTAATAGCCAAAATATGTATCCCAAGATCCTTTACAAGAGTACGGATCTCGTCAATATGAAGCAAGAGACTATTCACATTCAGAGACGCAATCGTCATGCCTTTCCTATGTCCAAGTGCAGAAACGATGCGTGTATCTTAGTGGCCACTATATATATGACCTTAAAATACTGTAACCTGAATCTTGAACGCAAAATCTAAGAGCCATCCTTTTCGTTTCTAATGATCGTTGACTTTGAGCTTCAGCCAGTTATGCGATGAAGTGAAATACTAATTTTGCTATGTAATTCGCAGTTGCAGCTTTCTTCTGTACATTTTCATTTCAAGAGAAGGTAAGCGGTTAAGCACTTTTCCGGGTTTTGAGATCTGAACTTTGAGGTCTACAAGCAAAAAGCGGAGAAGCGGAAACCGGAAATGCTTTGTTGTTCAAGGACGGGGGTACGGGAGAAATAAAGTTTGCGTGCTATGTGAAAGGTCATGCATGTTTGTATGGCAATGAATAAATGTGCAGCTTTTCTCACTCGCAATTTCACGCAGGATGACATGCGAGAGATAAAAATTCTTCTCATACAAATCAAATAACTCCAGTACTCGACAATCATAATTATTTAGACAACTTTTTAACAAGTAACTTTTTGGTAAGAAACTAAGAATTAAGGCCAGTACTGAAAGTTTCTTGAAATTATCAGATTTTTAGTACTCAGAGCTTTGTACGAGTTTCTTAGAGGCTCCATGTTAATCTTCATGTTCACTATCTATGCCCTTGTGAACATTTCAAAACAAAGTTTTTTAAGCATTATCAATGTTTGGATCTTATTCAAGTAATATGATACAGAGGGAAACAAGTGAAAGTAAAGTAAAAATATGTCGATGATTTGCCGTATCAAAATAGATAGTTTCGTAACTTATACTTTCCCAGTACTAGAGTTTCTCAATTGTTTGCCAATCTAAGACTTAAGTTTCTTATGGGCAGTTTCTTTCTTATATAAATAATACGTGTCAGTACTTTCATAAAGAAATCGTGCATACTTCATGTCTATTTGTCCTCAGTATCAGTACACTCATTTTTTTATATAAGAAACCGCTTATAAGAAACGGTAGGCTCAAATTTTCGAAAGCTAAGAAACAACCCTACCTGAATTGAAAAAAGCTAAGAAACTTCTGTAATTTTCAGTTTTAATTTTCCTGTCACACTCAAAAATATTTTGACATTGTACAGTTATAGGAACTGTTTGGACAATATTTTGAGTGCGAATCATGTTATTTACTCGTTTTGAGAGACTTACTAAGTAATTTGGGAGCCCTTTAGACAAGACAAAATCAACTCTAAACTTCCGGCAATAAAAATATAAGAAACACGTAAGAAACTTGTGGTAGCAAAATGGTCCAAAAATTTAAGAAACTGGCTACCAGCCCCGGACCTTAGTTTCTTATAAAAAAAAAAATGAGTGTAATAGACCAGATCCCATTGGAAACCTTTTACTTTAAAATGAAATTAGTCCGAAGTCAAGGAACTTTGTCACTATCAAGCCAGGAGTAATGTTTCTGATGGAGAAAAGATGAGGGCATAGTTTGTATGGCCTTCAATTTCCATCTCTCATTTTTGTTATAATTTATACACGTATTTTCTATACGAAACCGCTTATAAGAAACGGGTAAAGCAACCCTACCTGAATTTAAAAAGCAAAGATATTTTTGTAATTTGCAGTTTTAATTTTTATCACTGGATCCGTTGAAAAATGTCAACTCAACATCTTATGAAAATGTCAAACTGAATTTGTCTCTGTTTCTTCTCTCTGGACTTTGAAATGAAATTTAAAATGATTATCGTCGCAATCTTGGTTCTTCGATTTTTGGTGAAATTACGGTTTCCTGCCAACACTTCAATTTCAGTTTTAATTTTCTTATTGCAATCAATTTTTGACATTGTACAGTTTATAGCAACTGTTTATTTTCAGTGAGACATCGTACTGAGCCATTTATACAAAACAAATTAACTCTCCACTTCTAGCATTAAAAATATAAGAAACACGTGAGAAACAGTTGGTAGCAAAATTACCAAAAAGTTTATAAGAAAATGCCTACCAGCCCCACACCTTAGCTTTTTACAAAAATAAAAGATCAACTAGAAAGTTACAGAATATATTAGAAACTACGAGAAAATACGAATTAAGACTAACAAATCAAATACAAGAATAACAGGAAAATGACTAACAAATATTCTCATATATAGATGTCCCCCAGAAATTACTGCAATATGCTTATATACATCTATATACACATCTATATGAGCTCTATTCACTTGTATCTACAATAAACACGCTTTTACACGGATAACCCCTAAAAATTACTGCATTATGCTTATACATACATCAATATACATCAATGAACAAAAAGAAAGACGAACAGGAATATATATATACAAATTTTCTCTCAATTCCCAACTAGTTTGAACCGTGTGGTCATCATCTATATACATCTATATACGCTCTATTCACTTGTATCAACTATAAACACGCTATTACACCGATATTCCCTAGAATTTACTGCAATAAGCTTATATACATCTATATACATCTATATACGCTCTATTCATTTGTATCTACTATCAACACGCTTTTAAAACCGATATCCCCTAGAAATTACTGCAATATGCTTATATACATCTATATGCATCTATATACCCTCTATTCACTTGTATCTACTATAAACACGCTCTTACACCGATATCCCCTAGAAATTACTGCAATATGCTTATATTCATTTATATACATATATATCATTCATATATCATATCATATCATTTAATATTTAGGCACGATGTCCTATCAGCCAATTACAAAGTATTAATTAAAAAAAAAAAAAAAAGGAAAAACTACTTAATGAAATAGATGTTTGAAAACCTAATGGGCTGCTCTCCCTAGGGGTCGTGCTTTAATTGCCATTGAGGTAGATAAATACGGCCAGTCCCCCACAGCCCCGCAACACCCCCGAAAGACGGTACCCCACAGGCCCACTCCGGTCCAAAACGGACCTGAGTAAGACCCATAAAGCACCGTCCCTGAAACATCGCGAGGCCAGGGAGACCAAAACGCACTCAACTACCTCAGCTCCTGAGGAGTTGTTTTACTTCCTTTTTGAAGCCGTTTAAAGAGGGTAAGTCTCTATACTTTTGTGGGATCTCGTTCCATGCTGTAGCTCCTGTAAATTGGAAACTCTTTTTGGTAAATTCCAATCGAGGTTTAGGCAGATGCAGATTTTGGCTATTCCTCGTTGAATAGCTTGAAATCTGGGACCTCCGAGTAAACTTATTTCGCAAATTGTCTGGATAGTTTCCATGAAGGATCTTATGTGTCATAACTAACCTGTCGAATATGATCAATTCTTTGACAGGCAACCAGTCACAGATCCATCCATCCTTGTACTTTGCCTTTTCAATCAAAGTTTTTGCTCTTGACTGTAGTTTCTGGAGAGTGCTTATCTTGGTATCTGAGATGCACCCCCATATTATGTTACCATACCTAAGATGACTCTCGATCAATGCTCGGTAAACTACAGCTAGCTTTGACTGGGGAAGAATATCCTTCAGCTTCCTAAGTACAGAAAGACCACTTTTAACCTTAGCCTTAACTTATATACGCTCTATTTACTTGTATCCACTATAAACACGCTTTTACACCGATATCCCATAGAAAGTACTGCAATATGCTTATATACATTTATATACATCTATATACCCTCTATTCACTTGTATCTAGTATAAACACGCTTTTACACCGATATCCCCTAGAATTTACTGCAATAAGCTTATATACATCTATATACGCTCTATTCACTTGCATCTACTATAAACACGCTTTTACACTGATATACCCTATAATTTACTGCAATATGCTTGATACATTTAAATACATCTATATACGCTCTATTCACTCATATCTACTATAAATACGCTTTTACATCGATATACCCTATTTTTTTACTGCAATATGCTTGTATACATCTAGATACATCTATATACGCTATATTTACTTGTATCTACTATAAACACGCTTTTACACCGATATCCCCTAGAAATTACTGCAATATGCTTATATACATCTATATACATCTATATACGCTCTATTTACTTGTATCCACTATAAACACGCTTTTACACCGATATCCCCTAGAAATTACTGCAATGTGCTTATATACATTTATATACATCTATATACGCTCGATTTACTTGTATCCACTATAAACACTCTTTTACACCGATATCCCCTAGAAATTACTGCAATATGCTTATATACATTTATCTACATCTATATACACTCTATTTACTTGTATCCACTATAAACATGCTTTTACACCGATATCCCATAGAAATTACTGCAATAAGCTTATATACATCTATATACATCTATATACACGCTATTCATTTGTATCTACTATCAACACGCTTTTACACCGATATCCCCTAGAAATTACTGCAATATGCTTATATACATCTATATGCATCTATATACCCTCTATTCACTTGTATATACTATAAACACGCTCTTACACCGATATCCCCTAGAATTTACTGCAATAAGCTTATATACATCTACATACATCTATATACACTCTATTCACTTGTATCTACTATAAACACGCTTTTAAACCGATATCCCCTAGAATTTACTGCAATAAGCTTATATACATCTATATAAATCTATATACGCTCTATTCACTCGTATCTACTATAAGCACGCTTTTACACCGATATCCCCTAGAATTTATTGCAATATGCTTATATACATCTAAATACATCTATATACGCTCTATTCACTTGCATCTACTATAAACACGCTTTTACACCGATATACCCTATAATTTACTGCAATATGCTTGTATACATTTAAATACATCTATATACGCTCTATTCACTTGTATCTACTATAAACACGCCTTTACACCGATATCCCCCGGAATTTACTGCAATATGCTTATATACCTCTATATACATCTATATACGCTCTATTCACTCGTATCTACTATAAACACGCTTTTACACCGATATACCCTAGAATTTACTGCAGTAAGCTTATATACATCTATATAAATCTATACGCTCTATTCACTCGTATCTACTATAAACACACTTTTACACCGATATCCCCTAGAATTTATTGCAATATGCTTATATACATCTAAATACCTCTATATACGCTCTATTCACTTGCATCTACTATAAACACGCTTTTACACTGATATACCCTATAATTTACTGCAATATGCTTGATACATCTAAATACATATATATACGCTCTATTCACTTGTATCTACTATAAACACGCCTTTACACCGATATCCCCTGGAATTTACTGCAATATGCTTATATACCTCTATATACATCTATATACGCTCTATTCACTCGTATCTACTATAAACACGCTTTTACACTGATATACCCTATAATTTACTGCAATATGCTTGATACATGTAAATACATATATATACGCTCTATTCACTTGTATCTACTATAAACACGCCTTTACACCGATATCCCCTGGAATTTACTGCAATATGCTTATATACCTCTATATACATCTATATACGCTCTATTCACTCGTATCTACTATAAACACGCTTTTACACCGATATACCCTATAATTTACTGCAATATGCTTGTATACATCTATATACGCTCTATATACGCTCTATTTACTTGTATCCACTATAAACACGCTTTTACACCGATATTCCCTAGAAATTACTGCAACAGGCTTATATTCATTCATATACATCTATGAATATGCTTATATACACCTCTACATCTATATACGCTCGATTTACTTGTATCCACTATAAACACGCTTTTACACCGATATCCCCTAGAAATTACTGCAATATGCTTATATACATTTATATACATCTATATACGCTCTATTTACTTGTATCCACTATAAACACGCTTTTACACCGATATCCCCTAGAAATTACTGCAATATGCTTATATACATTTATATACATCTATATACGCTCTATTTACTTGTATCCACTATAAACACGCTTTTACACCGATATCCCATAGAAATTACTGCAATATGCTTATATACATTTATATACATCTATATACCCTTTATTCACTTGTATCTAGTATAAACACGCTTTTACACTGATATCCCTAGAATTTACTGCAATAAGCTTATATACATATACATCTATATACGCCCTATTTACTTGTATCTACTATAAACACGCTTTTGCACCGATATCCCCTTGAAATTACTGCAATATACATCTATATACCCTCTATTCACTTGTATCTACTATAAACACGCTTTTACACCGATATCCCATAGAAATTACCGCAATTTGCTTATATACATCTATATACATCTATATACCCTCTATTCACTTATATCTACTATAAACACGCTTTTACACCGATATCCCCCGGAATTTACTGCAATATGCTTATATACCTCTATATACATCTATATACGCTCTATTCACTCGTATCTACTATAAACACGCTTTTACACCGATATACCCTAGAATTTACTGCAGTAAGCTTATATACATCTATATAAATCTATACGCTCTATTCACTCGTATCTACTATAAACACACTTTTACACCGATATCCCCTAGAATTTATTGCAATATGCTTATATACATCTAAATACCTCTATATACGCTCTATTCACTTGCATCTACTATAAACACGCTTTTACACTGATATACCCTATAATTTACTGCAATATGCTTGATACATCTAAATACATATATATACGCTCTATTCACTTGTATCTACTATAAATACGCCTTTACACCGATATCCCCTGGAATTTACTGCAATATGCTTATATACCTCTATATACATCTATATACGCTCTATTCACTCGTATCTACTATAAACACGCTTTTACACTGATATACCCTATAATTTACTGCAATTTGCTTGATACATGTAAATACATATATATACGCTCTATTCACTTGTATCTACTATAAACACGCCTTTACACCGATATCCCCTGGAATTTACTGCAATATGCTTATATACCTCTATATACATCTATATACGCTCTATTCACTCGTATCTACTATAAACACGCTTTTACACCGATATACCCTATAATATACTGCAATATGCTTGTATACATCTATATACGCTCTATATACGCTCTATTTACTTGTATCCACTATAAACACGCTTTTACACCGATATTCCCTAGAAATTACTGCAATAGGCTTATATTCATTCATATACATCTATGAATATGCTTATATACACCTCTACATCTATATACGCTCGATTTACTTGTATCCACTATAAACACGCTTTTACACCGATATCCCCTAGAAATTACTGCAATATGCTTATATACATTTATATACATCTATACACGCTCTATTTACTTGTATCCACTATAAACACGCTTTTACACCGATATCCCATAGAAATTACTGCAATATGCTTATATACATTTATATACATCTATATACCCTTTATTCACTTGTATCTAGTATAAACACGCTTTTACACTGATATCCCTAGAATTTACTGCAATAAGCTTATATACATCTATATACATCTATATACGCCCTATTTACTTGTATCTACTATAAACACGCTTTTGCACCGATATCCCCTTGAAATTACTGCAATATACATCTATATACCCTCTATTCACTTGTATCTACTATAAACACGCTTTTACACCGATATCCCCTAGAAATTACCGCAATTTGCTTATATACATCTATATACATCTATATACCCTCTATTCACTTATATCTACTATAAACACGCTTTTACACCGATATCCCTAGAATTTACTGCATTATGGTTAATTACATCTATATACATCTATATACATCTATACACCCTCTATTCACTTGTATCTAGTATAAACACGCTTTTACACTGATATCCCCTAGAAGTTACTGCAGTAAGCTTATATACATCTATATAAATCTATATACGCTCTATTCACTCGTATCTACTATAAACACACTTTTACACCGATATCCGCTAGAATTTATTGCAATATGCTTATATACATCTAAATACATCTACAATCTTGGCCAAAATACTTGGGACAAATCATAAAATTGCACTACTTCGGTCTTTGATTACGTGCCCCCCGCTCCCCCTTCTCAAATTTGCTTGAATCAAACGCCTTTCGACCTTCTCAACATTGAAGTAGGGGGAAGGGGGGATTAGGAGACTCTAAACGTATGTTTTCTCCTCGATATTTTAGGAAACATCATGAAGACACTGAAATTTGCCTGCGTCCCAGCTTCTTTTGGCCAGGATTGTCTGAAAATGATTGTTAACAAATAATACCTCATAGCTTGAGAACCCATAGAGATTTCTGTGTGAAATTTTAACACCGTCATCCCCAACACAAGAAGTGAGTTCTCAGCTATCTATGCCGAAATAGGCGTTGTTCGTTAAATTCGCTGAGCACCTTCTTAAAAATGGGCGTGGCAAAATTGCTGCAATTTTCACTCACATAAAGATTCCCTTATAAAAAGTGACATACATTAGGATTCTGAGCTTTCTTCCGCTATCGTAAGATTGTGTACTCCGCTGCTCTTTGAGGGTGACTTATCATTGCAAGAAAGCTTTTGGGCTCATTGTTTGAGGTCCGGTTTCTTGTGAATTCTTCGGTTCTCACAACGGCGCTCCACAGAAAAATGCCCCATAATTTTGGGATAAGTCACGCTTTTTTGGCAAATTCATCTGATTCCACATTTTAACATCAAAGTCTTCCTATTCATGCAAAAAAACCAAGTAAAAATTGCCTGGAAGGTGGAAATGTCACGGCGCTCCAAAATTAAAAAACTTAAAATAAACAGTTCCGGATAAGTTTCTTTTGAACTCTATTGAGAACCGTCAGAAATCATATTTCACGAAAATATCGATGCAAATACTGCTATAGGCTAATAAAGCTCATTTTTCTCATTAAAATGAGACAAAATTTGTTAGAATAGGGCAAACGTTGCCGACGTTATTAATGTTTAAAGTAGGGAGCGGCGTTGACAAATTTGATCCCTTTCTCAATTTTCCAGACAGTGCAAATCCGCCTTGCTGCTATGCAACAGGGATATTCTTCTTCAACAAAAAGTTGTGGATTACAATTCATCGGGCACAATAGACCATTCCATGCCGTCCAGGGTGAATGCAAGTTTGGTGGAGCGAATTTAATCTCATTGAAAATGAATGAATAGTTAGAGAATTGGCTAACGGTACATTTGAAAATAAGACAATAGTACTGCGGAGGCGCAGAATTTGCACTGATTCAAAAGGAACTTTGTTTTCAGTTCTCTTTGATAACTGTGATGTTTTCAGGCGAAAATCATTCGCAGGTTTCGTGCACAAGAGGAGTTTCGCTGAACGTCATGGGAAAATTTTGCATAATTTGATGACGTCATAGTTCTGATGGATGAACCAGTAACAATGAAAACATTAACATCTGAAGTACTCTGGAGTTAAGCCCACAGTTAGTGGCTATCCATTCATAGTGAAAGAAATTTTCTGATACAAGTAGATTTGGATTCATAGAAACATATATGATAGGTAGTGAAAGCAATTTTTCAGACTGTCTGAAAATGATTGTTAACAAATAATACCTCATAGCTTGAGAACCCATAGAGATTTCTGTGTGAAATTTTAACACCGTCATCCCCAACACAAGAAGTGAGTTCTCAGCTATCTATGCCGAAATAGGCGTTGTTCGTTAAATTCGCTGAGCACCTTCTTAAAAATGGGCGTGGCAAAATTGCTGCAATTTTCACTCACATAAAGATTCCCTTATAAAAAGTGACATACATTAGGATTCTGAGCTTTCTTCCGCTATCGTAAGATTGTGTACTCCGCTGCTCTTTGAAGGTGACTTATCATTGCAAGAAAGCTTTTGGGCTCATTGTTTGAGGTCCGGTTTCTTGTGAATTCTTCGGTTCTCACAACGGCGCTCCACAGAAAAATGCCCCATAATTTTGGGATAAGTCACGCTTTTTTGGCAAATTCATCTGATTCCACATTTTAACATCAAAGTCTTCCTATTCATGCAAAAAAACCAAGTAAAAATTGCCTGGAAGGTGGAAATGTCACGGCGCTCCAAAATTAAAAAACTTAAAATAAACAGTTCCGGATAAGTTTCTTTTGAACTCTATTGAGAACCGTCAGAAATCATATTTCACGAAAATATCGATGCAAATACTGCTATAGGCTAATAAAGCTCATTTTTCTCATTAAAATGAGACAAAATTTGTTAGAATAGGGCAAACGTTGCCGACGTTATTAATGTTTAAAGTAGGGAGCGGCGTTGACAAATTTGATCCCATTCTCAATTTTCCAGACAGTGCAAATCCGCCTTGCTGCTATGCAACAGGGATATTCTTCTTCAACAAAAAGTTGTGGATTACAATTCATCGGGCACAATAGACCATTCCATGCCGTCCAGGGTGAATGCAAGTTTGGTGGAGTGAATTTAATCTCATTGAAAATGAATGAATAGTTAGAGAATTGGCTAACGGTACATTTGAAAATAAGACAATAGTACTGCGGAGGCGCAGAATTTGCACTGATTCAAAAGGAACTTTGTTTTCAGTTTTCTTTGATAACTGTGATGTTTTCAGGCGAAAATCATTCGCAGGTTTCGTGTACAAGAGGAGTTTCGCTGAACGTCATGGGAAAATTTTGCATAATTTGATGACGTCATAGTTCTGATGGATGAACCAGTAACAATGAAAACATTAACATCTGAAGTACTCTGGAGTTAAGCCCACAGTTAGTGGCTATCCATTCATAGTGAAAGAAATTGTCTGATACAAGTAGATTTGGATTCATAGAAACATATATGATAGGTAGTGAAAGCAATTTTTCAGACAATCTTGGCCAAAATACTTGGGACAAATCATAAATTGCACTACTTCGGTCTTTGATTACGTGCCCCCCGCTCCCCCCTTCTCAAAGAATCAAATGCCTCTCGACCTTCTCAACATTGAAGTAGGGGGAAGGGGGGATTAGGAGACTCTAAAGGTATGTTTTCTCCTCGATATTTTAGGAAACATCATGAAGACACTGAAATTTGCCTGCGTCCCAGCCTCTTTTGGCCAGGATTGTATATACGCTCTATTCACTCCTATCTACTATAAACACGCTTTTACACCGATATACCCTATAATTTACTGCAATATGCTTGTATACATCTATATACATCTATATACGCTCTATTTACGTGTATCCACTATAAACACGCTTTTACACCGATATTCCCTAGAAATTACTGCAATATGCTTATATACATTTATATACATCTAGATACCCTCTATTCACTTGTATCTAGTATAAACACGCTTTTACACCGATATCCCCTAGAATTTACTGCAATAAGCTTATATACATCTATATACATCTATATACGCCCTATTTACTTGTATCTACTATAAACACGCTTTTGCACCGATATCCCCTTGAAATTACTGCAATATGCTTATATACATTTATATACATCTATATACGCTCTATTTACTTGTATCCACTATAAACACGCTTTTACACCGATATCCCATAGAAATTACTGCAATATGCTTATATACATTTATATACATCTATATACCCTCTATTCACTTGTATCTAGTATAAACACGCTTTTACACCGATATCCCCTAGAATTTACTGCAATAAGCTTATATACATCTATATACATCTATATACGCCCTGTTTACTTGTATCTACTATAAACACGCTTTTGCACCGATATCCCCTTGAAATTACTGCAATATGCTTATATACATCTATATACATCTATATACCCTCTATTCACTTGTATCTACTATAAACACCCTTTTACACCGATATCCCCTAGAAATTACTGCAATTTGCTTATATACATCTATATACATCTATATACCCTCTATTCACTTGTATCTACTATAAATACGCTTTTACACCGATATCCCTAGAATTTACTGCATTATGGTTAATTACATCTATATACATCTATATACATCTATATACCCTCTATTCACTTGTATCTAGTATAAACACGCTTTTACACCGATATCCCCTAGAATTTACTGCATTATGGTTAATTACATCTATAATTTCAGAGATACCATAAACCCTATGTGCCCAACAAGCGATGGCATTGAAGACACGGAGCCCTCCTTTTGATGTTCAACAACAAAATCTTCTCGCTGGTAATTGTTGATTATTACGACCATATGTACAAATCACCAATCTTTGAAATCATTCTTTGACGCAGCTTTTATTGTATGGTAATCAAGACCTTTCCAATGAGTTGAACAGAAATTTACTCCAATTAACTTTGCGCTTCATCCACGAAACTGGTCGGTTTGATTAAGATCTATTGAGAATTCAGCCATGTACAAAGCAATCACCAAGTCACGTATCGTTAGTGTTTCTTTTCTTTTCCTTGTAAATTCTGTTTCACATCAGATGGTCAGTCAGGCATTTTACTTACGTAAATCTACATCAAGTGAGTTGCACTCGTTGCATCAACAAATTCATCGCAACACTGACCTGACATCTTGAGTGAAACTGAATCTGGTATAGTATCCTTTAATTCATAAATGTTCGTAGTGTGATTGTATACGGTTTAACGTTTCGGGTTTATAGATATTGGCCATGGGGTAGTCATAGTTTTTCGCTCCGCATGGTATCGTACCTGTAGTGTCGTATAGTAAATAGAATTAGGTATAGTAGAATGTAAAGTATCTTGTAAAATTTAATATTTAAATAAAGAAAAATTAGTATGAATCCTGCAGATATCCGATTTCCTTCACAACAAAACAATATGAGAAGTAAACGTAACTAAATCACAAAGTAAATAATAACAAAATTGTGGGTGTACATGGGGTTAAAAAATTAACCCCTCCTCCCTACCTCGCATTTAACGCCATCAGCTCTCCTCGCAAGTACGTTTTTCTCCAATTGTTTCCTCCTCGCATCACAAAAATTAGTAAGTTTACTCGATGTCACAACGAAATGAATCTAACAAATCAAGGACACGCTAAAGTCCGGCGTAAAATCAAAAGATTTGAAAATGAGACTTTTGGATGTGCCTTTAACTAGATCCAAAATAAACTTGCAACCAACATGTAAATCTTATGTAAACAGACGTTTTCATACTGAAACATTTTTGGAAAGAAATATCCGTCGGATATAAATAAAATACATTTATGTTTCTCTCTTTTTCTTCTTTGGCAGATAATAATCATCACCCTTTTGTTTCCCTTTTTTCTCTTGTTCTCTACTTGGTTTATCTTTTAACTCCACAGACCCATAGAAGCGTTTTTCAGATTAAAGGGGGGCACTACTTCGCGCTGAAGGCGCAAAGACTACAGGGGTCCGCGGGCGAAGCCCCCGGAAAATCTTCTCGGCCGCTGCCGTCTTTTCTTTTGACAACGCCCTTCTGTGCATTGCTGAAAGGGCATTTTATGCTCAGAGGTCCTGGAGAAAATATAGGAAATTTACGAATCCAAATATATATCAAACAGGCTAGCTAAAATCAAAATACCACAGGATAAGGATACTTTGTCAAGACTGTTGTGTAAGATTGACTTAATATTTGACTTATTTGATTTACAAAACTCATCGTGAATTCTCGTGAGCAGCGGTGATTAGAGTAAATTTTAAGTGGGAATACATCGAAATATGGGGTCTGGGGGCAGGGCCCCCAGGAAAATCTTTAGGGCCACGCCCTTTACTTTGGCTGAGAATGCATCTCCTAATATCATGCTTGCTATTAGCGACAAGTAACTTTTATAGTTTTGTGACAGTTATCCTATGCACGAGTAACATTTTTGAAGAAACATCCTTGACTTTGGCTTACAATGCATCTCCCAATGTTATGCTTGCAATTGGCGACAATGAAAATTTGATAGTTTTGTGACAGTTATCCTATCAATTGGAGAATGAGGAAAATTTTTGAAAACACATCCTCTACTTTGGCTTAGAATGCATCCCCTGATTCCATATTTGCCAGTGAAAGATTTGACATTCTTACCCAGATTCTTACCCAACCTATACCGGGTGCGCCAAAATATACTATGCACGTTTGGCAGGCCACAATAAATCATACACTGGACCAATTTTAAAGATTTATGACTTAATCTTTAGCAGAAAGCCTGAATTAGATTCTAAGACTGTGGCAAATTTTTCCGTTTTCAATTTTTAGAGCTAGAAGCGAGTTTCTTAAAATGTTCGTTTTCGAGAACATTGAAAACGATCAAAAAACGTCGATCAAATTTTAAAAGATTCAACATGAATTAATAAAGAGAAAATGTTTTCAGGGGGATTTAGGGGTTTAGTACAAACTCTCGTATAGCAGATTACAATTAATCGATTTCTAAATCGCAAATTACCACGAACAAGTTTTCTCTTTGTCCATTGATGTCGATTCTTTAGAAAACATGATCGATGATTTGTGATCGTTTTCAGTGTTTTCGAAAACTAACATTTTAGGAGACTCGCTTCTAGCTCTAAAAACTGAAAATGAAAAATTTTTCAAAAACTCCAAGTATCTAATTCAGGCTTTCTGCCAACGATTAAGTCATAAATCTTCAAAATCGGTCCAGTGTACAATTTATTGTGGCCTGCCAAACGTGCATAGTATATTTTGGCGCACCCGGTACACCGCGGTACACGCTATGGAATATATGCGCCTAAATGGGTGGATGATCCTATACTGGGTGGGCTACGATCTTATACTGGGTGGGTTATGATCTTATACTGGATTGGTTATTATACCCAGCTTTTTTCTCCTCGGTTTTCGAGGAATCTCGAGTCGGACCATCTTTCGACAACAGTACCAAGAGTAATCTGTGCAACTCATCACTGAACTTTTGAAGGCTCGTTTCCATACAAATGATACTTTGCAGCGCTGTGCGCAAAGCAGCGTAATTGGGTCAGATTTCGGGCAAGAAATTCTGACCACATGTCTTCAAATCATTGTTCCTCCTCGCTTTTTAATGCAAAGGAACCTGAGCTCCTCGATTTTCAATCTCTAAACTTATTTTTTCCTCGCACCTCATTGATTTAAGCAATTTTTTGGGATTCCTCCCTCGCACGAAAAATGCCAATCCTCGGATCCTCGGGGTTAAAAAGTAGCCTCCTCGCTTCCTCATTCTCCTCGGACTTAAGCCATGTACACCGACAAAATTACCCGACTTTTTGCCCACATCGATGTTGAAAAGGGGCACTACCTGAGACAAAAAGGACACTATTTGGTTTGTTGTAGAATTTTGGGGGGCGCGTGCCCCCAGTGCCTCCAGTCCCTATGTCTCTGGTGTCGCTACATCTATTGTAATAGTTCTGATGCATATCAAGAAATCTGGTCTACTTCATCAAGAGGGGCTTGTTATTTGGCTACTGCCATTTCGATATAAACTAGATCGTGCATTAAACAGTTGCAATTGCAAATAAATATTCTCTTGCTTTGAGGCACGCTACGTGCATAATCTCATTCTTTTCAAGTTTGTGTTCGTATAAAGAATAGAGCATAGAAAACGAAACGATCAGATAAGTTTGTATCTGAGATGCCACCCTCTACATACGTTTGCAGGTGGTTGGAGCAATCCGTCGAGGAAATGATAAACGCTTTTTTTACCAGATTACGATATTAAAGATAAATCTACTGCATTATTGAAGTTTAAATTATTTTCAAACGCAAAATACGGATTTCTTGGCCCCGAAGTCGAATTTGCTACAATAGTACGTTATCAGCGAATACGTTATCAGCGAACACTGTTTCCTTTCTCAAGAACCCACTCACGTTTCTTACCCAATCATGAAAGTAAAATACTCAGAATTGTGCATGGGTATAAACAATTTTGGGCTTACTTAACTGTATATATTTATGTACGTATGTTAAATTTCGCTATACCGATTAAAAAAAATTAATGAATTTAGGAGGGAAAAACAGACTAATTACTAACAATAAATAAAAGCGTTCTAAGTCTAATTACAGGTGCATAAAATGATATAATACAATAATCTAAGTATAAAAGTTGGAGTTGTAATCTAAAAATCACCCCTGGTTTAATTGGCAGGGATAGCATTAAAAAGGTCAGTGCGACTTTGTTTCCATAATGGTCCCTCCTGAGGTGTCTTTGAAAGAAAAAATTTACGAAAGAAAAGAAAACAATATGTATGTCTCAAATGTTGAGATTCAATACTGCTTTCTCAAAGATTGTATCGCCTCTAAAATGTAAAATCCATTTCATTTTTTAAAAAAGTAGGTAATGTATTTCAAAGCTCTATGGGAGCCTCACCTCATCTATTCAAAGGATTTAGACCTGAGCTGCCGAATTGTACCCTGGATAGCAAATACACTGATAACCCTTGCTGGCAACAACATCTCAAAACAATGTTTTTGAAGAATCAATGTTTAGACATTGCTCATGTACGTTACGAGTAATATGATACAGTAAATAAGCGAGACCAAAGTAAACCACAAGATCCTTTTGGATGATTACAAAGTCCGTCCTGAGCTAAGCAAGCATAATAAGGAAATCTGAATATTGATTTCTTCATAACCCCAAATGATCGTTGATGCTGTTTTAGCTACATTCAGAGAGATGAGTGTTGCTTCTAAAGTCACCTTCATCAACAGAAAATAAAGCGCCTTGTATAAGGACAAGAATCGCCTGAAAAGCAATATTTTGATCTTTATGTCAAACGAGGATGATACGCAAAAAATCAAAAGTCATTACCCCTAGTTTGCTTAGTCTCTGCATGAAACTATTGGTGCATCTGTATCAAATTAGATGTCATGTCAGATTTACGATAACGCAAAATTACTTATGTTTATGCAGAACCCTGCAGAAGGTTTCTATCCGTGGGCATCTAGTTTGAGACAAGCATTGACGAAAATAACCTATGTGCAGAATCATATGCATGAAGATGTTTTGGTTTAGTGTGATCGCGTCCCTTCCCTTAGTCAATGGCGCCATTGTTTGCTGGGATTCTGCACCTTTCCTCTCAACGTCACCTGCGATGATTGCATCCGTTGCTGTATTAGACGGGGGTCCTTCTAGCCTCTGTGCAGGCTCTCGGTTACACAATCCCCTAAAGTTGACTTATTTGCATAATGAATACTATCAATAAGTGGCTAATGATGCGTTCGTTCTAGAAAACGATTGTTTTAACATAATTAAGCTGCTAATGAAGTCAATTTGTTGTTGTGCCAGGGTAAACATCAAGGTGATTTATCCATCTTATAGTGTCAAATCTGTCCAACATGAAATAAGCCGACGTCAAATATTACTATTAGATCGCGGTCCCGGGGGGGGTACTCAAATTGTGACCTGACAGGGGGGTCCAGTCGGGGTTAAAGAGGGCCAAAGCAAAAATTTTGAAAAATACCCTCAAATGGTAGTATCTTTTTATAGAAGCCCCCAAATGGTAGTTCGTGGACCAAAAATTGGGCCATTTGGAAGCCTCTGGTAGCAAAATTTTCTGCAGTTTTTCAAATTTTCTATTGTAAAAACTGATTGAACAAAGCAAAA
This sequence comes from Aurelia coerulea, assembly GCA_039566865.1. Classification (NCBI taxonomy): domain Eukaryota; kingdom Metazoa; phylum Cnidaria; class Scyphozoa; order Semaeostomeae; family Ulmaridae; genus Aurelia; species Aurelia coerulea. The sequence goes on from CM076954.1 coordinate 9,790,604, forward strand.
ACACTTCAAAATTCAATGATAATTACTGCTGCAACGACAATATTGATGTGCGGAAGAGCCTACTGAGTTGAAATCTTATAACTGACCAAGAATCTTGGAATACCCCCAATTGGTAGTATATGTTTGACAGAGAGGGCCATTTGGTAGCCACTTCGCAAGACCCTCAAAGTGACTGGACCCCCCTGTTAGGCCATAATGGAAGTACCCCCCCCCGGGATCGCGGTAAACTTTTGTCTTGTATGCGCTTTCTGCGCGCTTTCTTTATTTCAGTGCCAACTAGCAGAGATAAAACGTTAATTAATTGTTTAACGAGCGTGACGGACTTTCTTTCTTTCTTTCTTTCTGACTGACCTGGAGCCCCCTCTTAGATTACAAAGTTGGACTTTGTAATCAAAACTGCTCAGTGCTTCCTTTATCAGACTTATCAAAATGAATAGTTTCTCAACTGATATTTTCCCAGTACTAGCCTAGAGTTCCTTATTTTTTGGCGAACTGAGAGTTGGGTTTCTTATGAGGGCAGTTCTTATAAAAGAAATACGTGTATCACAGCACCAAGGTTCTAGATTTCCGATAAGTTCTGCTCATCACAACAAAGCGACGAAACTCGTTCCTTCCAGCCAGGGATAGCGCCAGCGGGGGTGCTAGGGGGGCAGGAGCCCCCTCCAAAATTTCACTCAGCCCCCCCCCCATCGGCACTTAAATTTTCGACATTTTCTATGCACTGTCGGCATTTTCATAACCTAAACCTCCAAATTTCTTTGCTGCGTTGTCATCTCAGTGAGCTTGAATTGAACTCGTTCATAAAAAATTTCTCGCTGTGGGCACTCTGACAGTATTTGCCCCCCCCCCTAGCATTTCTTCCCTGGCGCCATCTCTGCTTCCCGGGGGGACTACTTAGTATAATTTGCTGACGGGATGTGCACTCCTTTCCGGGTATCGTTTTCGCCTCTTTTTTCTAACGTCGGGTATCAAAAGAAGGCAATCTTTCTAAAGCCGGACGTCAAAAGTGTTATTTCATTGTTTTTCGACGAAATTTTACGTTTTGGGATATGCTTTTCGCCGATTTTCTCTAAAGCCGGCTATCATTTCAAGGGAAAATTTCTAAAGCCGGGTGAAAATTCTTTTTCTTGGAGTGCACATCCCCGTACAATTGAAATTCAAGTACACCCCCCGGGCTCTGCTTCCAGCTCACTTCGCTCGCTGTTCGGCATGACGAGCTCACGAGCAGGACTTGGGGCCACGCTTGGGGCAAGTCTAGAACTTTCTTGCGGGAGGTGCTTGAATTGAACTGCGCTTACACTCGCATAGTATATGTTGGGAGAATCCATCTGCAATCCATCCAAAAAACCGCAAGTTGTTGACAAGGTAAAAGGATGCAACTAGGCTATCTACTAGCTTTTGGGGTTTCACGTACAGTAGTTGTGAAAACAAACAATATGGAACTATGGCCTCCAGCTCCAACATTCAGCATGCATAATGTATTGGATAAGGGCGCCTCTAGTTTGTTCAGTTTTGGTTTTTGTAAAATCTCACTTTTGGTATCATCAAGAGCAGGATACTTCAAGAGAATCAAATCAACTAGATAGAAATATTGAGGCATGATCATTAGAAAATATCATGAGAGGGTTTCTTGGGGTTTGACAAGAAACATAAAAAAAGTGGATACTAGGCTGAATATGATTCTGAGTTGAATCTCATTCTCCTTCTGAATATGAATCTACGTCCGAATGGTATATGCGGGCAACAAGCAAGGAGCACAACAGCAGAGAAGTTGTGGATGGCGCCAAATCCAGTCTTTTATCAACAAGGTGATGTATAAATTCTTTCATAACTTACACTTTCTTTCATGAATGTATGAATTGTAGTTCCAATGTGGCAGGGCACAGTACCTCCGCTTTCCCCACTTTGCTCGTCCTTTCCCCCCACATTTCTTACATAATCTTCCCCAACCACACCAGGCATTTGTGTAAAAATATTTGGTTCTACTTCTACTTGAATAATTGACTACTTCTTAAAGAAGGTTGTGTCAATATAGAGAAAAAAGAAAAATTATAGACAATAAAGGAAAAGGGAAACACATCATAGCACAACATCACACGACACCCCTACATGCAACTTTGGAGCATGAAAATCAGTGAAAATCTGAGGTGAATGAAACATAAGGCTAAGAGCTTGACATGTGATGGTGAAGGTGAAGTTGCGTTTTTCAGCGCCAAGCGCTGGGATCGCAGATATAGAACAGACCTAATCAAGTCTGGACTCCTTGTCATGACGTTCAAGTGGTGGTACCACTACCGGGTATTGAACCCACTCCATTCCACCTGACTGTTCTAGCTGCAAGTCAAAGGATTACCACACCACACCACCTTCAGTGTCATATCATCAAGGACCCCTCTGCATGTGAAATACCTAAAAAATCAACCAGTGGCGTCGTGGGAGCATGATTTTAGGGGGGGCCAAGGGTCAGAATTTTCCGACAAAGAGACATTTTTCCGACAAAAATTAAGCAGGAATATAATGTATAAAAAGTGGCAAAATGTCTCAGAAATTTTGTCACATAAAAGTTCCATAATAGTGAAGAATTGTTCAAAGGGACGCAGCAGTCCTGTTAAGAGGCGATTCTTGTTGGAGGTGAGGCTGTTGTCGAGACTTGATTGGTGTTGGAGGTGAGGCTGAAGCTAGATGCGCAAGGAGGGAGGAAAACTGGGGGTCTGGGGGCTTGCCCCCGGGAAAATTTTCTGTGACCACGCCCTTTAGATCGTTGCAAAACGCCCCTATTTTGAAGAATCTACTATTTGTTTTTGATGGGAAATTTCGAAAAAAAGGACCTCAGTAGCACTGAAAAATAGATCGTTTTCAAATTTTAGATAACAACGTGATAGCTTGATATTAATCTTCATTTCTATAATCATCCAATCACAGAAACTAAAAGTAATCCCATCTTAGTAATCATTTCCACCTTCCTCAACAATATTCACTTGTGCAAATTCTGACGAGCAACTCATTGAAAGCTTGGTGCACACACCATAAATGCATGACATTTTTTAAGTATGAAACGTGCAAAATAAATTGTAAATTTGTCGTTTTTAGTCACTAAAATGTTTGTAAAACGACCAAATTTTCGGGGGAAAAGTCCAAGAATGTTTTGACCGAAAGCATTTTCTGAAATTTATTCGTCCAAAACTTTTTGCGCCTATGTGTTATTTTTCCAACGGAAAACACACTTCTTTCGATTGAAAAAGGAATTTTTGCAGAAAAACGAACGAGGGAGCTAGTTTTTTGCCGAAAAACCTACTTTTTCATCAAAAACTACGTTTTGCGATCGAAAAAGTGATATTTCATGTACACATTTGGATTGCCATAAAGTAGCTATGTGAGGAAAATGGATTAATTCGATTTTTTTCGATTTTTCCGACAAGGATGAAAAACTGACGAATTTTCCGACAACATTTTCACAGGGGGGGCCATGGCCCCCCCTGGCCCCCCCTGGCCCCCCCCGGCCACGACGCCACTGAAATCAACCTTCAAGTTGAAAAGAGGTTACACTGTTGTCCCATGGTTTGAAATTATTTAAATCATTAATCAATTGTAAAGAATTTAGAACAGGAAAAAATTTATACTTCAAGAGTATTTTTGAAGACTACTTATGAGTTCACCTCTACTGTTTCCTTTGGGAGCCTATTCCATTCTTTAATTGTTCTTGGGAAAAATGAAAAATTGTAATATTGCGGGCCTGTCCCCGGTGTCTCATAGGCTTCTTTAGATGGTCTTGAATTGGATGACTGCCTGCTGTACGCATCTTTCTTTATTTCAACTTGGTTATGATGTATCTGGTAAAACATGACTTGTCCCAGGAGTGGATCCAGCCGAAAATCTGACCTATGCTCAAAGCAGCGCCGAAGGCGCACAGGGGGAAGGTCTATATCCAAACGCCGCAGGCGGATGGATATACAGGGGTCTGATTTTTTGGACCACGCCCTTTTAAGCATGGGAAACGCCCTTTTTACCATGGGAAACACCCTTACAATATCTCCTGTGGTATATCATTTATGGACTAAATTAGGGCTTTTTGCCCGTTGAATAGAAGGTCATATATCAAGCTCTTTTAAAAATGAACAGTAAGATTAATTTTGTTACTTCTACATCTAAATCTATCAGTGATGCAACCACCCCTTTACTTCAATAAAATATATTTCGAATAGCCTACCAGAGCCTGCCCCCCCCCCCTAGTGTTCTTGTCTAGATTCAACAATATAACGAACCTTTCTCAGCTTGTGTGACTTCGTAAAATGCGGGGGCTTACTGAAAAATTGTAAATTAAAAAGTAAAACAAGTTATGCTTACTTCACTGGCCATAAACCATTGGCCCTGGACGTTTGGGTCGCTGGAAACTGTATTATTACAGCAGCCGATTCTAACAACGATGGCCTAAGGCCTATCATCAGCAGCGGTGGTGCTGTGGGTTTCCATCTCTAACAGCTCTTACAAGTTTTCTCGAATAAAATGCAATCCTTCCTTCCTCTCCTTATCTTCTAAGTTTTTATTTACAATGATGCTGTGTATGTTTTGAAGAAACGGGAAACCTTTGCTGCGAACATCCATTTCTTCGAACTTTGACTTTTGACTTTGACCGCCCACTATTTGGTTTTGTAGTCTTAGAAAAATTGCATAAGTCAACTGGAATTTCTATTGGAAACTTGAAGAACAATTGCATAGGTCAACTTTCATTTCTATTGGATTCTTAAACAACAATTGCATAGGTCAACTTGAAATTCTATTGGATAGTTTAACTTGAGCATAAGTCAACTCGGCTTCTCATTTGTTACTTCAAATCCCACCTATGCTCGTGCCCAAACTTTCAGAAGCAGAGCTGACCGCCCATTGGCTTGCAGACCTACGCAGATCAAATGTATGGGAATTACTTCGACAATTTTCGGACCCACCTATGCTCTGGAATATAGTGAAGAAAATGGCAATAATTTCAAGACTATGCTGGCCAGTAGAATATACCGACTTGTATTCGAAGCAAAAACAAAATATTTCAACGCGTAGGCGGAAGCTTAGTCATAGACGATGACATATAAATGAAATCAAATGCACACAAAGAGATACGCTCTTACGCACACAATTCAATGATGATGGATGCAAACAATAAAACGAAATAAAATCTTTCAATGGAAATAATATACTGAATGAGGTTTGCAATACCGAATTGAAGTTTCTGAGAATCTGACTTATGCTTGCGCATAAGTTGCTATAGTCTGGATCCGCCCCTGTGTCCCTGTCTCCTCGAGTGAGTTCCCTTGAAGTTCCTTTGACATTTCATGTACACTGGCATACTTTGTATCTCTTTGTCATGTACCTTGCTGCTTTGTGTTGAATCGTCTCAATCGCATATTTATGTTTTTTCTTTGTGTAAGGATCCCATATTGCACTGCACGTAACTTTTTTATAAGAAACGGTAGGCTCAATTTTTTGAAAGTTAAGAAACAACCCTGCCTGAATTCAAAAAGTTAAGAAACTTTTCTAAATTTGCAGTTTTGATTTTCCTATCACAGTCAAAAAATGTTTTGAAACCGTACAGTTATAGCAACTTTTGGACATTATTTTGAGTGCTAATTATGTTATTTACTTGCTTTGAGATCTTGCTAATTAATTTGGGAACCCTTTAGACAAACAAAATTAACTCTACACTTCTGGCATTTATATACAAGAAACCCATAAGAAACTTTTGGTGGCAAAGTTGCCCAAAAATTTAAGAAACTGCCTACTAGCCCGGACCTTAGTTCCTTATAAAAAATATGTGTAGCGTACTCTAGGGTATGTCTTGCAATAGCTTTGCAAGCCTTTGAAGGTAGATCTTGAGAGTATATTCTAATATTTCTCTTCAGAAAACCAAGTGTTCTGTTTCCTTTATTTACTATGTTTCCCATTTTTTCTCATTGTTGACCCCTGGGCTGCCCAGGGGAGGATCTTGCTAGGGTAGGAATTTAATGAGAACCATATCTTGAATAGAAAACAAATTGTTACCATTTTCAAGCATCAATTTTGTTTGCTCCTCAGGGAAAACACAGAAGTTGGGGACATCATTGTCATCATAGGATTTTAGTGATGGCACAAGACACAGCAAGTGATGGATATGGTAACTTCATTCAAAAGAAAAAGCTTGTTATTTTGTTGCATTCTGATGTTTGCTGCACTGCATATCCTGAAAGTGTTGGATGGTCTTGCAAATACTTAAACCCCTTTTTGAACAATGTTTATAGATCTAAAGAAACGTTTTTTCCATTTATTTGTGATTTATTTCATGCACATATCTATTTGTATTAGAAATTCTAGTGCCTTCAGCAATGATTCGCTGCAATCCTGAGCCAGCATTTACACAAGAACTGTTGGAACCACAGGGGTCTCCAGGAATGTCAGTGAAGACACTGTAGTTTTGATTTCTTTGGTTCCTAGTGACCTGGATTATGAAAACAATAGCTGTGTAATTTGATACATATTACGTCATCATTGCCATCAGCCTGCTTTTATTACAGTTGAAGAATCTTTTGTTATATGAGAGCTCTTATCTCATTGGCTGCCACTTGAACTCACGGTTTTTTCACATCCTGCGCATTGTAACATTAAGATAAGAGGAAGAAAAGCAGAAGGCGGTAGATAGGCAGAACAGATGCAGGGCTATTCACTTCCTGTTCACTGAAAGATATTGCCCATGGAGCAGTGAAAACTCTGGGGCGAAATGTGGGACTTTAACTGGGGAAAAACATGAGCTATCGCCTCCCATTGGCAGAAGAATGTTGACCCGATAGGTGGGAACATTGCTCACTTTCACAAGAGAAATACGTGAATAACCCCGCATCAGCCCCACCTATCCCGGGGTGGTGGGGTCAGGGCAATAAAATGATAGCTGCATTAAAGTTGAATAGGAATTTATGGATCAATGGCTTCTCATTATGTAAAGTAACACCTTAATCTGAGACTTATTCAAAACAAACTTGCTACAAACTGTGTGACTTATTTGCTGCAAAATAGGTGCAAGTTCAATGCCAAACCCACCTTTGACTATATGGGTTCTCACATGTTTTGTTAAGTATCAAATGCTAAAATTTTAAATATGTACAGTATTCATTTAAGATGATAATTATGTGATTTTGGGTCTGAAATGGCACAGTCTCTTTTTCTCATTGATTTCTTCCTCTGAAAAATTGTTTATGAGCCAAGATTCAGTACAGGCCTTAACATGCTAACATGATTTTTATCCCTAAGAATTCTCATTGGAATCATTGTTAAAAAAGAACAGAATCTTCTATATTGCTCACAAATCCTCATCACAATGTACTAATAATTCTTGAAAATTCTTAAGAATTCTTATGGGTTTTTGTCATGTTCATGTCTATAACTGTGTACCATGTGCACATGCGCTATCTTCTGAGTTTCAATTTGCACCTTCACTTTATATCAAGCCTTTTGGTTAATCGTTCCTAAGATGGATATTGACTTGAATTGCAGTGACACATCTTTATGAAGCAAGCCTTTTGGCTAAGCATTCCTCAGATGGATATTGACAGATGGACGTAAATTAAAGTGACACATCTTTGTGAATCAAGCATTTTGGTTAAGCATTCATCAGATGGATACTGACTTAACTTACAGTGACACATCTTTGTGAATCAAGCCTTTTGGTTAAGCATTCCTCAGATAGATATTGACTTAACTTACAGTGACACATCTTTGTGAATCAAGCCTTTTGGTTAAGCATTCCTAAGATGGATATTGACTTAACTTACAGTGACACATCTTTGTGAATCAAGCCTTTTGGTTAAGCATTCCTAAGATGGATATTGACTTAACTTACAGTGACACATCTTTGTGAATCAAGCCTTTTGGTTAAGCATTCCTCAGATGGATATTGACTTAACTTACATTGACACATATTTGTGAATCAAGCCTTTTGGTTGAGCATTCCCTAGATTGATATTGACTTATCTTACAGTGACACATCTTTGTGAATCAAGCCTTTTGGTTAAGCATTCCTCAGATGAATATTGACTTAACTTACAGTGGCACATCTTTGTTTTGGTAAATATTCATGAGGTTCTTTACAGGTTTTTTTTTGTAAGAAACTGGTTTATAGGAAACTAGTACTACGATGACTAAAAATTTAAGAAACTCTAGTACTACGTTGTGTCTAGCACCACAGATACATCAAAGGTGAAGAAGTATGGTGTTCATAACTCTGGAATTTCAGATCATCATTTAGTATATGCAGTGCTTAACCTGCGTAGGCAAATCTCAAAACCAACCATTAAAGAAGTAAGGAACTATAAAAATATCAACCATGATGCTGTAAAGTCAGACTTTGAGCAGACCCCATGGCATATTTGTTCTATATTTGAAGACATTGATGATGCAGCCTGGGCCTGGGAATACCTCTACAAGGAGATAATAAATCATCATGTAAAAGTCAGAAAAGCAAAAGTGAGATCCAATAGCTTACCTTGGATGAACTCTGCTGTGAGAAAACAGATGAACTTGAGGTATAAATTGCTAAAGAAAGCCCAAGCTGATCCATCAAAAGCTGAAAATTGGGTAAACTACAGGAAACAAAGAAACTATGTGACAGCTTTGTGCAGAAAAACAGAAGCTCAATATTGGAAAACGAAATTTGAAAAAACAGGCAACCCAGCAAGTTTTTGGAAAACGGTCAAGGCCATGAATGGTGCACAAAAACAAAAACAGATTGGACCAATAAAGGGGGACAACAATCAAATTCTAACAGCAGATATAGACATGGCAAACTGTTTAAATCTATACTTTTCAACTGTGGGAGAGAAGCTTGCTGAAGCAAACTCGCAGATGTTGCAGACAGAGAATGTAAACCTGAGAACTGAGAACATGCCAGAAGTCCAAGATCTGTTGATAAATGAAGACAAAGTGAAAGAGACAATACGGAAAAAGGTGAAGCCAGGAAAAAGTTGTGGCCATGACAATGTTTTATCAAAGGACTTGTCCTTAGTTGGAGATTTTGCAGCAACTGGTTTATCAGAGATAATGAATAAATGTATTGAAAGATCACAATTCCCATCCCAATGGAAGCTTAGTAAAGTCCGTGCTTTGTTCAAAAGGGGTAGCAGGATGGAAAGGGAAAATCACAGACCGATATCTCTTTTAGGAATTCCAAGTAAGGTGCTTCAGTCAATCATATGTGAAAAAATTGACACACATTTTACCAAAAGTCATCTATCAAGTCCACACCAGTGGGCCTACAAGGAAGGCTACTCTACAGAGCTATTACTGTTGCACCTCACCGAGGTCTGGAAAAATGAAGTGGACAAGGGAAATGTTGTAGGAGTCCTTTTCATTGATTTCAAAAAAGCTTTTGACTCTGTGTGCCATAAAACGTTGAAACGAAAATTGCTAGCATATGGGATAAAAGGTAAACTATATGATATACTTGATGACTACCTCAGAGAAAGGAAGCAATATGTGGTAGTAAATGGACAGTCTTCTGACCACATGGAAGTGAAATATGGGGTGCCCCAAGGCTCCTTACTCGGGCCAAGACTATTTGCTGTGCAAGTTAATGACCTTCCGAATGTACCCAGCAAAGGAACACTAGAGATGTTCGCAGATGATACAGAATATTACTGTGTTGGGAAAACGGTAGATGAAGTGATGTCACTATTGCAAACTGGTATCAGAGAAATATCAGAATGGTGCAAAAGCAATAGTCTAACAATCCACCCAGCAAAATCTGAAATAATGATTATATCAAATAAAAAATTCATTAGGCCTCTATCCCCAGTGAAGCTAGGGGATAACATCATAAAAGTGGTCACTGAATCAAAATGTTTAGGGGTGTCCATTGACTGCAAACTAACGTGGAAATCTCAGGTGGCCAACGCAGCATCAAATATGAACAAGAAAGTTAAGCAACTTAAAAGGTTCCGTTCACTACAACCTGAAGTCCTTGAAAAGATCTATTTCCAGGGTATCCTACCAAGTTGCACCTACGGAATGGCTATTTGGGGAACAGGACCATCCTTGGAACCAATTGAGACAGTGCATAAGAGAGCAGCAAAGATAATACACAAGCTACCTAAATCAACACCTGCAGATAACGTTCTTGAAAAAGCAAATTGGAAAACTGTTGACTATATCTATAAAAGACGTGTAGCATGCCTGACTCACAAACTATACAACAACAAGTGTCCTAATGCCCTGAAAGATTTAGTGACAAAAACAAAATCTCAAAGATCATCTAGGAACAGTTGCAAAGTGGATCTCACCCGATCAAAAACAAATGTTGGCAGAAATTGTTTCAAGCATAGGGCAGCGTTAATTTGGAACAGACTGCCCCCATCAATAACGATTCAGGAAAATTATGAAACATTTAAAAGAAAACTATCAGAAAATAGCAAAATATTAGATAGCATCTCCTTTGGACAAGCATCCACCATATCGTATACTGACTCAAATTTTATCTACTTTTAAACTTAAGAAACCATTCATGTAAATTAGAAATATTTATTAATCTAAGCTATTTAAAACTTTTAACCTTTACTTAATTAGCAGGTCCACATCAGCGAAAGCTGCCATTTAGATGACCTGCATTGTTAAATAAATAATGTATGTATGTATGTATGTATGTACCGTATGTACGTTCAAGAACAATTAAGAAACTCTAAAATTTTATTTCTAGAATGAGAGTCGGTAGATCACTGATCACGGTTCGCGTGGCAGTGCGTTTGTAAATATCAAGCTTTGACTGCAAAAAAATTATAACTTTTTGCCTTAATGTGCATGGCTTATTCGTAGTGACAATATCATGCAAAATCACAGCCCTTTGTCGATAAGAAGGCCCAACTTCGAACCATAACACAATTTTAGACCCCAAAAAATAAGAAAATAATTAAGAAACTTTTACCACTAAAACACTGCAATTTTGATGCGAAATTAAGAAACTTTTAGTACTAGCTAAGTGCTCATCCAAGTTTCTTATAAAAAAACCGTGTAATCGATTCTCAGGGGCAAATTACTTCCTTAAAGTCTCGAACACCTGCAGGGAGCGAGGGGTACTCTATGAAAGTCTCGTACACCTTTGCCAAAAATCCGTTTGTTTTCAAGAAAAGTCTTTAAAGATCCTATTGTTTGAAAAAATCTCATACGTCCTTTCGAAAGAGTGATTCACTACACCCCTCCTGAAGGGGGCCTACCTACAAAAATCAAACTGTCATAAGCGTACGGGATAAATTTGAGGGAGGGGCTGCCCGATAAAGAGTCCAACGATGTTTACGCCAATTTCTGCAAAACTTTTAAATGTTACGAGGCCGTGCTCCCTTCCCCCTTTAAAATGTTTGAATTGTTTCGACAAGATAGAAATGCGTTGCGAGTTTTTATAATTGTTTTTAGCACGGTTTCTTAACTTTCGAAACTCAAGCCTATGGGAAGTTGTTGCCATAGAAATGACTGCACTGCATAGAGAAACTCAGATTCCAGGTTCAAAATATTGATCATTTTTGGCTTCAGGCAATGAATCTGTAACAATTCCATTACATTGCACTCATAAGTTGTTTCAAGTAACAGAAACGGCTAGCTCCATGTTTCGAAAAAAAACCACACCCTACCTGAATTTGGAAAGCAAAGAAACTTTTTGCACTTAAAAATGTTTTGACAATGCACAGTGATAGCAACTTTTCTGACATTGTTTCAAGTGCAAGTTATGTTACGGTATTATACCACTGGCATTAAAAATTCTTTCCAGTCCAAACACATCAAAACATTTTAAAGGGATGAGCAAACCGTGTGATCAATTGTAAGGGGCAAATCACTCCTCTGAAAATCCAATAAGTAAGGAAAAGGCTTCAAAGAGTTTTCTTGAAAAGAATCGAATGCTCCATAAGATTTTCTGAAAGTTTGCCCTTTGAGCGAATGCGAATCGATCAGACAACCTCAGGAATATTTTGCGAACAGCAAAACAAGCAAGAAGTTCCTTTGGATTCCAAGACAAAAGTTTTCCAGTACTCAGCAATACGATATTTTGGCGATCTTCGTTGTTTCAGAATCATATTATTTCTGTTATCAAGCCTGTTGGTTAACCATTCCTTGGATGCACATTGACTTGAATTATATATCTTAAAATTCGTCAATCTTCCAACCAGTTTCCTGTAGATATAATGTACTTTGAACACGCTTTGAGTTGGGTGTTTGAAAGAAAATGTATAAAAACTAGATTAAATTTTGAAATGAAGGTAGGTTGAAATATCCGTGGGAGAAGGGAGAAACTGAAATTCTTTGAAGGGAGAAACAAGAAATCATCACATTTTTGGGGAGGGGCAAAAATATCATGTGCGAGCTATGAAGGAATAAAGTGATTCGCCAAAACTCTATTTTGGCTACCAGTTAAGTATGAAAATGATACAACACATAAAACCAATAGGCTATAACGGCTTTTGGCTTTATAGCTTAACAAAACACATGCAAAAAGCATTTGGCCACTAAACGCCACTGACCAGTCGTGAACATACGAAATTTCAATTGCAGAGCTAAGCTCTTCACTATCACTTAGTCAATACCTTATTGCCCTTAAAAGATTATTGGCTAATATAATGTCACCTGACTGATTCAAATGAACGTCGTCACAGAGATGGCGTCCAACATCGATGCTCTCATTGTCTATATACGTAATTCTATCAGAATAACACATGTCATACAGCACATGGTTTGTTCTGCCTCTCTTTACGTCCAGTGAATCGGCACGCGGTATGAGGCCTGACACCATGACTTCATTATCATCCGTTTTCAAGGACTTTGCCAGGTCGATAGTGCTAGACGCAATTTCAACCTCGGATTTTGAGCTTCGTAAATCGTTCGTACCAGCGTGGAGAATAATACACTCTGGCTGATGCTGGGCAGATGGGATGCAGTAGCTTTCCATACACTTAACTGTGGCACCCGAAAACGATTTAACATATACATTCTCTTTATTGCCCAGGCATCTCTTCATTTCTCTACCCTTGATGTTTCTTAAAATTGAGTCTCCAAGAATTGTCGTGCTACGCCGATTTTTGTAGGTTTTAGGCGATTGGGCCTTGTTGGTTGTAGGATTGTTGTTGCTTTGGTTGCCATTTACTTGTTTGGCCTTTGCAGAAAATCCACCGCTATTGGGGCCATCAGGATCTGCAGAGGTTGCAACAGCAAGTGTGTCTTGAGCAGCTTTTTTGGTATTTTGATTGGTGCTTGACACTGCTGCGCTTGACACTGCAGCGCTTGACACTGCAGCGCTTGATTGTGATGTCAAGATTTCCTCACTGACATTGACTTTTTGGGACTTCAACTTCTTTTTGCCTGGCTTTTTCCTGCCTTTACTTGGGCTGTTGTTTTCTTTCGCCTCGATATTTCCCACTTCAATACTCTCATAAACAATAGGAAGACCCTCGGCTTTGTGGGATTTTTCAATAGAGCCGCTTTGTTTTGAGGAACCAGTAACACAAGAGTTTGTATTGCTCTTGGTTGTAAATTGTAATAAAAATGATAGCAATAGTGATAATAATAAGAACACAACTGTTAAAAATCTGGAACGTTTCGATTGAAAATCTTCGCCAGCACTACTTTTTAAGGACAACCGATAATTTATACTGTGTGGTAAACGACCAAAATTAAATTAAAAATGAACTAAAATTACATTTCACTACAAAAAACCCTATCCCTAGTAAACCTGCATCTATAACCTGGAATTAAAAACCAAGTGGGAATGAAAATCACGTTTTATTTCAAACTGTTTTTGGCGTAAACAAGAAAATGAAATGGTTGGCACATTAGCAAATGTTCACCCTGGAGGATCAAATTAATCACAGATCAAATCTCCAAAGGATTCAACTGGCAACTCCACGGCCTTCCCATTTGACCTTTCAACGATTAGCAAATTACCGAACCTTGAATGGCTTGATAGGTGATTCCACCCTACCATCACATGCAAAGAAGCATGACGCCAAATAAGAAGACCACAGAGCACCGCCAACCGAACCCCCCCCCCCCCCCCAGAGAAACCAGATTCAATGGCAGGTATTAGGCCACGCGCCCACGCGGCCACGCCACACACAAGCATATCGAGTTCTACATCTGCAGCCCGTTCATTCATTTCATTTTTTTTTCAGTTTAAATTAATTATACACGAAATCCCTTCAGCTCTAATACTACATAAAGAAAAGTCTTACAAAATTAATATCATATACATATGAAAAAGACAAGTCCGGAGCCGGTACGACCGACGACAAAACACAAGACAAAACCGCCACGAATGACGCACGACGCATCCCCCCACTGCCCGTCCTCTCCCCGCGAAATCACGCTCCCAAATAAGCAACGCCCATCCGAACACGCAACCCCACAAGGAGAAAGCGAAAAACAGCGGAAAAAAGCACCACACATCACCCACAGCAGCACCATCCCGCACCCCGCCATCAATCACACCAACCCCGGACCTGTCCTTTAAAATGGCATTGCTGATCTTCCAGGGAGTCGTGTTTATATTGGCTTTCAGCTCATCAAGTGTGTTTTTAGTTGTTTTTTGAATTGGCACAAGGTAGGAAGCTCCCTAATACTTATAGGGATTTCATTCCAGACCTTAAGAGCTGAATAGGAAAATTCTTTTTTGGCATACTCCAGATTGTACCTCGGAATCTGAAGATCTCTACAGAATCGAGTGTTATAGCTTGAGTATTGGGATCTTCGTTGGAATTTGTTCCAGAGATTTTCCGGGCAGAGTCTGTTCATGATCTTATAGGCCATAACGGCACGATCAAACATGACAAGTTGTGCAGCGTGAGGGAAATTATTTGACCATTCGTCTTTAATCCTTGACGATTCGATCATGGAGACGGCTCTGTCTTGAAGACGTTCAAGGGATTCCTTTTTTGAATTTGAGAGGCTATCCCAAATAACATCTGCATATTGCATGTGACTTTCTACAAGAGCACGTTAAACATTGCTTAACTGAGATTGTGGGAGGGTGTTTTTCAACTTTTTTGAAGATGCAAGACCTCCATGAACTTTGCCTTTGACAGTTTTGAATTGTTCTTCCCAGTTGAGCCCTTCATCTACAATGACTCCAAGTGATTTGGTTTTTTTCACTCGTTTAATATCTGAGCTATTAAGTCTCAATGTTTCATGTATCTCGACTTTATTAGTTCTACGAGGGTGTCCAATTATCATATACTCTGTTTTTTGAGGATTGGCACTTAATTTATTTAACCTCATATATTCAGAAATATGGGTCAATTCCTCTTGAGCCTTATGAACTAGTTCTTCGATATTCATAGATGTTAAGGTCACATGAGTATCATCAGCGTACATACCCGCCTTAGAAACTTTCAAACATTTTTCAAAGTCATTTAGGTTAAGAAATTTGACCCTTGGCTAAGAAATTCCCAGCCAGTATTGCCAAAATAATTGAGAATTGATTTCTCCCATCATTCTTCCACCGGAAATTGATTAAACTCAAAAATAACCGTTATTATAGTATCAAGACGGTTTTTTTCTGTTTTTCCTTTTTTTTCTCATAATTCTCATTCGTGTTAGTGTTAAAAAATTCGTATGAATTTCAATATCGCTGAATGTTAGCTTGTCAGAGGCAGCGGGCACCTCATTATTAAATCGGTGAAAAGTTGTATTAAAAGTTTGTATTTTAGATTTCGTATATATTTAGCTGCCGTAGATATGTTGCCTGTAAGTAAATAGCTTGAATTCTTGATGAAAAAAAGATTCCATACGTCGCAACGAAAAGATACTATCAGGCCCATCGAAGCATAGGTTCCAAATCTTTAAAAAGGCTGGTGTAAATTTCGGTTACTTAGTTCTTTGAACTGAATGACTTCAAAGAAACTTCAACTATTTCTCTATCATTCTAGTTCTACCGTTGGACTTTTCTGAAAACTGCAATATTTTGAGAATTAGAGTGGTTTTCTACTTTTTCAAGGATTCAACGATGTCCTTCAATCCTGATCCGCAAAAACAAGCTGTTGAACTGTTATTTTCTACGAAAAGAATTGAAATCAATCATCCGAAATTCGTTTTAATAATATTCCAGTGATGAAAGTGGATAAACATAAACATTTAGGAATTATCCTGGACTCAAAGCTTTCTTTTTCGGCTCATATCCAGGCAGCTATCTCTAAGACAAGGAAGGGTGTCGGTTTGCTGAAATATCTCTCCAAGTACCTACCCAGACATACCCTAAACGAATTATTCCAGCTCTATGTGCGGCTCCACCTGGAATACGGAGATGTTATCTATCATATTCCGGCCAAAGAATGTGAATTTAGCGGTAACACTACTTTGTCAAGTTTGATGGAAAAGTTGGAGTCAGTTCAGAATTCTGCTGCTCTAGCCGTTACAGGAACGTGGAGGGGGACATCGCGAGAGAAGTTGTACGCAGAACTTGGTTGGGAATCATTGAGTTGCCGAAAATGGAGTAGACGCCTTACGTTGTTTTACAAAATGATACATAATCTGATGCCTGAATATACAGCTGATCCAATCCCTCAACTTCAGCAGTCGCATTACTCTCTTCGCAATCAGGATGTCATTGGGCGAATAAGGGCAAGGACAGAAAAATTCAAATCTAGCTTTTATTCCAATTGCCTGTCAGAATGGAATGAACTAGATCCGGAGAGACTTGCACCATCGGTCGCTATCTTTAAGAGAAAGCTGATTTCAATTATCCGCCCCCCTGCTAATTCTGTCTTTGGGATTCATGATACAATACGATTATCCTATCTGACTCAACTTAGAGTGGGTCTTAGTAAGTTATGCTTTCACAAATTCAAGCACAATTTTAGGGATTCCATAAATCTAATGCGTCCTACAAACGATGGTATCGAGACTACGGAACAGTTTTTGTTGCTCTGCCCCTCCTTTGAGGTTGAACGTCGAAATCTTCTCGCTAGAGTGTTTGATTTGCTGCGACCATTTGGACATATCGATCTTTCAAATGAGGTTTTAACGCAACTTTTATTATATGGTGATGAAGACCTTCCAAAGGACCTCAACAGAAATATACTCGAGTTGACTCTACATTACATCCACGCAACTGGTCGCTTCAGTTGAGATCACCGTAAATCTAATTAAACGTCACCAAACCACTAAGTCCATTATCGTAAAGTTTCTTGTCGTAGAGTCCTGTCCATGTATTCCTTTGCAAGCCTGTTTCACATTGGATGTTAGGCTTATATTAGAAATCCAGACCCGATAGCGGTGTCTCGAGCGATGGGGACCTTGGCTGGGGAGCAATGACGGGGACAGTTGTTGTCGTTGTTGTTTCCTCGGCCGGCGTTCCGACTGTTCACCATTATATTTTGGCCTGACATCTAATGTGAAACCGGCTCAAATATTTATTTGTAAAATGTTTTTATAATTAGCATTTCTATCTGTATTAGTTGTAGCGTATGTATAGTAGTTTGTATTAGTTGTATTTTAGTTTATATTAATTCCAGGGGGTAGACATGACATTTTGCTCCTCCTGGTCCCTGTCCTTGTAGTGTGGTATAGTAGATTGTAGGTAGTGTTTAGGTAATTTTGTTGTAAATTTTAATATTGAATATAAAAAAAAATCCGTTGATCGGGGCTCGTCTCTCGCTGGAGTGGAGGGTAGAGTTGCCCTGAGCTGAATTTGTACTTGAGGCGCCGTTCCCGACGCTCTTTGGACCCATAAAGCGTGGAAAAACGGCAAAGTTGGATTGATCTAGCTTTGCTGCGTGCGCCGCATCGAAATATCGCCTCAAGTGTAAATTCGGACTTTGTCTCTTATTTGTAGTGTAAGTTAATTTTATCGTTGATTAATCGTTGGTTAATTTGTGAAGTTGTGTGTTAAGGCAACTTGATAACGTTATGTCTCTTTGCCTCCACCTCAATAATCAATTTTGAGTTTGTGTCTTGTATTTTAAATTTTAATGATACAGAAAACAAAATGCTTTATAGGTGGCACACATAGGTGGTCCCGTCCCCTTAGAGGTGCTGTATGACAGAAATATATAGAAAAAAGGAAAATACAGAGCTGCATATGTGTTTTCATATGGTCCTTAGTAGAAGACATGCCGGGTGTCCCAAAAAAATGTATACAGATGTGGTTGACTCCAGCGATATGAATTTAGCTTTGATCATGGCTAATCACTCTCGTAATATACTTAAAGAAACTTCAAGATAAGTTTTCTCCACCAGTTACCTTTCCTTGCCATCACTTAGATCTGACGTCTAATATGCAGCAGACTTAGGTATCAATCGTTCTTATTGTCCGTATGTGTTGTTTTAGTAGCCTTCATCTATGTTAATTCCCTTGGGGGTAGACACAGTCTTTTGCTCCCCGGGGGTATTTGTCCCAGTAGTATTGTAAAGTAATTCTTGTAAGTAGTGTAGACCGTAATATGTATTGTAAAATTTTATTGATTTATAAAAAAAAATCACTTTCGAAATGTTCCTCGATAGTTAAATTGAACATGGATACCTCGTTTGCTGGTATTGGTGCTTTGAGGCGATGGTACGGGAGACTATATCATTTCTTCAAACTAAAGCTGACACAGTATCCAGCATATCTTTTTTCTCTAATTCCTTCTGAACAGCAGATATTATATGATCTGCGAAACCCTCAAGCCTATGCACAAAATAGAGCCAGAACTGATCGTTTTTCCATTCCTATTTTGATAACCCGTTATACGAATGGAACAAATTACCAACTGAAATCCGCGCTTCTAAATCCCTTTCTGAATTTAAGTGGAAACTGATTGCGTTAATTAGACCGGTCAAAAAGACTATTTATGGAGTATTCGACTTAACCCTATTTTAACCGGGGGGGGGGGCGTTTTTGGCCCCCTATCGGATTTTTTTAATAGCTCCCAAACGATGCTACCTACAATGCTGAAACTCCTTGACTTTTCCTAAAATTTAGTTGGCAATCAGAAAATAGAAATTTTCAGCACCTATTGTTCGACCACGTGACCACCACATGCCCATATTTGGAGAGTGGTCACAAAGAAATTCTTTAAAACGGCTCTAATTTCTTCCTTTGTTACTAAATCTCAACAATATATATACCATTCGATTTGTCTCGATGAGTACTTTCATTTGATATACAATGTATTCATATTTGCTGACATCAGCAGTTCATTATTTCTATGACGTCATCGATCTTTATGACGTCATATTCCTAATGAATGAGTAATTTTTTCATGCAAAACTGATGGAATTACCTCAAATATTGATGAAGGTACTTGATTTCACCAATAATATGCGAAATTAATGGTTTTAAATCATAATTATTGAGCTAACAATTTTGCATCGAAGCGAATTTTCATTATTTAATCAGTTAATTTATTAGAAACCAAAAATATCCGTATGAAATCATATGAATCTACAAATTAATGGTGTCAAGCAGGTATTTGAATGTTTTTTTGGCAATTTCATCTGGCTATTTGCTAATAATGGGCCCTTTTCTGCAAATAGCTCCATTTTCTCAAAATTTGCATTGTTTTTGGTTGCCTAGCAACGAATCACGTGACTATTGATTGATTGATGCTATTTTTAGATTTTCCTTTGTTCAATAATGACACAGGGCAAGTTTCATTGTCATAGCTGTTATACTTGCGGAGAACAACAGGGGGGCGAAAAACGCCCCCCCCCGGTAGAAAATCACTTTTTTTTACCCGGTTAAAATAGGGTTAAAGGGTATCAGAAATATAACCAAGCTTTGCGTGCAATTCAGCGATCTAAATGCACACAAATTTCATCGCAATTTTCAGTTTCTTAGGCCTATATGTAATTCTGGTGCAGCTAACGAGGACAACGAGCATTATCTGCCCCCACTTTAATCAACTGCGAGTAGATCTCCATGGCACTGTCACAGAAATGTCGGGTATTGATATCGCAAACCTAGATTCAAAACCTTGTGCAACTTGCTTCTTTACGGCAATTCTAATATGAACATGATTGACAACGGGTTGACAACAGGATAATTATGGAAGCAAGAATTGAATACATTGAAAAAACAAACAGGTTAAATTGACCGTGGGTGCTGGAGTGCTGCGTAGGCGAGGGGTTGAGGTTTCTTCGTCCTTTCCCTTGGGCGGCACGTTAGTATCCGTGGATCAATATAAAATCCATTTAAGATAACGCGATGATCTAGCAGCTCTCCTTCCTATCTTCCAGGCAGTTATTAAGCACCATACCATCCAAATTTTCCCACAGTGCCTGACTTCCCTCTTCATTGTACCGTCCAGTTGCTATGTGATGGTACAAAGATGATGGACTACACAACATCTGAAACCTGCTAAATCAAACCCTTTTGTGCAAATAATTTTTATGGTGATAAAAGATTTTCTCACCAAAATAAAAAAATTTTGGAATCAACGCTAAAATTCATCCATACATGAGAGCATTTCTTGTAGCACCAGCAATTACAAACCTAGGTAAATTAATCTTCTGTCTCATCCTTCTCTGTTAATCTTTAATCTTCTTATAACACAATAAATGTATGGTAAATGTATCCATGTTACTAAAGACTGTACCAAAATCTGTCAACTTTTAATTTCGATCCAAGCAGCAGTGTCATCTATACCTCTGCGATAAGCTAGCTCTCCCTACGGAGAGACCAACAGAACTTTGGTATAGCCTTTAGTATCTGTATTGTTATTTGTTAAAGATCATTTTGGGTAGCCATGCCTATCTTGCTCCCAATGGTATCGTCTTTGTAACTATGTTTTTGTTAAATTGTACATTTTTAGATTCTGTATATATATAAAAAGGGCTACCCTCCTTAAATATTTGAAAAAATGAAATGAAAATGAAATGAAACTGGTTTGGATTTAGTAGCTGCTCATATGTGACAAGGTGTGAAAAAATCATTTATTAACTTTTCAAGGATTTCCCCAACAATAGGAAGAAGAGAAATTTGACGGAAGTTTCCTTTTGCATTTTTCTCATTCTTTTTATGCACAGGCACAAAATGTCCACATTTCCATATTTTGGGGAAAATACCAAACCTCAAACAGATCGTGAATATTATTTTCATTGCAACAACTAATGCAGTATCACTCCTTTTTTTTCATTCTCACATATATTTCATCCCAGCCATAAGATTTATGAGAACTAAGTGATCTAATAATATTCTGTATTGCGGGATTTTACTTCTAGTATCAATTGTCGTACACTGAAGTATGCAATAGTCATTGAAAATGTGTGCCTTTTCACTGAAATCTGTTATAAATAGCCCATTTTCTAAGGGGGTGATATTAAGGAGATCTTAGCCTTGTTTAGAACAGTGTTAATTAAAGACAAATAGGTCCTGCTGGAAGTCACAGGGTTTGGTAAGGTATTCCCAACTTCAAAACGTTTTTCGTCAAATAGCTCCCGAACGATGCTACAATGCCTGCCAAAAGTCCTTGGAACACTTAGGCCATTTCTTGACAATCCGCAGTTCTAACCATAGCGATTAGGCTTAAACACCCCCTCACCCCCAAAACAATGTTGATTTGCAAGGTTATTGTCCTAGCATTCCATCAGAGTCGCGAATCGTCCTGCCATCCCCATTTTGTCATCACAGAACAACATTGTTCTGAGGGGGAGAGGGGGAAGTCGCAAAAAACTGCAAAAATAGCAAGGGTGTTCCAAGACTTTTGGCAGGCATTGTAGCTAATAACGTTGAAATGTACCGACTTTTACTGAAATTAAATTGGCAACCAGAAAATAAAAACTTTAATACCTATTATTTGACCACGTGACGACCACATGTCCAAATTTGGAGATTGGTCATAAAGAAATTCTTTAAAATGGCTGTAATTTCTTTCTTTGTTACTGAATCTCAACGATATATACATTTATATACCATCTAATTCTTCTCAATGAGTACTTCCATTTGATATATAATTTATTTATATTTGCTGACACTAGCAATTTTTATTGAATCTATGACTTAAGCTATCCTTATGACGTCATATTTCTAATTTAATTAGTAATTTTCGCACGCAAAACGTATGGAATGACCCCAAATATTGATGAAGGAACTTGACTTCACCAAATGTATGTGAAATTAATGGTTTTTAATCATTATTATTCAGCAAACACCTTTGCATTGAATCAAATTGTTAATAATCAATTAGTTAATTAATTAAAAACCAAAAATATCCGTATGAAACAATATGAAACTACGAATTAATGCCATCGAGTAGGTTAGGTACTTAGATAGTTTAATACCGAATTTAACCAGTTATTTGCTGAAAGTAAGCCCTTGTTTGCAAATAGCCCGATTTTGTCAAAATTTGCATTGTATTTGGTTACCTAGCAATAAATCACGTGACTTCAGATTGATTGATGCTACTATAGTTTTATTTTATTCAATTATGAAACAGTGCAATTCTCATTGTCATAGCTATTACACTTGCGGGGAAAATGAAGGGGGAAAATTAATTTGCACGGTTATTGTCCTAGCATTCATCAGAGTCGCAATGTCACATCAGCCCCACTTTAGCGTCACGGAACAACATTATTTGAGGGGAAGCGGGGAAATCTCAAAACAAAGCAAAATTACCATTGGTGTTATAAGACTTTTCTCCGGCCGCGCATTTTAGGTTGAAAGGTTGAAATTTAAAGAAAATACAGCTTTGTTGGAAATGTCCTCACAATTTTTTGACAAATCATTTTGTTAAATAGCTCTTTGGATAGAGACGTATTTGGTAAGTCAAAAGTATATAGCCCGTTTGAAGTCCACTGCTCCCTGGATATCATTTGATAAGTTCTGCAAATACGATGTGTAATGGTTGATAATTTGTAATCTATCTTAAAACTTACCTGACTGAAATTGGCCACTCCGTTCAGAAATTGCGAGGGATTCTCTCGAGAAGTTGTTTGCTATGTTAGGCCCATTTTGTATGCTTCTAGAAAGGGCTTTCTCTCTCACTTTAAAAATGTAGTTACCGATTTCAGTCAGATAAATCATAAACTGTATTTGAAGATTTCCACTGTCAGAAAACATTCTTACAGGTGTTATTTCCTTGACATCCAGAGAACAGTGACCTTTCAAAAGGCATTTTTCTCATACGGTATAGATAATTTTTCTCTTATGGTCAATTTTCTATTTTGATATTCGGTTCTATCTACTCATGCAATTTGTATATCTTATATTATCTCATATTGTAACTTTTTTCCAGCCAAATGCTGGTATAACAGCCGATGTGCTGAACGGGTGAAGCAATTTTTTCAAACAAAAACGAATGTTGAACATTAGTAGTTATATTCGGTTCTATCTACTCATCCAATTTTTATATCTTATTTTATCTCATATTGTAACTGTTTTTAGCCAAATGCTGGTATAACAGCCATTGTGCTGAACGGGTGAAGCAATGTTTTCAAACAAAAACGAATGTTGAACATTAGTAGTTATATTCGGTTCTATCTACTCATGCAATTTTTATATCTTATATTATCTCATATTGTAACTTTTTTAGCCAAATCCTGGTATAACAGCTATTGTGCTGAACGGGCGAAGCAAAAGCAATGTTTTCAAACAAAACGAATGTCGAACATTAGTAGCAGGGAGCTATACACGGGAGAGGAAACGCGCACTGAGTTGCATTCTGCGATGTGATAGGCGCCTCCTTTCGCAGCAGATCGCGCATTTTGCAGTGAAAACAAGATGGAAGCTGTCGTTTGGGCAGACAAGTGCATCTCATTTTTGGATTGAATTTCAACAACAATGGTAAGCATTTTAGGATATGTTAGACATTCCTTTTAACCTTTAGTGTTTTATCTTTGCATAGTGAGACTCGCTCAGCCATTTTATATCAGGAATTGGCTATGGCGTGGCGATTAAGTTTCTTCAGCGGTAGCTTAGGCCAGTTCATCTTTTGCATCACGCTGCTTTTCGAAAATTTCACCCTGCCCAACCCCGCCCAACTCTCAGCAATTTAAGATATTTGTGGATGGCTTTTGGCAATAAATCTAGTGAAAAATCTTTTTGAGATAGTATGAGACTCGCGAGATATCTTAGTTTTTTTTGGGGGTACTTGCACTGATTGTGCCTTCGTCCTATTCTCATGCTTCAGCAACATTCCGAGATTCCAATCGACTCGAAATTTACGCAATTTTTTGGTCATTTCAATCAATCGAATGAGGGTTGAACAGTTTGTAAAAAAGTGAGGCAAGTCGAAATGTTGTGGAACCTTTGTTTACAAGATTACAATGTTGAAGTTTTGCCCTCATAATCAAAGAATTTTCTAAAATTGGTCACTAATAAACTTTGGTGAGGATGTTGCAAAGGTTTTGTTAAAATGGAATTAGAAGAAACGCCACCACAGACAAGCTTAAAAAAAGTATCAAATAAGAGGACACTAGAAGACATCACCAGCACTGTTATTCCAAAGAAGAGGTTGTTTTGTGATGAGTCAAATAATATCACCAATCTATTTTACAAAGGATGCCCTCTTTTACCAGAAGAACTACTTATCTATGCCTGCTTAAAGATATTGTTTCCAGAGGCTCCTTTTCGATCATATTCTGAAGAAAAATATGGATTGATCACATCGCTCATCCACAAAATTTTCCAAACTGAATTGAAAAACAAGGATGTCTACAACTAGAGGGGTTTCGCCCTTGTGGAGCGCTCTCGAATCTTGACACATTTGATCGCACTGCAAAAGTCGCTGAATAAAAGAGTCTCGGCCTAGTTTTTCACAAAAAGCGCGTGAAAACAGTTTGCTGATGCCACCTCCAACATCGTGACTTGTCCTCGCTGTGTTATATCATTTTGTTCCTTCACGAATTGAAAATAAAGTTAAACTAACCTGAAGGAGAATCGAAGGTATGCTCTTTTACAATCTGTTTTTTCATGGTCATTTCTCTTGTCACTGCTTGAGTTCAAATATTGCAACCCTGATCTAAATTGGATGGCCTAACGTCAAGCTTCAACCTTTGAGATGACGAATCAACAGGAATCCTTGAAAATACGCAAGCGATCTTGCCACCGCATGCCTCGATTATCAGAGCATTCTCACGGGCCTAAATCGCCCTAATGGTGCACCTGTGTTCTGTATGAGCTCGTGCTATGTCACATGCTCAAGCCTCGTTTTCGTCAGACAATTTGAAACCATCACGATGCGTTGCTATGGCTCCTTTAACAATTATCCTAGGGCCAAAAGGGCGACATTTTGAAATTAGGCCGCTCAGACCTCTCGGCATTAAAACTGATATTATGGCAAATTGAAATCACAATTAGTGACAAGATTCACAGAAAAGGGAGAGGAAGAGTAGATGATCATACTCATGGTAAATTTTATTCAAAAATTTCGTTTTATATTGTGAAAACCTGCTCTCCTTACAAAAGCGCTCCAAAAGGGCGATACCCCTCTACATTTACAGATCCAAAAATAATGTGATCAAGAATCTAGGAAAGACTGAAAGGGGGAGGTTAAGGTGGAAAGTTTTTGATGAAAATGTTGATAGGCTTTTGCTGAAGCATGAGGATAAGATTTTGGAATTATCATTTCAAGAGGACTCTGCTCTTAACCCTGAACTGAAGAGGGCCATGGAAGAAGCAATTGCTAATGAATGCAAAAAGTCAACCAAAAGATGAAAAAGTGAGTTTAGAGGAGTTAGAAAAATTTGATCTAAGTGAAAAGTTTCCTGGTTGGAATTATGCTTATTACCATCAGCAATTTAATGGACACTTTTATTATTATGTGTCAAAAGGTCATCCACAAATTGAAATAATAATGATATCTAAAGAGCATGCATGGACTATGTATTTTGAAGGAAAAGAGCGTGATGTAGATTTCAGCTGGTGTAATATGCCAAAGAGGATAGAAACTATTTCTGACATTCAAAACTTGCTTACTAACATTCAGTCATTGAAACCATGCCCTGCCATAGAATTTGATAAATTTGCAAGCATTGTTTCAGTTTGTGACAATGGTGTAGCATTTAGAACGAAAAAGAAGGAACCGGCAGCATTCATTGAGACACAACCATCACTGTTTCACAAGAAAGTAATAAGATTAGCAACTTGCATGATACTCTTGCCAGATATTGACACAATTAGCTCTGTTCCTTGTGACTGCTGCAGAAAAGCTGGGCAATATTTGAGTCTACGGTCCATCCAGAGCAACAAAGACAGCAATGACTTCAAGCAAAAAAAATTTTGTAGGCTAGATCAGCTGGAACATGAAGAACTATTAAGGCTTGCCAGAGAAAACAGTAAAAAATTGAGAGTAATGAATAAAAGGATGAAGTACTTGGAAACTTTCAAGAAGAAAGTGACATCAGTAGGGAAGAAGACCAATGATGACCTCTCTGTACTATTTGATGATTTGAAAAAAGGGATTATAGGGAAACAAAGTTGCTACAAATCACCAGTATGCAGATGGTCGTCTTGTAACGAAGAGCTCAATAGCTGTGAAGAATTATTTCAACACACAAGAGAACATATTGCAGTTCAAGCTGATGTTGCTCCCTGCTTAAGAAAGTATGAATGTAAATGGGAAAAGTGTACAAAAACCTTTCAGAAAAAAAAGTTACTTGAGAATCATTTGGTAAAACACACCGGAGATGCAAAGATTCAGTTTTTTTGAGATTCTTTTGAAAGATCAAGCAAAAGCTTTGAACACTGAGGCCCGCCAAATGCGTTGGCATCCTCTTATTATCAGATGGTGTCTGAGGTTGTATAATAAGTCACATTCTGCTTATAATTCTTTGCAAGGCTCTGGGTTCTTACGATTACCAACTGGCCGAACATTATCTGACTATAAGAACTTCAACAGACCAGGAGGAGGATGGAATGAACAACAATTGGCAGAGATGAGGAAGCGATTTGTAGAGAAGAAATTAGAGGACAGGGCAAGATGGGGAGGTCTTTTCTTTGATGAGGTTAAGGTGAAGGAGGGCTTGGTGTTTGATCCATCTACATGGGAATTAGTTGGTTTCACTGACCTTGGTTCTGAAGAGATTGATTTAGAAGGTCTTCTTAGTGAGGATAATAGTGCTTCTGGCAAGAAATGTGAAGATGGATAAGCAACACATGTAATGCAATTTCTTTTCAAGAGCGTGTTTGCTAATTTTGAGTATCCTTGTGCATATTTTTTGACAAAAGGTATAAAATCCCCGAAATTGAATCATTTGTTTTGGCAAGGTGTATCAATGCTGCAAGTCATGGTTTTGAGGTGTTGCTGGTTTGTTGTGATGGGGCTTCATCAAATAGAGCATTTATGAAGATGAAGACGGAAAAGGATGATGCCTTGAGTGTTGGGTACAATTTTTTCAGTCGGCATCCATTGTTCTTCATGTCTGATCCACCACATATCATAAAAAAGTTGCGAAATAATTTAAGTAGTAGTGGTTTGGGGAAGAAAAGCTCTAGAGTTCTAAAGAGGAATGGATCTCTTATTATTTGGAAACATGTTGAAGCTGTCAATGGAAGAGAAAAGGCCAGAAGGGCAAGATATACAAAGCTTACCGATGCACACATCAACATTGATAATCTCAGTAAGATGCGAGTAAAGTTAGCGGTAGAAACCCTTTCAAGAGAAGTTGCAAATGACATGGCTATGAATGACCACTATGCGACATCCGAGACTCAACAGTACATCAATATTTGCAGTGACATGTTTCATGCCTTTAATAGCAGAAGTCCACTATCCTCACCACAAGATGAACGAATAAGTATTTTACAAGGAGCAATGGGCTATTTTGAATCATGGAAAGCTAGTTTAA
The DNA here is from genome assembly GCA_039566865.1 of Aurelia coerulea. Classification (NCBI taxonomy): domain Eukaryota; kingdom Metazoa; phylum Cnidaria; class Scyphozoa; order Semaeostomeae; family Ulmaridae; genus Aurelia; species Aurelia coerulea. The sequence continues at coordinate 9,818,351 of CM076954.1, forward strand.
GTACAGAGGATAAGAAAATTCAAGAAAAAAGTTTTATAACACGGGAAACAATGTTTGATTTACAAGTAAGTATTCTGACCTCAATCTGAACATTTATAAAATGAAAGGAATAGTTTTAACCCAGGGTAATGAAAAGCCAGCCTGATTTTTGTTAAAGTTTTAAACTGCTTATTTGTTACTTTAAAAGCTCTATTAAGCCATTTGGGGCTTCAAAATTTCGGAAAATCCAGAGGTTGGGCTTATTAGGGAGGGGGTGTTTTTTCACAAAATCAAAGTGCTGGGAGCTTAATAGAGAGGGGAGATGATTTAAGATTGTGGCTCAGGTGTCGGGGCTTATTTGAGAGGGGTTTTATAGAGAGGAGTGCAAAAAGAGCTTTTACGGTAGTTAGTGGGAAATTTTTCCTTTTTAGTAACACCTGTTCTTACAAACTGTTGGTCTGTTTGCTGGATTTTTTTTAACAGTACAGTAGTGTCCCGCATACAGTATAAGAAACAACTCTTTTGATTTCAGGTCTGACGTGTTTCTAATAATATAAGATAAAGGTCAAATCAGGATAAAGTCTCTTATTAGAAAAATCATGTACTATCGATCAACTACTCAGACGAGCTTTATGATTGTGGTGCAACACATATTATTTTGATTTGTATTTGTAAATTTTGACTCATATAGGAAATCATACGATTATTCCAAGAAGGTGCTTTTTGCTTCATTTGCATACAAAATTCTTATTTTTATTTGAACAGCTACAGTTCAATTCAACTGGAGATTTTAAATGCAAAACAAGCTTTTTTCAGACCTGGGCCAGTTTCTTATAAAATAGGGTATTGTTTTGAAAATCAGGGTGTGTGTTTCTTTAATTTGCGTTTCCTATATGTGGGACGCTACTGCATTTTTCTGAGAAAATTCTTAGTGTCTCTCTCTGCATTATTGTAGGTTGCAATCCATGGGTTCACAGAGTTGGTGAAGTATATCAGTGGTAGCAGGTTCAAAGAGGTTCAAGGTGACTGTTATGTTATACCCAAGCGTATAAGCCAAGATTGTGTGGAGTCCTTCTTCTCAGTTCAACGTCAGATGTGTGGAGGAAATACCAACATGACAGCCTACAGTTATGGATACAATCTAAATGGGATTTTGTCTTACAAATCATCTAGTCTTCTGAAGGGTGTGCAAACAAGCTATACGGTAAATTCTAATGAGATAGATTCTCTTGCTGTTCATACACTTCCCAAGCGGACAGCAAGAGATTCTATCAAACGAGACACTGAATGGACATTGTTTGTTTGATGCATAAACACCTGTTGTCCCAGAAAAGGTAGACAGATTTGGTTGGCAACAGCAATGTGAATTTAGTTTTGATCAATATGGCTATTACTCCCAAAATATTTTTTCTTGATAGTTAACTTTAACTTTAAAGGCAGAAACACCGCAACACGACAAAAAACAACAGCAAATACGATTCATTTAATTTTTACCAATATTTCGTCCTGCCATGCAGGACTTCTTCAGGGCTGTAATGTGACAGTTATAATAAAAATTTGAATATGTACAGCGATTTGAAAAGGAGAAGTAACACGTGATTGGTTAGATATGATGGCTACGCAGAGGTTATATGGGTTAGGTTTATAACGGTTATGTAATGTATGTAGTAAAATGATGATGATGCTAATCAAAATAATAATGATAATAATAATGCTGATGGTGATGGTGATAATAATAATAATATGATGATGATAATAATAATAATAATAATAATAATAATAATAATGATAATAATAATAACAATAATAATAATGATAATGATAATGATTATGTAAATGCAATGTTAGAAACTAACTGCGATATAATGATAATAATAATGATGGGGATAGTGAGGAGAATAGGTAAGGTAAGAGAGTGAGTAGATTAGGTTATTTACAACTGTGTTTGTTAGCGGTGTGTGGTTCTGTTCAGTCCGTTGGGTGAGAGAGTGTTCGCTAAGTCAATGAAGTAATTTTCCTTGGCTCGTCTAACACTCTCTCTGGTGTCATGTATCTTAAGTAGCGGTAGTAGTTGTAAGTCTTGTACGGAGTGATTGGGTTTACAAAAGTGTTCTGCAACCCCGGATGTGTCGGAACGTTTGTTTATAATGTCTCGTCGGTGTTCGTTGAGTCTGTCTCTTATGCGTCGTCCTGTTTGTCCTATGTATTGGCAGTCAGTCTTTTTGTCGCGTAAGCATCGTTTGCATTGTAGTAAGTATATGACGTTAGTGGAGTTGCAGTCGAGGCTTTGTCTTATGTTGAAGGTTTCGTTGGTGTTTGTGAAAGTAACTGTGTGTGTTCCGTCTTGTATGTGTTGGCATGTGTAGCAGTCGCGTCGTGATGGACATTTAGATATTCCTCTGGGAGTGGTGGTAGCTTCATTTTTCATTTTGGCGCGCACCAGGTATTCCCTGAGGTTTTTTGGTCTGCGGTTACTAAGTATCGGTGGGTCTGGGAAGACTTCCTTACAGTTTGTCGAGTTTTGTAATATGTGGAAGTTGCTGTTAAGTATGGACGTTAATTGTGGTACACTAGGGTGGTAGGTAACCACAAATGGTGTTCTGTTGTTACGTTTCTTCTGTTTCGTTTGTAAGCTGGATTGTCGCGTTATTTTGGAAGCCTTCCGTATTTCGTTACGTACGTGTTTGCGTTTGTATCCTCTGTTTGTAAGGTATGTAAGCAGTTGATTTGTGCGTTTCTTAAGAGTGTCATTGTTGGAGCAAATGCGTCGTAATCGTAGTGCAAGGCTGTATGGTATGGACTTTTTCGTATGTTTGGGGTGGGCGGATGTGAGCACATCCGCCCACCCCAAACATACGAAAAAGTCCATACCATACAGCCTTGCACTACGATTACGACGCATTTGCTCCAACAATGACACTCTTAAGAAACGCACAAATCAACTGCTTACATACCTTACAAACAGAGGATACAAACGCAAACACGTACGTAACGAAATACGGAAGGCTTCCAAAATAACGCGACAATCCAGCTTACAAACGAAACAGAAAAAACCTAACAACAGAACACCATTTGTGGTTACCTACCACCCTAGTGTACCACAATTAACGTCCATACTTAACAGCAACTTCCACATATTACAAAACTCGACAAACTGTAAGGAAGTCTTCCCAGACCCACCGATACTTAGTAACCGCAGACCAAAAAACCTCAGGGAATACCTGGTGCGCGCCAAAATGAAAAATGAAGCTACCACCACTCCCAGAGGAATATCTAAATGTCCATCACGACGCGACTGCTACACATGCCAACACATACAAGACGGAACACACACAGTTACTTTCACAAACACCAACGAAACCTTCAACATAAGACAAAGCCTCGACTGCAACTCCACTAACGTCATATACTTACTACAATGCAAACGATGCTTACGCGACAAAAAGACTGACTGCCAATACATAGGACAAACAGGACGACGCATAAGAGACAGACTCAACGAACACCGACGAGACATTATAAACAAACGTTCCGACACATCCGGGGTTGCAGAACACTTTTGTAAACCCAATCACTCCGTACAAGACTTACAACTACTACCGCTACTTAAGATACATGACACCAGAGAGAGTGTTAGACGAGCCAAGGAAAATTACTTCATTGACTTAGCGAACACTCTCTCACCCAACGGACTGAACAGAACCACACACCGCTAACAAACACAGTTGTAAATAACCTAATCTACTCACTCTCTTACCTTACCTATTCTCCTCACTATCCCCATCATTATTATTATCATTATATCGCAGTTAGTTTCTAACATTGCATTTACATAATCATTATCATTATCATTATTATTATTGTTATTATTATTATCATTATTATTATTATTATTATTATCATCATCATATTATTATTATTATCACCATCAGCATTATTATTATCATTATTATTTTGATTAGCATCATCATCATTTTACTACATACATTACATAACCGTTATAAACCTAACCCATATAACCTCTGCGTAGCCATCATATCTAACCAATCACGTGTTACTTCTCCTTTTCAAATCGCTGTACATATTCAAATTTTTATTATAACTGTCACATTACAGCCCTGAAGAAGTCCTGCATGGCTGGACGAAATATTGGCAAAAATTAAATGAATCGTATTTGCTGTTGTTTTTTGTCGTGTTGCGGTGTTTCTGCCTTTAAATGTATTCATTTTTTCGTCATCGCAAGCATCTTCGGATCCGGCAATCAACGTTGGTATCGTGGCCTTTACTTTTTCAAATTAAAATAACTTTAACTTACTGTACAATAGATACATTCTTTGTTGATATTGGTGCTTTACTATCGAAATTAAACACTGGACTTAAAGAAAAATTAAGAAACTACGCAATTGGACCAGCAAACAGAATATGATATGATCTTCCAGCAATGTTCAAATTTTATCAAAGGTTATTGTTGATTTATTTGCTGTGCTTCAAATTTTTTTGGCCAAAACGCCAAATCTCTGATTTGGAGATGGATGTAAATTTGAGCTTTCAAGGTTAATATTTCTAGTCTCAAAGTACCAATTCCAGCAAACAAAGTATCTGTGCTCAAGTTGACTATTAAAGAAAATTTTGAAAGAGACTAGCCATTGATTAAAGCTAAATTCACATCACTGGATCCAAACAAATCTGTATTCTGTTTTTCTGAGAGACCCAGTGAAATATGTACTGAATGAGACAAAACTTTTCTACGTAACAGTAAGCAGCTACCTTTGAAAACTACAGTAAAGGGAATAAACTACATATATGCTTCTGAAGTAGACACATCAAATGCTGCGCTTATTTTAAAACATGTCTATTGCATGCAAATTTGTGAAGATTTTGAAAGGTGTAATCTTCACTTGGTATTGTGACATTTGCATTGTTTGTTGTCATGCTTTCACAAGAAGTTGGAAAGCACCATTTTATGTACAGTAAGTGTTTTGTGTGAAGTTTCTTATTCTCACAAATATTGTCCATTCAGCCGTTTTTAAATTTGTTGAGGAACCAAGGACTGCCCCTTTTGCCTAAGCCTTTTGTTGTGCTGGTAAAGTTCAAAGCAGCTGCAAAACCTATCTTACCATGCATGAGAATCTCTTTGTTTCTTTGCTAATCCTTGTTTGGATTGTGGTTCGATTCTCCGCCCACATTCTTTTCACAAACCAAACATGCTTTCTGCGCATGATCACAGGTTTCAAATTTGGGGGATAACTGTAGCTTTGAACTTTTGATAATTTGGTTCCCCAACAAAATTAAGGTATTGCACCTTTCAAAAGCTGATTTGAAGCTTCCTATGATATTATGACTTTGCTATCTCTGTGGCATTTTTCAATACAGCATTCTACTGTATCTACTGCAGTAAAGCATTTTCACACAAATGCAGATGGCCCCCATGTTTAAACAAAAAGTTGTGTTTTGTTTGATATGAAATTCATATTGTGTTATGAAGCTTGAAATGAGACTTTGTTACTGTATGTACAATCAAGGAGTCGGGCAATTCATAAACACAAGGTACTACTGTATAGTCTGTTAAGTTAGCTCCTGTTCATTTACTGGTTCTGTACCCTAATATATAAACAACTTGCAAACAGCTTTTCAATTTAATACAACAAAAATAGTGATTACAGGTGGCCCAAAAAATTTACCAATTTGAACTGTTTATGATGTGCCGTATAACTGTGTTTATAGCAACACTGTCACTTAATTTTAGGGCCTGGTTACAGGGAGTTTTTACCAAAGGGCTGGGATTTCAGCCCTCTTACTCAAGGTTAATCAAACTTGGTTTTCATTAAATCGTAATTCATCACTGATCATTGTCTTCCAGCATTGGCAATGATACCGGATGCTCTAAGACAATGATCAGCAATGCATCGCGGTTCAGTGAAAACCAGGCTTTAGCGCTTCTGTGATTCCAGCGCCTTGTGTTAAAAAATCGCAATTTCACTTCACAATCACTCTCAAAATGTTCCTTGATAGTTACTTGAACATAGATACCTCGTTTGTTGATATTGATACTTTGAGAGCAGACATGTTAGCTGGAAAGCTCAACTTTGCCTCATCCTGCCAGATGAGGCCAAAGGTCTGGTTTGCAAGGTAGATGCAAATTTGAGCTTTCAAGATTGATATCTCTGTTCTCAAAGCACCAACACCAACAAACAAGGTATCTATGTTCAAGTTAACTATTGAGGAAATTTTTGAGATTGCTTAGCCATTAAATTCACATCACTGGAGTCAACCAAATCTGTATACATTTTTTGGGACACCCGGTAGGAGTGTAGCAACCAGAAAGAAAAGCCTTCATCATATTCAAATCGGTAAACTTTTTAAGACCTCAAGTACAGTCCATGGAACTGATATTTGCAGTACATTATCTTTTACTTTCTTTGACCTTCACTTCTGTTCATCAACTGAAAGAAAGAACATTGACTTAGGCACCTATGAAAGTGTAAGAGGGAATAGAAATTCTACCAAAACACACGAAAGCACATTTTACAGCATATGGTTGTACAATTAATGAAAATTATTGTTTTACACAACCTTTTTATCTTCGATGTGATATTGAAAGTGGTATATAATAATTATTTTTATTAATTCTGAAACCATATGCTGTATTCTGTAATGAGGAGAGTAGATATCACATAAATGTATGATCTACTTTATGTAAATACATACTACTGTATGTACTGTACAATATGTACTATATATTAAATCTGTTTCAAAAAGATGAACACAATAAATCTGTTTCATATATTTGGTGAACTGTTGTGACCCTGTGAAAGAATATACTGTATATATGGTTTAACAATGAATTGAGACAAGGAATACTTTAAAGCAAAGCATCTTATTGAAGTGAATAATGATAAAATGACTGTGCAGCAAGTTGTTTTTATTCTTGTCCTTCTTCTGATGATAACATTTAAAATAAGAAGGTCAGATTTTTATTGTTTAAGCACCATTCACATACTTAACATTAGCTGTTTAAAGAAATGCCATTGACAACAAATTTCTGTGATATTTTTTGGAAAATATAACATTTCATAAAGCTCCATTTTACCAAATTTTTGTTTGCATTAAGATTTTACATGCAGAAGTTTTGTTTAACTTAGTTTATTTCTCCGAACAGCTACGCAATCTACAGGCATGCTATTCTGGCTAACTGTTGAAGATGAAAGCAAAGCTTGGTAATCTAGCACTTTAGTGACAGGCAATACACATGTTGCATTTTAGCTTAGTTGCGCAGTCTTTATATTTTGAAAACAAAGCTGTTTCATTTGGTCATTTTTGTACATTGAACTGAGAGGGATCTGCATTCATTCATTCATTCATTACAAAATTATTTCCTTTTTTATTAGAATTACCTCATCTGGTTTAACAATTGCAATAGGCTCTGTTTTGATAGCCAAGATGAACTTGGGCACGAGAACTGTTTTTCCCTTTCCACTGTAGCTTGGTTTTCCCAGTGCTTTCAATAGCTTGGTAAGTTCTTTACCATTAAGCTCCATGCAAATTTCTTCCACCCTTTCATGCTGCCCTAACTCCACTAGAATTCTCCTTAAGCTCTCACTTTCTGTGTAGCTGTTTCTTTGTTCTGCAATTATTTCTTCTTTTTCAGTTAATTTTCTTTTCTTTGCTGCTTTGTTTCCAGAGCCTGACGCAAGGCAACACTTTTCTTTGCAGGTGCAACATTTATTTTTTTGCACATTGAATGCTGCTTTGACTTCAAGAAAAAGAATACTGTGCTCTTCAGTATGATCACAGAAGCTCCTATCATTGATAGATCAGAGCATTCTTCCAGTCCTAATGCACTACTCCAAATTGCTCTGATCTCCTTATCTTTTGCCATTTGAGCGAAGCACTGATTGACAGTTTCTTTCATGTGTTGCTCGATACCATATTTAATAAAAACTGATGCCTTATTATGAAGGACTTTGAAAAATTCTAGCAAGTGTTCATTTACGGCAAATTTGTAGCCCTCATTTCCACATAAAACATCTTGCCCTATTTCTCTAAACATGCTTTCTAGTTGAATCTTCTGGACTTCAATCCTTTCCTCGGATCCCAACTCTACCCTCAGTTCAACAACAGCAGGCAAGTCTCTTGTGTGTGGTGTCATCTCTTGCTCTCTTTATACACCATCCCCCATGGTGAAGAATGCCCGCATTCTCTAACTCGTCTTCCTGTGATTCATTGATCTTCACTCTGGCGGGGAGAGGAGGGGTACTTCGGGGGGGGGTCCCAATACCGCAATACCGCACCGAAAAGACACCAAATACCGCAATACCGCACCAAAAAATAGCGAAATACCGCAAACGCTAGAAAGTTAAAAACAGCGCTCTTAATACAGTATACCGGTCTGTAGCAGTTTGATTCCGACTTAAATCCACCTTTCTTCATTAAAATTTGTAGTTTCGTCTATTAAATCATAGTTAGATGTTTTACAGACCAAAATGTGACGCGAGAACGACGGGAAAAGTTTCATTGATGTGCTTTCAGTAAAACTGCATTGACGGCAGAAATTATGAATATATACCGGGTGAGCCAGAAAAAAGTTCTCACCTTCGAAGATTCGTAGCACAACAAGTTTTTCATGGATTTGAATGATTCAAGTTCTAATTAAAAGCCAAAAGATCAAAGTATTTTTGTGATTTTTCTCGTCTTCTTACGAGCACTGCAACTATAGGTGAATTCAACTTTACAAAAAGTATCATGTTTTCAAAATGACTGAAAAGGGGCCTAAAACACTTGATCAAATCGTTAGGACTCTCCTAATCCAGAACAATACACACGAGCGCTTCACCTCTGTCAAGAGCAATAATACATTAGTTAAATGTGCAGACGATATCTCTCACCCATGAGAAATTGCTTTTTTTCTATGTTGTAGTCCCTTATAATTTGATCACGTATTTCAGGCCTTTTTCAGTCATTTTGCAACCACAAATTTTTTCTAAATTTGAAATTACCATTTTTCCAATGCTTGTAACAAGGCGAGAAAAATCACAAAAATACTTCGATCTTTTGGCTGTCAAGCAAATATTGATTCATTCCAAACCATCCAGTACTCTTGATGCTATGAAGTTTCAAAAGTTGGAACTTTTTTCTGGTTCACCCGGTAGAACATATCATTGTTTTGAATATCGATTCTGCTACAGAAAGGCGAATACGAGATTAAAAGTTTACTCTGGCTGACGCATTTTTGTACACATTTTCTAGCCTGCGTGCAGACTCATATGTTGAGTCTGCACGCAGGCGAACATTTTCCAAATGTCGATGTAGGTTCATATGGTTATCCAAATCTACACCACGGTACTTGTATGATTTTGTCTCATGAATAGTTTGATTGTAGATTTTGATGTCCACGTTTGGCAGTTTGGACAACTTTTGATGTGATCCATATAGCCCAGATTCAGTTTTACCTTTTTTCAAGTTAATGAACAGGTTATTTTCATCAAGCCACTCTGCAACTTTCTGCAGTTCACTGTTTAAGTAAATGTGCTATTTCGTTTGAGTTCTTTCTTGCACAATATAAACAGTATCGTCGGCATATAATATAATGCCAGCATCAGTGAGCGGAATATGGATGTCGTTGATTATCAGCCCAAAGAGAAGGGACCCCAGGACGGATCCTTGTGGTACACCATTTGTAACATTTTTTTCGCATGAGCTGGTGTTATCAAAGATTTCTTATTGTTTCCTATTAAAGAGATAATCATCTATCCATTGTAATGATTCCACATCATCTATGCCATAACTTGGTAATTTTTCCAGCAAGGTTGCATGACACGTACTTTGTCAAAGGCTTTACGGAGGTCAATATAGACAGCACCACAAAGTAGCCCTTTTCCAACGCTCTGTCTAACCTTTTCTGACAGTAAGGTACCTGCATGTTGCGTAGATCTCCCTTGTCTAAACCGAAACTGATGTGGCCATTCGATTCAAGGTACTGGGACAGTTGATTATAAATGATCAGATAACTTAGATCTGATAGAGCAGGAATTACCGTGAAAGGCGTATAGTTGTCCAACATTGCTGGATTGCCTGATTTGAAAATAGGGGTGATTCTCCCACATCTAAAGTTTTGATTCGTGCAAATATTTTGATTCTTTTTCTTCAGATAAAAATTTTTCGTGCTCTCCTCCGCAGGTACCTTTTCAAGGTTGAGCAGGTGGAGCAGGCACAAGGAGAAAGGGATAAGGGACCTCCATCTCCTTCGTTTTTCTTTCTTCTGTCAATTTGTCTCGAAGATGCTTTGTTCTTCAACAGGAAAATGGCATTACATAAAGTTTGGATGTTAATGTTCGTAAAATACCGCATACCGCGCTGTGAAAGCTCGATACCGCAATACCGCAAGTTTTTCCCGTCATTACCGCAATACCGCACAAAATTTACCCCCGATACCGCAACACCGCAAACCCCGAAGTACCCCTCGGAGAGGGATTGCTGGTATTTCAGGGGTCATTGCAGAAGTTGTTGTCCAGAAATGCTGTAAAATATGCTGCAAACAGCAAGAACTACTATCACAACTGTCAACACCACAAGCATCAAGAACAGAATGCCAAGCTTCTGAATTTTCAACGGCTGACCTGAAATCCTTAAACTTTCTCTCTTTTAAAACGAACGAATTCAATTGAGGGTTCTTTTTCCCAACATGAAGGCAGTTGTTTAACCCATTGCAACAAAAATGAATGAATCTGGAGGCTGCAGCCGTAAAACGTATGTTGAAAATTTTTTCAAATATCATTACTTCATTTTCAACACAATGTGCTGGATTAGTGAGCCTCACTAACACCTCTTCAAACTTAAACTCTTCTACACTAAAAACACTAAAACTTCCACCACTAACTCCACTACCACCACTGCGACTACTAACAACTGCGACTTCTACCTGATGCAACTCATCACCATACCTCCACCACTTAACTGACTATTACTGACACCGACCTCCTCACCGTCTCCGCTTCCATTTCCAAAAATCCAGCTCAAATCCATTTCGTCTTCTTCCCGGTCGATCTCCACAGCTAACATCCTTCGTTGCTACGCAAGCCAATTATCGTTGCTCCGTTGCTACGTCAACACGCGAACGAGGTCGCATATCACATCGCAGACAGCGCCAGCGCGCGTTTCCTCTCCCGTGTATATCTCCCTGATTAGTAGCTTAAGCTAACTTTGCTGATTTTCAAACCTCCAAATTTCTTTTTGACTTATTTGGTTATTTGACTTGCTTGCAAGAAGAAAGAATGCTGTTGATTCGAATTTAAAAACAAGTTATTTATTACAGGCTTTGTTTAATTTCCAGCAAACAACGGAAGAACAGATCGATCTTACTCTGGAAATTTCTATGGTAACTATATTGAACGCAAAAAATGTCTGACTTTGATACATATGACTTTAGAAAGAGGTCAAATATTTTTAAGTCGAGATTTTTTGTGGTTCAAAACATTTACGGAGCGAAAATTTTTGCAATAATCGGTACAGCACCTCTGCCATTTAAAAAGGAATGTATTGTCCACAAAGTATTTTAGATATGAAAATGAATGTGTTTAAGAAGACAACTGAGTGAAAAAACAACTTTGTTACAATTAGAATAATTTCAGTTATCAAACTCAAGTAGTTACTGGAAGTAAAATGAAACATGCACTTTAGAAAAGCAACCATGTTGTTCCAGCAAGATTGACTTTTATCCTGTAAATTATATGCAAATATCAAATTTAATGTAAAATATTGTCATATGTTAGGCCTTAATTAGCTGTAAATACGCTACAGCTATACGCTGTATCCTGAAATTGGCCTAGCAAGGTCAGTTGACGGAGTGGAGAAGGGCTAATCTATAAATAGAAGGAGAGAAGTGTATAGGCACATTATTCTTCCTCTAGCTAAACAATATGCACACACATGTCGAAACCATCAAATACAATAGGCTAATTTTAGACTTGAATATGCAGCTCTTTAGTTGGCTATTTATCTCCGTCAATAAATTCCAAATAAATCAATAAACCAATAAGATCAGCACAACTGCCACTTCTTTCTTTTCACTGATCAATCATCGTTAAATCTGATAAAATTCGATCAAAACTTGAAGTCTCTGCAGCGGACTCGCCATTCCATGTTTTCTTGCTCCAAACATATTGGATGAACTGCGTGAATAAGAACTCTTGCAAGGTAAGGGTCTCTCTTATGAAGCAGAGAATTGATCATGTTGAGGGGACACTGCACCATTGCTGTAGATTGAGATGGCTGCTATATCTAGACACTTTCAGATAATTTGGTGCCTGCTAAACAGACATACAATTTTCATTAGCTTCATCAACCTACAATCAATCACTTAAAAAATTGTTGAGCCACCTTGAAAAATATGAAATATTCGTCCTCCCTCCCCCCCCATGTCAATGCTGTTTTTAAAAAAGTACCTGATCTACCTGACACGCACGCCTGATTCGGCAAAACTTTGTGGTATTGCAACATTGACTAGAGGAGAGGTGTGAACACAGAAGTAACAGACTGAAAATCTTGGGGTGGCTCAAAGATTTTGCAAGTGACTGTAGCCTACCTGTTTAGTTTATGAAGAGTGGCAGATAATGCTAAGATCTGCGTTACCTGCCTGAACTGAAGAGTCTTTTTTCATGAAATAGAGATTGAGATTCTATTTGTTTGTATTGCATAACAGGAATGGCGAAGTGAATTATTGCATTGGAACACCAGCAAGTACGGAATTACAAGACTGAGTGTACCAGGGTCTTTTGTCTGGACACCTACAATTAACATCGAGGAAAAGTAAGTAAGATAACCCTTTAGGTGTAAAAAGACAAATGCAATTAGCGAAGAGATTAATCCATTAGCGATTGCAATGCTTGATGCTACCAATATTACCATTCATATCGGGTCTATCAGAAAAAGCGGGTCATTTTCAAGATTCCGCTGCGATCGCGTTTTAGATGCAATGAGTTCATGGGATAATATTTCATGATCTTTATGCGTTTATTTGATATCTAACATCCTCTGACCTGAATTTCGTGCTTTCGACGAAAACACATTGCCCCAAGTAAGTTGTATTTTAAGAATAAGGGTTGACAGAGGGTTGTTTCAAGGAGAAAAGTGACTTCAAAAAAGGTGACGACGACCTGAGCCCTAAGGTAACAATATCATACTTTGATCCTATCTAATTTGAACAAAAACTGCTAATCAGTTCGTAATAATTGAGTTGTTGACGATGATTATCAATAGATGCTCTGCAGCAGTCTCCCAAGGCATTGAGGACTCCTCTTTTCATTCCTGTGTGCGTTCTTTTATTGTGGCATCATTAATTTGTGAGGCTGACAATTTCTTGGTATATCCCAGAATTTTTGCATGGAGAACGAAAGATACTTGACTAATGTAATGTTAAACTTCAAACATGGTTACAAATTCTTTAAATTCTCTCCATCTCATACAGTACACAACATGTGCAGTACACAACTATTTGCTCTTGAACTTCGATGATTGGTATCACCAACAGTAAACAAGTTGTAAATAGTAAATTTCTTTTTTCTCCTTCTTGCACGATCTTAGGCTTTTAGATAGGCACACCCAGCAATGCACGATTAACATCAATGAAACAAAATGATTCACACTTGTTCGTCTGAAGCAATATCCATAGTTAATCGAAAATCATTGCTCTATCATTTTAGTATGGACAGACATAATGTTGCAGCAGAAGACAATGATACAGTGTTCATTACAAGCTCTGGCTTACATAGTGTTGGTTACTATAAAAGATTGAAACTTCAATGCAGTTTTGACATGTGCATTTTTCCTAAAGACACTCATGAATGCACTGCAACCTTTTACCTTAAGCAACTGAATTCGAGCCGGGCAAAAATGATACAATGGAAAAGAAGCTCTTTAGGAACTCCAAAAAAGATAAAAACGGGCACATGGACGATAACAGAGAAAGGTAACTACAATCCTGGCCAAAAGAAGCTGGGACGCAGGCAAATTTCAGTGTCTTCATGATGTTTCCTAAAATATCGAGGAGAAAACATACGTTTAGAGTCTCCTAATCCCCCCTTCCCCCTAATTCAATGTTGAGAAGGTCGAAAGGCGTTTGATTCAAGCAACTTTGAGAAGGGGGGAGCGGGGGGCACGTAATCAAAGACCGAAGTAGTGCAATTTTATGATTTGTCCCAAGTATTTTGGCCAAGATTGTCTGAAAAATTGCTTTCACTACCTATCATATATGTTTCTATGAATCCAAATCTACTTGTATCAGACAATTTCTTTCACTATGAATGGATAGCCACTAACTGTGGGCTTAACTCCAGAGTACTTCAGATGTTAATGTTTTCATTGTTACTGGTTCATCCATCAGAACTATGACGTCATCAAATTATGCAAAATTTTCCCATGACGTTCAGCGAAACTCCTCTTGTGCACGAAACCTGCCAATGATTTTCGCCTGAAAACATCACACACAGTTATCAAAGAGAACTGAAAACAAAGTTCCTTTTGAATCAGTGCAAATTCTGCGCCTCCGCAGTGCAATTGTCTTATTTTCAAATGTACCATTAGCCAATTCTCTAACTATTCATTCATTTTCAATGAGATTAAATTCGCTCCACCAAACTTGCATTCACCCTGGACGGCATTGAATGGTCTATTGTGCCCGATGAATTGTAACCCACAACTTTTTGTTGAAGAAGAATATACCTGTTGCATAGCAGCAAGGCGGATTTGCACAGTCTGGAAAACTGAGAAAGGGATCAAATTTATCAACGCCGCTCCCTACTTTAAACATTAATAACGTCGGCAACGTTTGCCCCATTCTAACAAATTTTGTCTCATTCTAATGAGAAAAATGAGCTTTATTAGCCTATAGCAGTATTTGCATCGATATTTTCGTGAAATATGATTTCTGACGGTTCTCAATAGAGTTCAAAAGAAACTTATCCGGAACTGTTTATTTTAAGTTTTTTAATTTTGGAGCGCCGTGACATTTCCACCTTCCAGGCAATTTTTACTTGGTTTTTTTGCATGAATAGGAAGACTTTGATGTTAAAATGTGGAATCAGACGAATTTGCCAAAAAAGCGTGACTTATCCCAAAATTATGGGGCATTTTTCTGTGGAGCGCCGTTGTGAGAACCGAAGAATTCACAAGAAACCGGACCTCAAACAATGAGCCCAAAAGCTTTCTTGCAATGATAAGTCATTTTCAAAGAGCAGCGGAGTACACAATCTTACGATAGCGGAAGAAAGCTCAGAATCCTAATGTATGTCACTTTTTATAAGGGAATCTTTATGTGAGTGAAAATTGCAGCAATTTTGCCACGCCCGTTTTTAAGAAGGTGCTCAGCGAATTTAACGAACAACGCCTATTTCGGCATAGATAGCTGAGAACTCACTTCTTGTGTTGGGGATGACGGTGTTAAAATTTCACACAGAAATCTCTATGGGTTCTCAAGCTATGAGGTATTATTTGTTAACAATCATTTTCAGACAATCCTGGCCAAAAGAAGCTGGGACGCAGGCAAATTTCAGTGTCTTCATGATGTTTCCTAAAATATCGAGGAGAAAACATACGTTTAGAGTCTCCTAATCCCCCCTTCCCCCTAATTCAATGTTGAGAAGGTCGAAAGGCGTTTGATTCAAGCAACTTTGAGAAGGGGGAGCGGGGGGCACGTAATCAAAGACCGAAGTAGTGCAATTTTATGATTTGTCCCAAGTATTTTGGCCAAGATTGTAGCTGTCCCGTGCCTGGATGTGGCATGCACAGTGGGGTTAAATTAGCTTTAAGTAGCTAGAAATACTTCCTGCCCACTCAAAATAAATTACTGAAAAAAACATGGGAAATTTAGAAGAGAGATGCTTTTGATTTGATTACAAAGGTAAGGATTTAAGATTTCTAATGCCAAAAGCTGCATCTAACAAGAGTACACAATATTACAATTTATCAACATGGAATGCACAGCAGTTTAAAGTAGAGGGGTAAAAAGAAAACGTAGGTAGCCTAAATGGGAGTTAGAATGTTTGCACACAAACAGATCTAGAACATCAGGAAACGCAGGTTTACTATGAAATTATGGTTTTGACGTCCTTTCTTTCAAAATTTCCTTTGAGAAAAAGTCAATTTCAATCGAAAGAGATTGCATTTCTGCATTTTGTCTGAAGCGAGGGGAGACTACAGTAGTAAAATTTGGTTTTAAGGTATTACAAAGTATTACTATCTCAAATCATATAGGAACTATAAAACAATGAAGACGTATTGAAAGTAATAAAAATCTCAGCATCAATTTCAAAAATCCACACTTCTTTAACAATTCACGACAAAATGCAGCTTTTTCAGTGAAGGTGCAAGCGTAGTCAATTTTG
This sequence comes from Aurelia coerulea, assembly GCA_039566865.1. Lineage (NCBI taxonomy): Eukaryota > Metazoa > Cnidaria > Scyphozoa > Semaeostomeae > Ulmaridae > Aurelia > Aurelia coerulea. The sequence goes on from CM076954.1 coordinate 9,834,706, forward strand.
CGAGTCTGAAGAGCTGTCTTTGTTTTGAGGTGGAGGACCTAACTTAAAATAGGGCCCTTGAATGTTCCTTCAACAATGCTAATTCCGTAAATCAGATTTTAAAGCAATTCACATTCAGCAGTTGATAGAAGAAGGCGTCAACATATCATAGCAGTAAATGCGCACAGGAAAATGTTGAGGTCACACCCATTACTTTTGTTTAAAATGCCGCTCGAAACTCCATGATTGCCAATACTGAGTTGGTATTTCGTACCATTGTGGCACCTACTTAATAACATAGCATACCTCGGACATTTTTCGAGTAACGTCATTTACTTTGGCTAGAAGACTTCTTTCGATCCATTGTTTGCCAGTGCCAAATTTGAGAAGTTGAAAAGTGTGAGTAACCACTCCTCGAAACAATTCACCTTAATGACCTTAATTTAGAGTCCAAATTTCTTAAGAAAACCTACCTTCACATGATCTCATAACAGCTCTCCCAACCGCACTCCGAATTCTCTCGGAAATGTTGCCACCCTGCCCGCCGAACCCAAACTATACCCAACTACTTTCTCCTCGTTTTTGAAAAAAATATAAGTGGACAAATTTAAAAGTTGCTTTTCATACGAAAACTCTTCTTCTTCTAGACGATGGCTCGTTTTTTCATTGCAATTTCGATCCCACCAGATCTTCCGAATTTTAAGAAACATTTCCGTTTCTGAACGAATTTGGGGAGTGAGTATCTCATCCAATTGCCCCTCCAATGCCACTCTAATTTCTGCCACTGATTCACTATCTAATGTTTGGTACATACTTATTTATCACATCAGGCAACTCAACAGAGATTCCGATCAGAATATCCTTCGTGAGTGACCAAGTTTCATCTGGTTTACGATATAACATTTCAGTGAAACGAGAACCAATGTTCTATTTAGCCGCAGTTGTCAGCCCTATACTCCTTCTCGGAGTCATATCTTCTCTGTCAGTGATACTACCTGCAATAACTGGAGACAGAGTGGCTCTGCTGCTATCCTGTCTCTTATCAACGATTGTCTACCTTGATGCAATATTCAAGTATCTTCCAGAATCATCTCGCTCCTTCCCGGTCATATTTTGGTTTATCCTTATCAATCTGGGGATGACTGGAGTTCAGATTATCTTGGCCAGCGTCTGCCTCAACTGGGCCAATAAGGAAAGTCGAGAACAGAAGCCAGGAAGGAAGTTCACTGTCCTGGTTTTTTGCATTCTCCGTTGGCTTATTTGTTTTATACCCATTGTCTACGAGGCAGTCAAAGACACCCGGAAGAGAAGAGACCGCGTAGATGTCATTGCAGAAGAACAAGACTCGGAAATAATTGGCGAGGAGGAACCCAAAACACAGCAAAATATATCTGCCGCTGAGGGTGGTACAGATGAGGTTAAAAATAGTTACAAACATGCTATCAAATTGCTTGATCATCTGGCAATGCTGCTTGCCTTGCTCACACTGTTGGTAATTCCAGCAGCTTATTACATCACATTCGAAGCAAAAGTCGTTAAAATTTGTCACTTGGAAGGTAACTTGAAATAATCATAACTGTTGGACACCGGAAACGTTGCCAGTTAGCGCAACAAATTGTAATATTTTCGAAATCATTTAACCTTAACGTACCAGATTCGTCAAAATGTTTAATCTTTCAGTAAGGTTTTTGAAGCAATTATTTGCAGGTAGATAGTAGTTGTGATTAATACGCATGGATGAAATCATTGTTTTTATGTACGAAGTAAAACGACCAGGCAAACAAACCATTTGCACTAAATATTCTCGATGTCATGTGATCAACGAAAATTCAAGAAGAAACATTGTGACGCAGTTTTAATTCGTGTCTAATTCGACTCACGAACCAAGAACGCATTCCGCGAACCAGCTAAGAATGCCAAGAATGCAATCAGTTACCAACTGCTGTATTGTAGCTGCGCCTCCGCACCATCACATCATCGCATTTTGGTTAAGCACCAGGAAAAACAAACCATTTGCATTAATTATTTTCGATGTCATGTGATCAACGAAAATTCTAGAAGAAACGTTGTGACGCAATTTCGATTCATGTCCAATTCGACCACAAACAGCCTATTAACCATATTGCAATGCCCTCTTTAAAAAAATGTTGGCAGACTTTCAATTCGACCGCTTTTACAATTTTGGATACTGGAAGTAAATAGCTTCAATGGTACCCAGGCTTCTGCTTCGAAGCCAAATCCCACATTGGCTAAATTGCTTTCATGTGCCATCGCAGAGGTTACAGATCGCCGCGTTCGACCTCGAATATACTTGCTATTTTCAAGGTTGAGTTGGGTTCAAGGAGGATGGCCAGAGCTTCCCACAATGCAACGCGCTTTGCTTCGAGATGGAATCAGATGACAGGAGTAATGGCGGCGAAGCTGAGGCAGTCATCGATACGTTTTGCACTCGCAACACATTAACGTAAAGGGGAACGAGCAGTTGTAAGCATTTTAAAGATTTAATCTCATATGCGTATTGATTGATTAACTTTGTTTTGTCTGGTATTGCCAATGAATGCATGAAAATGTTACTTAACGGAGACGGGCCTAAGGTAATCCAGTTCTTGAAAATGGGTAACAGTTTTTGGCTCCGTTTGGGTTAACGAACGGGGACTTAAGGTTATCCTCTCGTTTCAAGTAAGATTAATACTCAATGATGCTACATTTTCTTAAGTCCCCTTAAGTCCCCACGATAAAGTAATTTTTTCGAACCTTGAAATTTGGCATTTTTGATGAACGTTGCGTTCCTGATTATCCCTGTTAGAGTCCTGTGTGACTGATTTTAAGGAAACTGCAGCAACATAATGCTACAGTAAAATCTATTATTTATCACTAGCCTCTTGATGTAAGATCTAAGAACTTTTTGAACAATTTTGTCACAAGTTACACACCCTTATCTTTCCAATCAAACGCTGAAAATCAAAAAATTAATTATACACATAATTCTATTTGCAGAAAGAAACTGATAATGCTGGTGTCAAGAAGTTTGCATACACTCCAAGTGATTCAGTGGAGAAAAAGAAAATGGAAAACCTCATGGTATACCATTTGCCAAACAGTCCAAAACAAACAAACAAACAAACACTCCTCTAATTCCAGAAGATAACTATGTAGAACTTGTAAATCATGGTACTGTAAATTGCAGGCAAGAGGCAGTTGCAGAGCTAGGAAATTATATCAAAGGGGTAAAAGTAAAAACCTTGAGCTGGGATAGGGGTAAAATGAGTATCCAGTCATTTTTTTGCATTTTTCATAAACAATAATTGCCAAATTTTTAGAAGGGGGAATTTACCCCTTATACCTCCCCTGGCTCTGCTACTGACTACGGGTACTTTGGTATAAGTGTTTGTATCATCAAGTGCAAAATGTGGGTAAATTAGGTAGCTATCTGCTTAGCCCCTAATGGGAGTGTACTACTGTACCAATACTCTTCAATACTTTTACACATCCATTTTGAGTCATCAAATATTTCACTTGCTGCAGACCTTATTCACTATTAATATCAATTTGAGGTGAATGATACAAATCTCAGCACAGCAAGAATTCTACACCATGCCTCTTTTGATGCAACTGCATTTACTAAACTATTCCATCTGTTGCTGAGAGCATTGCACGCTTTTGGGATTTCGCATCACATCATATTGAGGTGAATAATGCATGTTAAAAGAAATGACTTTATTGTGAATAGGGTCTATGTCAAGTCAACAACATAGTTAGCAAACAATTCCTTTCCTCTTTGCATTGAAAAACCCCAAGAGACAGAGGTAATAGTTGGAAGCCACCCATGTTCAGAAATATCCACTGTACTATGTTTCTGCAAACACAATCTTACTGTTAGCACACTCCCACATTTGACTCATTTAAGAACCTTCCACTGCTGAAAACCTACAGCTTGAAATTTCTTGATTCATTTTTGCTATATTAGTACTCAAGATATCAATGTCAGTCCGTTCAACATTGGTCAACTAAAGAACAACACAGTAGTATGGGTTATAATATCAAGAAAAATGCTAAACTTGGATTGCTAAAGAGCCTACAGTTTTCAAACAAATGTTGTGATAAAATTAATGTTGATGGTCTTTTGTGAATAGATGCTCCAAGTATAGTTATCTAACCTGAAAATTATTTATTCAAAACTGAAACACAAATTATACTGTTTATCTTCTTTCTCATTGTTGCTCCAAATTCCAATGGTTCCTCTTTTTCCAAAATTTGCACAGTTGCATTCTAATGCAGGAGTTAATGGAAGAACTGGGAATTTACTTTCCAACTTCAAACTGGCATAAGTTGGACTTGCAAAAGTTGGATTTTCCATAACGGTCATGATTCAGAGATTGTTTCTCTCAGTCCCAAAGTTTTCTGAAGAGATCCTCAATGCGACTTTGATTGTAATGAGCTGAAAATCTCAGAGGTACAATAGCTTGCATAACATCAAGAGTACTAATAACAGCCATTTATGTTTCTTGTACCAAGGTTAATCTGAAAGGAAAGGAAATAACTTCTGAGATCAGAGGACAAACAGTCTGCAAGGTTTCATCAGCCTAACTGACACTCTGACCATTCAAGCCAGTTTTTACTGCCATTCTCAGATGGGTGTTATGTTTTTGTTATGAGACCTGGATTAGTGCCAAAAGAACAGCAAGGAGTGTGGGACTCATCATTTCATTCATCAAAACTAACCACCACATTTTGCATGTGCTTTTGTTCTACTGTCAATATAGAGCAAAATTTCGTTAATGTCTCCTTATAGATTTAGATTCATATAAACCAACAAAGAAGTCTCCAAGCAGTTGTAAAATATTAATAATAGTTTGTTGACGTAATTGTAAACCTTCAGTCTTGAGTTTGTTGATGGGCCTAAAATAGAAAGAGGCAAGGTCCCAGTAAAATCAAAGCAAAATCCATAGCCTGGGATGAAATTAAAGGAGATGACCATCTTACTTGATGATAACAGCTCGAAGGCACTTCCATTAAAAGGTGAATATCGCTGGGACAGCTCATCAACATCGTCAGTTGCTAGCAACAAATCTTCCCTGCTGGTGTACCCTGCAGCCTGTGTGTACCCAGGTTTTCGGTATACTAGTCTGTAAAATGTCAGCAAAAACAGGTTGAAGCTCACAGCTACCAGATCGCTTATCTTTAGGCAAAAATGTTATGAATTTCGATGCAGTAGACATAAATACTGCTATGGTCTTGAAGGCAAAGACACATCACTCCATCCTTGATTCCCACACAGACAAACTTCCGCCTTTCCTTGCTTAGGCCCAGTCACGAAATCGTCCGATCGTTGCAAGAGATCGTGCAGTTGAGTCAATTGTTCTTGCTCAAGTAAACATTAAACGAGCCCTGCGAGCCCAATAGCTAATATCCAAGCCTCATAATTTTTCCAAACTATTATTAAAATGAACATTTTGCCAACAGATGTTCACATGAAACGAACAGATGCTGGCCTGACGCTTGCTCATCGCAACTGATCTGTGAGATCTGCGTGCGCCTCGGTTTGTATAGTTGAATGATCGCTGTTGCATTGTGGGAAGGTCTGGCCATCCTCCTTGAGTTGGGTTAGAGCTTCTATCACTATTGCGCACATTCCAAAATTCTAGAAAATCTATAAGAATATCGTTGATTCAGATTTTTTTAGAATAGCTAAAAGGTCTATTTGCAGATCACAGATGCAGATGCTCTAACTGCTTTTTGAAACCTGAGGTCTATTTGCAGATCGCAGATGCAGATGCTCTAACTGCTTTGGAAACCTGACACTGGAATGTTGACGTCAGGCCTCAATCAATAACTTGATGGGGTAAATGAATGTCTGGTTTGAAATTTCTTGGGGCAAATGTTAGAGTTGACTCAGTGCCGCTGTGTAAGCGTTAATCCAAGTTGTATGAAGGTTGGACAACGGATGCAAGGACCCTTTGAGAATTAGCTTTTGCGTGCTGAAGGGCTACCCCCAGTAGAAAATAGAAATATGAAAGATGAAAAGCATCGGAATTGCCGCAGCTTCGAAGAAGCTCATTGCTCCCATCTGCAGGTCACCATGTGCTCTTTCCTGTCTGCAATGGTTAATTGGCATCTTCTTGCTTAAGCTGTTTTAAACTTTGTTCTGTACCAGCGTTCTTCGTACATGGCTAATGGGCCCCTTAATCTATTTGTTGCTTGTTCCAACTTCACTTTCGAGTGAAAGGGCTGATCCCATTAAGGCATGACAGGAGGTCCAGTCAGAGTAACGAAGACCAAAGCCAAACCTTTAAAGCTTATCGTCAGCTGGTATTATAATATATGGCATAGAAATCTCCAAAATTGAAAATTCATTTTCCATGTCACCTTCAGTACCTTCTGAAATATTTGATGTAATCTCTCTCCTGGAGTCTGGAAAGTCTCTTGGATCTGAAAGCTTCTCTCTCCATAGATATCCTTTCATTTTTCTCCAATTGTAAATGAGTCATTTCAGTTTGGCATATTCCCTGGCAAGATGAGGTTGGTCACAAAAATCTTCAAACTATCGACCCTCTTCTCTCTTTCTGCAGCAAAATTGCTGAAAAAGTCATGTACGAACGTCTCTATAAATTCATAGAAAAGCATGAGATCTTATATACTTTACAATTTGGTTTTCGAGCCAGCCAGCCATTCCATTAACCATGCCCTGGTTAGTTTAACAGAAGCCATCAAAAATTCATTAGACGATAGAAAATTTGGTTTTGGAATATTTATTGACTTGCAAAAGGCTTTGACACAGTGAATCATAATTTTCTTTTGGTAAGGCTGGAACATTATGGAATTAGAAGAACTGCTTTACATTGGTTAAACAATATTTGGACCGGGTTGACATTTTAATATTTTCGATCGAGGGGGGGGGGGCGCCCCTCTTTTTCTTCAAAACTATAAGAGATTTACATGAAACTTACGCCAATTTTTCTTTGGACAATTAGCTTTACAAAAACAACAGCAGAGGTTTAATTGGTCACTTTGGTTGTTGCTAGGCAGCCAAAAACAATGAAAAAATTGTAAATATTGAGCTACTGACTTAAAGGGCCCTGGTCAACATCGATGCTTTGCGCGCATAATTCGCCCTCGATACCCTGTGTTCTTGAGTTTCTGATGTTCAGAAACTAATATGGCTGCTCGCAGTAAAAGGGATGGAGAAGGGTTACAGTAATCCAGAGCATACAGTAAGAATTTTTAATGGAATGGAGAATTAAACGAACAAATTGCAACGGTTTATGAACTCTGAAACCACCAGGGTATCGTATTATTCGTAGTTTTTTATTGTTTCATTTGTTTCATATTATTTTTTATTTTTATTGTGAAACCTGTGCGGTTTCTTTCAGACAGGATATCAACGGTTTCCATTCCTCCGAATATGATGTTGATACTAGATTGCACTAGCAGAACCAGCAGGGACTTGAAGAAAAAAAAATAATAAAAAAGAACTGCCCAGGTTTCGAACTCGGGTCGCGTGCGTGAAAGGAACACAAGATGACCGCTTCACCAACCAACCGTTAGTTAGCTAGAACGCTGGAATCGTACATTATCTTGATAATAGCCAAGGGCTAGACTGATTACAATGAGTCCCAGTAATCGCTATTCAAAACGAGGCTATTACACCAGACCGAGACCGCTCATACTGGGACTCAGATTATTACGGCAATTTTTTTGGACTGACTTTTTTCACTTTTGAACGCCCTTGGGAACGAGGCTGCTATACACAGTCATGTGCAAAGTATACAACAAATACAACGCCATTAGAATTTCTGCAAATTCGATTGATTGATGTTGACCAACGGAAACTCGAAGCTCAAAGCAGAGTTTCAAGCAGCTTGGCCGGACAGAACAAAGTCTTACGGTGAAGAATGCCATGAAAACAGTTGGCGACAATATCAAATCTTGTCTGTAGGTACTATTTTGCTGCTTTCGCTAAGCATTAACTGATTTATTGTGAAGTTTTAAAATCAATGTGTTTCATTTGAAAACTACAAATGTTTGTGCTTTTCTGCCTAGGCCCGTAGTCATAGTTATTTCAAAATAATGGCGTTTGATTATGAGTCGTAGTTAGGAGCGTCCGGCAGTATTTCAATAGCGATAACTACGACCATATCATCAGTCTAGCCGAGGGCCGCAAAGCATCGATGTTGACCAGGGCCCTTTAAAGAGCCAATTTTTTTCTGATTAACATGAGATGCCGGGCAGAAGTTTAGCCAGAAGTGGCAAATGAGAGTAGAGAAAGTTATTTACACACAAAATTTCAATTTAAATTGCAACTCTTGCTAATTAAGAGCAATTAGCAATTGAATAGACACTGCTTTCTGCGCATTTTAAGATCTATTGCCCTAATTCTTTCATTCTATGATGTCAGAAAGATAAATGACATGATAGATATATCAAGAGCTGCTAATGTCAGCAAATATAAACAAAGTATACATCAAATGAAAGTACTCTTTAAACAATCGAATAGTGTATATAACTTTATCATTAGAGCTATGTGCACGGATTTAGCGAGGATTTTAAGATTTTCTTTGTGACCAGTCTCCAAATAAGGCCATCTGGAGGTCACGTGGTTCAACAATGAACAATGAAATTTTTAAGATTTGATGGCTAATTAAATTCTAGCAAGAGTCAAGGAGTTGCAGCACCATATCTACAACAACGGTGGAGATATTTAAAAAGTTTGGTCCCACAGGTCCAAATAGGATTAAATCCTATCTCTAAGATCGGAGAAGTAATATGTCTCAGTGAACGGTTTTAATTCCAGTCATATCAGTTTTACCAGTGGTGTTCAACATGCTTCTGTCCTCGGTCCCCTTCTTCTCTAAATTTACACGAGTGATTGACTTCTTTCATCCTAAAAAGTAGCCTTCTACTTATTTGCAGATGATAACAACATCTATTATGAAGCTGAAGGTCTTTTTCAACTTCAAAATGTGGCTAATAAGGAATTGAGAAAGTAAAGATATATCTAGATGTTAACAAATTGTCACTCAATGTTGATAAAACCAATTTCATAATGTTCAAGTCTCCTCAACATTCTGCTCCGGAAATTGTCAGTACAAAAATTTGAAACAATCCTATCAAACAGACAAGATATTTCAAATTTCTTGGTGTTCTTTCAGATGAAAATCTTTCATGGAAATATCACATGACAGAACTTTCCAAAAACCTGGCCAGAATTTGTGGTATGTTTTTCAAAGTAAGAAACTTCTTACCTTTAAGTGTTTTGATCTGTCTTTACAACTCTCTGTTTTCACCTTTCCACCAACATAGAAATTTAGTTTGGGCCTCACTTATGAGACTTATGTCAAGCCAGTAGTTTACAGAAATTGGTTTTAGTCCTATTCTGGTCGGGGCCACGACCCAAGTAGTTTCTCATTGTATCTCTGCAATGAGGAAGTTAATGGCAATCAAACTTTATGACTTTTCGCAGCTACCCATTGTGCTAGTACTACCAAAGTTTCATTGAAATTTTTTCACCAATGAGGGGGGGGGGGGAGAAAATTTTCCTGGACAGACCCTGTCAAAATTGCAATTTCATGAATCACAATTTTTGCGAAGAAAGTGGCAAAATTGCAGTATTTTGCAAATATCTTTTCCAGACTAGTGTTATTTGTTGTATTTTATCATCATTGTCATATTTGGGTTGAGATTGGACTTCAAATTTGATTTTAACGCCGAGCGGCCACACTAACAGACTGAACGACAGGGATAACAACCTTCATCCTTGGCAGCTTTTGGGGTCATATCTGGCATATAATAAAACCTTCATTAAATCTCATACTCTTAAGTGATATACTTTTGAAGTCCCATATTTCTTTCTTCATACTTGTTAATACGGCATTGTTTTGACATCTGCCTCATACTTTTCAATTTCCTTTCCTTGAGCCACAATCTTCTAGGGACTCGTATTTCTTGAGACTCATACAACTAAATCTCATACTCTAAACCTGATACATTTTCAATTTATTTCTTCTGATACAACTAAATCTCAGACAAAAGCCGCAAACGTGCGGCCAGACCGCCTTCAATTACATTATATTTCAAAGTCTCATCCCTTCAGAGACTATTTAAACTCATACCAATAAATCTCATACTCTTTTTCTTTTTCAATCTAATACTTTTCAACGTCTCATCCTTTCAGAGACTCATCTTTCGTAAGACGCATATATCTAATTACATACTCTAGATCGCATACTTTTTCAATTTCATTTTTAATCTCATACTTTTTCAACGTCTCATCATTTCAGAGACTAATATACTTTTTCAATTTCACTTTCTTTTTAATTTCATACTTTTTTAACGTCTCATTATTTCAGAGACTCATCTTTCGTAAGACGCATATATCTAATTACATACTCTAGATCGCATACCTTTTCAATTTCATTTTTAATCTCATACTTTTTCAACGTCTCATCATTTCAGAGACTAATATAGGGGCTGATTACATGAGGCGGGCTGGCCCGGTTATCCGAGATGAACTTTTTTGAGTGGGATCCCGGTGTCAATAGCATTTTCTGTGCTTAGCAAACTTTCGATTACATGGAGAACGGGCTAGCCCGTTTACCCGGGATCCCGCCTTCTGCCTGCCGGGCTAGCCCGGCAAAGCGGGCTGAGATTGTCACATTTTCCCCATGTAATCGATTCTAGGCGGGCTAGCCCGGCAAAGCGGGCTGAGAACAGTGGCTGAGAATCAAAACAACGCATGCGCTCTCGGGCTTTCTGCACTTGTGACTGTAAACAAAATGGTGGAGAAATCCAAGAAACAGAAGACCGCTTCGTCTAAAGCTAAGAATGTGAAGAAAATAGACGATTTGTTAAGATTCAAGTGGTCTGAAGATATGGTTGAAGATTTGCTGCAGGCACTGTACGATTATAAGTGCATTATGGAGTACAAGAACTCTGATTTCAATGCAGATAGAACGAAACAGTATGAAGCAGTGAGGGTGAGGTTGGCCTCAAACGAATATGAAGTCGAAAATGGTTTGCCATTTGGTCTGGTTGAAGTTACGCCGATGACTGAGGATGAAGACCGACAGGAGTACCTTACAAGGTCAGTAGAAGAGAAAAAGCAGATACGTAAAGGATACAACCGCGTGCAAGAAAAGATCAAGGAGCTGAGGCAGAATTTTAGCCAAGCTGTGACTGCAGGAACTCGATCTGGATCGGGAAAGCTAGTGATGCAGTTCTATGACCTGATGGTGCAGATCTGGGGAGGTGCCCCAGCAACTGAGCCATTATCATTTGGTATTCAGTCACACAATGCAGCAGATGAAACTAATGATGATAATACATATGAGGGAAGCAATGAGGAGGGAGAAATTCAAGGAACATTCAATGTCAGTGAAGATAGTCCAAATAGCAGTGTCATTGATACAAGTGCTCGCAAACGTCCTGTCCCTCATAGTATGGCACCTGTCCTCATTGACAATAAAAGGAAGCACATGGAGCGACAGCTTTCTGCAGGACAGAGGGACAAGCTATTGATGGAGGAGGGGAAGGAGGAGCGCGAATTCAGAAAGGAATTGTCAAAATCAATTCAAGAATCCAACACTCTCTTTGCCGACTCATTAAAGGCAATGAGTTCTTCAATGGTTGCCCTTGCCTCTTCAATGCAAAAGTCTGTTGATTTCATGGCGCAATCAATGGCTTTTTCACAGCAACAACAGCAGCCATATTCACCAAATGTTGTACAGCATGGAAATTATATCAATCATCAGGATATGGGAGTACCTCCACCATTCATTAGAAACATGCCGCAAGAAGAGGACAGTGAGAAAAGATATTATCAGTTTTGATTATGAACAATTCAATCAAACTTACATGAAAGCAATGGACAAAAACTTGCAACAAAAACTTGATCATTTTCAAACAATGTCATCAGCGCCCAAGGGTACTCCATTATTTGAGGAACCAAGGTGCAGTCAGTGTTTGAACCTTTTTTAGCACAAGATTAGCCACAAAGATACCCATCAGTAATTATATTGGCAATTGAATGTTTTGGCAGAATATAGATACATACTTTATATTGTGGTCAACTAAAAGTGAGGCTCAAGATATCTAAAATATTGTCTTCAATCAGTTTTACATCCTAATAAAATGATTTTCAGTGAAATTTTGATAAGCTATATAAATTTTAGTAGCTAAGTAGCTTATAAAAATTGGTAATATGGTTAGCGATGATGTTCAAAGTAACTGAGCCCTTGATTGCTCAAGCAATGGAGTAACCCCTGGGAATTAACTGAGAGGAAATAACAAGAAGTTCTCACAAAGTCAGTAGTTTTCAGGCATGTTTGATTTGATATACTCTGTCAGTGTCTGTCTGATCATTTCACCTTCTCCACTGTCACCTGAATAAACAGGGTCTGGAATGTTTTTGTGCATAGTTTCATCCTGCCTGTTTCTCTCAATCTGGTTTTTGACAAGCTCTGGATCAATGTTATCATTGTTTATTTCACAAAAATTGTGGAGTACAAAACATGCCAGAACAACTGTAGGGATTGATTCTAGATTTAAGTCCATTTTTCTTGTCAGTATAGACCAACGAGCCTTTAATCGCCCAAATGCACATTCTATTGGATTGCGTGCTGACCGTAATATGTTATTGAAAAGCACTTCTTCATTAGACTTACAAGACTGGTATTCTTTCATGCAATAGGGAGTTAAAGGGTAAGCAGGATCACCAATCAGATAATTTGGAATCTTTTCGTGACCAGGAAGCAAACTGTTGTAAGTTGACAGATTTCGTGTTTTTAGTTTGTTGTGGACATGGGAATTAGAAAACACTTTAGCATCATGGACAGAGCCTGGCCATCTGCACTCCACATCTATGAACAGGCCACGACAATCGCAAACTGCTTGGACATTCAAAGAGAAATATTGTTTATAGTTGAAATAGTCTTGTGAATCAATGATCGGTCTTCGAATAGGGATATGTGTGCCATCTACACACCCAAAAGCTTGAACCATACCAAATTTAGTTTCAAATTCAGCAACTTTGCGTTGCATTTCAGCATGATTGCGAGGAAGGTGAAGGTATTCAGGTCCAAGGTGCGTTGAAATTGCACTACACACGTCCAGTAACGTTTTTGAAACAGTACATTGATGAATTCCAAAAGTGTTGGCTGTCATCCAAAGTGATCCTGTGTCTTTCAAATAATACAGGGTAACAGCAACTTTTTTTTCAACAGATAAGAATCGATAATTTGGTGTTTTCCCTGGCAGCAGATATGGCCTAAGTTGCTCACAGAGAAGCCAGAATTTTTCCCTGGTCATGCGAAAATTTCTCTTCCAGTCGTCTTCTGGTGAAATTCCGTTGATCATATTCAGCCACCATGCTTCTGTTCTACCATCATTGACCCAAATTGTACGCTTTTTCCTCGACATTTTTCTCATTTTTATGTGCCTTTGTTTCCTTTGCGTAATGGTACGCTTTGTGGTGTAATATATCAGCAATTTATCATCACGATATTTTCTAAATAGCGCAAAAACATAGATCAAACCATGAAGCTGAAGCAACAGCGATGTAAATAACCCAAATTGTCGAATTAAAGCCCTCATAGCTGAAAGCCTTTTCTTCGCAAGCGTAGCAGCCATGTTGAAAATCAATTTCCCCGCCAAAACTTTTACCGCCAAGTCTCAGCCCGAGCTTGCATTCTCCATGTAATCGTTCAGAAATCTCAGCCCGGGTAGCCGAGCCAGCCCGGACTTTTTTAAAGTGGAAATGAAATGATATGCCCTTTGCACTAAATCGATGCAAAAAAGTGCCCTGATTTCGAAAATCTAATCAAAAAAATTATATTTCGAGAAGAAACCCCTTTTAGGGGGGTACTAAAGTTATAGAGAAGCGGCGCGGTGATCTGGGGCGAGAGTTGTAGCGTGACGTCAAGTATTTTAATGATTGTAAACAAACAGATTGAATCAAAGCAAGATCAGTACGCAGTTCACCAAAATCGAAGCACGAAGTAAGCAAATAACCCCATCAAAATGTCTGATAGCAGCGACGATACCTCGATGACGGCACAGTCATCATCCAGTAACGAAGAAGAGTTGATCGGGGCGTATGGAGGACAATATTTGCCCTATCAGTACGAGCCACTCGCGACTACTTCCGAGGAGTCTCATGGTGAAAGTGATGATGGCGAAGCCGAAGGGAGAGCAAGGGATAGAGAGGATCAGCCGGAAGACGAAGATGGGATACGACCATCTCAGTTTCGAGACAGATACAACGGAGTCGTTGCAATAGACCAGTGGTGAGTTTCAATCATTTTCTTATCTATTTACCTTCTTGGTCGTTCAACATTTGTTTTGAGAATTTCAAATCAGCCGTTTCCTCTCGGTCGCCATTTTTTAAAAGCTGGTTAGGCCTACAGCAGATCAGGCCAGTGCCTACAGCAAGCAACTCGGGAATGATACCTTGTGTTTCTTATCTTTTAGGTGTCAGTGTGGCAAATGCAGCACTGAGTTATTGGCCTCTGCAAGGGAATACCGCTGCTGCAGAGAAGTTCACGCGGCGTATGGCAAGGTCACGTTCGAAGGAATGCAAGACACGGCACCGTGCGTGATCGACCATCCCGACTACAAGGCCATGGTGAACAAGGCCGTGCTGTTGCAAGTAGGCCCACTCCTCAAGGGACGAAACGGGAAGTCGTATCGTCGTCGTCCTGGTGTTTCTCTAGAAGAGTATGTATTCTTTCATGACTTGCAACCAACATGTGTTTTCTCGAAAATGTTAGCAGCCTTACAGTATATGGGCCTACATTTCGTTTTGTCATTTTGACAAATATCAGTACAGCGAAGTAAAGGTTTATAGTTGCTAGTCAATAAGGTTCATAAAATGGAGTGTGCCATATATTACTTCTTCCTTGAAGATTCAGTCTGTGCAGGTTTTGTTTTTGTGTACAGTTTTACACTACACCTTGTCTATTTTTTCATAAGAAACTGCTCAAGGAACTCAACTCTCAGATCGCCAAAAATTAAGAAACTGCAATACTGAGAAAGTATAATAGATACTATTTATTTTGATAAAGGAAATCCTTGACACAGTTTTCCTTTACTTGCACTTGCTTCACGTATCATATTACTGGTTGTCTAAACATTGGAAAGGCGTAAAAACCTTGTTTTGAAATGTTCATGAGGGCACAGGTAGTTAACATAAAGATTGTCATGGCACCTCTAGAAACTCCCAAGAAATTCTGAGTACTCAAAGTTTGATAATTTTAAGAAACTTTCAGTACTGGGGCAAATTCTTAGTTTCTTATAACAGGCCCGTAGGAAGCAGGGGGCAGGG